>CM056549.1:28742592-29342592 GCA_029721515.1 Synanceia verrucosa
GGTATCCTCTACCTATATTTTAACAATTTACATGAAATTTAAAGGAGGTGGCTTCAAGTTTGAAAGCTGTTAAAGCACATTATCAAGCCAATTTTCCTCATCCGAGCATGAGACTCGAAATATGGAAGTTGTCACCAGTTCTTGCAGGTGTACAAAGTTTGAAGCGTTTTCAAGCACCCCACCCCCCTCTAAAATGTGATTCATTTTCCAGAATATAAGTCAAAATAATAATAAACGCTACAGTTTCAGTCGGGCTTTCACCAATCAGTGTCATTGCTGGTTAGGCCCCAATAATAGTCCTGCTTTTAACAATGGGGAGAGTGCAATAAAAAAATTCAGATTGGAGCAGAAAAATCTGAATTGAGTGCTAAGGCTCACAGACGTGATGATCAGGGATCACACATGACTTGGTTTAGTGAAACATATTCCAGAACAGTCCTACAGGAATTATTTCTTCTGTTTTTAATGGAATTTTACTTTAGTTTTATTGTATTATATATATATATTATATTTAAAAACATTGCTTTGTTCCACTGTTGCTGCTGTGGACCAAAGGTTTAACTTATATTTTTGTTATTTTTTTGGGGCTTTGTGCCTTTATATAATAGAGAGATACATAGTAACATTGTTGAAAGGGGGAGAGAGAAGGGATGACATGCAGCAATCTTAAATATTTAAAAGATGAACCATTTTGTGTGGAACTAATTTTCCAAAGATGCTTTCCGTTTTTAGGGAGTAATTTGCAACAAATCCCTGCAACACTGTTGATCTTCAGGCTGAGCTGAGTTTTGCAGCGTCTTTAACATGTGACTGATGAATATGTTTTTCAGTCTGACATGACTTTAACCCTTAAAGGTCTTTGCCTATTTGGCTGTTTTACATAGGTTTGATTTTGCCTCTACGTGTATATTAGGGCTGTGACGGTATGGATTTTTTTTTCATTACTGTGGTGATAAAGCACCCAGTCAATGCGGTACAGCGGTTTACCGCAGTACCTGAAATCACTGCAACCCCACCACCGCCGTTCCCCCCCTCAATCGCAATCCCCACCGATCACTCATCCTCTGGCATAAAATGTGCGACACAGTGTTCAGCTTTGTAACATGATCTGTGGCTATTCTTGAATAAAATCAAGTCAACAGAGCAGCATAAACAACTATGGACAGTACTACATAAGTGGGGTGTGTCTGCTATAAGCACTTATTATTTAAATTGAACTGTTTATGCAATGCTTCTGTGTTTTATGACTGTATTATGTGTGAATAGATTCAATTTAATCATGAGAATTACTGAAACCTTGAAATAATAATAATAATAATAATAATAATAATAACGGGCGGCACGGTGATGTAGTGGTTAGCACTGTCGCCTCACAGCAAGAAGGTACTGGGTTTGAATCCCGGGCCCGGGGCCTTTCTGTGTGGAGTTTGCATGTTCTCCCTGTGTCTGTATGGGTTCTCTCTGGTACTCCAGCTTCCTCCCACCATCCAAAAACATGCATGGGGATTAGGTTAATTGGTTAATTTAAATTGTCCGTAGGTGTGAATGTGAGTGTGAGTGGTTGTCTGTCTCTATGTGTCCTGTGATGAACTGGAGACTTGTCCAGGGTGTACCCTGCCTTTCACCCTAAGACAGCTGGGATAGGCTCCAGCCCCCCCGCGACCCTATGAGGATAAGCGGTAGATAATGGATGGATGGATAATAATAATAACAATAATAATACATGATCTGACTATAAAGATATTCAAATGAATGTAAACACCCCCATAGGTTTTGTGTTGTACGTTAAGCATGTTTCTTTCCCTGATTACAATTTTGGATCAAATGAAATGGAAGTGGAAATATCCAGTTTTACGTCATCTATCAACTTCAAACCAAAACGAGGACTGAGTTTCATGTCCACATCTTCTACTGAAGTAGACGGCAGAGCAGCGCAATGTAGTTTATATATGAGGACATGCGATCACATGATGTGATCATGTGGGCGTGGTTAAACCCATGTTGACAGTGGATCTGAATGGATTTAATGGGTAATTGAATCTAATGTTGCCAACATTTAAACAACAGTCTTATTGCTGAGCAGTCTTTGTGTGATCCCATTCATGTCTCCCTCCTCTGTTGGTATTTCTGGTGCCGATCTTGTGAAAGTTTGGGTGAACTCTCCTCTATTCTGAAGTGGTGTGTTTTCTGGTGAAGTGTCTCTCTGTGTCTGTGTGGAGGAGGACAGGAGGCCACAGTGGACCAAACCTCCTCCTTTGTCTGCAGGAGGAGTCCCTCAACGGTCTCAGTTCATCCTCAGCAATCACTGACTAGATAAAGCAGAGGTCCAGTCTGCAGAATAGCGCTCGGCTTTGTTCTGAGTCACAGAAAACACACCAGAGAACTCAGAGAATGAAACGGTCACACTGCTGAATAAACAATGGAGTCACTGTGCAAACTCATTGGCACACATTTCCCTTCCTCTACCCCACTTCTCTTCCTCTCCTCTCTTTTCTTCTTGTCTCTTTATGTCATCCATCCTCCCCCCTGGGTAATTGTGGCAACCTGAACACTGCAACCTCTGCAGAATATCAACGCACTCTTAATGCCACCACACTCAAACTCTCTAGAGAGCCGATGAGAATACTTTAGAACAGAGATGATCTGGATGTTGATAGTGTTGGCTGGAGAAATGACTCAAAAGAATCAGCGCACATGAGTGTGCATGCAGCACATTTTGACTGCCATATCATGAAATGTTATTGTATTTATTATCTCTCCTCCTGGGCTATACTGTAAGGCCTGTGACTGTTTCCCACTGCTCATGCCATGTGTGGAAGAATTATGTCCATGCAACAGAAATGTCAGGAATTGAATCTGTTTTTATATCTGACATTATTTACAAATGGATCAACTCAGTGGAAAAGTGGGACATGTTTCTACCCTAACTTCAGTCAGCAGTGAGTGTTTTTGATTCACAAGTCATTATTTGTAAGTGTTATATTCTCCTAAAGCTACACTAGCAGGAACATCAATCAAAGCTAAGTCAGCAAAGAGTAAAGCATAGTGCTCTTAATTAAGTCTTTAGGTTAAAACAACCAAAGAATGCAACTGTCTTTGAAGGTAATAATATTATGTCAGGGCCTCATGACTAGTACCATCAAAATGTGTGGTGTGCAATTATGTTAATTCTGTGGCGCTTTTTTGCCTCAATAATCACTGACTTCATTTTATGACCTCAGTTATAAAACACACAGTATGCCCTATTTCAAAAATATGGTAATATATTATTATTTGGTTCCCTTAGTGGAAAACAGACTGTTTACCCTGGTAGAAAAACAGGAACAGGAAGGAGCTAAACTCAGAAAACTCTGAATCAGCCTCTATGAAAGTCCTGGAAAAGTTGCAGAAGCTAGTTTCATAACGAAAACTTGACTGGAAGCTAGGAGTCATTACATGTGGAGAGGAGATGAAAGGCACGGTTTGAGAAAGCTTCCCACAGTGTGTGCAGTGTATGGTTTTGTTTCTGCTCCTTCAGCCCTGTATTTTTTGATTTTCACATTATATCATGCTCATGTTTGCTCTGGTTCCTGCTGCTCCATGCAGCCACAGAGCTTTTCTCTGGTTAGCTCCTGTTGATCGCTCTGCTTGAGGCTGTTTATCACACTATCAGCTCTACACTGCAGCAAAAACAACACACTCCAAATATTAACCTGTCTTCTTCATCCCTCCATTCTCAGTACGATACAATCAATACTGTGCACATGGACATTACCCATACCAAGAGACCAAAATGAGCTCCCCTTCCTCTCCTACTCCTTATCCTCCCCATACATGTTCATTTAGCATGGTTGTTTATGAAATCACCTTTGTCCTGTATAAGCTGAAATATAAGTTGAATGGCAAAATGTGTTTGGGAAGCCAATTATTTAGCAGACAAAACAGGCAATTTGAAGCTGAAACCTTGGCCTCTGTGTTCATAATGCACTTACAAAACTAGCTACAAATTATCACTTATGAATATACTGTACATATATGAAGTTAGTCATTGCCCTAAATTTGTCCATTTCCATATATCAAAAAAATAGTGTTTGCTCAAAATTGAATAAGCCTTTAAAACATCCTATCAAGGACTGACTAATGATGGAATTACCAGTGTTCACAGAAGAGCTCCTCTTCCATTGGACATGAATAACACCAACTTACCATCAGCCAATAGTTAATTAAAGTCCTCAAGTGTTCACATTGATTGCTGTATTATTTGCCTCAGTGGAACGAGCACACAGACATCCTTTCACTACTGATCAGAAGATCTGTCCTTATTCAGCAACCTGGACCATTCTGTGTAGAGAAGAATAGAACAGAATGAATAGAATTAGAATAGAATAGAATGGAATGGAAGAGAATGTTTTATCCCTCTTTGGGCGAAATTCACTTTCACATAAACAAGTTATTAGTAAGAAAAGGAATGACACCAGTGCGGGATTGTGTGGGTAAAGTTATGCTGGTAAAAGGAGGATTGCAAATGGAGGAAGGTATGTGTTATTATGACTGTCACTGCTCCCTGTGTTGCATTCAGGTGCAGGTACCTGTAACATGATTAGTTCATGTCCTGTATCCTAGAGGTCACTGCTTAAACTCGCAGGCATTAGTAGTGGGCAAAATCTGTGTCCGACTCAGTTCAGCTGAATGGGAGTCTAAAGGCCAATTCACACTCAGCTCAGAGCTTTCATAGTTGAGCGTACATCCGCGAACTAGTTTCCTGTCAAACTGCTGTGAATCAGACGATCAGTGTCACATTTAATGAGCGTCGGTGTGAAAAACACATGCCGAGCAGTGTTTTGTGTGACACCAGCGCGCAGCGGAGTCCATGAGGATGTAAAATTTGAGAGAGGGGCTGTCTCCATGGAAATGGCCCCGGTAGGTGTGTGCTTGAGGTGTGGCAGTTGACCTGCAGTGACCCTGCATTATCAATCTCGCGCACACACACACACACACACACACACACACACACACACACACACAGAGGAGGAACTGCTCTGACTGACTTGAAATCAGTGGCAGTCAGTGACAGCCTATGTGGGACACAGACCAGGGGCGTGTCCAAACTTTTTCACAGGGGTGCTCCAAGGGGTGCCGTAGCCATACAGGGGTGGCCAGCAGAGTTAGGTGATATGCATGCGTCTCCATCAACATAGCATCATTCACATCCAAGAATCTAAGCTCTACTCTTGACTGTTTTTTTTATGCGAGAGGTGATTCAACAGGTCAGTTTATAATCAGTGGCAGAGTGTGACATTCTAGACATTAGGTGATGACGTGATTACCACTAAACACAATTACTACTTTCCTTTAATAAAATTCAAAACTTTTTTCTCCACTAACTTTTTTTGGTTCTTTGTGGGGCCCAGTTTCTAGCAGTCAGGTTTTGTGAGGCCACTTTCAAACACACACATATAGAGGTTAGACGATGAAACTGAAACACCTGGTTTTAGACCACAATAATTCATTAGTATGGTGTAGGGACTCCTTTTGCAGCGAAGAAAGCATCAGTTCATCTTGGGAATGACAGATACAAGTCCTGCACAGTGGCCAGACGGATTTTGAGGTGGTTTCCTGACTCGCTTTAGGTGGTTTCCTGACTCGTTTCCTCCAAAACACCCTGAAGTGGCTCAATAATATTTAGATGTGGTGACTGTGCAGGCCATCGGAGATGTTCAACTTCACTTTCATGTTCATCAAACCACTCTGTCACCAATAACAATAATAATTTCTATTTTTTACAAAATATTTAACTGTCTTCTCTGTTAGCAAGGGCTTCAGCTTCAGCAGTAGTGCTATCAGTCTGTTTTACCCGGAACTTGGTTTAGGACAATGCATCTCCTTAAATGCCTTTCAACAGCAGCACATTCCTCTGTGGTCCAGCTTCTACTGGGAGTGGTTTGTTTACCTAGGATATATAGCATATAAAGAACATGTTATAGTTTAAAAAAATACATCTTGATCAGATCAAGATACATAGAAGAGCATCATCGAAAAGACTATTGCTTCTTCTTGATGAAGGCTCAGATGTAGGGGGCGATAAAGAGCAAAAATTTCACACACATTATA
Source organism: Synanceia verrucosa (assembly GCA_029721515.1). Taxonomy (NCBI): domain Eukaryota; kingdom Metazoa; phylum Chordata; class Actinopteri; order Perciformes; family Synanceiidae; genus Synanceia; species Synanceia verrucosa. The sequence goes on from CM056549.1 coordinate 28,748,683, forward strand.
CACACATTTCCATTTTTTAGCACTTTGTGGGCCAAGTGGAAAAAAAGGCAAGAGGCACACCAGGGGAGGCTCCAGAGCCATTTTTAAATGATAATCCCTGTGGGGTCCAGCATTTTGGGCCCACAATGTAATCGGGCCCCACACCGTTGGTGGGCTCCCTGTGATCAGACCCAACAAAGTAAGAAAAACGACACACACACACACACACACACACACACACACAGAGGAGTAACTGTTTCCTAACAGGAAGCAGAGAGGCATGCTGGGAAGTCTCCTTCTTTCTCCCTTCATTGTTCTAACCTGGCTGTAGCACAGTGGGTAGGGCGGTAGCCTCCAAACCCCAAACCGCTTCTTCATTAACAACATTAAAAATATGAGTTTAATATATATTCAACATTCAATTTTTAAATTAAATTCACACGTTCAACATTCAACTTTTAAATTTCATTCTGAATTTTTCAACATTCAACTTTTAAATTAAATTCACATGTTTTCAATATTCAACTTTTAAATTAAATTCACACGTTTTCAACATTCAACTTTTGAATTTAATTCTAAAATTTTCAACATTCGACCTTTCAATTAAATCCATACATTTTCACCATTCAACTTTTAAATTCAATTAAACAAATTATACATTCATCTAGAGATGCACCGATCAATCGGCCACCGATTTAAAAAGCCGATTTTATATCAAATCGGCTCCAACCGGTGATCGGCCGATCACTTTCGAAATTTGCCGATTTTCCCTGAGCAAACTGACCCGCATGCGCACTGCGTATCAGCTCAGAGCAAAACAGCTAAAACCTAGCAAGACTCAGGAAGAAAACATGTTGGTGATATGGACTTATTTCAGTGTGTGCCAGAGCGACCCAAAACACGCTGTTTGTAATGGTTGCAAGTCAAAAGTCAGCCGTGGAGGCTCAACGCCTGAGACATTTGGAAGAACAAACTTAATACGCCACTTGGAAAAGAAGCACCCAGGCTTGTTTAGCGAATATAAGGACGACACTGCTGCTAAAGGCCAATTTATAGTACTCCGTAAAGTGCCGTACGTAGAGACGGCGAGCCCTCTGCGTCGCCGGAGAGCCTGACGGAGAGCCTCTCCGTCCTCTCCGGGTGCAGGAATTTTTTTTTAACTGTCCGTCAATCCGTCAAGGGAAGACGGAGATGACAAGGGCTGTGATTGGTCCTCTAGTTGCACCCTGCTGTGAAATGCAGCCTCTCTCCCTACACAGAAACAGACAGACAGGTCATCTCTGCAGCAGCACAGACAGGACACGAACTAAAGTATCGATTATCCTTGTGAAAGGCAAATCAAACACATTCAACCTGCTCAAAAAATCTATTTAATTCATTTAGTAATTATGGCTGGGGTTGTTGTTGTTTGTTCGAAAGTTGTTGGTTTGCGTTCGCTATTATCCGATTTTGTGTTAAAAAGAAAGAGGAAGAGGAGTTTTAAAGACTGAAAGCAATCAATGTTGTTCTCTTCTATCTCCCTCACAAATAATTAAATCATAAAATAGTATTTTCTCCTGCTTTTATCTGCGATATTAAGGCGACTTGCTTCACTTTCCGAGGGGGTGCATTTCACTACAGGGCTGCACAACACGCATCATGACGGAGAAGTGTGAGGGCTCGAGGGGTCTTCGTAGCTACGGAGTTGGATAACATATTACGCAGTCGGAGAAGTATATTCCAGCCTTAAGAGGAGGGATGCAGCAGAGTCGCAGCAACCACAACAACCCTCCGCCGTGGACTGAATGTTATGGTCAGTGTTGAAAATAAATCTGCTCAGGAGGCACTGCTGAAGGTTTTACTCTTGAAAACGGGGGTTATGATAGCATATAGCCTACCATTAGTTGTGGTTTTAATTGCAGTTATATAAGCAAAAATGTTGTCTGGGAGAGGGGTACTTATATTAAATTTGGGAAAGGATACTCAAGCCAAACAAATATGGTGTCTATTATATGATTATAATAATTTCTTAGATAGAAAATCGGTATCCAAAAAAACGGTTTTGGCAGGTCAGACCTCCTTTAAAACCGGAAATCTGTATCGGCCAAGAATTTTGCAGTCGGTGCATCTCTGCATTCATCTTTCCTGCAACATTCAAGCCAGCATTTGCAGATTAGCTTAAGCTAAGCAGCATCAGTATTAGCAGCGTAGCTTCAGCTATCAGCATTCCCACGCATTTTCAGCAGGAAATGCATTTTCTAGTTTTATCTGATTCTTTTGATGCAGAAACAACATGGAACAGAGCAGTTTGCTTGGTACACTTTCATATTAAGGTGAGCAGCCATGCAGGGCCTGGTCTAGTGTTGAATTGGTGAGAAGTGTTTCAGTTAAATATTTTCACGTTAAATGTCCTGACATGGAGGCCGTTTTGCTGCTCGTGGAAGGATTATTTGAACTGAAGAGCTGTGTCCTCTAATTTGCTCTTCCCTTTCTGTCTGTCCTCCTTTTTCTTGCATATCCTCCCACTCATCAGCACGATAAGTCGCGTTATTGTTGCAGCTTAATTGTATTTACTTATAATTATTATTATCATTTTAGAGCAAGGTAAGGTCTTAATGAGATACTGAAGACGTACACAGATAAGTGATATTATGACATATAGAAGACAACGATGACAGAAGAGTTGCTTTGTCACAATAATGCCAAGCTTGAAAAACAAAATGCTAAATAAGAGAACATTTGAGGAGTCTGCTTCTAGTCTGATCCTTCTTGGGAATGATGTCATTTTTGTGTCAGTAGCAGGGTTAAAGTGTTGCTGCAGGTGGAGGGATGGATGCTGCAGCACTGACACTGAACTGACTGTGACTGTGGAGGGCAACCACATCTCTCTGGAGTCTCTTCTTTTGAAATAGTTTGCTCTCCTCCTCACCTAGTCACACTCATACCTGTAAAGCTCAGCTGTGGAGTGCCCGCAGAGCTTCCAGCATCTGTCGGATTACTGTTTCCTGACCCAGACTGTAAAGATGATTGACGCCAGTCTCTGGTCTCTCTCTGTCAGGATATCGACTGATCGGCAGAGATAGCGGATGAGACTAATAAAATATTAAAAGGCAGAGGCCGGCGTCTGTGTTAGACCTCATAACTTGATGACATGAGCTATTGAACCCAGGCTTTTATCACTGCTGTGGAAGAGCGCCCAGAGTCGCAGCATTGATTTGCAGTTTCTTTTTTCACCACCTATTTTTTATGACAGATGCATTTTAGGCACATTTGGGCCAAAGTCCTTTCAAGCCTCACAGTGTTGCCTCACTTCAGACAGTGAAGGTGCTGCAGCAGGTAGGAAGCAGCTCAGACACATCCCAGCAGAAACACCCTCAGTAGTCGTAGTAGTAGAAGTGTGTGAATGAATGGAGCAGCAGCTCCAGGACTCCAGCCAACAAAGAGCCCGACATCCTGGAAACCTCATCCTCTTTATGAATAATGAAACAAGCATCGTAAAAGAAAAAAAAAATCTCAGCCCTCCTGTTCTGCCAGCCTGCCTGACTACAGTGGCTGCTGCTCTGTTATGTATTTACTATTATTGTTATGAATATTATTGCCACCCCTTGTCTGTCGTCGGACAAAGGGCAGCTGATGGCACTGTCCCACTATCTGGCTGTGTCTCTGTGTCTGCTTTTTTTATTGTTGTTGCATTTTTTAATTCACTCCTCAGTCTCTGTCTGCACACCAACTGAGAGTCAATTAAATCTGTTGCTTTGAGATAAAGAACACCCAAATAAGGAAGGAGGGCAATATTATTTTATTTCCTCCTGCTTCTTGTCTTAGCTTAGAAAATATGATGTTCCAAGCTGTCTAAATAACCCACAGTTTTTTTCATTATGACAAATCAACATGAAGTGTCAGACTATGGTTCAGGCTTCCCAGCACACAGTCAGAAGGGACTGATATTAAAAATGGAGACCAATCACCTTGTTGCCCTGACCTTTGAGAGCCGACGGAGAATAACTGAGGGTGTGTCCAGAGAGCAGAAGGCAAGCTCGCCCTCCTCGCTGACTTGCAGGTTTAGATAAAATGTGTAGTTAATGCTCAGAGACAGTGAAATGTCAAACTTATTGTGTGAATGTCAGGCTGCTCGGGCAGATCGTCTGCTAGTAAACTGTGATTAAAATTGCATTGCATCTCTCAGGGTTGATAGCTTCAATGACAACATGAAGTTTCCAACGTTCCCTCCAGGAAGTCGCAATGTTGCGATTGCAGTAATTAACACAAATTCAGTCAATCGGTGCAATATTTGCGATAGCTTGCAATGATTCTAAATTCTTTTATTTCCCTAGCCTAGAAATCTAGACGCACCCTAGCAACAAAAAATATTTTTGCCGAGCAGGATGGTGTAGTGGTGCGTCATAGGAGATAATCCTGGCTCCAGCAAGGAGTCTGTCATACCAATTACAACGCTCTATCTGCGTAGCGAGTCGTTAGAGCAGGCATAGCACAATGACGACAGGGCTGAGTGACGCTGGAGATAGCAAAACAACCAAGATGGCTGTGGCTAACAAAGCGGTCGTAAGAATCGGCTCTGTCATTGATTTTGGAAGAGTTACCATACGGAAAAGATGTATATAAATCTTATAAAATTTGTATCTCCTTTGTATGAAACTTGTATGTAAAGCATACAGCAGTAAATCCGGATATAAGATCCTTAGTAAATTTAAACAAAATGAACTTGTATGATTTGGGTATTTATCAGAAAAGTATATGATACATACAATACCCTTATACTTCTTTTTATTATCTTGTATGAAAAGAATGCAAAAGTGGCCACTTTCAAGAGTAAATCATATAAGTTAGTCATAAGTGTTTTCAGTTCCTTTTCCGTATGGGTAGACGTGGGCTTTTCTTTGAAAGTTGAGCAAAAAAAAGCACTCAAGTCATTCGTTTTTAAAGAAGGATGTATTTCTTGTTTTGCTACTTTGCCGACAGGTTACGGCAGAAGTCTCATATACCAGCTGGCCCTACTGGTAGCGTCACATTGTCCGTTGCTCTGATTGGTCATAGCACTGGCCTATTACATTCAGAGGCAGTTTGAACGACAACGGTTGGTCCGACCAACAGGCTTCAACTCTGCCTATGAACTGCCCCCAGACTATATATTTGATCTTATAGTCTGGCTTGCCAGGCTATAACTTCCCTGCATTATTTGGAAAAATAACAGAGAGGATGGAAGGTTCGCCCATGGTTCTCAGCATATTCAGCTGTTTCTGTGATGTGCAGTATGCTTATTGGTGTGAATGCTGAAAGCACTACATAGCACGATTATGCAAATTCACGTATAATTGTGCTATGTAGCAGGTTGTAGCAGAGTGTAAGTGAAAGAAAACCACCCTGTGTCCACTGAGTAGAAGGAAATTGATTATACGATCCACCGTGAACACATCTTATTTTATTTTGAAAATAAACAGGATGATTTATTTTGTGTCTGCACACGACTTCCTGTCACGCACGACAAAAGTAGAAGCTCTGTCGATTTGTTTCAGCAGGCGTCGGCACGTCGAAATTAGGGGTCACAGTTCAAATCAAACTGAACAAAAAAAACACGTTCGACCTTTCTCAAAACTCTACATTGTAGTTTGTTTTTACTTTGCTCCACATCACACTTAAAACCCCAGAAAAACACCACATCTACACATCAGTGTTGACTTAGAGTGCTGTCAGATTCAGGTAGATAAGTTGCTGATCACCAACAATGTGACCAAACTCATTAGTCTGTCCACACCCAACTTCAGAGGTCCATAACAAGACCATCACCATCACACGCATTGCAACATCCACAGAGCAGGTCTTCACCAGTATCTCTGCCCACTGCCCACAGGTACACAACAATGAGGTGAGGAAAGGCTCGTTCTAGAAAAAGCCTGATGCCAGCAGTCATAGCTGCCCTGAACAACAGGGCACCCTGCTGAGTGTTCCTTTAGTGTTTGGGTCCATGTTTGTTGTGATTTATTTTGCTTTGTACAGTGTACTTCTCCGGCTTCCTCCCACCATCCAAAAACATGCATGGGGATTAGGTTAATTGGTTAATTTAAATTGACCGTAGGTGTGAATGTGAGTGTGAGTGGTTGTCTGTCTCTATGTGTCCTGTGATGAACTGGAGACTTGTCCAGGGTGTACCCTGCCTTTCACCCTAAGACAACTGGGATAGGTTCCAGTCCCACCACAACACCATGTGAGGATAAGTGGTAGTAAATGGATAGATGTACAGGGTACAGTCTCAAGTTATTTGCTCTTAAATGTCGTGGAGTCCATATACTGTACATGAACACAGATTTTCCCTGGGGATAATAATGTCTGATTGGTTTAGGATAATCTGATCCCCTCCCATGGAAATCAGTTAGGGATTTCAGACTGAATGTATATATAGTAGCGGGTTTCACACCATTAGTGGAAAGTGTGGCACAACCACATACACAATGAATGAGTTTATCTCGGCGCACCTGCGCCTTGCGAGGCCTGAAACCAGCTTAACGCGTTAATTCTAACAGGCAGATTTTTCTCTCTTTCTCTGGTTGTGGTCTCCGTCTTTCTTTAACCTCTGCCTGACAGCCTATTCTCTTGTCACAGTAATTGTTGGTTTTCATCACTGACACATAGACACATTTCATATCCAGCTGTGCTCAGTGCATTCAGTGGTGAGATCCATGTGTGGGCTGTTGTCACTGTGTGTGTGTGTGTGTGTGTGTGTGTGTGTGTGTCTGTCTATATCAGTCTCACTGACTTGATTTGCTGTTAAAGCTCTCCTCAGGGCTTCATTGTGTGTGACCCATCTTGATGTCAAACTGTGTCTCCTGTATTTTGCTCTTGTTGTGTGCCCTTGAGCACTCTCTCAATGTGTGTGTGTGAGGTGGGGGGTCTTAGAGCAGGTGGTACACCTCAGGGTATGGCACTGCATGTCTGCAGTAATTTGGAAGTGAGATGCATGCCGCCTGCAATGCATAATTGTTCAGTTCTCATACTTGCTGGAGCCGTGAAGACACAAAGCACTCCTGACCTCACTATGGAAATAAAAAAGAAGACATGCATGGGGAAAATAGTTGCAAACCAGTAGAGTTAATTTAAATTGGAAGCAGCTTAGCAGCACCAAATGCCTGCAGACATGCTGGGATGTTTTCTTTCACAAATGAAGAAACAAGCCACACAGCTAATCTTAGTAGGAAGTTTGACACGTTTCTCTGCACTCTAACAATGTGTTTTGTAGTTTTTGTAGTCTAGTGTTGGCAACCCACATCAGCTACTGTACAAATAAAGTGTGTACTGTATTTGTGTGTGTCAGTATTATAGTGGGTGTATTGACAGAGAGGCATAAATGATGCTGGAGGAAGAAGACGCACACTCGATGAATATTTTACAATTTTAGTCCAATAGTGTAATTCCACCTCATGTCCTTTAACTGTTGTGTGGGAAGATAGAGGTATTTTTGTTCCTGAAGTTGTTGGCTATGTTTTATTCTTCTCTTCTCTCAGTATTTTTTCAGAAATACTGAGAGAAGGATAATCACATGGCAGCAACTACAGATTATTTTCATTATTGATACATTTGTTGTTTTGTAATAATCCAATATCTGAGTGTGCCATCAGAAAATGCTCAGAGTGGCATCTTCACTTGCTTGGTTTGTCTGACAGTCACACATTTAATGTCAACTGATATGACATCAGCAGCAAATCATACTGCAGAAAGCAGTGTCATCTGCATATTAAAGAATGTGCCTGTTCTTGTTCTGACTGTGCTTTTGGTGCTATATAACAGTCATCATGATTCAAACCAACAGGCGTGTGTTCCTGTTTTTACGTCTGCAGGAAGGAAGATTTCATAGTCAAGAGTGTGTCGCTAAGTCTTTGAGAGCCCAACGGTGAGCTATTCCCAGCAGAAATCACTCCGCTTCTGGCTTTGTTAATTTCTCATCCGTCATCTATCACAGGGATGGGGCTGTCAGGACCGCAAGCTCCCCTCCCCCTTTCCCTACCTCCCCTCCCCGTCCTGAGTGAGGGAGCCCTCATTAATGGTGACAGGTGAGTGTCCTCCAGTGAGGAGGGACCAGTCCAGAGGGGTGGGTGAGAATATTCGATCGAGGTGATGGGGAGATGAACATGGGGAGGGTCCTCTTTATGTGATCCTGTCTGGGTGTGCAACATAAACTGTCCCTGGTGGACGGCCATTAGGGCTCTCCCATGGTTTAGAAAAGGAGGATGGAGCTAGGATGATATGAAAAGAAGATGGGATGGGGGAGGGCAAGAATGGTGTTTTTTTTTAAAAAAAAAAAAAGAGAATAGCTGTTAGTGTGTTTCTGTTTGACGCTGTAACCCAGCATGGAAAGCTGTTTATGGATTAGTCCAAAGTGAAAAAGGCATCACAAGTTTTGTGATACTGATAAAAGCTCCTTTTCCTCACAGCATTTAAACAGAACACTGCTGCTGTGAATAGGGATGAACCCTTACGAACACATCTGAGCACACCCAGTACATACACAGTCAGTACAGGGCTGCAGGGCCGATGTGAGGACGATCAGAAGCTGCAGATATAACCTCCTCTCCACAGAGGAGTGTTGGTCTGCAGCAGGAGGTGCAGGGGGGTGAGAGGAGCATCTGGAAACTGACAGAATAACAGATAGACACACGGCACCTTGGGTTAATTTTAACCTGCTGCTGACACTTTCTTTTGGGGAAAAAAATAATATTTTCCACCCTGGCGAGTCATTTAAAAACACATTTTCATTTTTAGCAGCATTAATTTTTCCTTCCTGTCAACACATTCTCTTTGTTGCTGCTGGATGGAAACATTTGTCCTGACCTGTGCAAAGAACTCATTCAGATTCCCATCCACTTAATATTGAGGCTTTCAATCCAGAATCTAAAAGTAAAGCAGTGTTTTACGGCAAGTCCTTTCCATGTGAAAGGCCCTCCTCCTAATGAAAACCTCCTATGCTATAATGGAGTGTTGTTATCCTTCCTGCTCAGCCATTCTGCGAGTGTTTGTCTTACACCACAGAAGAATAACAGTGTCTGCTGCCCACAGGTTAGAGAGTCAGTAACTCAACACTGGCAGCATGTCACCTCCACCGCCGACCACAGACGTGTCGTCTGCGTCGGCTTGCTAAATGGAAAGCTGTGGCTCACAGACATTGGCGGCCACCTACATAGAGTGTGTACATACCATCAGCTCAAATCAGCGACCCGTAGAGGCTGGTTTTAATTACCTGTTTGATGAGACAGCATGGAAAGTGCCAGAGTGTCTCTCACTGCATGATTTGCCAGCTTGGAGATGTAGAGGCACAGAGAATTCCTCTGTTGAATATAGTGTTTATATCCAGAGTAATATAGTGCTTATATTTGATACTTTACTGGTTTTGAATGAGATTTTAGGTCAAAATGTTAAGATGTGACTTGGTTACATGCCATTGGTCTGTCTCCTTCTTCCTCTCTCTATGACACAATGATATTTTAATCTTGATGAGGAGTAATTCACTCCTACAAGATAAGCCCCTTAACCAGTCAGCCCATCAACCACTGGTTTAGGGCTGCAACTACCCATTACAGTATGTCCATCCATTAACTCTTTGCGTGCCATTGACATAATACTACCTCAAAGTGTTTTTTTTTTTTTGCAGCTGGTCGCTGATCATGGTCTCCCTCAGCCTGTGAGTAATGTTGGGGCTTCTGTGATTTGTAGTCAGGACACAGAGTTAATATACATTAATATATTGTGTTTAGAGAGCAAAACAAACAGATTCTAGACAAAAAGTGGTGATGTTGGTGAAAGTGGCCTCTACCCTGCCCCAGATAAATCAAGAATGGAACAAAGTAAAAACAAACAGTTTTTTTTTTTTCATGATGAAATAGCGTGACTCTTCTTTCATTTGAGCTTCTCTGTGTTTTCAGAGACATGGTACAAAATATTCTGTGGGTCTTGAAATATGACTGAGAAATGGGCAAAAACACTGGAACAAGGCACTTTTGATTTTAAAAAAACGGCTGGCACTCAAATAGTTAATCTGTTGATTATTTTGTCAATTAATCAATGAGTTGTTTTTATGTATAAAATGCAGAAGATGATGTCCTCAAATGTTTTGTTTTGTCCACAACTTAAAGATACTCTGTTTTTTGTCAGAGAGAACTAAAGAAGTATTCACATATCGGAAGCTGGAATCACAGGTTTTTATTAAAAGATTACTCAAACTAATTAATTATTTAACAAATTAGTTGAAGATAGGGGTGTAACAGTACACACATGTCACGGTTCGTACAGCACATGGGCGCATATACAGTATGTGGATTGCCTTGGTAATGTTTTTGGGCCTGTCTGTGTTAAGTGGCTGCTTAAGAGCATGTTTCATTTGTTTTGTCACTTTTCTTCTTCACTTGTTTTTATAAATGCTCCTTTTTTCTGTAGCTATTAGCTAGTGATGGTTGCTGGCAGCTTTTAGGCTCACTCAGACGTAATAGTCGTGTGACTGCTTGCACCAAACCATGAAGCCTGTACCATGATACGGGATGAATACAATATACTGGTACACCCCTAGTTGGCATTTATTTTAATAACAATAGTATAATAATGAATCAGTTGATTGTTGCAGCTCTACACTGGTGTGTTTGCTTATGACAGAGATTACACAGTAGGAACCACTTACATGGATCAACACGTCCGGGACAGAATCATTTTCATGTCAGTGGTGTTTACATGATTTGGCTTTCCTTCTTCGTCTCACCTGTTGTATGACCTGAAACATTCAGGAAGAAATTAACAATATTAAATATTAAAATTAATATAACAGAATACTTTAAAAGCTGGTCAGTGTGTTTTTGGTGACCTTTTTCTGCATATGACCCTTCATTTCCACCAACACTTATGGTTCGTGTTACTAGGTCTGAGTGTGTTTTTGAGTTTCCCATGAAACTGTGAGGCAAATGTAGAGATTTATGTGTGAGGAAATGAGATGGTTACACTGTGAAATGGTCTCAGATCCACCAGGACACTGAACACATGTCGCCCAGATGCTGGAAGCTCCTCAGTGTGACACCACTGGGATTAGAGACAGGTTCCTCTCATACCTGGAGGGACTACAAAGACTTCCTCCTGCTGCTGGCTGATCACATCACCTGCAGAGCCAGTTTACAGCCTCACCACGCTGACTCCCCTTTGTTGTACATTCCTCAATCCCACAATTCCCTTCCTGAAATGCTCCTAGTGAGAGCTGCACAGCATTTTCTCAAATCTCATGTCTTACATCTACTGCACCTTCATGTCTTTCTACATGACCAGTGTGTGAATGGCTTAACGAGCAAAACTGTTAGCTAATTGATTGTTTCAATTTAAGTTATCATTCATGCTATAACTATAAATAAATAAAATTATTAGCATAAATGTGAATATTGTGCAGCAAAAACTTATTTAAATTTTTCTGATTCAATTTGCAAAATCCAGTTTCATTGTTTGTTACAAACTTTATTAATCTTAACAAAGCCAGCAAAGACCACATCCCTCTCTTCTGTTGTCGCAGTAAAAGCCCTAGACATATAATACTTGTGGGTAGAGTACTTCTTTTTGTGTTGTTTATTCGTCAGGCCCCCAGTGGGTAAACATCCTCATTTCTCTGGTTTCTGGCTTTAAAGCTATAGTTGGTAATCTTGGAGAGCTGGCAAGATTTGAAAGCGGCACCTCCTCTAAGCCTCCTGTAAGCTTCACCTCCTCCTTCCCCTGCCATCAACGCTCCATCCAAAGCCACACCTCCTCGCCTGATAACTCTGTATTTCTGCAGAGGAGTGTGCTGGATATTTACAGAAACAGTGGGGAGGAGGGAGGGACAGAGGGGGATGTGAGCAGGACGAGACATGAAGGCATCTGATTGGTTCTTTGCATTCAGACCGAGTGTCAGTTGATTGGTCAGAGTTTTTACAGTCCTGTAGCCACAGAGGTCTGATTCTTTTCCTTCCCTTTTCTGAACACATCATGTATTGACTGGACTATAGCTTTAAGAGAGGGTAGCTCACTTTCACTTTGATTTGTACTTGAACACAGAAATAATGTATTTGAAATCTTAATTCAGGTGTTAAATTCAAGTACCACACACATACACCAGTGACTTTCTAAAGTTCATAGTTCCAGACGTGAAGCTTCCTTCCATATTGAAAGCAGCTCACACAGAGAGTGGGGCCAGCATCCCTCTCTAATGTACAGTAAATACAGTGGATGCTGTTGTTTCACAGAAGCTGAGCTTCATCAACATCTCTCTTTCCTTTCTGTGACTTGTGCATATTCCTGGTTTAGTATTCAGGAAACCTCAGCTCTGACAGTGTGTTTTGATGCTAATGTATTTTTGTGTTATAATCTCCAGCTACTCACGCTTAGGCCATCTGTGTATGCATAAATGTATATATGCATTTATTTACCCACCCACCCACACAAATACAAACTACACTACCAAGCACTGTGACACAGCTGAGCCCAACAGCTGGTGTCTACATCCTGGGATGTGTGTGTGTGTTGCTGGCAGGCTAGCTGGCTGGAGATGACTAGGCAGCAGCAGTCTGGATTAACGGATCAGTGCTGGTGTCAGACAAACATTGGATTAGTGCTGTAATCTCGCTCTTTGCTGGCCTGAGCTTGAAACTGAGAACCAGGACCCTTCCTCGCCCCGCTTTCATCAAACACCTGCCTGGGTTAACACAGTGAAGGTAAGGCCTCTGGCCTCTCATCCTATAATGAGGCTGGAAATTGAGTGTGGGGGTCATATCTTTGCTTATGAATGCCAATCACTGATTCTCCTGGGATGGAAGAGTCAGGAGGGTAGAGATGAGCACCGCTATGTGTTGCATAATGTGTTCATACATTTCAAATGGCAGGTTTGCATTTGCCCTGGCACAGAGACAATGAGGTGGAACGCTCACTCCACATGTCACGGATATTTGCACTTGTGCTAATTTTGTGTTTGTGAGGGTGCATCTCTAAGCATATAATTCTCATCATTTTTGCTTTATTTAAAAATATATGTAGCTATATGTATATATATATATATATATATATATATATATATATATATACATATAGCTACATATATTTTTAAATATATATATATACAGTACACGTGTGTATATATATATATATATATATATATATGTATACATATATATATATATATATATATATATATATATATATATATATATATATATATATATATACATATATATATATATATATATATATATGTACACACTATATTGCCAAAAGTATTTGCTCACCTGTCTTTTTTGACAATTTTTGACCATTCTTCCAGAAGCGTATTTGTGAGGTCACACACTGATGTAAGACGAACCACACTCTGTCATCCATGTCTTTATGGACCTTGCTTTGTGCACTGGTGCACAGTCATGTTGGAAGAGGAAGGGGCCAGCTCCAAACTGTTCCCACAAAGTTGGGAGCATGGAATTGTCCAAAATGTCTTGGTATGCTGAAGCATTCAGAGTTCCTTTCACTGGAACTAAGGGGCCAAGCCCAGCTCCTGAAAAACAACCCCACACCATAATCCCCCCTCCACCAAACTTTACACTTGGCACAATGCAGTCCGACAAGTATCGTTCTCCTGGCAACCACCAAACCCAGACTCCTCCATCAGATTACCAGATGGAGAAGCGTGATTCGTCACTCCAGAGAACACGTCTCCACTGCTCTAGAGTCCAGTGGCGGCGTGTTTTACACCACTGCATCCGATGCTTTGCATTGCACTTGATGATATATGGTTTGGATGCAGCTGCTCGGCCATGGAAACCCATTCCATGAAGCTCTCTGTGCACTGTTCTTGAGCTAATCTGAAGGCCACATGAAGTTTGGAGGTCTGTAGTGATTCACTCTGCAGAAAGTTGGTGACCTCTTCGCACTATGCGCCTCAGCATCTGCTGACCCCGCTCTGTCAGTTTACATGGTCTACTACTTTGTGGCTGAGTTGCTGTCGTTCCCAAACACTTCCACGTAATTATTAGGGCTGTGCGATATGGTTAAATTCTATATCCCAGTATCGCCAAGTTTATATCCCGATAACAATATATATGTTCTGATATAGTATTTTTTTCTGATGTGTTTTTACTTTCCATTGTGCTCTCCTCTGTGGCGTAATCCCTTATATGCTTTTATTCTTAGGACTTACTTTGAGAGCGACCTGAAGTCCGGCTGTGTTTGCACTGTATTTTACTATGCAGTTTGGCTGCTAATAAAGATGCGTTTTAAGCGATAATAAATCATTCACACGCAAAACACGATGTCCTCCATGCTGCTTTACCTCTGTTTACTCCTGAGCTACAATTTTTTTTTACTCCCGAGCTACAACTGCCACAAACAAGTCCTTACGGGTGACGTAAACATGCCACCACAAAGCAGTAGTGTTGCTGTGGTTACAGTCGCCGGCATATTATTATGTCTATGCTTCATACAATACACATTTTGAACTCACATGATACATTTGGATTATCCAACGGTCATTCCAACGTTGAGTTGTACTTTACACGGCGTATCTAAACCGGAGTAATGTTAACGTTAGCATAGCAACAGAGCTAACTAAGTAGGTCCATGTGAAAATTACGATATAAACAACAGACGCTTATATATTACGGTAGACATTTTCATACCGCACTACGATGTAATATCGCACAGCTCTAGTTCTTGTAATACAGCTGACAGTTGACTGTGGAATATTTAGGAGTGAGGAAATTTCACGACTGGATTTGTTGCACAGGTGGCATCCTATCACAGTTCCACGCCGGAATTCACTGAACTCCTGAGAGCGAACCATTCTTTCACAAATGTTTGTAAAAGCAGTCTGCATGCCTAGGTGCTTGATTTTATACAGCTGTGGCCATGGAAGTGATTGGAACACCTGATTCTGACTATTTGGATGGGTGAGCGAATACTTTTGGCAATATAGTGTATATATATATATACACTATATATATATATATATATATATATACATATATACAGTATACGTATACACGTGTATACATGTATACACGTGTATATATATATATATATATATATACACGTGTATACACGTATACAGCTTCAGTGTCTATATATATATACACGTATACAGCTTCAGTGTCTATATATATATGTGTGTGTGTGTGTGTATGTATATATATGTATATACGTGCGTATATACGTGTATGTATACACGTGTATACATACACGTGTATATATATATATATATATATATATATATATATATACACGTATATACGTCGTATATACGTGTATATATATATATATATATACACACGTGTATGTATACACGTGTATACATACACGTGTGTACACACGTGTGTACACACGTATATACGTACGTATATACGTATATATACATACACACACACACACACACATATATATATAGACACTGAAGCTGAAATGTCATTGTTTCCCGTTTCAGATGAAAGCCTCAAACTTTCTTAAATAAATATCTTAAATTTCTTAAATTAATATTTTTCTCTTGTGTCTGTTTACTGTGTCAGCTGTGCTTTAATGGAACACTGCAGAAAATTACTTTTCTTGTCATGAAAACAAAGGCTGTAGGAATTGGGAGTTTGAAGGTTGGAGGTGGTGCTGGATGGATGTTGGCAGAGACGATAGACATCATTAGGTTTCTTGTCTCCTGTGGAGCACTGACTGATGGTGCAATGATACAGCGAAAGTGCAGCTGTCAGCTGCAGTTGAATGTAGGGGCTCAACTATGGCGGTTACCTTTGCTATTGTTATTTTCACAGCACAATGTCAAATGTCCATGTGTAAACATGGCAAAGGATTGGTTTGGGTTTTAGCAACCAAAGCTATCACAGGAGCAGCTAATAAAGCTGTGTCAGTGGCAGTGGTGTTGTCACTTACAGCGCAGGAATGTGTCATGGTGGATGTCTGCATAGTTCTGATTGATTACTTGGCTTGTGGGATATTTGGCACTCATTGTGGCAGACTGTTGTGATTGGCTCAACCGCTGCACAGTTACTTGGAAGTGTGTATGAAAGGCCTCTGTGGAGTTATTTAAATGACACAGGTGATTAGCAGCCTGCAGAGTTACTGACAGCGAAGCGGCTGGGAGACTCAGAGTTGGGCTGAACTTGTCCTATCTAGCCCCGGTCAGGCATGAATGCAGATATTGAAATGAGAAATTAGTTGTTTAACACCTGCAATAATAAGGACGATCACTTGAGGGACAGTGAACTACATGCAAAACGAGCCTGCTAAGTTAAAAGCTAAGTTAAGCTGGAAATTTCAGACTCCCAGATTGAGCTGCTTGACTGTACGTCATTCTAGGTGGAAAGAAAATGGCTTCAGTGAGAGGTCAATGGAACAAACCTCATAGCAAATCTAAATAAGGCTACATGCATTCTTTCAAGCTTTCTCCATCACTTTGGTATGCATGCTGAAATCACTGAAGATGAAGCCAGCTAGCGCACAGTTAGTCTGTGTGAAGTGTCACCAGAGGCAGAGGTTATGAAAAGGTCTTCATCATTATTATACACGAGTCACACTGTAAGACTGCTGCTTCATTCACTCAGCACTCAACTCACTATCCAACAGACCCACGAGTGAAAAACCTGAAACATTGAATATCAGAGGTCACGCTCATGCTTTGACTCAGGAATGAATGAAGTCATTCAGAGGGCAGGAGCTCGGCCATGGGTAATTGTGAATGATGTTGGAGGTGGAGGTAGTGAAATATGCCTCTGACTGTCCCAACACGACTCAGATGTCTGAGAGGTGACAAGTGTTTACCACTGAGACATTTTACTGTGAATATTCAGGCATATGAATCTGTCCAAAATAATAGCTCAACCACTTCAAAAACCTTAAGTGATATATGTTCACACATTAGGATAATTTTATCATACCTCACTAAAAAATGCCAAACTCAACTGCAGTCTTCAAACCAAAACCAAGTCCACAGTCTACCGGAAAGAAATCTGTGTTCAAGATTTTTTTTGATGGGATTTTGACTGGTTGTCCATTTTTCTAGTGCAGTTATTGAATGTGAGAGCAGCACGTGTGAAACTACAGGACGGATGAGCTGCTGTCTGTGAGAATGGCTAATGGTGAAGCAGCGGCCTGTAGAGCCGTAATGGTGACTGGCCTCTCAGCCAGAGCAGTGCTCTCATTACTCTGCCTGTTAGTGAATGGCTTATTATGTGGAGGTGACAGCTCCACGCTGGAGACAAGATAGGCTGGGATATGCCCATTTAACAAGCCCAGGCTGAGATAAAGAATATGGATAGGATTGGCAGTGGACAAGAAGATGGATGTGTTCTGCCAGGCCAACTGAATCATGGTTCAGCTACAGTACAGTATATCCTGTGTATATTTCAGCTCGTCTCTTCCAGGTAGGATGTTTTTAAACATTCACATTCCACACTGCGAATATATTTCCACTCAAAATGAGTGGCTTCTAATTAGCATTTTCATGAGGACAAATAGATCTAAAGTTCATAATAGTGTTTTTGTTGCGTTTGGTTTATAACTACATCCAGAGCGGTTCTTCTTCACGGAACGGCCTACCAAAGTTCTCCTTCATGTTTGACATATAGGAGAAGTTTCAGTTGGTCGCAGTCTGCAGACTCACTGTTAGATGTTGCCATATCCTGCACACTGCACTTTAAAACCTAACAAGCATAGTTGCTGCTGATAATCATTAATATCTCTCTATAACATTAGCATTGGTCTGAAATGATCTATGATGTTGTGTGGCTTTAGACCATGCCATTAAATCACTCTTCACCAAAGATGGTCCTATCTGTGTTAATAGGAGGACCCAACTGCTTCTGTGTTTCAGTGTAGGATGGAACCCTAAAGGCACACTCACATGGGACAGTAGGGTCCAGGTAGAGAAAAAGCCAAAGTTGCACTATAATCCAAGTCTTAATGGGCATGTCTTCTTGTGTTTCTTTCTCTGACAGGTGTTAATCTAAGCTATTTGTTTGATAAGTGCAATAATTACTGCTAATAAACCTCATGGGAATGAGGGCCAAAAGCATAAAAAATGCTCTCAGTTAAATAAATGAGGTTTTGTTTTTGTGTCACACTGCTTTGTGTCGTGCTGTTAGCCTGCTGATGTAGCCCTTCCTCTCGTTGTACAGTATAGTAGAAGCAGCACTCTGTATTTAAAAAGCTGTCTGTCTTTTTCCTCACATATTTGTATTCTCTCTCTTGACTTTTTCTTTCTTAACCACACAGTGTTTGTTGTTTTTTTTTTTTTTTTTTGCTGCACAGTAACTCCCAACCATGTTGGGGCGGCTGCTCCTGCAGTTGCCAGAGAGATGGTTGCCAGGGTAACACACGTTTGACAGCTGTTATTACTTTGCGTTCCCATCACTGCTGAACTGTGAGAGTGCACAGCGGAGAGTGGGAGCACGTTACTGGCAGCTTTTGGATGTGAAATGAGTGTGAGCACCTCAGGAACCTGGCTAATTAGCACCAAGTGGAAGAGGCCAGCCTCTTTGAGTGTTTTTTAGGGAGCTGCTAAATTGAGGGAGTTGACTTCCAAGCTGCCTCCCAGTCTGGGTGCTTGGCATGTGAATAACCACACTGCTTCGAGGCCAGCAGCGTTAAGCATTTAGAGGCTGTGTGATGGCTCTTTGTGTCTTTGACGTGGGCTAATGAAGGTTCCCCAGAGATTTACTCGTCCAAGGTCATTTTTCTATTCACACAGAGGCCAGCAGGGCCCGGCGTATCTATGGCTCATCCACTGGACTGCTTTATGATTGATCCTAACAGGCTAATAAATCACAGCAGCATGGGTCATTATGGCTGCAGCTCCTCTCAGATCTCACACAGTATGAGTGGGACGTGCAGTGTCTTCTAGTCATTCTTCAACTGCATACTAGACCAGTTGTTAGTAAGGTGGAAGACTGTCATATCCTTGGAAGCAGGTTCTTCGCTCTGCTCTTGCTGATCCTCATTATTCTGCTCTTGACCATGGTTTTATGAAGCACCCACTCACTTGTACGTCCTGCACTGTGTCAGTCTTATCCTCCCCCACCCCTTTCTTTCTTTCTAACCCACCAAGGTCTAACAGTAGCACAGATGATGAAGACTGCTGTGCCATATAGGCTCTAATCACGCAGCTCTAATTCAATTAGCCTGGGATTTGTCGGGAACAGAGTCGTGGATGGATGAAGGATTAAGAAAGGGAGGGGAAAGAGCAGTGAATCCCTCTTCCTTTTGTTAAACATTGTCATATCTATTACTCCCAGGCCTGCTATAAAAATGCCCCATTCATTCCCTACTAGTGATGTGCCGACAGGTATCAACGGTTCAGTCTGAGCTTATTTGGAGGAAATTTGTACGCTATCAGTCTCACAATACCACAAATTAAATCAATTAGCTGTTAATGAAGTCTCCAGTGAGCTCTTTTGTGTCGTCCCGCCACACACCAGCTCCACCTACTCAAATGCCATATTACAGCACATAGAGTGAATGCACCAGAGTCCTCATTAACCAGTAAAGACCTCATTTAGAGCGTACCTGCTGTTGTGCTGGTTGGCGTTCAGGTGTGCATGCATGTATGTGGATGTGTCAGTGCTCACTGGAGGGAAAGCGGTAGATAGGCAGCATCCTGTAAAGTGTGTCATCCCATAATTTTCAGACATCAATATTAAGCAAGACCAATCATGTCTTTAATCATCTGGTGCATTGTGCTCCTCAGGTGGGCTGCTAGTCTCTACTCAGGATTGCTCAGCTGACGCTTAAGTTCAGCCCACTTTGTGAGCTGGTTTTTGTTTTAATGCTATAATCCACACTTGAAGACAAACACAGGATAAGCAGCTGCTGGCAGTTTCTTTCTTTTTCTGGGTAAAATGTGGGTAAAATAACATTGCTTGTGTGATGTCATTTGAATCAGGATGAGGTTTAACAACACTGATTTCTTTGAAATCTGAAACACCAAAGTAGGAAACTTCAAGACAGTTTGCACATCGATGAGAACAAGAATGCGATGAAGCCACTAGGCATGTTGGGTTGTGACCAGTGTTGTGCTAGTTTCTGAAAGTAGTTACAGTTACTAATTCCTTTATTCAAAAAGTACCTTGATTACTTTGTTGATTACCTGCGTCGAAAAGTAACACATTACTGTTGAAAATACTTTTTAGTTCCTCTTTAGGACCCTGGGGAGTGAGAGTTTGCCTCATGGTGTGTTCACTGGAAGTAGGAACTTGGAGTGCAGATCACCGTAACCTTTAGTGCTCCCAGCTCTTCCAGCCAACATGTAGCTACAGTTTATGTCAGTAGCAGATAGCATGAATTCTGTGTCTGGTTGGTGAGATTAATCTGATTTTCTGAGGTGGAGATCTGACTTCATGGAGGTTCTGATTTAAATTCTGACTTGAAAATTGGAAATTCCGATATTCATATACAACTTGAATGCACCATAAGTTGAATCACACAAACTCCAGGCTCTCAGTGTTGCTGCAGTGACATAAGTAGGGGGACGGATCAGTGTCTCTACGAATCCCCTTAGGATTCGTAGAGACATGTGAGCGCATGAATGAAAGCAATCTGAAATCATCAACCAAGAAAAAATTTACTAAGTAATGGACAAATGCATGATTGTGTAATGGTTACTGTGTTTATTTATTTAAAAGGTAATGCATTATAGTACTAGTTACTATCAAAAGTAACAACGTTACTGCCCAACACTGGTTGTGAGAGTATTTGTGATGAAGGCCTCGACTCAAAACCCACTTCTCTTCAACGACAGTCTTGCAATAAGAAGGTGGGTGGATGAAATAGCAACAAAGTGTGATTCCTTTCAGTGAATGCTCAACAACAGCATCAGCTTGTCAAAGCTCTACTGTATTGGGCTGTAACAATACACATATTTGTCCTGAACCATCACGGTTCCAGAGGTGGACCAGAGGTCTGTCAATGTACAGACTAGTTTTTATTATGGAACTTAAAACTTTGGGATTGCCACCGGATGTGACGGATTGTTCAATCTCCGGCTTGCACATGCTCAGTAGCCCTATGGTAAACCACCATCTAAACATATCTGTTTCCATGGAAACACCAATGGACTTGGATATTGCTTTTCCCCGTTGTGAATTACTAGGTAGAGGTTATTGATATGCCGTCTGGAGCAGCGTTTGCAGCTCGTTGTTTCTTCCAACAAAATGATCTCATGGGAAGGCGTAACCTACATTTTAAGTCAGAAACATTGCTTTAAGTTTAGGCAACAAAAGCACTTAGGTTTAGGAAGCACATCATGGTTGAGCTTAAGATGAGTATGTTGAGTAAGAGAAGTATGATAAGTTCAACAACAACAACCCAACAGAAGCAAGGAGGATGCACCAGCCAGTGTTAGTCATTGACAATCCCAGTTGGGAGACAACAAACACAAAACTATTGCTCTGCTTGGTCTTTCTCATAATGCGTAATCTGGCCAGCTGTGCAGGTTAACTTGAATCCTGCTTGAGCTGGGTCAAGCACAGCGCTGATGTGGTGTGCAGCAGCCTGTCATTTGCCTGTTACTGCATGATGTCATCTTCTGTCCATTGTCCTCGTTAATGTTCAACTCCTGTCACCCTTAAGCCAACAACTCAACAGGAAACAGCCGTGCAGAAATCATTTCAAAGTTCAAACCTGCTGCAGATTGGTTGGTCTTAGAGTTTTGAATCTTAAAAGTGAAGTCATTGATCAGACCAGGAAGCCACTGCTTCTTATCACCTCTCTACATTTACTGCCACAACGACTGACATTTGGTAAGCAGCGTTTTCTTTTCCTAATCTTGGCTGGTTCTGTGTCACGTCAGTGGCTGCTGTGGGTTTGAAGCCACTGTATGAGCTCAAAGGGATTCGTTTCACTCCAGGAAAGCTTTTATTCCTTGAGTATAACTGACAGCCTCTGTCCTTTTGATGGGATTTAATTTGGCCACCTCTGTGGTATTTAACAAGACCTAATTTGGGCGGTCTTTTTGATTTTGAGTGAACTGTGTGTGTGTTTGACCTGACTGTAACATACTGCTGGATGTGCTCCCTGCGCCCCACACAGATTTAATTATGTATCCAGGGGAAGCACTGTCACCCGTGGGAAAAGAGGAAATCCCAGGGGTGGGGAGGGTCACTGCCATATGAAAAGAGCAAGTGAGAAGCTAAAGCGATGGACAGTCTTTGAAGGCTTTGTGTTTTTGTTTCTTTTCAAACAGCACAGAGAGACTAAGACAGCGTGAAAGAGAAAGAGAAAGCTAATTTCTTTGTGGCCGACCTTAATGGTCGTGTATGGACATCATCTTGGCGTTGTAACGAGTGAATTTCTCCCCCATGGATGAAGAAGGAGAAAAAATGAAAGACTGAAGAAGTGGAAATTGAATAAATGCATAATTCAGAGAAGAGGAAATAGAAAGCAAAGTAGAGAGATCACCTTGATCTGCCCACCTCGCTGCCTTTTAATGTGACACTGATGCCTTCGCTGTACTGTCACAACCAATGAAGAGAGAGGCAAAGCAGCGTGATTTATCCAGCTCGCTTCAAACACAGGAGAGAAGATTCAGTGATGATGAGAAATATTGTTGTATATAAAGTATTTCTCTTATTTCAATACTTTGTAGCCAGACAGTCTTTCATGATGATTTTAGATAAGATTTTCCATAATCGTGTCTCGACTGCTATTCATAAATATTATATTGTATTGATAGTGAGGTGATCAGGTCTCACGTTTACTTTCATCATTCATTAATCTGCTGAATACTTTCTTGAAAATCATTTGATTGGTTTGTCAAATGTCAAAATGTAGTTAAAAATGGATATTATTTTTCCCTGACCCAAAGGTGATATACAAATGCAATTTTGTCTGTTACATATAACAAGCAATATACAAATTGCTTGTTATATGTAACAGAAAAAATTGCAACAATATGACAAAGGAAAACATCAGATGATTTCTGTCAAGCAGAAACCAGTGAACGGCGATAGAGCATGTTTCAGGATGCAGGTATATGTAGGTAAAACTTTTGACAATTTAAATCAAATTTACAACACGAGTCATGTCGTAGCGGACCCTGGCCTACTACAAACTACAAACTATATATGTGTCTTGTAGGCTGTGACGGTATGGACTTTTGATTACCATGGTGATGAAGCACGGCTGTTTACCACAGCCACCCTCAATCGTCGCAACACTCCCCCACACTCAGCTGCTGCCAGAACATTAATTCTAAGATGCAATCTTACCTTTTTCCACATATTGTCACATCTAAATTGGCCGGCTGCTCCTCGTTGTCTGACGCGATGCCAAAATATGCCCAAATTGCCGACACAGTGTTCAGCTTTGTTACATTTGCATCCACGAATAAAATCAAGTCAGCAGAGCAGCGTAAACAACTATGGACAGTACTATAAGAGGGCTGTGTCTGCTATAAGCACTTACTATTGAAACTGAACTCCAACTGTTTATGCAATGCTTCTGTCTTTCATGTCTGTGTGTTGTGTGTGTATTAGGGGTGTAATGGTATATGTATTTGTTCCGTGCCATCATGGTACGGGCTTCACGGTTCGGTGCTAGCAGTCATACAACAAATACTGTACATCTGAGTGAGTATCAAAAAAGTAAAGTCCTCACTGCAGTCCAGGTGGTGGTAATGAGCCTAAAAGCTGCCAGCAACCATCATTAGCTACAGAAGAAGAAGCAGTTACAAAAACAAATGAAGAAGAAAAGTGACAACAGTGTTTAGTTAGAAGTAGAGAAGCTGCCGGCTTCATTTAAATCACCAGCCTGGGAACACTTTGGATTCTCAGTGTGAGATAACGGCGATGGCAAGAGAGTGGTGGACGGAACAAAAACTGTCTGCAGGCGATGTTTCACGGAGATGTGGTACGACACTGGAAACACATCAAACATGCTTTTAAGCAGCCACTTAACACAGACAGGGCCAAAAACATTACTGAAGTAATCCACATATATGTGCCCTCATTGAAAGCGCTGTGAAAAGTGTTCCATCCAGTGAGCACCAGTCAGTCTGTGGTCCAGACATTTACAAGCCTGCAAGAGCTGTCTGCTGCACAAGCTGCTGACCTCACAACTGAATCAGAACCAGAAACAAGTAACTTTGCACAAACAAGGAATTTGACTTTGTATCCTGGTGCATGACATATAAACATACTGTACAAACAGTGCAGAGATAAGACCAAAAGATAATGAAGTGACTAAAGCTGGTTTCACACCAAACACAAGGCACAGGTGCACCAAGAGAAACCCATTCATTGTGTTTTTGGTCTCTCCGAGTCTGCGCCGAGGAGAGCACAGTGCATAGGTAGCGTTTCCGCTCTTACGTGCTGCAGGAGAGATACATTGAAACAACTGAAACATTTGCATCCAACAAATAACTCACAGAATGAGTATGACCATGCTTTATCATATATCTACTTCCGTCCATGCAATGTATGCCTTATTTTTTCCAATTCTAATCCCTGCATGACTTCCCTAATACAATGAATATAGGCCGGAGGACTCTTCCTCTTCCAGTTCAGCAATACTTCCTGTGGAGGTCAGATAATCCCTAACTCATCCCCAACCACACCAAAGATGGCTATTAAAGAATCACGTCGAAGTGTCTTGCCAGATATTGCGGAAAGGGAAATGAAAAACTGAAGCCCAGAGGTCATTCAAAGAAGGACACAACCAAAACATATGTCCCAAAGAGACTGAGGAATAGTGACAGAAAGGCTGATTCTTGCTGTATCGCAATTTGGCGAGCTGTGGGATATGAGACTGTAGCTCCAGGACGAGCCGACACTCTCCCACATTCTGCCTCCCCTCAAAGTGGCAAGTACATAAACTCTTCTTCATGCAGTTCTCCTCCTACTCCTCCTCCTCATCAGCATAAATAAAGTCAGGGCTTTCCGCTCGGGATGTGGAAAAATACATGCTGGGCGTGCTCTACACATGCTTGCAACTGTATGTCGCGCCGCACTTTCCGCGTTCGGTGTGAAACCAGCTCAAGAGTAAATATGGAGTGCAAAAGCTCTGATTACTAATGGGGACCTCACATTCCACTGAAAGCTACCTCACCGTGCCGTACCTGTACCGAACCGTGACCCCCACACCGAGGTACGTACTAAACTGTGACATGTGTGTACAACTTACACATACATATGTATGTATATATATATATATATATATATAGATATAGATATATAATGTTCAATTGAATCATCAGAAGTGCTGAAACTTGGAAATAATTCATAATAATAAGACAAACAACAAACCCTTAGGGTTAATAGACTGGCCCACTGCCAAGCTGCAGTATGAAGAGTTTTGTTTTTGTATTTTTTTCCAGTATTGCGGTGATGTGGTCATCATAAAACGGACAGACTCACTGACTGATGTCCATGTGAACCTTTGTTAATATCTGTATCCACAGGAAGGTCAATGAAACCTTTTGAAGAGTCCCAGTAATAATCAGGGGAGTGAGGGACTTCATGTTCCTTTTCTTGCCCTGTGATGAACTGGAGACTTGTCCAGGGTGTACCCTGCCTTTCAGAAAATGGATGGATGGGTGGATGGATGGATGTTCCTTTTCTGCAGGCAAAGCTGGTTAAACACCCGAGCTAATTTTATTAGAGCGCTACCTGTCTGGAAGGACTGTAATCTCTCCTGTGTCCCCTCCCATCCCACTTACACTCAGGCTAGAGGAATTGCTTGTGTTTGATATTTATGCATTTCTGCATATGCTGACTCAAATACTCAAGTGTTCCACATTGACCCCCATCCCTCTGCCATTCCTCTTGATTGGTTTTCGTGGGGATTTCTCTTCAATTTTAGCTTAGCTTGAGGTGCAGCGTCTGTGTCTGTGTGATCTTGAATATAAATCAGTACCCCCTCTTTCCTGTCCCATTCTCCACGTCCTGGCTGCCTGGCTGGGACCCCTGGCAATGCTTCTAAAAAGATTCAGCATGCACAGCAACTTCAAAGGTGAAAGTGTGTAGCCTGATGAGTGCATCTGAGGATGGATGGGGTGGAGGGGAGACTTCACTTAAAATGAAAGTGGGGGTCGAGAAAGAAATTCTCAGGTGCCTTAAAGACTTACAAATGAGTACCGGCAGTCACATTAACTCTGTCTGCTTTCCCTTTGTCTCTGTGTGTCTTCAGATTTGCTGTCATTGCCCTATTTCATCATCTCTCATGTCCTCTATAAGTCATATTTCATCTACTCAGTCTTTTATCATAGCCTGGTCCCACTTTCCATTGCTTTCCCTGTGCCCTGTTCTTCCTGACAGTCAGCCATCCTTGTGTAACCCCAACTTCTTTTCTTGCTGTGTGCTGCGCAGATGAAATAATGGATGGCATGTCTTTTTCTTTCTCTTTGCTCTCTCTCTATTTTCTGTCTCTTTGTCTCATGCTCTCCTCGTCAAATGTCTCTGGCTTCACCAGTTCGTCCGTCCTCTGCTCTGTGGATGCAGGCGATGGGGAGCTGGTGCTCTCATGTGGAACAGCCTTGGGGAAACCAGGAGGATTTCACTTCCTGGTGTGAGGAATCTTGACACTGCTGCTCCCGCCATCCACCCCATCATCTATCACCGCTTTTATCTCTCTTTCTCTTCATGCCTCTTGTGCTTGAATTCTCCAGATCATTCCTTCTGTACTGCCAGGGTTTTGTGGTCTTGTCATTGTAAGAATTAATATGAATTCAACCATCTTTGAAATTGTTAACCAGAAGAAAATTCAGCAGGCATCACATTTTGCTTTTTAATTTTAATTCATTTCTGAGGTCAAATGAAGTCTCTCTTTCCTAACAAACCTTGGAATGTGTCTCAGGCAGGAGTTGCCTCCAGGCGATGTATCACTCCCATCACTCACATTTAGTTCCAAAACTCGACTGTCTCTGATCTGATAACTGAAACTAACCATTTCTTTATGGAGCTGTGGCTCAGGCATGGCAGGAAGCAAATGTGAGGTTACCTGACAGATTAAACTTATTCACAGTGTTTTGCTTTAGGGTTACTGAAATATGTAAAAAACTGGTCATGAAATTCATGACCAGTTTTACTCTCAACATCTTTTTCAGACTTTAACTAAAAATGCTGCCACAGGGTCGACATCACTCCTGCTCCTTCTACTTTGTTAGGACCTTAGCACAGCTGTTGTTGTGATCACTGGACTCTGCTGCTGCATAGAAGAGCTGGACTGGACTGATGTTATCAGATTAATGATATCAGAGTTTTTAGATGCAGGCCGATATAATCTGATACTTGTTTTTTGCTCAAATCAGACCGATATCCCATATCAATATCGTATCAGACACCCATAGTATTGGTGGGACACAAGTGATTTCTTGAAAGAATCTTGAGAAAACACTAAACTGATTAATTTCAAATTCAACCAGTCCATATGTTCATTATGGAGAGAATGAACAGTGAGCCAGTAGCAATGACGACTAAAACTACTTGGATGGAGAAAAAAAGCAGAGTTCTTTGAGCACTTTCTAGAGTCTCTGTTGGCTCTTGCTGCCCTGTAGCAGCTGTTTACAGTCAACGGGTGTTTACCGAGTGTACCGACCAATTACAGGGCCATGGCATGTCTGCCACTCTGCTAGCTCAGACTGTGCTACTGCACAGGATCCCTCAGAGAGCTGTAGAGGAAACTCCCTGTCAGTGCTTTGGCTAGTTCCATGTGGCTTCGCTGGCAGCCTCTGTAGCCCTGTAATGATATCACTGCCATGGATGCTGAGCGGTTAGCGTCAGGTCCATCATTAGCATCACGGTAACAAGTGTGGAGCCAGAGAGGCTGTGCGAGCAACATACAGGTTATTATTTGTCTTGGTAGACGGTGTGCTGTGGACACAGTCAGTGCCTCTGCTTCCAGGGTGTCCAGGGAATAATACTGCCAGGGAGGCTTTTTTAATAAATCCTCAATATGTCCAGAGTGCCCAGTCTCTATGGTAACTGAGGCTTACTTTGTGTGTTGACGTGTGTGCTGAAACCCTGCTTTGTCTTCTGTGTGTGTGTTTTCTTGATCAGGCTGTTTGAGGAGTTTACTGTACTTTTTTTATGTTTTATTTTGCGACTAAATCCTTTCAAAATACATGATTTATGATCTCACAGAATTAAGGCTACATGTCACCATATTGGAAAGAAGTGATAATACAAATGAAATAAATATTGCATTATGAAAAAATACAGGGATATCTACCAGATGACAGAGTACCTGTCCTTTCTGTAGCCTTTTTGGTGTTTTTCTCCTGTTTCTCACTTGTTTTCATGTTGCGTTCGATGATAAGTCAGACTTGCTTTGGTTGTTTGATAAGTTGATCTGTAATGATGTGAGATATGGTTTAATGTGTCACTCACCTGCAGCAAACTAAAGAAGAAGAATGTACTATTTCTACTTTTTGTTTTCTGCGTTCCGTAAACTTAACTCAATGACAGAATATAGTGTGGACATGACACAGAAAACCTCCAGAAATATGAAAAATGTTTTGTAGTTTTTTCATTATTTTTGTTCTTCTTCATTGCGGGAAGCCTGGAGAATAGAAAATTATTGTGATTTCATATTTGTTTTAACAGCAGGGAGAAGCATTAATGGCTGGTAGCAGTTTGTGTGTGGTTTTTCTCAGCAGCAGCAGCATGCCAGGCTGTGGTGTTTGCGGGCCACAGCGTGCCTCATCATGAAAGTGTGAAATTGGGGTTTATCCCTCTAAGCCGCCCTGCATGAACAGAGGTGGGAAAGGGGATCATGGTCTCAGCTTTGCCTTGTTATTGTTGTGAATAGTGAAGTGAAAAGCTGCTTATCCATGTTGCCTAAAACTGAATAAAACTTTCATTCTGTGTCGCCCGGTGTGTACTAGTCTATGTTTATGAGTTTGGAGGTTTCATGGAAGGACTCTGATGGTTAACTTTCATAGAACAGGGATGTGTGATCTGGTGCTATATTTTTCCAGAGACAAGAACAACACAGAAAGAGTTTGCGCTAAACCCTGAAGTAGAGGTGGGCGATATATATCGTTTGCTATAATATTGTCATTGTTCCTTTGACGATGAGCAAATTTCCGTTATGGAGTATTTAAATTACTTTGCCAAAACTCCTCACATCCACTTATTACATGGTGCATTCGCTCTCTGCAGTGGTGTTGTGTCGTTCGCGAACGATTCGTTTGAAAGAACAAATCTTTTGAGTGAGTGAACTAAACTGAATCACTTCCTGAACTGATTTGTTCCTTTTTCAGTTCACTTGAGCTCAACCTCAACGTGATGGCCAGGAGTCAAACTGCCTCGTTCATGCATTCACGACTCATGAATTTTCGATGAACGACCCAGCCAGCGAGGGGAGGGGCGACTCGGTGAACAAACGAGTGATTTTACCAGGAAGCTGCAGCGGTCTGTCCGTTCACTGAACAAAGTAGTTCACGGAACGGACGAACAAGTACCGGCTTCGTTTTCAGAGGAGGAAGCCAGTACCCCTTGCTTCCTCCAAGGCGTCTTAATCGATGGAAGCTGGTAGAATCATTCAGTCAGTCCTGCGAGGAGGAACTAGAAGCGGGGGATAAGCTAATGTGGATTGCAAAAGTTAAGCAGCGCGTTGTGATGGCAGAGAAAAAATGCAGGCGCCTCCAGTCCCTGAAGCTGCAGGTACTTCAGATGAATTAGTGCTTAGATGTGGGTCTACCTCTCTGGCACGGAAATATGTTCAACTTTTAATTCAACTTTAACACCGCAGGGCACTCGGAAAATGAGTTTTTGAGCTCTCTCAGCGCTAAAAACGTGTTTGGTGGTCATAAGCCCTAACTCAGACAATTCCAATCCCATTTTAAAGGATATCCACTGATTATCGTTATTGCCAAAATCCCCCAAAATATTGAGATATTACTTTTTGCCCATATCGCCCACCCTTACCCTGAAGGTATGATGTTGTTTTCAATCAAAAATCATAATTCATAAAAAATCTTCTACAGAGTCTTGAGCATATACCCTGAGCTGGTTCAGGTCCTACCTGGCAGAGCAGATGTTCTCTGTGAAGTTAGGTCACACTTCCTCTGATGTGGCCTTGCTGACCTGTGGAGCTCCTCATGGGTCCATCCTGGGTCCGATCCTTTTCCTCTTGTATATGCTGCCAATTGGGGATATTTTTCTTTGCGGACAATGTCCAAATTAACATGCCGCTAAGGTCATTAGGTAAGAACACTATTAAGATATTTCTCGATTACCTTAGCAAAGTTAAGTTATGGATGATTGCAAATTTTCTTAAACTAACCACCGCCTGCTCTGCTGATGTCCTGGGCCCTCTGAGTTCCAGTCCTGTGTTAGGAACCTTGGTTTTATTTTTGACAGTCATCTTCTTCCAACTTCTTCCAACATCATCTTTTAGCCAGTAGCAAGGGCTGTTTTTTGAGGGTTGAAAAGATCACCCACACTTTTATAACATCCAGGTTAGATTACTGCAACTCTCTGTTCGTTGGCTTAGACAAGTTGTCTATTAACTGCCTTCAGCTCATCCAGAACGCTGCTGGACTGCTCTCTGGCAATAAAAAACAAGACCACACCATCACACCAGTTTTAGCATCCCTCCACTGGCATGATTTTAAACTTCTTTTAATGGATTTAAAGGCCTCAATGGTCTTTCCCCTCTTTACCTGACTTAGTTCCTGCATCAGCACTCCCCAACCAGAGACATACAGTCCTCTGATCAGCTGTTGGAGGTCCCCAAAATCAGGCTTGAGTCTAGAGGTGATGGGGCCTTCATGTAGTCTAGAGACGACAGAGCGTTCATGGAGTCTAAAGGTGACGGGTCCTTCATTGATTCAAAGTGATTTTTGTTTGATAAGCAGAGTTGGTTTTGAATTATGGTTCGATAGAACGCTATGAAACTCTGAACCACTATTGCAAAGAGCTACACACCTTCTGGCTTTATTTTTAGTTGCCTGACGTTGAACCAATCAGTTTACAGTGATGTAAAGTCCCGCTGGAAATGTTTAAAGTAATATCACAGCTGGACCATCCTCTGATACGCTGCACTACAGCACAGAGGAAGTGCCTAAGTCATTAGAAGCTAATAAGTTCTGATAATGAAGACCCAAGACACGTGTTTGGTACACACATGCACATATGCCAAGACACACCAACACACACTAAGGGATAATGAAGTTTTATTTCATCTCAGACACAATGGAAACTGCACACGCTGCCAAAAGGGGCGAAATAAATCAATATTTTACAGTAAAGCTGGGATTTATTTTAAATGAGTGCCTTCCATTGCATGCACCATGTGCTAAATATAATCAGCCATGTGATCTTTTGTGTCTATGCAGAAGGTGTGCTTCTGTTCTGATGTTTTAGATCAATGAAACACCACTGCAAGTGCTATAAATATGTCGACCCAATCTGCTCTTTGAGAATAACCAAAATAGACTGCCAGGCAGCATTAAGCTCCAATCTGAGATCAATAACCAGCAGATATTTTAGGATAGACATTTCCCTTTATTTCTTGTTGGCACATATCAAAGTAAAATGTTCTTGTTTCAGAGTGCTACTTTGAAGTGTTTTCAGTAACACTTATTATTAGCTTCAAAATGTGTTGCCAAACTTCACAAGCTGATAAGCAAACGAGTAAATGTCCAGTATACTGTAAAGAAACACCAAGGGTTAATAGTCAGCAGTGACTGGATGCATCTTCTCTAATTTAGCTTCTCCATTTACACCCTGACTAACACATCCCTGGCACAAAAAAAGGTTTGTGTCTGCATTTTAATTAAAATCACAGAACACACACTTACTGATGGTGTGAGAAACCTGTCAAAAGTCCCCTGAGATGGTACAGTGAAAGCCTGAACGAGGTGTCTCACTTTAGTGGAATATTTGCACATATCAGCGGCACACTTACCGTCATGTGATTCCTTTGTCAGCTGCTGAAAATAGCTGTTTGCTTTTCACAGTTCAAACTGATGTTCAGTCTTTGTTTTCCACCTCCTCTCATCTCCATGTTGCTCCCCTTCTCACTGCAGCACTGGGCTGCATGCTAGTGACCGTGGACGTCATTGTAGTCCTTTTATGCCTCATGTCCACTACATGGTTTGGCTCATGTGTGGTACCAGTGACGTCTCGCTGTTTATTTACTTTTCTCTATTGTTTTCCACTGCGGACAGCACCTCCTCAGTGTAGACAGGATTCTCTGCTGATAGCAATGCTGCATGAAAGTGCCATGACATTAACTTCAACATCACATTTGAATCCTTTGATCAGCAACCAAACAAGAAGGAATGTATGCACTTGGTCAGTTGTACAACGTGGTGTACGCATAGACTGTGTATAAGAAGTGGACAGGGTTTGTGGACTGCCATTTTGAAGCATTGAGTTCTGCATTTTGGCTGTTGCCATCTTGGTTTCTTGCAACCAGACACAAGAGGGTGGAGCTAAGTCCAACTGAATGCTGAATAAGATCATTTTAGATGATTAGAAAGTTTCTGAGTAACTTCCATCAACTAAAAATACACAGTGAAAGAGTTAAAGTTCTAAGACGAAACAACCGACAACTCCAACAACAGTCCAACCGACAACTCCCAGAACACCGTGGTAGATACCTGTCAATCACTAGGTGGCCCCGCTATAAAGCATCCCCTGCTTCATGGTCTGTTTGACTAATTGGGACCATAATTTACTGAATCACTGGCCTGCAGTGTTTTCACTCCACATTCTACTGTCGGCTCAGCTTGTTTGGATCCTCGACCAAAAAAAGAGAAACAAAAACAGTTCCAGGTGCTAACTACAGCCATTGCTACTGGAAATCAAAACAGAGTGAGTTGAGTGAGGACGTGCCACACCACGCAGTGGAAATGCAACATTATTATATTCCTGGCAGGAAGTTGGCTTACTCAGATGTGTTTGATGTACTGTTCAAAGCAACATTTACCCAAAACATCCGTCTGTCGGTAAATCTGCAGACTAAGAAGGTTAAAATCACTATTTTGTTACTTAACACCCCGGTTCAATCACAATGTTCTTTGTCTCACAAACAAAAGACACAATGAATGAAAGGTAGCATCTTGACAGTTTGCACATTAAAATGTCAGGCCTGTCTGCAGCAGTGACAGCTTTTTCCAAAATATGTTGTGGAATATGCAGAAAGATCATGTCATCTTTGTTTTACTCTCAAACATTTTCAAAAACTCATAAAGAGTAAGTCAGTGTAGAACCAGCAGAATGCAACAAGGCAGTTTCTACCATCGGTCAGGACACTGTTAATGAAAAGATCAAAATGACCAAATGATGATGACAATGATCAGTAAGGAAGTGTTCAGAATGCCACAGTCATACATGAAAGCCGACTCAGGGGAAACGGTGTCCTTAAAGTTCACAGCATGTCTGGGAATAAACAATGAAAGGGTCACACAATGTCCCTCATGATTAAAAGCAGAGAAAAGGTCCATCTACATGTTCATTAGTCTTAATCTCACATGAATTATATATACAGTATACAGGTATTTACAATAATTAGATTATTTGTTCTAATATTTTTTTATTTGTTCATTTATTTATTTATTTTCCTTCTAAGAAGAAATCCAGTCAGTGCACCATGAACACAAAACACACGACATGACCTGCTGGGTTCCTTCAGCCTGTAAACAGGAGTCAGTGTGTCCCAGCGGTGGGAGGACGACACTGACAGAACGTTAACCATGTGATATTGTGTCTTTCTGTGAGCACGATA
Organism: Synanceia verrucosa; assembly: GCA_029721515.1. Classification (NCBI taxonomy): domain Eukaryota; kingdom Metazoa; phylum Chordata; class Actinopteri; order Perciformes; family Synanceiidae; genus Synanceia; species Synanceia verrucosa. The sequence continues at coordinate 28,782,355 of CM056549.1, forward strand.
CAAGGCTGATATGACACATATTTTTAAAACCTGTCTTTGATTCAAGAACATTGTCGTTCAACCCCATGATTCGCACAATGTCATCTTTTTTTCTGGTGACCAGATTGAGGATAAATGGTGATACAGGAAGAAAAAAAAAGACTCGTTACTAAGAGAACGTCTTCCTGTGAAGAAGCCACCAGCTCCACCCAAGGTGACTCCTCTCCAGGCTGCTGCTGTCAGGAGTCAGGTGATGTATGTCTCCTCAGATGGAGGTGTTGGGGGTGTAGATGCTGCTGGTCTGGAGGCTGCAGCAGTGATGGAGGCCACTCTGCCCCTCTGACAGGCTCTCTGCTCCCCAGAGAGCAGTGCTGTCACCAGGGTGCTGTCAGATACGCCACCACATCTCGTCCCATTTGATGCTAATCGCTGCATTACGAGGCTGTTAGTGTTGTTGTCGCTGTGACCCTGCTCCATAAAAGCTCCATCAGTGCAGATGTGCCGCTCTCTTGTAGTGCTGCCTGCCTGTGTGCATGTTTATGGACAATTTTTATTCCACTCATGCCAATTCTGAGGGTGTTACTGCTCTTTTTACATAGACCGTTAAAGTGCATTTTTGTGTGTTGTTCAGATGTGACAGCCCATTATGATAAAACTAAGATAAAGCTTCCCACAAAGGCTCAGTGGATGTGACATCTGGATTGGCTTTGGTTACAACTAAACATAGATTTATCCCAGAGGAGTATTACTATACATGGTGTAGATTTTGTAAATGATTGTATGTTATTGTGATGATTTTATTAAGTTATATCTTAGTCAATCAGTGAATTTTTCTGTGAGATGAGTAAAGTATCTATCTATCTATCTATCTATCTATCTATCTATCTATCTATCTGTCCTTCTCATTTGTTAATGCTTTTAACTTTTGCTTTGAAATCTGGTCAGTATTACATGTCACTGCTTCAACAACTACAATCAACCAGCAATAAATGACATTCATTCAACAGTTCTTACTCGGATTTTTACACTGCTCCATATTTTTAGAGATGATATGTCATTTTCCTCTGTTTACTCTTTAGCTGTCGCTGCATTATTTTACAGTCTGCTTCCTGTCAGTCATCTCATCATCAGATATGTGTTTCATAGTTATTGATAGCAGAGCAGATAGCAGTTAATTTGAAACCAGCTTTGACACCTCCAGGAGTTTTGTACTCTGAGCATCTAACAGTCGCTGCCTGGAGGCTTGAAAGAACAGCTTGAAATGATGTTACAACAGGTTCCAACAATGACAGGTTGTCATGGTGGAGAAAAAGTATGCAAATGTCAGTTGAAACTTCCTGCAGCATAAGCCACAGTTTATCAGTGTGCGCCAAAAAGTGGAGGTGTTTTCAGAATCCTGACGGAATTTAAGACAAAATGTTGCAGCCCAAGAAATCTGCATTATGCCAAGATCATGCTGAAAGCAACACTGTTCTCACTGAACTGTGATTGCCATAGAATGTCTTCATGGAGGACTTGAGGGAAATCAGAGAAAATAACAAACTAAATCTACTGTCACAACCCATTTCTTCTCAGAGCAGCACGCTCCCACACGTCCTTTCTGATCAGCAGTTCAGAGATGACTGTGCTCAGCTCTTGTCCTGTGGACCGGCGTCTGCATGGAACATTCTGGCCTCTCCTCTCTCTGGTTCCTTCCTTTCTACGTTTGGATGTCAGAGATTTGACAACACCTCCGACAAAATGGCAAGTGGTGCTATGTCACTGTTCCAAAGGAGGCTCACAAGTGAGATGTCTGATTTTGAAGACGGCTTACATCATCACTTTCATCTCCTCAGGGGGAGGTAGGGGATGACAAAAGTCAGTAAAAGTCTGCGGAAGTGCCAGCACTGCAGATATTGTCCTGGATGAGCAAGCATTTCCGACGTTGTGCACAATCGCTTATTAAGTATTTCACAATGTACCTGTACCTGGCTTGTTTCCCTGCTGCTGCATCGGTTGTACGTAGTGATTAGTTAAGCACTGGGGGACAGAGCTGCTCTGAATGCCACTGTGACGTTAATGTTGCGTAAGGTCAGGGGCTGTCTGCTCGCACTGATGTCCACTTGATGACTCTGTGATGTGGATTGTTCTGATAGATGGCACGCACATGTAGGAAGCAGATGTCTAAATAGATTCAAGAAGCAGCAACATTGGGTTCAAGGTTCAGTTTGAAATAGCAGTGTACACACAGTAAAAATGAGCAGTGTAAATTTAACACTGAGCCAGTGAACATATGGTCCTGATCTACAAAGTGTGAACGTTATAATGAATATAGAGTTACAATTTCAAAGTTAATACAAGAGCACTGGGAGTTAATATTTTACACTACACTGCACTGAAAAGTGTTGATCAAATCTAACACTACAAGGGAAAACACCCATATTGTTATTATATGTAAATATAAGAGTTAACTGTTGGTCATAATTTACTCTGATTAATTTACCCTTTATAGTGTTATACACACCTAACCCTTAAATCCTGACAGTGTCACTTTGAATTACACGTATATGTACAGTGTTATTTTTAACAAACAAGTGCAACATTAAAATATTTAGTGTGAAAAATGTGCCTCTACATCCATGTCTTAATACAAAGTCACTGAAACAAAACAGTAAGTCTTTTAACAAGGCATTCCCCTTCAGTTTTCTATGATTTCTGAAATTTCAGTACATTTGAACTGCTCCTTAAGTTTTATTTTGAAGTATATTTAACGTAAAATGTCACTGCAGGGAACATTGGAGGGATAGTTGTGGAAGCAGGGTTAGTATCAGCACAACCAACAATTAGCAATGAGTGATAGATCTTGTTTATTACTTTGGTGTAAATTTTAAAAATGAGTTCAAATATAAATAAAATTTTACTTAAAGATTATTCTGCTCCCAGAATTACCCACTGGCACAAAGGTGAACATCTTAAATATTCTAGGAAAATGCTTCAGTACTATATTAGATGGCATGAAGGAAGTTGTTCATAACTCATGGACGGTGCTCCTCGTCTGGCTAACAGCGAGAAGATCAGGCTGAGGTTTGCTTTTGATGTCACCAACATGTTCCTCGATGCTTGTTCCACTCTAAAGATAAAATAATGACAAAAACAAGAAAAGAAAATAACAACTTTGAACAGTTTAAATATCCTCGGTAGGATCAGGGAAAACACTGTATTTCAGTCTCACCAGGTGCATTAAACCTAGAGCACAAACATGTAGACTCTGCACAATGGATCATTTCCTTAAGGTTGCATGAGGGAGGAAGAGCCTCGCTCTGCTTGATGATCTTATGTCTAATCTTAAAAGAAGACATACTTAATTTACCTATGTTGTATGTTAAATGAGAAACAAATGATAAACGCACAGGTAATCACATAATCATTCTCAGACAAACACTGCACACGTAAGATCATGGAGTGTGACCAATATGAAGTAAATAAGAGTAGATGTGATACAGAGAAAGAGATTACAAAAATGACATCAGGTTGAGCAGTGTCTGATTAAAAACATTATGGAAAGGAGGCTGTCACACTGACACATTACCCCACATCAGCTTACCTGTTTAGCATCTCCATCCAGCTTGTGTTATTTTCTTGATGGACTGACATCCTCGTCCAGGATGATGTGTCATCAGAGACTCATACTGACCGTTCCAGCAATGAACTGTATAGATAAAACAATAAAAACTAATGGCTATTCACTGTCATCATTGTTTTAATGATACATTGTGAAAACACAGTCCAAAAATTTCCATACAGCTTATTCAAGGAAAATGAAATCTAACTAATTCTAATTTTACTGCTGGACTGTCTGGACTGGACTGTCAAAAAAAAACAAGAATGTAAAAAAAACAAAAAATCGAAAAATGTCTGTGTGTAAATAGTATCCAAACTGTTACCATCACTAGACGTGAGCACAATGGACAACTGCTATCTGTGTGTGTGTGTGCTTAATAACCGAAAAAGAGTGCAGTTTACCTCTGCGAGGTGACGATGGTGCTGCTGTGGGCTCTCTAATGTGTCTCAGCTGAGACAGAATGGACTCTACTGATGATTCACTTCACTCGCAGCCTGTCACGCTGCTCCTGCTGACACAGGCAACGGATGGTGATGATGGCGAGGCCGATGTAGGTGATGATGGATGGCGAATGATGATGACTGTGATAATGGTGATGACGGTGACTGTTTTTCTTTTTATTCCGGGCTGCATACCTGAACGACTCCTCGGCTCCCATGCATCATTCCCCTCGCAGCGCTCTCCACGGCCCCTACAGGTGTACCGCCACCAACTGCCAGAATGACCTCATATGTCCCCATTATGTCCACATCATTACACACAGCTACTGTGTTTGCACTCACACATGCTCCTTACATGTAGAAATGGTAAACTAGGCCAGAGCTCGCAGCTTTTTGATGTAAGAAGGAAGGGGATTTTTGAGGGTTTTACTTTCTACCCTTATTTCCTGCACGTCTGTCTAATTCTCTACTAGGGGGCCGCTGAACCCCCTCCCTCTGTTGCCTGTTATCTGGCCAGGGAGGGTCATCCATCTGGGGTCACAGACTCAGTGTGGAGGCTTCTCCATTTATTAGCTCCCTACAAAGGCCACAGAATCAATTGTGTGCATTAAAGGCCGGCTGGCTGTCAGCAGGCGAGGAGCGAAGAGGAGGACAAGGAGTAGACGAGGGCTGCCCTGTCAGTTGGAGAAATGGAATTTATCCACACAAATCGTCGGACTGTTCAGCAAGAACAGAGACGAACAGGATCTGGTGTCGCTACAGTATGAGAAAAAGGCTGAATGGATGGTGTTTCGCTCGTTTGTTGTCATGGAGTAAAAAGAGGAATCCCTGCTCCATTTGAAAGGGAAAAAGAAGCCATGTTTTGGTAAAAATGTGATTAAGTTCTTACACCAGTAAATGGATTTGTGGATGTTGTGGTATTTCCCGGAGGGGAGGGGAGGATGGGTGGTGGGAAGAGAACGATTGGCAGTGGGAATTTCATGTAATCCCATTTGGGATGGAGGAGATGCTTCCAGGAAAACCCTCTCTGGCATAAACAGGGAGACGACTGCAGAGACAAGAGGAAATACAGAGGCAGCGAGAATGGATGAGAAACAGACTGAACAAATTGATTCATAACTACACAAATAATATAAAAGAGGGAGCGAAAGGGACAAGGAGACAGATTCATATATATATATTTTTTTTAATTTCCAGAGATGGTGGTATTGTGATTGTTTATAGATCATAACCCCATGGACGTTTCCCAATTTGGATGTGTTTGAGGGGTGTCCACAAGTCCTTCAGTTGGGTCTTTTGTTGGCGATGCTATCTTCTCTTCCTGTATGCTTTGTGCATTATTCATGAAGGCCAAAGAGCATCACAGCCATGTACAATAGAGCTACAGAGAGAGTGGCCAGAACAAAGGGAAGGATAGGAGAGGAGATAGAGGGAAGGGGTGAAAGGATTGATGGAGGTTAAGGAAGACAAGAGGATCAGGATTAGAAAGTGAGGGCTGGTAAGATGAGAGGAAATATTTCTCAGCCCAGAGGATCAAACTCTGATTTGTGTCCAACAAGCTTCTCCTTATGAAGGCTTTAGTGTAGAGCTGCACAGAGCCAGCATCTGTTTATTTCAGCTGGATAAGATGTGCTCGATTTGCTGTCCTGAAGTGAATAACACTGATCATCTCTTCATCATGGCTCCTGGATATAGAAGGCATCAAATGAACATTCAGTCCTCAGAGGGGATGTTAGAAGCTGGAAAAAGATTTTTCAGGAGTTTGACAACAAGAAGCAAACAGTGATGTCTAGAGGACTGGATCAGAGCATCTCCAGGACTGCAGCTCTGGTGGGCTATTCCTGGTCTGCAGTGATCAGAATCTATCAAAAGTGTACCACCAACCTACTGTAAGCGTTGTTGCAGACCATGTTCACCCTGTCATGGAAACACTATCCCCTGATGGCTGTGGCCTCTTTCTGCAGGATAGTGCTCCCTGCCACAAAGAAATGGTTCAGGAATGGTATGAGGAGCACAACAACCGGTTTGAGGTGTTGACATGGCTTCCAAATTCCCCAGAAGGGACCCCATCTGGCAACTTCCAGCACTTAAAAGATCTGCTGCTAACATCTTGGTCCAGATACCACAGCACACCTTCAGGGTCTAGTGGAGCCTCGAGGGTCAGGGCTGTTCTGGCAGCAAAAGGGGGACCAACACAATATTAGCCAGCCAATGTTATGCTTGATGTATGTGTGTGTGTGTGTGTGTGTGTGTGTGTGTGTGGTATGGAGCTGTCAGTGAGCAGCTGCAGACAGCAGACAGATGGGGAAGGAGGGAGGCATCTGCAGAGAGCATGTCAGCAGCACCAGCCAGCAGATTCCCATTAGATGCTCAGGTGCTTTATGTAGCGGAGAGACTGTGTGTGTGTCATGAAAAGGGGGGAAAACAACTCTGGCAACCCACACAGCAAAATATACGACCACACTCTGGCCCCGAATCTTCAGCCCATGTATTTTTACATACGGTGTGTCTGTAGAGCCACAGGAGATGGATGGCAGTTCACAACATGCAGGATTCTTTTTTGAGTTCCCACCTCCATTTCTAGTGTTTGAACTGAGCTTTAATTCACCTTTCTGGGGCAGATTTGGTGTCATCAAGCAGTGTTAGTAGCCTACTCTAGTACCAAGTGGTTTGGCATCTGGAAATCAACTGTTTCTGTTTGCTAAATCTTTTCCAACCACCAGACAGAGAAGATGCATTTCCACATCTTCATCATCCCATGAGAACTTTTCTCATAATCACTGAAAACCATTTGCTAACTGCCAAATATCACACAAGATGAAGGAGAAGAGGCCAGTTTTCCCTAAAACAGATGACATGACTTACATGGTTGATAGCTATGTTTTCTGCTTAAATAAATAATAATAAATAATGTAAATATAAAATCACCCTCAGTGCGCTCACGTCCATTCACTGTTAGATGTCTGAACTCGTTACTACACTTCTTAACCTGCTGTTTGAATTGATCAGTGTAATGTGGACCACTTTGAAGCTGATCAAAGCATTTTAATGCCCTTGCAGTGCAGGTGAGAATTTGAATTCAATGTTGATTTGACTTTACAGCAGCAACAGAAACAAAACACATGTACATAAAAACACAACAAAACACGTTCACTGAGGCACAGGTCAAAAATAAGGATGAGATACATGGAAAGGAGGAAGGGATGAAAAGGCAGGAGAGATAAAGAAAAGACAAGGAAAAGGAGGAGGGGAGGGAGGAAAAGACGAGTAAAAACACAAAAGAAAAGAGAAGGAGAGGGATGGCGGTGGATGAGCCAGGCAGCAGCAGAAACGGCAGTAAAATCTTGAATCATTAAACAATAATTTAGCCACTCCTTATCCAGCAGTTTGCTCCCTGCTTCTGAGGTGTAATAAAGCTTAATTATCCCTGTGTATGTGCCTGTGTACTTGTGTCGCTCTGCTAGCCCGAGGCACATGAAGGCCAGTAATGGTGTCATTAGACCAGACCTCATGTACCGTTTTTATTCCCAGAGGTCCAGTAAGACAGCAGCGGTCAGTAACCTGCCCTACTGTAGCCTCACTGAAACACAGTCAGACAGCAGGTCACGATCCTAGACATCACATTCAATATTTCATTGTATAAATACTTTAAAAGTATTAAAATGCTCAAGCCATGGAGGAAATCACGCAGCTTATATCCAGAAACTGTGTTTGTAAAAAGCTGTGTCTTTGTGATGTCACAAAGCTACAATAATTCAACCATTACTCAGTTTTAAATGTAAAAATTATGAATGTGCCCCGCTTTATTTCAGGTTGCAGTGAGTGTGTTTGAATGATCCGCTGACAGGAAGTAAACATGGACCCAAACTGTTGCTTAGTAACGTGATACTATGGTTACAGTTGAAATGCATTAAAGCACGTCTCAGACAGAGACAGTAAGTAAATACAGGCATGTTCAGTATGAGGAAAATACAATTTCTAGTAGAAACACCAAATACAAGTATGAACCTGAAACTGGGCATGGTCAGGAAAGAAAAGGACTTTAATATTTCAGCTGATGTCAGACTCTTGCCTGAGTAGTTCAATTGATTGTGCTGTTTGCTCTTTAATTTAGTGTTTTTACTACATCACCAGTTGCCATAGGGTAACGAAAGCTGTTACAAAGCCTCTGATTCTGCAGCTTTGGTAGAATGGACTAGATATGTGTCTCTCACTGTAAGTCTGTGGGAGTATCAGCGATGGACGTGGAACTTGTTCTTCCAGTTTGTCTACTTTCTTTCAAAATGATCTTGAAAAGCTGACGCTCTTCCAGGTGAGACGGGCTGTTCTGTGAACACAAGTTGCTTTTCTTCTGTCACATTTTAGTTTTGACCAGACATTAAATACAGTAGGACCTGTACGAGTAGCAGTAATCACAGGTGATGCCAGATCGACTGGAAGGACTTCACATCCTTACAAACACACTGTGGCTCTATAGATGAGCCCCACCCACACATAACTACTGTAAAAAGGAGGCTGACAAGGTTGTAGACAGAGTCACTGGAGAGCTCCCAGAAACCCCTTTGCCCTCCCTTCAGGTTTCCCAGACTACCTTGATTTCACTCTCTACTGTCTCCTGCTTATCCAAGCGTACTGGCACTAAAACATCACCAGGGCTCTTTAATTGGCTCTGTCCTGCAGAGGGAAACCCTTTCTGTGTGTGTGTGTGTGTGTGTGTGTGTGTGTGTGTGTGTGTGTGTGTGCGTGCGCGCGCACGTGTGTGTGTGTGTGTGTGTGTGTGTGTGTGTGTGTGTGTGTGTGTGTGTGTGTGCTTGAACAGCCCTTTTCATTTGTTGCGTTTCCCACAGACCTCCTAATGGATCAGTCTATGCTATCTTGTTCTTTGTAGAGTGACCTCTCTCCACACAGAAAAGGACGCTTCACCCTGCATGAGGGTGGATGTGTGTGATGTCCTCCCCTCCTCCTGATCTGCAGTTCAGGCAGAGACGCTGATGTGTTGGGAGTGGGTGTGGGTTTAGAGACCTTCTCTGCTTGTTACATTATTTATCTCTGTTTTACTACAAACCGTTGCTCCATGTGACATTTCTCCTTTCTGTCCATCAGTCAGCCTCTCACACTGCTCTTTTTCTGACTGTCTTTTGAGCTGCTCTCTCCTTTATATACACTCATTAGCTGAAGGTTTTTGCTCCATCCGTGCAACACAAATTGCAGCTCAAGCTGTGGTCAGCTCGATAGACAGTCAGTCGTTAGTCTATTTGCTCCCACCTAGTGGTGACTCCTGCTTGGCACAGAGTGTAGGCAGGTGATATTCTGGTTTAACCTTACTAATATGTCTCTGTTTATAGTCCTGTTTACAGTCTCCTAATTTGTATATAGGGTTCCTTTTGATAAGTGCATGCTTTATTTAGTTAGTTTATTATTTATCTGATCTTTTGCACTGAAGGGAGAGCTGTGCCCCAGTTTCGTTGTGCTACTGTCCAATGACAATAAAGACTCTTTTATCTTTTTATCTTTAAAATCCATCCATCCATTTTCTACCTCTTATCCTCTCATAGGGTCACAGGGGGGCTGGAGCCTATCCCAGCTATCTTAGGGTGAAAGGCAGACAGGTCTCCAGTTCATCACAGGACACATAGAGACAGACAACCACTCACACTCACACCTACAGTCAATTTAAATTAACCAATTAACCTAATCCCCATGCATGTTTTTGGATGGTGGGAGGAAGCTGGAGTACCCAGAGAGAACATGCAAACTCCACACAGAAAGGCCCCGGGCCGGGAATCGAACCCGGTACCTGAGGCGACAGTGCTAACCACTACACCACCATGCCACACCCTGGTTTAAAAATTAAATATTAAAGCATTTTTTTCCATGACTTTTTGGAAAATGTGTAGATTTTTAGTATTTTATTTAAAAAAATAACACTTCATCAACAAATGCAGAGCTTAACGTATTAAACCACCTGTCCTGTTAGTCTCAGCATCAACTCCTTCACTTTAACTGGACTCTCTCTTCCTCACTGAGTTCACTACTCTTCACCATTTTGAACAGGAGTGAGGAATTTAAACTGAATTCACCTTTTTCGACCTAATTTGAGCCAATACCCTGGAATTCACTGAGAATAACAAAACAACCACTAAAAACACATTTTTCAGCTTTTTTTTGGCCAAACAGTAAATTTAAACAGATGTTTTTGTGTATCTTGTATTTGTTTTAAGCACAGTGACAGTAATTTGATTCTGTCTCTGTGTTGCCTGTTATTGTTTTGCAGTGTTCAATAAAAATAGTTAAAAAAAAATCATGGATGAAAATAGTATTTTTAGCATAGATATCATGTTGATTGAAGAGCTTGCACGTACTGATGGATTAACCATTACAGAAACATCAACAAATATTACTGTTACACTGGTGGTGCTCTAATAACTTTCCTCCTAAATAAATGAAGGTCTTTGTTGTCATGGCAGGTTTTCTCAGTGGTTCTTGACTGCATCTGGAACAACTTCAGCAGTGTGTAAATGTCACTCCTTGTGTGTTTTTGATTGTAGAAGGCAGTAAAGTAGTGTGGCTGAGACAGTGTGTGAGGTCAGTGATCTTCTATGTCACAAACCGTCCCGATGGCCTCAGTCAGGCTGGTCTTTGCTCGGTCAGGCCTTGGGACTGTGGTGTCTCAAGCACCTACTCAGTTTTATGCTGTCTTGTGTTTTACTTGTCTGCTTTAAGGGAAAAAACATTTTAACTCAGCAGATGAACAGTCTGGTTATGGTCACAATCACCTTTAATGCAGATGACATAAAAAAGGCATTTGCTGAAATTTTGAAAAATAAAGTTAAACTCTAAGACGGCATCAACAAAGTGATGCATCTTTTGGGATTTCCTGATAGATATGGATTAAATATCACGATTCTTTACGTGGTGTTGTGGATGTGTCTGTCAGGCTGTTTCTCTCCGCCGCGGCTCTGATGACTTAAAAGCAGTTAATCCTTTTTTGTCAGCAAAAACAATGAGCGTGAAATCACTCCGTGCACGGATGTCTTCAGGCAGACTTTAATCGTGTTATGGGCCTGATGCTCGAGGGGGAATTTGCATATGTGTGTGTGTGTACTGCTGAGTGCTCATGCATGTGTGCGTCTATAGCAGAAGATGATATTTAATGTCTTAATTAAGGGGAGATTTATGCAAATGAAGGGAATTCTATTCTGTTTCCCTCCAAGGCTGTTCTTTATCTGATCTGAGGGCGTGCAGGGAGATTTCAGGGCGTCTCCCAACGAAAGAAAAGGAGAGATTATCATGGAGTTAATTGAATTAGAGTGGCACCTTGGGCAGGATCTGCTGGTGTGTGATGGTGTGATTGAGCTGTCGCTCAGAACCAGGGCTACCAGCGTTCTCCTCTCACAGTTTTCTACATTTTGATAAATTCAGTGCCTGCTGAAGTCATTGTTTTTGAAAGGCCTCCTACTGCTGGAGCTTTCTCATGCTGCACAGAGATGTCTGCATGTTTGACTTGTGAAAATTTAAATCTCCATCACTCCACACCTTTTCACACATCCTGTGTTGTTTTAGAAGCTGCTGGTTGTTTGAACGGTGAAGATGACTGCTTTTATACTGCAGACCTTCACACAGCAGACAGCGTTTGGAGCAGACTTCAATATTGACTGTCTGCAGGGGGAGGTTTGTTTTGGACCGCTGCTCCGCTGTGAGTCAGATCAAACCGGTACAACTCCAGTCAAACACTTCTGAGAAAGAGGAAGAGCTCGATTCATGTTCCTGGAGAGATTCTGGGTGTGTGTTTACACAGTGTGGTTCAGGGTTTGCCGATTCTGCACAAAATAGAGGTTTCAAAACTAAGTTTGCAAGTTTCAATACATTTTTCACTCATACTGCTTTGTTAATATATGTGCTCATTTTCAGGTTCACACCTGTGTTTTTATATATGCCTGTATTTACCAGCATGAAACACCCTGTTTCAGCTTACTGCAGCAAGGAGAGCCTGGGTCCATGTTTACTTCCTGTCAGCTGATGTCATTCACATTCACTGCAACAGGAAATGAACAAGGACACATTTTTAGGTTTGAAATGCTGAATACAGGCTGGGTGTAATTCTCCGTGGACTGAACAGTTTTCACTGAACATACTGTTGGAGCTTTGTGAGGCATTTAGTGCATTCATTTGAAGTGACCACTAGAGGCCACTGCAGCCCAGGAGTCATCTGAATGAAGAGCGACTCACCTTCATGGCAAATGTTCCTCTTTATATGCTGCAAAATGATTCCTTTTGTGTATCATTAGTTCAGATAATAATAAAATAAATGGCTAAATAGGAGATAAATTACATTTCTGCAGTGCAGACGTTTCAGAATGTAAGATTTATGGATCAGTTTTACAATCAGTCACTGCAATCCGTAACAACACCTCTGGTTTTGAGTCCACATTTTCCCTGCCTGTCCTGTTTTGAGATTCATGACCTCATATTTGGGACATTGGTCCTCTTTTTACAGGGTGACAGAGTATAGTTACAAACGAGCATCCAGGTCCTGTCATGTTTAATTTAGTCTCGACTAACAAGTTCTGTCCTGCCCCATCATGCTGTTGCAGTGTGAGACATGTCAAACTCTGCGAGACAGATCCTGTTGAGCTGCAGTCGTAAGTGGATGTTTAATTCATAAGTCATGTCTCCAGCATGGTTTCTCTTCATTGATGCATAAGTATTGAGTGAAACATGTCAGTGTGAGGTGTACATCAGAAACCAAGGCCACGTATTTCATCTTGGCCATCGCTGCGAGCAGCTGGGCGTCCAAAAAGCTGAAAGCAACGATAAAGAGATTGTGGTGATTGTTTGTGTCCAGGCTGCAGTCACACATGCAAGCTGAACAAAACCTTAATCTCAGCTAAGGTCTGTCTGTGAGGAACTCACAGCAAAAGTTCAGATCTTTTTGTTTGAAGGTTATTTGAGGTCTGATGGACTTCAACATGGTTTTAAAGTGGAGAGAGAGAGCATGTGTAAATATATGTGTGTGTGTGTGTGTGTGTGTGTGTGTGTGTGTGTGTGTGTGTGCATGGATCCGTCCCTGTAATTGTCAGTAAGAGGCTTAGCAGCATCTCCACCCTGTTTCTACTGATAAGGCTGCATTAGTCACTGCTGCTGATCAGGTTCCTCTGTCTCGCTGTGGAAAGAAAAGCTAAACATTCAATTCAACACTTCTGCTCACTTTAAACTTGTTAACTTTTTTAACACTGACACATTACAACTGCATGTGTCACGTGTGACCATGATCAGCATTCTCCAGCTATGAGGAGAAGGGGAGACATGAACTGTCAGGAATCTCCTGAGGCTTGAGGTTTAGTCACATTTATTAGCTTATTGTTCTACATCTGTGGTAAAAAAAAAAACTTGTTATGAAGTTCCTCTGCCCCTGAAAAACATACTAATTACCGTATATTATATGTTATTACATATTGACTGTCCGTCGCTTCCTCCGCTCTGCTGTCACTCTGGAGGCTTAAACTCAGAGGCATTCACATCGCAGAGGGCTGCGTGCACATGTGCTGTGTGGGAGTCTAACTGCTGCACTCTCTAATAAAAACTCTGCCTTTTATCTCCATGAGGGACGGCTCAAATTCTGGTGTGTTGTCCTTACAAAGTCGCCCAGAAACCTGATGTCCTTCTGTGATGACAGCTCATCATGTCAGAGCCTAAAAATTCAAATGGAAAAAAAACACATTAGTTGCTTACTAAATAATCTCATTTGCTTGTCATAAGAGAATAAGAGAGGAGCTGATCTCAATCAATCAATGCTGATATAAAGTATATTTATGGACTTTTTTGGTTCCTGTTTTGTGTTTTGCAGTAATGTACTATGCTGTTTTATGTATTACTGTCTGTGTGAAGGAAACATTGTTTTCATGGCTGGATTGATAAATGATTGTTCCTCGTTTCAGTGTTTCTCATTTTGATCTTAAACATGTTTCCTGTTTTTCCTCAGTATTTTTTTTATCTGTGTAATTCTAAATTCTGCATCTCTCTACCTCTCACCTTCATCATGTAAAACGTGTTGCTCTCCTTAAAACACTGTCAGATCCTACATTGTCATGCCCTACCTCAGTCTTTCATCTGTGTGTGTGTGTGTGTGTGTGTGTGTGTGTTGGTCTTTGCTGGTGGTCCCTCAAACCCTAGAAGTGTACCCACAAGGCCTTGTGTTTACCCAGCAGCCCACTCTCTCCCAAACAGCTCTGCTGCGCTGCCTTTGTATCAACAGGTAATGCACTAAAAGGTTGTGTCCGCTCTTTCTCTTTCTCACTGTCACAGTTTATTTGCATTTCGCCTCTCAGGCCTCAACAGTGTTAACTCCTTCGTGCTGGCTCATTGCTTTTGTTGGCACCTCAGGCTTGTACCAGAACAGCCAAATAAGTCCATCATTCACTGCAGAGCCGTGTGCACTGCAGCAGCAGCCAAGGAAAGCACCGCCCCGGCTTTTATGGCAGCAATGAATACTTTAGTATACTTCAGCATACTCTATTTTCATTTTTCTTCAAGAGGACAATGAGTGGCTCATTTGACTTGGTTTGACTGGACACACCCGGTGTCCTCTTTTGTCCTGTCTTTACTTGTGCCTCTTACCCCTGATGCCTCATTACCCGCAGGTCTATTTATACACATTTGTTATCGGTGGGTGAAGCTTTCCTGGCAGGAGGTGCTGAGTGGTGCCAGCCCAGGGAAGAAAGCCCATCGTGGGCCTCCTCAGAGGGCACAGCCCCCTGTCCCTGGAAGAACTGCCACTCTGACCTGAACGTGGGTACAGTTGGCAGTGGAAACACTCAGTTTTTGCAGAATTGGTGTCAAAATTGTTCTTCATTTAGATGAAGAATAATAAACAATAAACAGCTAATCACTGTTATTCTCTTCACCTGTCAGTGATCATAATGTTATGCCTGATCTGTGTATATCCACCCCACCATTATATATGTCAGATATTAACCAATCAGTACCTTGCACTTTCTGGTATGTCAGACTTTCCTTGATAAGCACAGCTGCAGGAAACCAGTCTGTAATGAGGCAGTATTTTCTGGGCATGTTGTATTTTGAGTAATACTTGTAGTACATGAATTATTGACTCAAAGCTGTAAAAACTGAACATGACAGTCAGATAAGGGTGGTGGGTGTGGTAGCATTGAGAGAATTTATTATGTATTGCTGAAATATTTTGTTTCCTTACTATTTAGTCAGTTTATAAAACATGAATCAGCAATAATTTAGCATTTTTGTTAGGAAAAAATGGCAAAGATCCCCTGGTTCCAGCTTCTGCAGTGTGAGGATGCTGCTTTTCTGTTTTTTTGTCGTAACAAACTGTGTTCTGACTGTTGATTGGACAAAATATTTTGATATTCATTTTATACACATTTTATTGAGCCCATTCATTCTGATGTCAACGATTATTTCACAATGTGAGCTGGAAGCAAAACAAAGGAAAGACTGGAGGCTACAGTAAGAGGGACCACCTCAGAGCAGCAACATGCTACAGTTAAACACTGAAAATGTCAAAATTTATTGAAAACTAAGCGCAGGTCAAGCTGAGGGGTGGAGGAGGACATCTCATGCTCATCACTGCAGGGGTGATGCTGTTAGTGACATACGCAGAGGAGGAGGGAGCAGGCTAGTTTGAGGAGGATGAGGGTGTTGAACACCAGATGTTTAGCTATATGGTTCAAGTGGAAAATAACCAAAGAGGAAGTAAAGTTTGTGACGCTGGTTGAGTCCCTTTATGTGGCTTCCCTCCCTCCCACCTAACAGCCTTCCATTAGAGGTTTTACATGGAAATTAGGACTGTATTTTGCGTCATGGACTTAATATAAATAAATCACTGTGTTGCAGTGTAGACGTTTACTTTGTACATGTGTGAATTGCGTTTTCCACCCGTGCGATGCCTGGCCTGATGCCAGGGCCGCTCCTGCACCACCAATCATGGTGTCACATGTACAGTGCCAGCTGTTGTGGAGAAATGGCTCCCTGGTGCACGATGAATAAAACTAAACATTGATAAAGTAGTAATCGACTTCCCATAAAGTGAAATAGACTATGACTAACTGCTAAGAATGATAACCACGCAGCAGCAGCTTGTAGCTCTCTGCAGATAATTGACAGTGTCTGTGCACAGTGGCCGGTGCTGCACTGGGATCAGCTGCTCGATGGGATGGAAGTGATCTTCAGAGGCTTTTTAATTCCTCTGTATCTCCATCGTTGTTGCTTGAACTGAGTGGGCTTTCTCTTAGACATGTCCTTAATTCACCCTTCCTCGTTGCCCTCAACTCTGCACCATCTGCACACTGCTGAACAACAGTACCACACTGAAGTACTGAGCACAATTAAACAGGATTTAGTGATGAGAGCATTCAGGGCTGGATGGTGTTATGCTTCATCTCTTGTATTGTGATGAAAGCCTGACGTCAACATGATGTGGATCTCTATGTGAATGAGCACAATTTCTATCTCTTATCTTGACAATGACAATAATTCCTTTTATTTTTATTTGTATTCACGAAGTGCATGGATACATGTTGTATTCCTGGTTCTTGTTTCTGTAATTTTATTAAATGAATATGATGTGTTTGAGATTTTTCCAGTGTGTCTATGTTCGAATTTAATAATAGAGATTTTTTTTTGGGTGTGTGTTTGTGTTTTGGTCACATGTTGTTTTGGAGGCATTACAGTGTTTCTTTCTTTGAAACTATAGAGAAGATGCAAGAAAAGGACAGAAAAAAACAAATCAAGTTACCTGGCATTATCTTCCTCATCTTTATTTATACAATTTATAATAAATGGTAAGATAACCATGATATGTCATCAGAGATTAAGGAAACGTGCTACAGTGATATACTGGCTCCTGGCTTATGTAAATATAAAGTCAACATGCCCTTGCCCTTGAGCTTAAATCAAATTAAAAGCATTTCATTTCACTTCCTCTCCCCTGCACTCAAACATTCAGGTAATGTAATAGTGAGATAATATAATGCTTAATTTTGTTGAGGAGCCCACTCAGGGATCCTTGGTGGTCTCTGAACCTCCAACCACAACATGAGCACTGCGAGCGTCACTCACCCACTAATAAAACATGGCAGCCACTCCTTTTGCTTCTTGCTGGCTGGCACGTGTCTGTGTGACTCTGTGCATGGATGAAGCTATTAAGGCTGTGTGCGAAGAGAGCAAAACGTCACACAACCTCACATTAGCACTGTGCAAAACGGCATTGCTTTGTGTGTCCTCCATCTGATTTCCATCCTGTTGAGCAATAAAGGACTTAAGCAGATTTGCCGCTTTATTAAAAAGTCCAATTACCCCCACAAGGGGACACTTATTGCTGCTAGTAGTCATACTAAAGCACATTTTATTTCACATCTCACCTCATTAAGGCTTCTTCCCCGTACACTTGGAAATATATGGCCCTTGTTAATATGGAAATCTGCAGGTGTAGTAGGAAGCTGCAGTCTTACTCTCTCTGAGTTTCAGCGTATTTATATTTAGGAGTGTACATTTCCTGTGTTGTCTTTACATTCATAAAGCATCTGTTCAAACACAGATGTGAAGTTCTGCAGTTTTAATTAAAAGCAGGGCTCACTGCTGACTGCAGGACTGGTCTCTCCAATTCATGTGTGACAGGATATTAAAGCTCTGAACACCTTCTGTCAGATGCTGCTACATTCAGCGCCTAATGAGCAGGAATAGCTCTCCCTGCCATTTCCTTCACTTTTCAGACCATTTTCATCGATATACTGTGGAATGAGGCGGCACGTTGCCATGGAAACAGCAGGCAAAGACGATAAACCCCGGTGTGTGGAGAGAGGCCTCCCTCGAGTAACTGTGTGTGTGTGTGTGTGTGTGTGTGTATTTGCATTATGTATCTTGAGCTCCATATCACAGAAACTGCTGTCCCTTTCAGCACTGTTCACTCTTTTCATGAAATGAACACCTTCATTGAAACGGGCCCTGGTCTTTTATCAGGGGACACAGAGTTGAAGGGACATGCAGCAGTGCTGCTCGTCTATTGGGGCGTTGCACCACAGTAGGAGCCATCTGTCTGTTAATGGTCCTGGTGAGATGTTTTCAAAGGACACCACGAGTCACCAGGACAGGACTGTATTGTGTGTTTCTGACAGCAGTGTTCCCGTGTAACATGTAAAAAGGTTGGCATTAGAGGATGAATACATCGACTGTATTTATTTATTTCCTGTGCATTCAGTCGAAGGCCTAAACCCCCCCTCCACAATGCTCTTAACGACTGAAGACGTCACTCCAAATGAAGTCACATTTCAGCTGTGGAGGCACTTTAACTGAAGGGGAGGGTATAAATAAGATGAGCAGGTACAGTCGTGGTCAAAAGTTTACATACACTTCTAAAGAACATAATATCATGGCTCTCTTGAGTTTCCAGTTATTTCTACAACTCTGATTTTTCTCTGATAGAGTGATTGGAACAGAAACTTCTTTGTCACAAAAACATTCATGAAGTTTGGTTCTTTTATGACTTTATTATGGGTCAACTGAAAATGTGACCAAATCTGCTGGGTCAAAAATATACATACCGTAACATGAATTAGCATTTTTGGTGACTTAGAAAGTTGTGTCAATGAAATGAGCTTCATAGCATGGCCTCTTAACTTCTTGTGAGTGATCATGAGTGACTACAGCTGGTGACTTCTCTGAGGCCATTTAAATAGGGCTCACTGGATACAAACACCCACAAACGCTACAATGGGAAAGTCAAAGGAGCTCAGCAGGGATCTGAAAAAGTGAATCATTGACTTGTTCAATGACGTCAGCTGCAGGTCCCAAGAGCAACAGTGCAAACAATTGTTTGTTAGTATAAAGTGCATGGCACTGTTTTGTCACTGCCACGATCAGGAAGAAAATGCAAACTATCACCTGCTGCTGAGAGAAAACTGGTCAGGAGGGTGAAGAGTCAATCGAGAACCACCAAAAAGCAGATCTGCCAAGAATCAGAAGCTGCTGGAACACAGGTGTCAGTGTCCACAGTCAAGTCTGTTTTGCATCACCATGGACTGAGAGGCTGCCGTGCAAGAAGAAGTTTGCTGCTGATCACAAAGATAAGACCTTCTGGAGGAAAGTTCTGTGGTCAGACGAAACAAAAATCAAGCTGTTTGGACACAATGCCCAGCAATATGTTTGGAACCAATGGAACTGGTGCTTTACAGAGAGTAAATGGGATAATGAAGAAGGAGGATTACCTTCAAAGTCTTCAAAATAACCTGAAATCATCAGCCTGAAGGTTGGGTCTTGGGTGCAGTTGGGTGTTCCAACAGGACAATGACCCCAAACACACATCAAAAGTGGTAATGGAATGGATAAATCAGGCTAGAATGAAGGTTTTAGAATGGCCTTCCCAAAGTCCTGACTTAAACCCCATTGAGAACATGTGGACAATGCTGAAGAAACAAGTCCATGTCAGAAAGCCAACAAATTTAACTGAACTGCACCAATTCTGTCAAGAGGAGTGGTCAAAGATTCAACCAGAAGCTTGTGGATGGATACCAAAAGAGCCTAACTGAAGTGACATGTAACCAAATATTAGCATTGCTGTATGTATATTTTTGACCCAGATTTGGTCACATTTTCAGTTGACCCATAATAAAGTCATAAAAGAACCAAACTTCATGAATGTTTTTGTGACAAAGAAGTATCTGTTCCAATCACTCTATCAGAGAAAAATCACAGCTGGAGAAATAACTGGAAACTCAAGAGAGCCATGACATTATGTTCTTTACAAGTGTATGTAAACTTTTGACCACGATTGCATGGGACACCCTCCTCACCCCACTGGAAAACAGAAGCACTCGTCGCCATGGCAACAGAAAGACGCCTCCTGTGCAGGAGGAGCAACATTATACCTGAAATCATTTCTGGTATGAGGGACATACTGGACACATGTCTCTCTCCACCCTACATGGTTTGGGACGGCCCTTAATGTGGAGGAGCCCTAGGAGAACAGAGGGTCAGTGTGTAGGGAGTGTAGAGGGCTGTTTGAGCTGATTGAGCTATAATCTCCACAACACAGTAAAAGTCTTCTGGTGTGGGCACACATCCATGTTTAGTAGTGTGAGGGAAAATGGTCCAATTTCATGTGGACTGAATTCTTTGTTGGATCGGTTTGTTCAAGTTCAACAGCCTCTCTGAGGGGAAGCTCAATCAGCCTGAGGCGACAATCCCAAGCACTCATCACACACACAGGAGAGCAGGAGGAGTGGCCTCATCAGACCTGGCAGAAAGACATTAAGCCAAAGGGAAGGACTCAAGACAAACATAGTTGATGTGAAGTGCAGAGTGGTGGCTCATGAACTCATGTTCATTCTGTGCTGCCTGATTGGAAAGACTAGCAGATGACTCCAAAACCATCTGAATTATCGATCATGTCACCATCCTCATCCCTGCAGCCTCCACATACAGAATAAGTCACCTCCTACCTGATGGAGATGCATACAGATTTGCTCCATTGTGTTAGCTAGTTGGTCTCCGTGTTGATCGTAGTAATTACTCTGTTGGAGATGAAGATCTCAGGAGCCGTGCTGATTAAATTTGATTTGAGTTACGCCTCTCAGCTGTTATGATTATGTTCCCGTTATCCTGAGAGCCGCATGGGAACATGGTGACATCTTTATCAAGGGGCTCCTCTAATTTGATTTCCTTGTTTCAAACAAGGTCAGTCGATTTCATTCATTTATTTTCTCGACAGTGTTGAATCAGAAATGTTAAATTTGAACATCAGGTGTGAAGGGATGGGAATGTGAGGCCAATGAGGACATATTTCATTTTCCTATTATGCATCACCCAATGTGTCCTCATACGATGGTTCATATGTCAAGTTCTGTATTTTACATGCTTACAGCCTGTTTAAAAATGACCCTTTGTCTTCACAAACCTGATTAGAGTTCAGGAAACAGCACTACTTAAGTTTAGGAAAAGATCAATTTGGTTAGGTTTACACAGCAAAGCTGCTTGGTTAAGTTTAAACAATAAAACTACAAAACGCAAATCATGGTGTAACTTAAGTACGGAGGTCACCTGACATCAGACCAACATGGATGAATTAATTTGATGGAATGTGAATTATGAATATATGAATTACAGTGCATGTCCTTTTGTAAGCAGAGCCACAAACAGTGTAAGAGAACAGCCTGCACCACCACTTCACTGTTTATCATCTCATTTTCAAAGTCTGGTTTAATTTATTGCTGACCAACTGCTAAGACTTTTGAGATGTTAACTAAGTGACAACATGAGGTTAAATTCATGCACCTGAACTTGCAGCATTTCCTGCAGTAGCTGCAGATAAACCACCCGGTGAGGTGGGAGCTTGTTGTGCTGTGCACAGCACTGAACTGTGACCTTATGAAGCTGTTTCTCATAAAATAGGCGCCAAGTTGGGTTCCCTTCCAACAAGCGATCCTCTCTCGGGGATCGAATGGATTAAAGGCAGTTCTTTGGAAAGCATTTAGTTAACCTCCTCTAGTTTTCATCTGCCTCCATCAGCTCTAGCTGTCTACCACACAGCTCTCAGTGGCTGTGGAGTCCAGTGGAGAGGAGCCAGCTCAGCACAGGCAGTGCTGGGATGTAGCCAGCAGCAGTCTGGGACCGGCTCCAGAGTCCAATCAAACCTGCTCAGCGATTTCCTACATTTCCCAGAATGACTTTCAAAAATTCTTCAAGATGGAGGCTGTAGATCAGACCATCATTAAGCGCCAACAGTCAAACCAATCGTGCTGGCACATCAGGAAACTGGAAAATGCAGGAAAGCTGTTAAGAACTTTGGTTTTTGATCCTGAAAAAGGGACGCAGCCTCGATGTTTTGTAAAACAACTGTATGTACCGATCTGGCTTAAGACCAAATTTCCTCATTATTTCCTTTATAGTACATTGTATTGACCCTCCGGCAAATGTACACTCTGTATAGTACCTTCAAAAGTTCCAGCAAGGAAATGAAGAAAATATAAAATGAAAACATTGAGGGACCAGACTACACTTATGAACACATAAAACATATATACACACATAAAATGCTATAGTCTGTCTGGTCAAGACAGCTGTTGGTGTCCCTTTCTGTACTCCAGTGTATTTCTCTCGATAAAATTGTTAAATGTCGGTGTAAAATGTCAGCTGATGATCTTTAATTCTGAGGGACTGACGCCAAAACTTGACATTTACTTCTGATGCATCCGATAACTTGTTTTATCCAACAAAGCATCCTCAAGAGAGCAACTGATAGAGAGAATCACAGCTCAGATGAAAGCCTTAATTCAGGCTCTGTGCCTGTCTGAGGTCACTCCCTCTGTCCCTGGGGCCATCTAAAGTCCAGAGCTCAGCAGTAGCAGGGGTCATGGTGGCGTCACCCTCACTTGGTTTTAGGCCAAACACAGAAAGATGACCCTCTCTCAGCTGACAGTAATATTCTGAGGTTTCCTGAGGTTAGAATGGACCAATGGCCAAGCAGCACAGCCAAACATTTGTACTTTATGACCCAATATATACCTGTTATGGCTTTTCCACTGGACGCCAGGGTAAACTGAGATTATCTCCTGTCACTTTGTGTTTCCTGCGACGGGGGCCCCCCGCCCCAAGGGCCATGTAAATAATAACTCTCATAGCCGCTCTGCTGCAGTGGAGCAGCACATAAACACAGCGAGCGGCTGAGTGGAGGTTTCTGTTGAGCCGACTCAGTTGTTCAACCGCTCAGCCTTCCAGTGAATTGCAATGTATAAGCTGACCGCATTGAAGCTGACACTCAGTCGTCCGTTTTGCTCCACACACTTAATCCCATTTAGGGTCATAGAAGGGGGAGCCTTTCCCAGCATGCACCAGCAAAGAAACAGGTTGCCAGTTAATTGTGTGGCCTCAAGTTAACGTGGGAGGCCAATGTGAATACAATGTGGCTTTTCCAAACCCATAGTTTCCAGGTTGAATTACCATGAAGGAAACATTTGATGTGATGATTCCACTGTGTGTTTAATTCATAAGGAGACGGTTCCCCCCCGTTTGTTTAATAAGCAACCTTTTCACTTATAATAAACTTTCCAGAGTTTGACTGCATCAGGAAAAACTCCATTCCCTTCTCTACTATCGAGCCCTTTAGGAATACTTTCTTCTTCTCTCATGAAACCAATTATTCCCGACAGCACCACTCCACAAGGAAAAGAGAGGGAGCGCGTCGCCAGCTTCCCCTCCGGTGAATGAACCAATCTATTATTGGCCAATGTGATTCAACCTAGTGTCAAGATAGGGAAATGCCAATGTCCAAACAAATTCATTCAGGCTGCACAGAAGCGAGTGACTCGTCTAAGGCTTCATTTAAAATCACTGCACGCTCCTCTGCTGCTGCCAGCGGACGCCAGCTGAATGGTTTCTGAAGAGCTGCCTCAGGCTGCCCACCAGTGGATGGATGCTGGTCCCAGACCGCAGAGAGGCGTTCAACGTCGAGCAGCTCCTCTGCTGTTTCATTTAAACTATCATAGTGCTCATCAAAAGTTTTGCCTCATTGCTTCTTGAAGTTAATGAATCAAACTTACTGCCTGATCTGAATGCTAAACTTCCAGTTTGCATCTAGAATCACTCTGCCATGCTGTTATAAAACAAGAAAAAACGCGATGCTATGGATACAAACTTTGTCTCTGGGTCTGTGTGGGAGTCATTATGTACAATACATTCTGCATATGTAACATTTCTAATGAAACCCAGTCTCACGAGGCCTCGAGTGAGCATTTCTGGCAACAACTCTCACATTTCTCTCAGTTTGGAGCATCCTATTCATTTGGAAGGAACCTAGAAGTTTTTTTTTTACTATTGCACTGCAAACCATGGGGAATGAATGTTGATTTAATTTGTAACATTATGAAGTGACTTAAATTTAATGGTGTAATATGATAATGTTTTGGTGGGATGAATAAAGGATCTTCTCTTAAATAAATATTCATCTGTCACAAAGTGATTTCAATCACAGCACAGAATTACTACAGGATAAATGTAAATGAACCTTCATCATGTTTATAACCTGGGTTTCTCAATGTTGCTCCCAGCAGCATTTCAACAACCTCTACCTAGTAACTCAGAACAGGCAAAAGCAATAACAATAAATCCTTTGGTGTTTCCATAGCAACATATCTATTTACTGTTTACCACCACTGTTACTCACTGCTACTGATGCATGCTCCATCACATCCAGCTCCACAATGAAAATGAGTCTGTACATTGATGTTATTGCACTGTTGAAGCAGTGTCAAACTGCAAAGGCAGCACGTTTCTGTTTGTTTAGCATCCTTGAGCATCTGTCCACTTCCAGATCCTTCTTCTTCTTCTTTTTACACTGCATTTCCAGATACAAGAGGCCGAAGTGTCGTGCATGGACCTACAGTGTGGCTTGATTGCTCACACTGTACGTGATGCATGAACATGAATTGAGAGCTGCAAACTATTGAATTCTGCAATTTAGTCGTACAGTTTGAGTTGGAACTGAGTACAACGTTTTGATAATACCGCACAGTGTCTGCCCAACTCATGCACATTTTGTGCCTAATCAGACTCAGTCTCGTTCAAGCCGGACACACCAGGACCCCAGTTGAACAGAAGCTATCCAAAGGCTGCACTCTTGACGCGACTGGCCACTTCGGCATAACTTGGTGTGGTTGCTTTCTCTAAAAAAATATGTGAATAACAATCTTATTTTCAATCAAAATTTTTACTGTTGGGAAAGTGCTCCAAGGTTTGAACTTGCCCGTAACTGTTACTATTGATCACTGGACTAATGGAGCAGTTTGGAGGATCAAGACATCAGATTAATTTAGTAGGGGGCTTTATCATAATAGTGCTTTTGTACAGCACTGATCCTCATGTTGCTGCTCTGCTAGTGTGCTCCTCCTTTGGGAAGTTTATCTCTTGTTATTAGAGAAAGAGAGAGTTTGGGTGACAGTGAGCTGAACTGGGTCACATGTGATGCTGATGGAGGGAGGAGGAGAATGTGATGGGAGGACGGTAAGCGAGAGCCTCTGGGAGCTGAGCTCAGGCCTGTCACTCTGTCAGTATCACACAAACGATTCAGCTACCAGACGTGCAAACCTCCTCATATCAGTGTTTAACACAGGGAGAGTGTGTGTGTGAAGTTATTATTCAACATTGTGTGCACTCACTCATAACACTATCTAGATGTGTTGTGTTGCTGGTGTGTGGTGGTGGTCTATAAGTGTGCAGGGAGGGGAAGGAGCCGGCGGTGATGCTGATGTGATCTGACATGGTTGAGGCTCGTAAAGGACGCTTCAGGCCTCTGTGGCTCCCAGGCGAACCAGTAAGATCAACCCACCCCCTACCCCCTCTTCCCTGTTGTTTCCTCCCTTCACTCCTTCTCTCCTTCCCCTCACAGCATCCTTCTGTCCAGCACCATCCTCTGGTTGTTCAGGCATTTTTCCTTCCAGCCATCCTGTGGGATCATGCTATGGCTATTTAGCAAGAGTCAGGCATCTGTGTGTGTTTACTCTCTAATTCCCTCTCTTCATATGAAACTACTGACTCTCTACTGTGCGTCTCTTGCTGTTGTGACCGTGATCCACTGTCAACTGGTTGTGTAGTGATGAGAAGGCACAGGCCAGGTCTCTTTTATATGTCACAGTCACCTCACTGTGAGTGTATCTGCTGGAGGATAAAGGCAAACTAAGGATATTCACCATCTGATGGTAAAACAGCTGTATAGAAACACAGTGAAGCCTCTTTTTTCATAAAAGCTGAAAACCTTGAACACACATTTCAACCTTCTGCTTTCTCTGAAAGTGACCTTCAGCTCATGTCAGCCTGTTCCTGTTCAATCTGTTGCCCTGGTTGTCATCACAAGGATAAACACATTCATCCTTTGTGTTTTTCTTTTCCCCTCTCTTGCCCTGCGCTACCATATCCGTGGCTGAATGTTTGGCTCCAGGTTGGCATTAATGCTCCACGAAAAACGGGATTAGCGCAGAGTGGAGAGTGGGCGACGTGGAGCGGGTGCCTTCCTGACCTGGGCCCACTCACTAAGCTCTTTAAAGGATTGCTTACTGATAAAGAGCACACCTTCTAATCTGATCACCAGATTGCCACTGTCAGAATCAGTAGAGGTGCAGTTAAAGTGGCACCTGCTGCAAGAAATGCACCACCAGGCAGCTCAAGAGCAAGCGAGTTGTTTTGTTGTTGTTTTTGGTTGAACGAGTACTCAAGGACATTAGGATTTCAATGTGAATGATGCAGGTTTGATTTCAACAATTCTGTTGTTCAGGTTCAGATGATTACATTTTCATAATCTCATTTCAATGATTTACTGATGAAAGAAAGTAACAAGGAGCTTCCTCACCATCACATTTATTGATTTAGATTAAAAGTAATACAGTAAATAACATTGACATCTGGCACCTTGACCAAGTTATCTAATAATAATATAATATGCATATTAGTGATAGACCGATTTATCGATCAGGTGATTGTTAAGCCCATGAGGTGGCTACTCTTCAAAGTGTCATCTTGATTTTTCAACCATGCTGAGTTTGTTTTTGTTATCCAGGCCAAAAGCCGGTGGGGATTTAGAAATATAATTATAATACTGTGATACCTTTCAAATCCAAGTAAAGACAGGCAACCTGGAGCAGTAAAACCACTGATCAATCTTTTTATGTTTCACAAATCAATGTTCTGTTGGTCTTCAGGATAGTGGTTTTGGGTTTTAACATGAAAAGAAAAGCCAAAAATGAATAAATAAAAGTAAACGTGTCTTCTTTTTGTTCTTCCATCCAACAGTTAACATTTTCTTGAGACATGAAACTGTTGATGAGGATACATTTTCTTTTTTTGAGTTGCATGTGTTAGACTAAAGGTACAAAAAGCTACATTTAAAGAGAGGAACCTTCGCTCACAGTCTTCTACTCAACATGGTCCTGGGCCTCTGTGCCTCCATGGGGTCAGATTAATCTCAGCCAAATTGGCTGATGTTGTTGAGCTGTGAGTGAGGACACCATGGACCTTTTTTCTTTTTATTCTGAGGTGTTTCCCCTTGTAGCCTCCATCTGTAGAGTTTTGCCAATTAGCTGCTGTGAATAGTGATGTTGATGCTTGAATGCCAAGTGCTGCTCTGACTGTTTGTATTTCCATCTGAGCCATCTGCAAACTGCAAATTTTCACTCTGTCCGTTGCGTCCGAACGCTGAACAGCACTCTGCTGTTTTCACCAGCTTGTGTTGCAGCCTGTCTATTAGAAACATCCCTGTCAACCTCTGCCAAATTAGAGCCTTTAACTGCCACTCCATCTTGTGGCTTGGAGTCAGTGTGTTTCCTCTTCCCAAGCTGCTCAGCTTTCATTTAAAAGTCCTGCTTTCAAACTTCTTTTTTTTTGTTTTTACAACATTTCATAAAATTCCGTTTGAGTTTCCATCAAAGCCTTCGAGGCAGGAAATGAGGCCTCAGACTTGATTTCCTCTCTCTGTATAACCAGTGTGCGTACAGCAGGTCTTATTTGTGTTGATTTCCTGTTTGCCTTTGAGGGTCCTCCATCCCACACCGTGCCCCTTATTATCCCTGTCTATCTATCCTGGCAGTGTAAGTTTCCATCCCTGTTAAAACAGGTGAGTGTGAGCTTTCAGTTTGAATTGGCCTGTTTTATTGGCTTTACCTCAGCTTGCAAACAGCATTACCTATCAAGTGGAAGCTGTGAGTAAGTGGGGCTAAGCTGGGTGGGCAGCACTTGGCAGCACATTTCAGCTTTGGCACCCCAGCAGGCAGAAACAGGCCGTAAACATTCAGGGTGGCTCCCCTCAATGCTTTCAGCTGGTCCAGGGCCAAACACACACGCACACACACACACACACACACTTTTTACTGATGCACTTTCTCAAGTTTGCCTCCTTGTTGTGGAATGATGGATTAAAGTTTGACCTTACTGATTTCAACTCATTAACTTTTCTTAGTGCAAATGAAATCGTGCTTTTTAAGTGTGTTATCTTGCAACATCAGATATTCCTTCTAGTATTTTTGCAGGTCTGTTTTATGTGTTTCAGTTGTTTTATGACTTGCATATACCTACATCATTAAAAGCATTTAACAGAGGTATGGGAACATGAGCCAATAAAAATATCGTTCATCCGTCTCAACAGTGAAATTAGTGCATTTTTGTGTCAAATGTAATGTAATATAAGAGTGAAGACTGATGGATTTTACAGATTAAAAAGTTCAAAGAAATAAGTTTATAAATGAATTCCTTAATAAAAGTGAAAATAGTCTGTGCATGTGCCCATTACTAACATGTATTTTTTCTCCTTTCTTTTCACGCTCCGTTTGTCCTTCCTGCTTGATCTGAACTTCCTGTTGCAGGTAAGAAGTGCTTTTGTTTGTTTGCTTGTTCCCCTTGTTGTTTCCTTAGAGGTGCGCTGGCTTTGGATTCAGCTGAGTGCAAGTTTCTGTTAAACACCGGGTCTCTCGACAGAAGCTCACATGTGTTTGCCAGATGGAGGTTTTGAGCACAGCGAGAGAGGCGCTGTGAGATGAATCTTAAAATGTACGCGTGGACTGTATACGCGTACCCGTTGATTCGCCCATCTGTTCAACTATATGCGTCAGCATGTGTGTTTGCAGGATTATGGCACAGAGCAGGGGGTGGAGGTAGAGCTACCTATGATTTAAAGTGATGACTGCACATGTTTTTGGCACAGACTTGAAAACAGAATAAGCTCTTGAATGGAAGTTTGTGTGTGGATAATATAAAGAGGATCTGTGTAGTTTCTCAGTCATCCAGGTGGAGGTAAATCAAAAAGAGTGTTGAAGATGTTTCACCTCTCAGTAAGTATCTGGACTCTCTAGCGATCAGTCAGAACTGAAGAAGCCTCTTGGATGATGAGAGGTGAAATCATCTTTTTGATAAAGATGATGTCAAAAAAAATGTTGTTAATTGGAAACTCTGTGGTTGCTCAGCCTGGTCTCACCAAATGCCATGTGACATGACAATTTGTGTGCAATAACAGCACCATTGTTGCTTTCCATGTGTCAGTTGGCATCATTTAGTTTGTACAGCATCGTTCAGAGATGGTGACAGACAGAAAGACTGCTCGTGGTGGACAGGACGTGAGGTGGACTTTCAACCAGGACACCAGTTTTTACATCTCAACAAGTTACGCTAGTGACATTTGTGACATGTGTTCAGTACTTTATGTTCCATTCATTTTCCTAAACTTAAGTGTTTATTTTTTACCTGAATCAAACTGCAGCCATTACTGTAGTTGTGTTAACAAACATAAATGGACACAGAAAAAGCTGTTTTAACCTTGTGGTATGAAATGTCATAAGAAAAGCTTAAAATGTGTTATGATGACATACAGTACATACTATGTTGTGCATAATGCAATGCAAAAGTGGCGTCATATTAACATACCTTCCCATGGGATTTTGTGGGATCACCACCTAACCAGTATGTGCAAACTACAAAAATAGTCATATTTAATCATTTCTGACTGTTTTCAGTTTATTAATGGAAGAGTTGGATTGAATTCTTTGGATTAATGGAGAATTGGCTAATGCTGTAGGACTGGTACAGACAATTCAATACTTTTTTCCACTGTGAAAAACGCTCACCATTAGGTTCCACTGTAACTGAAATGACTCCAAGCTGCCGCTCCCTACGAATAAAAAAACGATCAGCTTTTTACAAGCACCTTTCAAGCCTACAGGGGGACGCATGGTTGATATTGTAGAGAGATTTTGGGTGGAGTAGCCCTTCAGATTTTACAGCCCTTTTAAAAACATCACAGCTCACATTGAATGTTTTATGAGGTTTACTGCAGCAACAAATAAATCTGATGCTTTTGTTGAGTGGTTGCCATGGGTTACAAGGTCAGTTGTCCACTTTTATAAATGACTGAAAGCTTCTTCCAGTTCTCGTTACTAAAAGTGAAGTTACCTGAAGTATCCTGAAGCTTCAAACATCAGAAAGGTCAGGTTATATTACACACTCATTGCACATAACCTCTTCCACTAACACAGCCAGCATGTGAGAGCATCTTCATTTCTGACTGTTGTGTAGCCTCCAATGAATCATAATGTTTGCATCAGTGCAAACAATCACCTCGTTAAACCCTGTGCAAAATATCCAGCTCTTTGTTTGGAGAATCCTATTAGCATTTTATCTCTACAATCCACTAATCTGTGATCTCTGCTCCCTTTAGCTCAAGCTTTGACTCTGCCAGCATCAAACCTCTCTGTCAGTGTGTCTGTTGAGAAAGGGAAAAAAATGTTTATTCTTCAGTATTCTTCACTCTGCAGTTTCATTTATCTGGCAGTTCAGCTGTTTTTTGTTACATGCATCTAACTCTCACTGACTTATTTATATGTCATTCCATATGTCCAATCCAACGCTCGTGTGCCATTGACGTATACATACATGAAAATGTTTTTTTCGGCAGCTGGCACAGGAGGACGCTCTCACACAGCCTGTGAGTAATTTTGGGGCTTCTGGGATTTGTAGTCAGAGTATAAATAGACAGAATATGCCACGGAGATCAAAGCAGGAAGTGGAGACGATCGAGATTAGAGAGCAAAACAAAAAAATGGTGATTTTGGTGAAAGTGTCCTCTACTCTACCTCTGATAAAAACAAATATGGAACAAGGTAAAAACAAAAAAAAAAAATCACGATGAAATAGAGTCTCTTCTTTCATTTGAGCTATTCAGTGTTTTCAGAGACAGTACAAAATATTTTGTGGGTCATGAAAGATGACTCAAAATGGCGATAAACGCTGGCACAAGGTACTTTTGGTTTTTAAAAAATGGCTGGCACTCAATGAGTTAATAACTGAATATACTGTATCTGCACTGTATGTACTGCATGACTGGGCTCGACTGTCTTTTAATAGCTTTGGAGGCCAGAGTTCGATGAAAATGTTTGTCCACTTCTCTCAGTTTTTCATTCCTGCATCCAAACTGCCACAGTAATGAGCCACTAGTTGTGTAAATGTGCTCTAGATGTTTTTTTAGGATATGGCTCAGTGGGCATGTACAGTACAGACTCAGTAATTGGCTGTGTATTCTCATGTGGATACACAGCTCAGGGAGAAATATGTCAGAGCAAAAGAGGGATTTTTTTTTATCATGCAAGTACATTCTGATGCCTCCTGATCACCATGCTGCCTGTGAATGAAATGTTTTGTTTGACCACAGTCGTGATCAGTCAGTGTGGTGCAGGTGCTATCAGTGATCAGCCCAGGGGACCACCGAGCTGTTTTCCTCTCAGCTTCAGACAACTTTGTTCTGTGAGGATGACTTTAAATGCCTCTAATGAGGTAAAAAAGGCAGATGGCCACGTTTGTTTCCTTTTTTGTGAAAACGTCCTATAGTTTGTGTGCAGAGAGAAACAAATTATTATTATTATTTAAATATCAGAAATGCTTGCAAGACAAGTAATTACTTATTAGTTTTTCATGGCTGCAGACAGTATTCTCTGATTTATGGAGCGATAACAAGAATTTTAAAACCTGGTTTTATCGACTGTTAGATAGCTGTTACAGAAATATATGTCAGTTAGCACATTTGATGAGAGTATGCCTCATTTACATATTTAACCATACAATTTCAGAGAAGTTGTTAAAAAAAAAGTCTTAATGTTAAGTAAGCAAGTGTGGAATTTAGTTTACATCCTCGCTCATCAGTTGTTCTGTGATATCATCTTTTAAATCTTATAGAGCTTTTTCAGTTTAAAGAAAAGATATTTCATCAAATAGGGATGCACCGATCTGAAATTGGTTCTGATATTGAAAAAAATTATAGATTGAGTATCGGTGACAATGGACCTGATCCATAGGGGCAGATCTAGTCAGTGTAATTCTATGTTGTACAGTGAGTGATGTCATGCGCTGTTTGTTTCACATTTGTTTTCAAAATGGAACGAGAGAAGTTTTCCTATATTTTTATAGAGCTGTCAAAATTTGTGTGCTAACACGATTAATCTGCGTTAATGCGGCAGGCATACACAACGGTAGAGCTGTGCGATATTACGATATATATATTAGTGCGATATAAAAATGTCTACTGTAGGTTAAAGCCTTTTGTAGTTTATATCGTATTATTTAAATTTTAATGTGTAGGCTACGTAGTTATCTCTCTTGCCACTAATCACAGTTAACAGTGGTTGTGGTTTAGATACACTGTTTAAAGCACAACTCAACGTCAGAACGACCACTGGATAATCCAGATGTATCATGAGAGTTCAAAACATGTTCATTGTATGAAGCATAGACATAATGGTATTAAATCTACTCTAACCTTGTCCAGCATCCTGTGCAGCCTCAAACCTCAAGGATTTGTCCCTTTTGGGGTTGCACTTGAATGCACCGCTGCATATTGTCCGACAGTCTAAGCCTGGATGTAAAAATGATTGGCTAAAAGCGGTGTCACTCAATTCTCTGATTTCTCATTGCTTGAGAATGTAAACAACCTTTTCCCATGTGCTAACTGTGCCGGCGTCTCATGTCCTTAAAGTTAACATTTAATGCAGAATGGTCAAAAGAGCACACGTTTCTCAGCTAAAGTAGCAAAGATGATTTGCATGCGTATTATATATTATTACATTATTATTATTATTATTATAAATTGTATATCTTGATATATATTGTTATTGGGATATAATATTAGCTATATCAAGATATACAATTTTGTCCATATCACACAGCTCTACGCAACGGTAACTCTACTGCCAGAGATGTGCTCCTTAATAAACAAGCTGTCAGTCTTGCCAGTCTCTGCTAATGCTTTTTTTTGACAGTTTGGCCAAGTAGAGTTACCGTCGCACATGCCGCAGTGTGAACATGCTAATTTTGATCTAATTTTTCATGTTTGACCGAGCCTGTGAAGCTCTTGGTTTATTTTAGATTGCTGTACTGGTGCATAGTAATTAAATAAATAAGTAATTCAGCTCATTTATATCTGTTAATTTGTTTAAAAAACAGGAAAGAAATGCTTAAGTCATCTGAAGATCGCCTCTTTCACTGAGGGGAAAAAAGCAGTGAGTGGTTTTGTGTAGAGCAGTTACAGTGGGGAGGGGGAGGTGAGTGATCACTATTTAAGCCTAGGGGCTCACCTCCTGCTTTATAGCAGTCCTGCCACATGATGCAGTTTTTAATGTCACCCATATTGAATATTCTCTTTCTCCATAGAGACCAGTACAGTTTGAATGTCATTCGGATATTTAGGCCAAGCAACAGCTTCTCAGCGGGACATTTCCTGATCACTGGAAAGCAGAAAGGAGGACAGACTCATGAAGGTTAAATATATAATTTGAGCATTTACAGCAAGGCTCCTTCGAGTTTCTAATGAAATGCTGTCAAACAGTTGGTGTCCTCTCCTTCACCCTCATCACTTCATGAAATATTCACCCCTGTCTCCTTTTGTTGAGTAAGAGAGGCTAAAAATCATCGCTTAATGTGTGGAAAATGTTACCATCAAAATTTATATTAATTACCAGGGGGGAAAGTATGTCCGGCACATGTTCATATTAAGTTATTCCACCTTCAGCTAATCAGTATTAAATGAGCTAATAAAGCCTCATTAGTTCTGGTCAATTATGCACACTTCATTAAGAACGAGTGAGGAGCCAGTTTACTGTGATTCTGCTTCACGTTCTCGACCTTGAGTCCATCATCTGAAGTAGGACACACACACACACACACACACACACACACACTTCCCAGACTCCTTTCCTTATCTGTCACCCCAGTTTACTGCAGGCCGACTATTGTTTGGGTGCAGCTGTCTCCTCTGTCTCACTTTTACCCTGTGTCTGACTGTGTGTGTGTGTGTGTGTGTGTGTGTGTGTGTGTGTGATCCTCATGGTTTTGTCCTGGGGTCTTTGCCTTTGTTCAGGCTACACAGTTTGTGCTGTTTCTTGTGCTGAAGTAGGGATCTATAGGGGGAGGGGTCTTGGTTTTAGGGTTAAGTTTAAAATCGGGTTTAGGCTACAAACGGCATTAAATGTTTGAAAATGTCATTTGTAAACCATGTTACCAGCATGCTGTCACTAATGGTCACTAAAATGTTTTCTCAGCTCACAATGTCCAATATTCAGAATTCAATATTCACAAAATATTTTTTGCCAAGCGGAGCCAGCCAATCTTGTGCCCGTATGCAAATTAGCCATGCGGACATCCTCGCTCTTGCTCTATTTATTTTCGGTTTTAAATTACATACACATTACATACACCTGTCCACCTCACCACCTTCCCATTTACACCTTAGTCTAGTTTTGTTATTTAATTATTTCTGCATTGCTTTAAAATAAATTTTAAAATAAACTTTATGTGCTTCAACTATGTGCATAGCAGGAGGACAGAAAAACAATTCAAACCTTGCTTTTTGTGTGTTCGTGTAACATTTGTCATGATGTGACTTTGACTTTAGTGCCCACGGATGAGGAGACAGAGCAAAGGCAGCAGCTGGTGAAGATGTCTTTTGAGGGGTGGAAATACATTACTGCACATTACTGAGAATTTATTGCATGAAAGGACAGGAATGCACTTTTTAATTTTTAATCTTTAGTAACTGGTATCATTTTTCCCAACACTGTTTCTACAGTAGTAACATTTATTTATTTGCAGTTTCACCATCAGTTCACTTGTCTCAAAGCATTATTATGTTTTGTGACATCTTGAGTTTTGTTTTTCTTATTTTTTTCTATCATCTATGATAGGCCATTAGTCTGAAAACTCTCAGTTCCTCTTCCATGTTTGAGAGGCGTTATCAGCATGTGACACAGTGCTGAGCGACCAGTGACCAGCTCTACCTGGAGTAGATGATCAATATCAGCACATTAGGGCAGGACTTGGTGAGGGGCCAGCAGGGAAAAAAACACAGAACTGAAAACAGTTGAGTAGGCGATAGATTCTTCTGGCTAATGCCAGTTTTTCCCCAAAAAATTGAGTGTATGTTTTCTGTTTAATGGTATTGATACAATACTGGCATGCAAAGTATTGTCATAGTATGAATACAATAGAACAGAATTACTTTATTTATCCCAGCCTGGGAAATTATGTAAAGTTTGTATGCTTTGCTGAGTTTGTTGATTAGTGTGGTTCATGATCAATCATTCCTCTCAGTACTAATAACTAAATGCAGGCTACACACCAGTGACTGTCCAGTCAACTATGAGATGTGGAAATAGGTGACTTTTTAAAAAAGATGTCAGAGGCACCAGTGGTGAAACAGGCCAATAGTAAAATGATTATCCAAACTGTCTGTTCTAACATCCCTCACAAATAAACACCAAATAAATACTGATCTAAATGCAAACACCAACTTCCTGCTCCAGCTCTGACCTGCTGTAGATGAGCTCTCCCACAGCTTCCCTGTGCAGGCAGGATTATCTCTGACATGTCAGATCCACTCACTTTCTGTTTTACCTCCAACCAGAGTGATTCATATAACCTGGCTGATATTATAACAAATAAAGTTGTAATAAAGTTGAATTTAACTAGTATAGAATGTTGTTTGTGAATGTGGCTGAATTTGAGTCTAAATGGTGTTTGAAGATGGATGTTAATGGCTGTGTGTATGTATGGATTTGATGCTCTGCTCAGAGTGCTGAGTGAACCTGTGGAGGTGACACATGACAGGAGAGTGACACGACGCCCCCCCACACCACTGCTCCTGAGACACATTTAGATCACACACGTGCCACGGCACACACGCACACACACATTTTATTCATTTATTTATTCATTTTATTGCTCATGTACCTCAGTATCATTTCATGTCTCACAAGCAAACAGGACGACTCATTTCTCCTCCTCCCTCTCATTCTGCTGACCTCATAAAGTATGTGCTTAATATGTGTGTGTGTTTGTGCGTGTGTGTGTGTGTGTGTGTGTTGTGTCACCCAGTGTCACTTGAGTCATGCCAGAGCCCTGCTGGGCTTCATGGTCGCTGGCCTTACAGCTCTGCCACTGTGCATTACTGTAAGTGTGTGTGTGTGTGTGTGTTTGTGTGTGTGTGTGTGTGTGTGTGTGTGTGTGTGTGTGTGTGTGTGTGTGTGTTGCGTGGAGGTCAAGTTGTAGATCCTGCTCTGTCACAGTGGAAATGTCAGGCCGTTGCTCCAGTTAGCAGAGCTCTTGTCAGTGAGAGCCCACTTTTTCTGCTTTGCTAACTCTGCTAATGACAACAATCAGGAAAGCACTGTGTGTGTGTGTACGCGTACGTGCATGCGTGTGTGTGTGTACGCGTACGTGCATGCGTGTGTGTGCGCGCGCGTACGTGCATGCGTGTGTGTGTGTGTGTGTGTGCACGCGCGTGTGTAGTCTCATATATTGTGGTGCATAAATATGGTTGTTTGAAAAGAAACATTTTAATGCTCATATTGAACATCCATCCATCCATTTTCTACCTCTCATCCTCATTTTGGTGCCTTCACACTCATAGATATATTCCTCTTTCATCGTCTCACCAGCACCTGAAGCAATACACTTTTGCATTTTGTTAACGCAGCGCAGTTTCCTGTCTGATCACCAGGAAACAGGTATATCAGAAAGTTCACACCATGCTACCTATATGTTGATAGTTGGCTACTGCAGCACTGATGCAGTTCATATATCTGTTGACACTAATCTATCTCCATAGCTACAATGCTCAGAGCAAAACTCCCACTATCCGCCCCACACAGATGTTTATTATTCTAAGAAGAAGTGCAGTATAAACACACAGCAGAGCAGCCAGTGGGTGTCCCAGTTATTACTGTCAATTCCACCCATTTACAGCCAAACTGCCTCTATTATTAGACTGCACTGGACTGTCAGCAGGTATCTTCAAAGGTTGCTCCATAAATCACATGTGACTGTCCTCCTCTGTGAAGTGCTGCGTTGTGATCTGTTTACCATCACACAGGACGGTAGGAAATAATGGAAGCCTGCTCTGTGGTCTGCATGTTTTTCTTCTCTCTCTGTTTTCTACATGACGTATTGACAGCCGAGGCCAGCTGGGTGGGATTGATGTATTTTCCTATATGTCCCAGTCAGTGAGCTTGTGATGTCAGGAGAGGAGTGTTTTTTCAGTCTTTCCTTCATCACCAGTTACAAGGTTGTCACTAGTTTAAGGTGGAAAATCTGCAGGCTGCAGGTGGTGATTGTCAGGAAGTAAGTATCTAGAATGGAAATTAAATCAATTCTAGTTTCAAATGGCTGCAGTGACTTGTGTCAAGGTTCAAGAAGTAGTCTAAAGAAAGCATGTAATCCACTTCAAATGAAGCAGGTGCTCTTGGACCAGCTGGATGTTGGGTATTGATTAAAGAAAAACTGTTTCAAACGTCCAGACCCTCAGCATCCTGTCTCCACACCCTAACATGCACACACCAAAACCACACTTAGGCATAATCAGATATTTCTATTTACATAATTTAGGATTAATCAGGTCATCCTGATCAGTAACAGGATTAAGATTACCATACTAAACAGATCTTCTGCTGCTCATATAAAGTCTCTTCTATTAGCTGCAGCATGAACCAACCTGATCTTTTCTCATTGAACTGGAAATACTGGAAAGCCTCTCTGGTATTTAGTGACTCACTGGTTCTCTCTAACGCTGATTAACGGTGATTTGGTTCAGATTGTGGTAAACAGAACAAAATCTACACTTAAAATATTAATTAATTATTTGGCAGAGATGTTTAAAGAGTCATTCATTCCTTATTAGGCTATATCCTGTCAATCGTTTTTTTTGTTTGTTTTTTTTACCATTTAACCAAATGAATCGATGAATCAACAAAATGAAATGAAACACATTATTTTTCTCTACTTGGCTTTTAAAGCACAGTGAGCTTGTGGCTACACTCATATTTGTCTGTTGTTCAGAGTTATGTTCTCAGTCCTTACAGACTTGTGTTGGAAGATGGTTCACATCAGTGATTATATGATCATCATCCAAGTTTTATGGCTCTCTCTCTCTTGTCTGGTCAGGCTTTGAAGCTTTCTTGGTTTACATTCAAATCATTGTGAAGAAAAGAGAAGAAAAATCAAACCAGCACTTGAAGCATGAATAATAATTATTTAATATTTGTCAGCCAGTCAATGCATCACAGCCTTTACTGATATACAGTATACAGCTTTTTGTAATTTAGTATGAGACATTTTTGTATGGAGATGTGTTTTATGTCTTGTTTTGAGGCACTGATAGTAACACTGGTGCATGTGAATTATCTAATAATATTGTTTATGCAGCGTCATTTTTTCTGGTGAAAGACTGGAGAAGACCTGATTCATCAGTCTGTTGTGTGTAACCGATCACTGTTCATTTTTCTGTGGTTTCTATTCAAATACATACAGTGCACATATTGAAATATATTCGTCAGCAGCCAGAGAAAGACAAAATCCACAATCATGCAAGCAGCTCACTCCTAAGGCACAATATATTGTTATACTGTGAGGTGGTATATTGAGATTTTTTTAAGTAAACTTTTTAGGATGTTTTTACAGTCATAATAGCATTCATATTTGCTTATAAATAATCAGATGAAATCAGTGGAGTGTTTGAGAATTGAATCAGTATCACAAAATCATAACGTCGCCATTCATGATTCTTGCAGCTACGGTGCAGGAAAGTGCACACAGTGAACAAGGTGAAGGTTTGACCTGATGATGATGCTCTGAAAAGTTAAGGGATCACCAAAGGTACTATAATTCACCCTGAGGTGGACGCGTGTTTCTGATAGCAGTGCACGTCATGGTTGCCAAGATATTTCGCTCAGTCGGTGCCCCTCAGTGAAATGCACTGGTGTTTGGCAAACACCCAATGCAGCTCACCAGCATCATGATGAGATGGTAAAAGCAACTGATGTGGAATAAAGAGCAGTGAAGTCTGTGTAGGCAGGTGGGAGACGTTGGTGTTCTAACTTTATACTTTACTGTACTTATTTTAACCCAAACCACAGTGTTTTCTTAAACCTACCACAACCAGCTAGTTTTGTTGCATAAGTAAACCTTAAAACGTATGTGTGTAAGCTTGCAATGAGACTTTATTTTGAAAGAAAGGATATAGACGTTATGAGCAGAAACTGACATGCAGTCCCTGACTAGCTGTAGTTGTCAGTCAGTACCAATGTTTCAATTCATCCAGTAAGTGTAGAGATATTTCACTGTTTATGTGAAAACCTTCACCTACTGGAGCAGGATGAGCACCAGCATCAGTGGGTAAATAAAAGACGTGGCAGCTGCTAACATGGGTAAAAATCCACCTGATAAATATTTCAACATCAACTCCTTCAGTCCTATTGTTCATCAAATGTAGGCTGATATGATTTGTTCCTCGCTATGGAAATGACTTTGTTTAATGTGACCCTCACGGGAGTGATTTCCCTAATTGCTTGTGGGATATAACAAACAAAATGAGCTGACACCAGGGGGGCAGTTTTCAATGAGAGGGAAGGCATACAGAGGCAGGTTGGAGGAGCATGCTGGGTAGCTGTGTTGAGCTTTCCTCCACATATGTCAGCCCTGATCTAAGCCACACCTGCTGCTAACCACGACTTAGAGCGAGA
Source organism: Synanceia verrucosa (assembly GCA_029721515.1). Classification (NCBI taxonomy): domain Eukaryota; kingdom Metazoa; phylum Chordata; class Actinopteri; order Perciformes; family Synanceiidae; genus Synanceia; species Synanceia verrucosa. The sequence goes on from CM056549.1 coordinate 28,821,930, forward strand.
GAGAGAGAGCAGAGCAGTGTGTTTCAGTCAGGCTGAGCAGGCGTAGCAAGCGCTCGCTGAGCCACTGCTGGCTTTTCTTTCCCTCAGCAGAGCTCTGTGTTTCCTCCTATCATCCTGAAGCAGTGGTGTAATTAACAGGGCTCTGTGGAGAGGAGCTGCTCTGCCTCCTGTTAGGATCCTTTTACCGATCGCTCCCGCTCAAGTGCTGGAAATGAATGGAAGGCGAACGTCTGCTCTGCCACCAGTCAACTGGGGAATCCTCATAGTGTGATGTGTTTTTTTTCCTGGACTTTGCACAGTGGATTTTCTCATTTCCTTCTGGACACATTTATACTGTGAGGAGGATTTCTACAAGACATAAAGACCGGCTTGACACCAGGAAACAGGTGGAATCGGTGGGTTTAAAGCCCCCCTACTGCATGCTGGGAGCTCATCTCAGCCACCCGCTGACATCCAAACTACACACATTACTTCAACCAGGCGGGCTGAGGAAGATCAGGTGCACACGTGTTTCTTCACAAAAGTAGTGCTAACAAGGAGTCTCACTGACGTGTAGTAGAGTTTCCCAGGAGGCGGAGTGTGAGGTCATCAGGCGGTCGGGTGGGGAGAAGATGCCAGCCATCCTGGTGGCCTCAAAGATGAAGTCGGGACTCCCCAAACCCAAACCGGTGCACAGCGCCCTGCCCATCCCCCAGACCCACAGCAGGCCGTCAGCTCTAGCACTGCCCGCGGCGCCCATCAAGACCCACAACCCACCACGGTCCGGGGATGTAGAAGACACTCAGGTCAGGATGTAAAACCAGTCATCTTCCCCACTGAGTGGTCAGTGTCCAGGTCTCTGTCCACTGTTACTCATCAGTCAGCACAGCCACTGTGTGATGAATGTTCTGCCTCTCTTTTTGTTCATTTATTACAAATGTAACAATGAAGGAGGACCAGTAACTCAGGCATGTACATGTGAAGACATTCAGTCATCTCTTTGTGTCATCATCAGCTGCTTCAGAGTGTGTCAGTGTGTGTTTGTGCCTCTTGTTTTCAGCCAAGGTAGCTCTTTTTTTTCTTGTTGTAAATCAGTGCACATATTTTCAGCACTCTCTGGCTCCAGTTAGCATAACAGAAAGGCAGTCATAAGGAAGGAGACGGAGCAGGCGCCGTCTGTGCAGTCCAGGATGGCAGCGTGTAGCAGGCTATCAGGGTGGCTGCTTGTTGTGTGTTTGTGTGAAACATTGGCTGCACTCATAGCAACCCCTCTAACACCACACACACACACACACACACACACACACACACCCTGCTGCTGCAGCAAGGAGGGCTCACTCTCAACACCATGTAAGGCAGTGAGGGTGAGTGTGTATTAGAGAGTGAGCATGATCACGCTTGGCAACTTGTCTTTACAGTAGAAACGTGACTTAGAGCAAGTGAGGCGTCCAGCAGCAGTGTTGCTGTTTGGTGTGATGATGATGATGATGATGATGATGGCGTGTGGAGGAGATGCAGCATCACAGCGCTGCAGGACACGGCATGCATCCGCCACCGGTGGTATCGTTTTGTTTCGTGGCCAATCACGTTTTCTCACTGACCTACATTCCATGACTTTCTCGCTCTCTCATCTCTGTCCTTTTCCCTCCCTCTCTCCATCCCTGTGGTGCTGATAAAGCAGCGGTCGTCACCCTCGGCTGGGTTAACCCTTGACCTTCCTGGCCAGCAGCAGTGATGGAAAAATTGCAGTTGCTTACTGAAATCCATCAGTGCTGGCTCTATGTGTGAGGCATATTTATGTGTGCCTCAGCAACAGAATCACATTTTATTGATGTTTTCATTGCCTTTATTAGCTTTGATCCAAGTTTACTTCCTGCTACCACATGAACAAACACTGCCACAGGAAATATGAAGAGTGTTCATGTTGTCAGTGTTTGAAAAACTGTAGCTGGCAATTTTATTGGCACTGTCATGTGTGCTTTTATTAGTCAGTTTAGTAATTCAATAGCTCAAAAATGCCTGGAGGCAATTTCTCCAAATGTATAGCTCGACTTGAGGATGAACGGGTCACTGTGAACACGTTGTTAGCCATAAGCGAAGAATTAATTAGCTAATTATGAAAATATCAAATAAACATCATGTCAAATAGAGTAACATTATGTAGTGATGACATTTTGGGCATACGTGTACGTAAACTGCAATTTGATAGGCTGGCGTAGGCAACAATACAGTTGCTTAAAAATATGTTGACCATGTCAGGATCAGTTGATGAAAAGACAACCAAGTAAAGAAAAATGTAATTGAACTTAATGGAGCAGGAGTCCACAATGAACCATACCAAACCAACCAAAACCTTCACACTTGGTACCCTGGAGATGTTATTGCAATCTGCATCCTCACCACTAGATGCCACCAGATCCTACACACCACTACTATAAACACATTTTGTTCAGAAAGATGCAAATACAAAACTGAAATAGCAGCATTGAAAAGAATCCTGAAAGATAAACACAAAGCAACACCAATAGTTCATCCACATCATTTTGGACCAGTGCCCTCCTCACATTAAATAAAACAACAACATATTCTCAAATAGTCCATTATTAGAGATCCCTGGTCGTTACATGGCTCTGTCGTCCTTCACGGTGTCTGTCAGGCTTCACTCAGGAAGGCCTGAGAGGCAGAATGCAGGTGAAGATGCTACGGTGCAACCCTTGGTCGATTCAGTGTGATGAGGCTCTCTGGAGAGGCGAAGGCTGCTTCATGTTTCCACTGTCTCACAGCCATCTTCAGGGACTGAAGTTTTAGTCTAATAATAATAGGGATCTAACAGGAAAAGTCCATTTGCTCAAAACAGCCTTTCTCAAGCTAACACTTATGACTACTCTCAGCAGTCATACAGGGAGAACAATCCATAGGAGAGGCAGAGAGACCAACTCCAGCTCCTACAGTAGCAGCAAATGGACCTGAAAGCAGTCCAGTCATGAGAGTGGGTTTAGGTTTGAGTCATTTCTCAGTCTTTATTTTTATTTGACCATTATTGAACTAGGAACCTCTTGAGAGATCGTACATACAGTAAGGAGACAACACATATGAGGAAGAAGAGCAAGGAAAGGTGTACATTTTAAATCATGAAATGCTAATGAACCATGGCTGTGCCCAAGGATGCTTCTATGCAGTCTGGGAAACAGACGAGGTGAAACAAGGTGTGTTTAAGGGACGACATGCACCTGAGCATGACACTAGAGCAGCGGTGCACGTTTGCAGTCACCTGAAGGATTAGTGGCGTCATGGCGGCCTGATGACGAGGCTCCTGCTCCTCACAGACATCCAGCTGGACGACCTAGTTGGCACTAAGCACACAAACAGGTTGTGTACACCTGCAACAAAGAGTTAATCCATAATGCAGCACGAGCAGCAGGAGGCAGAGGGAGCTATCCAGGCCATGTTTACAGGCAGGAGGAGAGAGGACCGTACTGTCTGTATACTTAGCTGTGTGTGTGTGCGTGTGTGTGTGAGAGAGAGTGCGAAGTCTGGCACAATCTGCTGAATCTGATGAGGAGGTGATAGTCTGGAAATGTGTGAATGGTATTTGAAGCTGTTTGCTGTGTGTGTGTGTGTGTGTGTGTGTGTGTGTGTGTGTGTGTGTGTGCGCGTGTGTGTGTGTGTGTATGTGTGTGTGTGTGTGTGTGTGTGTGTGTGTGTGTGTGTGTGTGTGTGTGTGTGTGTGTGTGCTCAGTCTTTGCACTCTTTGACCCCCTGTGAAGCTGCTCTGACCTTTAACCTTTTACTAAACTCTCTCCACTAGCTGAACATTTCTGTAGTTTTTTTGACATTTACCTGCCATGTTTCACAGTTTTTGTCTCTGTTTTATTGTCACGTATCGGAGTTTTTGCACCCCATATCTCTTCTTAGTCACTTTATCATATTTTGGTTCTTATCTCTGCACTATGTTTCTATGTTTATGTGTCATGCACCTACATACAAAGTCAAATTCCTTGTTTGTGCAGACTTACTTGGCAGTAAACTTGTTTGTGCTTCAGACTGATTCCACAGAGCACTCATCCTTCTTGCACAGATACTCTGCTGCCCTCTGTTGGCTTTCTCTTGACCTACATGTGGTTCCATTCACAAACAAGCAAAGAGAGAGACAGAGTGTGTTCAAGACATTCAAGGCTACATTCTTTGCTACTCCATTCATCTTTAATGCCTCCATTTTATCTTTGAACACCGTCTCTCTCTCCTCTCTATCTGATTTCTTTCACCCTCATCCTCTCTCACTCTTTATGGAATTCAAATGCTCGTCATTGTCGCCAGCTCATTAATTCTCAGCTACAGCTCTGAAAAGGAAAGAGGTTCAAATGAAGAATCCCTCTGAAAAGCTGCGTTCACAGTGGGAGACCCTGAAAAATAAATCCTGATGTTACATGGAGTGTGCATAGACCTTTACGGATCATGAACGCACACACACACACACACACACACACACACACACACACACGAGTCACAGAGAGAGATTTTGCTCATGTGTTGGTGTGATAAGAAGCCCTTATCTTAATAAGTATCTCTGTGTAAAGACTGGCTTTATTGGACTCATTATGAAAGCTCATCTCAGCCTTGGAGCTGAAAACAGTAAAGATAGCTCCCGGCCACCTCGGCTAATATTGACTAAGAAGATCTTGTCATAAATAAACCAGGATTCACTATTTAGTCAGGAGAGAAGTGCTTATAGTCTGGATATTGAATCATCATTGTGTGATATGTACTGTAGAGGCATCAGCTCCATTAATTCAACTTCCTCCATTTTTGAAGATGTCTAATTATCAAGATAATAATTTTCCCCCTCACTCGAATTATTTAAATTCATTCTGGGTGTTGGTTTGACCATGAACCCGCTTTACCCAGCGCCATGTGTGAACTCATTTATTTCTTATGGACTTAGAGTTAATTAAATGACCTTTAATGGCAAACTGTGGCAGTGATTGAGAGTAGCGATAAGCCCGCCATGTATAAATATATATATATACAAACCAGACAGGAGAGCTTGTTTCCCCATGAATACAAATGAACAGTTATTAACTAAAAATACTGCCATTAGTTTAGTTACATTTGCTGAAAAAATCAACAAAAGATCAATTTTGAGAAACACTCCTTTGAATGGTAAAACTTCACTGCTGCAGCTGCAGGTCTGCTGCTTTTGTCTGTTTATGTCATCAATAGAACATTTTTAGGGTTTCTCTGATGGTGACAGTTTTGATTTGTTCATTTTTAAAGGGACTGGTTCTCCCATAACTACCGAACGCCTCGTGTTGCTGAATAAAAGCAAAGTCTGTCCAGGTCTTCATCTTCTTCACCTAATCCTGTTTATGCCTAAAATATCAATATAAACTTTAGAATAACGATTTAATCTAGTTTTGCTCAGAAAAGGTGAGTTCCCTCTCACTCCTCATCAAACAGCCTGTTGGTTTGTGGGATGAACGAGCTGTTTAAAGATACCACAAGTCAGGTCAAGATAACTCAAATGAATAATGGTGCAAATTTTTACTATCAACATGTCCAGTCTGCACTTGTCAGCAGCAGCCTTTAAAACCTCTCTCTCTTGACCCTGAGAAGAGATCTCTCTCATGTCTCTCCTCCTCCTCCCTGGCATCCTGTGAAAGGCAATAATCACTTTTTTTTATGGCTTTTACAGCCAGCCAAGACCCGGCCCAGCAGGTGAGAGTGAAAGGCAAAGCTCCACCGTGCTGCATTGGGTTGCTAATGCCCTTTGGTGGGGGTGGTGGGGTCTGGCTGACTATATATTGCTGCTCTTTTATCTATTACCATGACAAAGGGCCGCACATACACATATGTCTCCTCTGGTGGCGATGCAAGTTAAAGCCAGATTTAATGGATGTTTTAGTGCATTCATTGTTGGAGGCTTCATTGTTCAAAGGAATAACTGAGGTTTAACAGACTGCCAGAGTTCAGACAAAGAGCCCGGGGAAGAAAAGGACTTGTCTTGTTAGGTCTTCTGAGTGATCCTCATGGATTCACAAGTAGGAAAGTAGTGAAATCAAAACTGTTTTCTGTGTTTCCTGAGGCTTTGGAGATAAGAGGTTTTCACCACGTGTTTTACAATCAGCGTCAGGCAGGAGGAAGACCATACTGCTGTTGATATAGGAGGGTGAAGCACACCACCTCTGTCCTCTGTCCTGCACATTTCATCAGGCCGCTGGAGTCTGTGGCACCTGAGCAGGTTTCACGATCCAACTTAGCAAGGATGTGTGTTGGTTCATGTTTTTTTTGGGGTTTAGAGACAGATAAATACATGCTGGAATGAGGGGAGACAGAGAGAAACTTGGAACAAAGGTCCAAAGACCAGAATCGAACCATAGATGTTGAGTTTATGTGGCATGAGCAATAACCATTCATAACTGCCAACACTTTTATGTTTTAGTTTAAGTATTTGTTTAATTTGGTTGTTCTTAATTTCATGAAAAATTAACAACCATAGGTGATTAAAAAAACAATATGTTTCAATATGTCCATATGTTTCAGAATATGGAGAGACCTTAATTTTTGGATGGATTTTTTTGTTGTTTTAGGTTTTTCATATTCTCTTTAAAACTTTAAACATCATTTTTTTGTACAAAAAAAAAACAACTCTGTTTTTTAGAGGATCGTATGGCAGGTGGCTCCAGTCATAATGACCTCATCTCTGCCTAATGCGTCTCGATCAGATTCCACTTCCTGTGCGGTTGTCCCCTCGACTTCCTGCGTGAGGTCATGGCTGAGGACGTAACCATATTAATTAAGGCCCTGGCATCTGCTTCTCCTGAGTCAACATCCTTCCATTGATCCCCTCAAGGTGCCCTCCTCTCTTGGCTTTCTCTGCTTGTCTGCTTCCTCTAGCGTCAGTTGTCACAGGGCGCTCGTTGATGCAGACAAAACAGGTCGTTGTGAGCAGCGCCCCCTGGGGAATCAGCTCTGTTAGGCTAACGCAATCAGCCCATCTCTGTCCGGAGCAGAAGGCAGTGTGGAAAAAAGAGGAGAGGCCAGGAGGCAGAGGTCAGCAGGGCTGAAGCTGCCCTCCCCAGAGAGGGGCAGGTTGGATAACTTCATGACCTCTGTAGAGCCAGCAGAGAGCTGCTGACGTCTGCTGGTCAGATCCTGACTCCATGATCTACATCTAGTGGAGGAGAATTAATCAGAGGCTGGTCACCCCTCCCAAAAAAGCCTCTGCTCTGATTTACTATTCATACTGATGTTACAGTTGTGATGTGATTATAGAGAACAGTTTTTATTTTTGTTGAGAAAATGATCTGGATCTGTACCAGACAAAGGTGTTTTCTTCAGTCAGTAGATCATGATGTGTAGGCCAGCACATCACTGCAGCAGTTTGTAGTTTAAAGTAGTATTTTCATATTTTGCTATCAATTGCACCACCTGTGATTTACAAATTGCACTATAGGCTGTATTGTATGCAGTATTATTTCGAGAAGAAGACATGTTGTATGTTGAGATACAGTATGTGCCAAAAATGTCTGTCTAAGCTTGTGTTAGATTTTTTAACAAACCTATTATACCTGTGCATGCACACTGACTGTAATGAACAGGATAAACTTCATATACTACAGATATATACTATAATGTATAATATAATTCCATAATATCCATCCATTATCTACCTCTTATCCTCACACAGGGTTGCAGGGGGGCTGGAGTCTATCCCAGCTGTCTTAGGGTGAAAGGCAGGGTACAGCCTGGACAAGTCTCCAGTTCATCACAGGACACATAGAGACAGACAACCACTCACACTCACATTCACACCTACAGTCAATTTAAATTAACCAATTAACCTAATCCCCATGCATGTTTTTGGATGGTGGGAGGAAGACGGAGTACCAGAGAGAACCCACACAGACACGGGAAGAACATGCAAACTCCACACAGAAATCAAACCCGGTACCTTCTTGCTGTGAGGCGACAGTGCTGACCACTACACCACCGTGCCGCCCATAATTCCATAATATAAAACTTTATATTTAATGGTTCTAACTCTGCTTTCAGCTGCAGCTGTGCTCTGAATTTGATGCACCTCTTAAACAGTATGTGTAAACAAACAGGAGTACAGAAATATCTGGAGAAATATTTCTTGATTTTCCGTCAGCTCTCTGGTAGTGAAAAGATGACAGAGAGGATTTTCACGTCTCAGCTTTGGGGAGCTTTTTCCCTCTGATTTCAACCTGTGTGTGTGTGTGTGTGTGTGTGTGTGTGTGTGTGTCTAAGCTTCCCTGATAAGTGTTGAATCGTAAGATGAGGCTGTAAATCTGCCATTCAAAAAGCTCCTCAGTGATTCTGTTTCCCACACATCATCGCATGCAGTGTATACAAGACAGAATCCTGGGAGTTTGAGATATATATATATATATATATATATATATATATATATATATATATATATATATATATATATATATATATATCCACCAGAAGAACAAAAGATGTATATTTATAAGGTAAACAGAAGAGAATGAGTGTCCAGATGTCTCTGTCAATACTCTATAACTCTTGTAAATAACACACCTTCCTGCTAACAGTAACTGGGTAGTTGATGTGACACCAGACAGTCATTCATCTTTGTTGTAGTTTGACCAGATTATGAAACTAATTGTTCAATACAAGCATGACATTCTTTGTATGTGCCAGTTTTTGACATTAATGTCCTCCCACATGATGTAAAGAAAAATACATGTGATTTAAAAGAGACCTCGTCAGTGAAAAGACACTAAAGTAGTCTGTCTAGATTACCTCAGAAGTAGTCCAGCAGCTTCTGTGCATGTCTCTTTAGACTCAGTGAGGTCATGTGTGCAGGACAGAGCAGCCAGGCAGCAGGGTCATCCCAACCCCCCAACTTCACCCCCACTCTACCTCCCTAGCCTCGAGAGCTCTGACGTGGGGGTCCCCCAAAACAAAAGTGCCCTCCGTGGCGAGGTTATCCCCCATTGTCCCCGACACACTGAGGTTTATCCAGGACTGTGAAAGGAAGCACACTCAGCCCATTCACAACAGCCACACTTAATGAGCCTGTTGAAGGCTTGTGCTAAAACTGTTAAACACAACTTCTAAATGCTGACATACTCTCTTCTTGCAGAGCCAGAATGTCATTAAATCAGTGCTGGTTAGGAGTAATGGGGGTACTGCTGTATATACTGCACGTGTGGTATTAGGTTACCCTGTTAAACCTGTGTTTACCTGTGAAATACCGATTCGTTCACACTGTGGTGTCGTTTGCTTGTTGATGCAGTTGTTTACAGGGACTTCAGCACCGTGGCTCCAGAGATGGCTGGTTCACCACTTCAGTTCACACTGAAATAGCTCAACAACTGTGGGTGTCCATGATATTCACATAGACATTCATGTTCTCCAGAAAATGACTCCATACTCTGGTCATCTCTTTACGTTTTATGTAATGCCACGCCAACTCAAGTATTCACCCATCTGGTGAAATGTCACATCTATGACATGATTTAGCATAAGATTTTTTGTTTTTTCACATAATCTGGCTCAACTAGTGCTACAACAAGGTTAGTACAGACATTTATGGTCCCTCAGGATGATCATCATGTCCAAATACTTGCAACTCTACTGACATTCCCATCAGACTCTTCTGTAGTGGCTGATTAGCAAATGTTAGCATCCTTATACGCTATACTGTACTTAAAGGGAAACTCATCAGATCCATACACATTATTCCCAAGTTGAGAGAAGTTCTAGATGACAGACAGAACATTTTCTGTTTCAGAGCTGAGAACACAACAGCACAATGAAGCTCATTCAGGTTCATTCAAAAATTCATGACTTGATGACATCACAAGTTGCCATGGAAATAATATAATAGCACGTTGGAATTCTCATGTGGGGTTCTCCTTTAAGATGGTGACCATGGTAAAATACAGTATACCTGCTAGTTATCAGAGTGATCTTTGTCAGCAGCTTAGCATGCTGTTAGCATTTAGCTCTTGCTGCTAGTAGAGGGTCCTTCATTGGACATGCTGTTCACTGTCTCTGCATGTTGTTAATGAAATCCAGGTGAGATTCAGTGACTACTGCTCTCCTGGACTTGCAGTTCGCAGTGCCTTTCAGCTGATGTGTTCCTTTCATTCGACATAAAATGTGTAAAAGCTGTGATGAACCAGCTCTATGTTGCATCACTATTGTGTTTTAGTATTTGGCAATAGATAAACTAAACAGACATTTATGTCTGTGAAAATATCACAGGTCATTACTTTATATTGTCTACATGGCCTCAGTGTTATTGTTGTTTTGTGAAGCTGAAAAAGCATTTTCGTGCAGCCTGCTGGAAGTGATCATGCATCCCCCTACTGTGGGAACTTTCTGCAAATCTTGGGCCTTTCCCAAAATTTAAATTCAGCTTGTAATTTGTGGTCAGTGGTGTGTGTGTGTGTGTGTGTGTGTGTGTGTGTGTGTGTGTGCGCGGGCACCCTGCACTGTGGACTCAAACACACACACACACTATACATAAATGCTTATAGGTTGTGAACCCGCTGTACACATGAACATAAATACACACATGCAGCTGCTGCAATGTGATGTGGGTGATGGCTGATCAGAGACCGGACCGCTCCGTCTCTGGTCTGAAGGGGGAAATAAAACTCTGCTTTTTTTCAACTGGTTAAAGAAATAATAAATAGAAAAGAGACGGTTAGCGTTGAGTTCTGTGTGGTTTGGCCTGTGAGCTCTGCTCTTCCCTCTGGTTTCTCCACTGTTATCAAGGGTGCACTGATCGTCCCCTTTCTGCCCTTTTTCCTCACTTTTATTGTCATGGAGGGGGTCGACTCTCGGGGGAAGGGTGGAAGAAGGTTAAGAGCTCTGTCCTCTTCTCATTCTTTCTTCTCCACATATGACCGATGGTCCATTGAAGAGCTATAGCACAATGTGCTGCTGTGGGCAAAGGAGGAGGGGAAGGTGGGGATCCTCCTCCTCCTCCTCCTCCTTTTGGTGCGTTTGGTTTGGCTGCCTCTCAGAGCGGCAGCAGAGGCTGCGGTGCTCCTCTTGTCTTTTTGCCTCCAGAGTTTATTTTCCCCTCCTCCGTGTCCCAGAGTGGGTGGAGAGAAGCTGCAGGCGCTGAGCTAAACCCCCTCAGGCAGACAGAGACCTGCTGGGGCTCTAGCAAGCAGCAGCTCTCCAGTTTCCTCTGGATCCACATGGTGCACTCATTCAGGACCAGCCTTCAACCTTCCGCTTGGACTGAGTTTTTCTTGCTCTGGGGCTGGGGGTCCAGCTCGGTCCAGACCTGGTTCTTATGGCTCATATTTGGGCCTGGCTGGCCAGCTGGCAGTCACCCTCAGTGTGAGGCAGGTGCTTCAGAGGAAGGAAGGGAGCAACATGAATTTGATGCTGTGCCGCTGGGAACAGAACAATTTTACCATGAAACTGGTAGGTCAAAGGTCAAAGCTTGAATTGAATCGATTGCATTATTGTGTATAAAACATAGAATAACAGCCCTATAGTCCTTTTTATCAGTACAGCATTCACAGCTTTATTCTGCCTTTCGTCCCTGGTGTTGTAGCTTTAGGACATTTCTCACTTTTTTCCAAACTGTGCGTTCATGTGTCAGTGAAAATGCTTGTCTCATCAGCCCAAAGCTGTACAGTAGCTGTGGTGTTGGATAGCAGGCGCATGGCGGATTAGTGGCGGTCGTTTTTAATATCACAGGAAAGTGCTGAAGGCGTGCATCCTGCTTTCTCCCCTCACCTGATAGTAGCTTTGCTTTGATGTCTGCATGGAAACCTAAAATAGGCTTAGTGAAGACTTTAAACCAGAGTTTTGAGCCACATTCATGTCTGTACGTGCATTCTCCCTCCAAACATTTATAAGAAAAGTCTTTGACGGTGCTTTGTTGCCAGCTGTTTGAGTGTGATACAGAAACAGTAAATATTCAACAGGATCTGAGATGCTGTGATAAAAAAAACACAGAGCTGGTCAGGTGCAGATAGGTCTTATGTCTGCTGTACACAAGTGAGGAAAAAAAAGATCTGATGAAGTAGGAAGCAGCAGATTTAATAAAAGTCAGTTTGTATAATGAGCACCCTGTTAAGTTGACACAAAGCACAGGCGGATAGGACTCTTTTCTTTTCTGCTGTGGTCCTTATCTGGATCTGCCGGGACCCACAGAGGAAGGGGAGCTGGAAGCACAGGAGGTTATTACCAGAGTCTAGAGATGAGCAGATAAGAAGGCTAGTTTAATTACACACCGCTAACCTCCACACGGCATGACTGACGGGATACCAGTGAGCCACAGGGGTCTGTGTGTGTGTGTGTGTGTGTGTGTGTGTGTGTGTGTGTGTGTGTGTGTGTGTGTGTGTGGCACACTTGAACATGTGTGTTCACTTCCAGAAATGAAACAACCTTCCCTTTTTATGATGAAGTGTGCAGTCACCCTCTCTGTTCTAATACAGCTCTATTGATTATTTGATTCTTGGTCTTTGTGTCGACATATGACCTCAAGCAGCATAAATCAAGATGAGTTATTTATTAGTTTGATCCTGATCATTGACATACCACCATACACAGAGCTGAGAAAACTGAATAGGAATTGTTTTAGTTAAATTGTGGCACTTGTCATTTAACTGATGCTTTTCCAATTATTATTCTGACGACTTTATTGACTGGGCAAAGATTTTATCGTCTGTTGTCTTGAGCTTGAGTTTCGACCATTTTTTTTTTCCTGAATAAATGTGAGGGTTGTTTGTAAAGGACAGAGGGTGTCATATCCTGTACAGACTGTAAAGCCCTCTGAGGATAATTGGTAATTTGTGATATTGGGATATACAATAAAACTGACTTGACTTGAGTCAAACCCTTATCTGGGGAGATTTGGGAGATCTGTTATTATAATGGAATATGATACTAATATCATTATAATGTTGTCATTCATGTCTATCCATACGGAAAAGATATCTATAAATCTTATAAAATTTGTATCGCTTTTGTATGACACTTGTGTGTGAAGCATCCAACAGTGAATCTGGAAATAAGATCCTTAGTAAATTTGAACAAAATGAACTTGTATGATTTGGGTATTTAGTAGGTCATAGATAGTATTTTAGCTGTTGTACACCTGCAGCGTGAGGAGCAGATTTTGAAGGAGCAGCTGTCTCTGCAGCTCTGTCTCTCTTTAATTCCTCACGTTGGGCCGCTGTGCCCTCATGTGCATCCTGCCGCATGTCTCAGGATTTATCCTGATCAGATGCTACATGACAAACACTGCTGTGCCATTTCAGATGTGCAACTATAGCACCAATTTAGGGGATTTAGAAGTTTGGTATTTGAGAGACTCAGTATTATCATATTGTGGATTAGCCTCTGAATATTTAGGCACTGTTGGATAGCCAGGGTGACGGCTGTACACAAATATTATCTAAACTGGCACTACTGGGTGTTTCCACCCACCAGTTTATATATCACATGTACAGATGACCACACTCTCTCTCTTGGCTTTCTGATGGATGACTCTAAGCTCTTGCCAAGTCGTTTTGTCTATCATGTGCCTGGTATGGTCTCCATGCCTCACAAAGCCACGTGTCTTTCATGTGCCGAACAGAGAGCAAGCCAAGACATGAGGGCTCATTTAGAGCGTTTCAGCTTTCTGCGGGCTAAAGCCACTTGAGAGGCTCGGGTGAGTACAACAAAGACTAGAGGGGGGTGAAGTAGCCGCCAGAGGCCCCAGAGACCAAAAGAAACCCATCCATGGTGCATCCTGCTGGGAGCTGAGCAGAAGAAGAAGCTCCAGCTGTGGTGGTGATGGAGAGGAGAGAGTATGGTGAAAGCAAACATTTTCATTATTAATTCTAACTGCATGGTATCTTAATTAATGCAAATATAAGGTGACTAAAAATGTCAACTATATTTTCAGTTTTCGTGAGCAAAGGCTGATGGCTGGTTGTTAGCCTGGCAACAGCTTCTAAACATTATAGTTTAGTAACATTAGTGAGATTGATCCTCCCAGTTCATCCCTCTTGTGCCTTATCTTATTAATTATGGAAGCAGTCCTGTGTTTGTCTCTAGTTTGACCTGCATCAAACCACTATGGAAAGTCTGCTTGTCCAAACCAAGTGTGGAAATGACGGCAGGTCTAAATGTGGCACTAACGCATATTGACTGAAACTAAATCAAACCAAAGTGAGTCGGTTCTTCTTCAGTCCAGTTCGTGGTCAAGCCCTAGTATCTGTGTTAAAGCACAGTGCTGGAGTCATTGTGTCCTGCATCCCAGCAGCTGGCAGGGCAGACTGCAGTCCTCTCTGTTGTCATATCATCCAGACCAGTGACACTGATTTCCCAGAAGCCATCTGTCTGTGTCTGCCAGTGTTCACTAAGAGCTGTGCAGATGTCTGCTCCCTCCACCAGCAGTGACTTATTCAAGCTGCAGAGCATCTTCTTGGGCGTTACATGTTAGTTATGACAAAGAAGGCAGTACGCACCGTGATGTTTTGGAGACTATCACCTGTAGACCTGCTCCTTCCCCTTCCTCCATCCTTCTCTTAGATAATTGTACAAGTGTGTCCATCAGTCCAGCCATCATTTTCCCACCAGCCATCTGCTGGCCAGTCCACACCAGGTCAGAGGGGATGCATCGCCACATGTCGCCCTCAGCCTGCGGAGTTCTTATCGATGGGACTCAGTGTGATCTGGCAGCGGGAGGGGTCGCTTACTAGAAGATTGGTGGGGTTGTTATAGAGGTCATCCTTCACCTTGAGAACTACAACATTTGTAATGGAAAAAAACACTAAAGATGGCCAAGAGGATTGACATAATAGGATTTGTTAGAATTCAAGAAATCCTTTAAAAAGCTCAGGAGTTAACCATGAGATTTTTATCACACTGTGAGGGGGTGAATGAATTCTGGCTCACCAGTCTAAAGCCAGTTTTTGCTTTTTTGGCAAGCATTCTTGTATGAAAGACAGATAATTACTGCGGGTCCACATTAGCCTCTACACTTTTTACTCTGTTCTTTCCTCATTAAACCTTCATATAAGCAGCATGTCAGAAAACCCAGTGTGTCACCATCATGCAGCATTTTTAGCCAAATTGGCCGAGCTCGCTGACCCCCTCATTATGGTCATTTTGATTTTCATCTGCACACACTACTGTACTGTCTAGTCCAGTGTGGTGTAGTGGTGTCACTGTATGTTGGGTTTGTCACAGTAACTAATTTTGTTTGACAATATATTGTCGCAGAAATAATAACCATAAACAATATTATTTTAATATAGTGTATAGTGTTTGTATGCCGATATTATAATGATAATACAATAGCCCAGTAATGCAAGTACACCCTTTCAAATTATTATACGTAATAATATTCATAATTGGGATGAAAGAGAAATGTTAAGAAATGTTCTCAATAAATGAACATAATAATAAAAAAAAAACAGAAAACCAGAACGATAACTACAATAAACTCTCAGGCTCTATTGCACAAATATTTGTACAAAGCCACTGGACAATATAAAGGTCAGCAACAATGGTTGAGGTCACGCCCATATATACGGTACGATAAGTCAATAATATGACAGGCCTGGTGTCAGCACCTGGCTGTCTAGAGTTATCTTTGAGCACCATGGTGGAGGCTGAAAATGCCTCTCTGTCCACTGGTAGCAGCAGAAGAGAAGTGAGTCAGGCTGTCTGACTCAGAGTGAATGACACCCAGAGAGAGAGAGAGAGAGAGAGAGGGGTTAAAGCAGTGTCAGAGTGAGGGAGAGACCGACCCATGTAGAGCAGTAAAGCATGTCTTGTTCAGGCAGATGCACAGAGCTGCTCTGGGGATGTGAGGTACACAGGAGAGGCTATATTTACCCACGGCACCTCGCCTTTATTACACAGCGTGCTGGCCTCGTGGTCTTCTTCTTCTTTATGGAGCTGTGGTCGTTCACTTTGGAGCGTTGAGCATGGAGCATGGCAACCTCAGGGTGCCGGCCAGGAGCTACAGCCGCTTCTCCTGTGAGAACTACAAACTGGTAAGAAACCAGGAGTGGAAGGGAGGGGTCAACATAGATCTAGAGTTCACAGGCTTTTACGCTACTAGGGTGTCATGAATCTGTATCTACTACAGATATTAACTGAAGGGACTTAGGAGCTAAGAGAGAAATAGACTTAAGAGGAAGGGTCAGCTTGAAATAGAAACGTCAGGTTCAGAGCCAGATCTCCAGGAGCAGCCGGGAATTATTTTAGAAGCCCCTGACACAGAGGCAGGTAACAGACAGAGGGGATTTGGTTCTTCCCTGTGGAGCCCAACATGTCCCAAACATGTGGACAAGGCTTGATGTATACAGGTAGACGAAAGTGCTGTTATTGTACGCTCAGCACTGGGTTCAGTACCACTACCTGAGTTATAGCAGGAGCAGGGTACGTCCTGAAAGGAAAGCTTCTCGTGAGAGATAGCCCTTAAGGTCCTGCTGGGATCTCTTTATAGTTCTCGCTCATGTTGGTAGATTAGTGCATAATGGTGTCTTAAGTGTGGCGCTTTTCAGGTTGCTTACTGGACCCTGAAAGTAACTAGGCTAATAGTGGTGGAGTTATCAACATAATTGTTTTCTGGAGAGCTGTGTGCCTCCATGTACTGTATGTTAGGACAGAGGTGCTGTGTTACTGTTGTCATGTAAAAAAACTGTAGCCATTGGTTTGTGATTTTTGTGCTTTAAATTCAAAAGGGCAGATAAGAAGGTCCTCAACAGAAATTTCAGGTTTTCAGTTATGAAATAGTTTCAGGATTATGAGAAAATTTGACCCACAACATATTCCTAAAAATGCGAACACTCGACATACTGTCATGGCAAAAGTGAATTTACCACAATATAGAAAAGGATTGCACACAAAACAGACCTAATTTGAGGTGACTTTTTCATTTTGCATTTCAACTAGTTTTGTGTTCATTTGCCAAAAAAAAAAATGTGGTGATGTAAAGGCAATGTAAACATGCATTTTTAAAATCATCATAATTCACTATGTACAGGACTCAACACCGTTCTTTGAAAGAAGTCTGAAGGTACTATGCACTTATATGTCAGCCTAATGATGAAAAGTAACAAAAAGAATAAACGCTTTTTACAGGAACAGGACACATTTCAAATGCCCTGTTTTTAAAATGTTAAAAGGTAGTTGCCACCAATGGGAACCAAAAACAAAGACTGGTTGCCAACCTGGCACAGTCACACATGCCCAAAACTAGCTAACATGAGCCGAATGTTCATTCTCATCCTGTATGGACTAAGGGGTGAAAAATGTTTGTAATCAATCTTGCACACTGTGGTTATTCACTTGTGTTACTGTCGAGCCCCAGTTTTCCTGTGATCTCAATGTCCTGCTGCTTTGTGGCTGCTTCTGTAGCTACTAGCATGTGTAGCTAGGCATACAGTTGACTGTCCCACCTTTTTTTCTTTTGAATCGACTTCCTGGCTGCCCTGTGTGCTGCCAACATGCTCCACGAAACAAATACTTAGGTTTAGGCCTTAGCTTAGAGAGGAGCCTGGGGACAAGCACTGCATAAGAAGATTCTTGCACAGACTGAGGCTTGCTAACTGAATATGCTATTTTTATATGCCAAGGAAAGCTGTTGGTGATGTGGAAATGTTTAAACCCATTTTAAAAATGTCCTCCAAACAGCAGTGATGCAAGCATGTCATCATCACTGCTTAGCAAGTTGATGTCAGTTCAAACAACAGCAGACATGACAGAGAGGTGTATGTTGAGTGCCACCAGAAGCACTGACACTCATCTGCTCTGCTATAATCAGCCTCTGTCGTGATATGTCATGATGCCATAAAACTTTTTACTCCGCTGCAGCTGAAATGAGGGAAAAGTTGCTTTTCACTCCTTGTGCTCAAGGTCACTCTGTCAGTGTGATGCTCTGGCTTTCCTCGTCCTCTCTGGCCGGGCTGATCCATGCAGTGTAGGGACAGCAGGCCCCTCCTGTAGGCACTGCACACCGGCCCTGTGACTCAGCAGGGGGGTGGTGGAGCTGGATGTGGAGCAGATTTGTGTTTGTGTGACAGAGAAACAACGCAGCTGTCTGAATGAGTGAGTCATCACTGCCTGCCACAGGCTTTGAAGCCTCTGTGTCACTTTTGAAGGCTGAAATTAGGCTTTATAATGTGAACATGCACGTCATGCAATGCATGAACAAGCATGGTGGGCGCTCTGTGTGCACTGTCTGTGCAGGGGTTTACTGCAGGCTGTTCTTTAATCCTGGATTCCCTTTCTGGGGTCCACACTAGAGAAACTATATAACAGCTATTTAGGAATCACCGCATAAATGAAACAGTCAACCACAATGTTTGTTAAGAGGACAGATTATAGCTGGATTTCTGGGCATACGTCACACAGAAGCTGGGCGTGCAGCTGGGGGGCAAAAGATATACAGACAGCAGCATTCCCCATGTTATTATCATAGACTGTATAGGTTAAAATGATATGCTGTAGTGTAGTAAATCACATGAACAGAATGAAAATGGTTGGCGTATGTTCAACATCCCAAGAGGACATCATCCCTTTGCCAAAAATAGGAGACAATTGTGGCTTCAGGCAATAAATAGGTGGACAGGTATCACAGTAAGTACCCCTGCCGTGAAATGCAATTCGCCTTAATATTGCAGGCAAACGCAGGGGAAATACTATTTTACGATTTAATTATTTGTGAGGGAGATAGAAGAGAAGAACATTGGTTACTTACAGTCTTTAAAGCTCCTCTAAAGAGTGCAAATAACACACGTTTTTCTCAACACAAAATCAGATAATAGCGAACACAAGCCAACACCTTGCGATATGTTCTGTGGAAATATACCCCAGCCATAATTACTAAATGAATTAAATGGATTTTCGAGCAAGTTGAATGTATTTGACTTGCATTTCACAAGGCTAAAGGGCGAGGGGTGCATTTCATGACAGGGGTGCTGTCTGTGGCACAATCAGAACTATTGAGGGTCGCAGTGTAATCTGTTGTAATAATAATAAGATGACAAAGAAGCTCAATAAAAAACAACTACTACATTGCAATTTTCGTGAGTTTGTTAGACATAATGTCAGCATCCTATAAAGGGTTTACCATTGAGATAGCTCATTCATTTTAAACTTTTCTGTACACACATTTGATAATCCTGTTGATGAACTTACTTAAAATGATGCAAATGAAAAGCAGACAAAAAAAAAACTCAGAGACAGAATTTTATTAAACTTTGATATCAATGTGGATGATTTTGACATCATAACATTCAGACATGACAAAGCATTCTGGGTGTGTAAACAACAGTAACAGTAAAACAAGGTGCTGGTGCAACGCAACTGAAACGTAACTTTGGCTAGCCTCTATAATGTTATTAAGAGAGCATATTAAACAATTAAGATCTAAACACGACATGATATGTTATTCTGAAGGGTGTCAGCAGGAGTACATAAACCACACAAAAGGCTACAACAGCCAGCTGACCATAAAACCAGTTCTAATCATACACTGTGCAGAGCTCTAATAGGACCTGTTAACCACTCAGTCACTTAGCATCTCTTGCCTCCTGGCTGTGTGCGCATCTCTGAATGTTTGTAAATGGGAAACCCATCTATACTTATTTCAGGTTTTTACTTGTATGCTTGTGTTGCTACAGTGTTTAAAAAGGTGTTATCTCCTCTTTTCTATGCCTGAAGCACTCAGTTTTAGCTCCTCTTAATGGCCGCTGTAAAAAACGTAAAAAGCTTGACAGGCCACACATGACATAAGACCCTGACAGCATGAATGAGTCAGTGTCACGTTGGTGTCTCTAGTGACGGGAATGTCCCTACATGAATGTACAGATCCTAAAAAAAGACCAGGGTCAGGATTACTGGGAGTTTGTGAGGACAGAGGGGTTTTCTCCTTTGGACCATGCATCTGTTGAGCATCAGACTTGTTGATATGAATCAGTGTTGATGTACCCCAGTGCACTGATATCAACAGAGACATTTTGTGTCCTCTTTGAGTCAATATGGAGCCAATACTCCTCTTCACTGTCCATGCAGCTTATTAAAAAGCCTCTTGGATCAGATGCCTGCTTCTCATCAGCCCCCAACTCCTCCTCCTCTCCCTCTCTTTATGTGACCTTTCAAGCCATCTTCAGATCACAGATGCTACAATAAAACGCACATGATCCAAATTATGATGTGTTTTTTTTGTTTCATTAACATGGTCTTTGATTTACAGACTGATGATTTGGTCTGTGGTGGGATCTGCTTTGGAGCCAGATCACTGAGGATGATTCAATTATTAATGGTTCAGAGTAATAAACTCCTTATGTTTTGTTTACATTTTGTATCCACACACTGGGCATTGTGCCTGTTTATTCTGAAATTAGAAAAAAAGGAGCATGAAATGTGATATTAATTTTGTTCAACTTCATTTTCATTTGTAGTTTCCACCAAGTTACCACAGCAGTGTGGAAGGATTGTCAGTGAAAGCTTCAG
The DNA here is from genome assembly GCA_029721515.1 of Synanceia verrucosa. Lineage (NCBI taxonomy): Eukaryota > Metazoa > Chordata > Actinopteri > Perciformes > Synanceiidae > Synanceia > Synanceia verrucosa. The sequence goes on from CM056549.1 coordinate 28,842,399, forward strand.
CAGCAGTAGTGAGGTTGTTCACCTCTAGGGGGCAGTAGATCTGACAGAGTCCAGCCCTGATGCAGTCTTTTTTTAAAAAAAAAAAAACTAAAGAAACTGAAAGGCCAAGAATAGCTGCAGAGGACGAGATGATTCAAGGCCATCTACTCTTGAATATTGATTTATTGCATATTGACTGTTAGTGAAAACTCCTGTGGTCATTATATGAGTCCTCACCCCTGCGTGTTTCTGTTTTGGCTGAGAGGAAGACCTCAGAGACACTAAATGTGTTTTGAAAAGTTGAATTTTCTAAGACAACTTGTTGTGACTTGTCCACTTCCCCTTTTCTTTTGCTTCACAGCTTCCTTCAGGCTGATTGACCCCACAGTTCCGACCTCAGTGACTGACAGCTGCCCGTTTCACCTCGATTATAATTACACTCCAACCCTTCAATTTACCTGCCAGAGACTATTTCAAAGACAGCCACACACACAAAACTTCCTTTTCTGTAGCTGAGTGTGAATTGAAATGACAGAATATAATCCTGCTGCTTGAGGGGTATTTTTTGAGCTCTGCGTGTCACTCAGGAGGCTTTTTATGTTTGGCTACGCACCTTATGTGCGATTTAAAGTCACTCTGAGGCCCTTTGAGTTTAATGTGTGGTTGTGTGCTCTCATAAACCTTTTGAGCTTGTGCGTGGAGTATATGAGTGTATGCATGTGTGTACCTTTGAAGTGCGCACACCTGTTGCAAACCATCATGAGAGCATGTGAATCATCTGATGAGCGGTGCGGCAGACAAGCCCTGGGTCTGTTTACAGTGCAAACACAAAGAAACAAGGGTCAGTGTGGTGTCACACACCTCGTCATCATGCGTGTTGTGATTGTGCTGAGGTTTGACCTTAACAATGCTGCGCTCACTCATCCAGTACTAATAGATGGGCTTGGATTTCACTGTGATTCCTGAGAAAGTTTACATGCCTTTAGAAACCAGGTTATCGAGAGAAATTTGATAATCAGGGAATCCAGCAACACATTCATATGTCCTGGTAACTGCTGGTTATACATGCAGCAGATCAGTATCACTTTTCTTCCTTCTTTTGGTCATTTTGTAGACCAAACAAAGAATCAATTGATCAAGAAAATGATTAACAGATTAATTGTCAATGGACATACTCCTCTGTTACAGCCCTGCTTTAGAGTTTTGTAATAGAGTCGACCTTTTTCCCCTTTAGAATGCAAATATATCAAGAATGCACTTCATTATTCATTTTTTCATATATGTAGTTTTCCCTTATATCCAGTATTCCATTCCTTTTTGATTTGTGCATTTACAAAGTGTTTTTTTTTTCCTGGCTCTGGACGTCATTTTGAACATAAGGATGCATCACTTTGACTAATGAGTGCTTGCTTTATCCCACAGCACTGCTTTCACTTACCCCTCATGCATATGTGCACATACAGTATTTAACTGCATGCACATAGCCAAGAAATTCAGCTTGCATGAAATCAAGTGTTACTTAAAAGTATTGGTTGTCTCTTTTTGTCTTTTGTTTCACCTGACTGGCAGAACCCTTTTTTTGGGGTTTGTGCGATGTCTTAATTTAGCTGTAGAGTTGTCGTTTCAGATGCCTGCAGGGTTGTGAACCTGCTCTGAAGTCCTCTGTAGGCTGCAAAATCAGCATAGACTCACAAGGTTTCAGTTTCTCACAAATAACTTATTCTTTATTAGGAATTATGATCTGTCCAGCTTCACTTCAACCTTTTGTTCTTTTATTTTTCATCTCACCAAAAATAGGAACTTGTGATGAGAGAGGGGGAGTAACAGAGAGAGAGAGAGTTTGGCAACTAATTATGAAGGAAGCTATTCAGATTATTCAGATGCTTGCTCTCCTCCCTCCCCTCCTCCCCCAGGCAGTGAAGGGTCTTTTCTGTCCCCAGAGAGTGATGTCAGCGTGGCCCATTGAAAACGGCCGCCGTGCACTGTGAGATGAATGCCCCGGCTGAGCACAATGGCCCCAATTTGAATACCACGCGGATATATGCCAGATCGGGGCTTCAACAAAAGAAAGAGAGCTACTCTGCTCCCATTCAACCGTGTTGTTATTTTATTAAGAGTCGTAAATTTGCTCCAACCATTTATACCTTTTGTAGTTTTCAAGTGTTTATGGAGTTTGGAACACACAAATGGCCGGACGGGTCATCCCTTGTTTTGGTTTTTGTTGTTGTTGTTTTGTTGGCTCATAACTTGAACGGCATGGTCGGTGTGTTTGTGTCTGACCACAGATCTACACGGACTGGGCTAACCACTACCTTGCCAAGTCAGGACACAAACGTCTGATCAAGGACCTGCAAACTGACGTTGCGGACGGAGTACTGCTGGCTGAGATCATCCAGGTCGTAGGTAAGGAGAGCACACGTTTGATTTCCACAATCTGCAACAGGGAAGTCAGCTCTGATCACATGATGCACTGAAAAGAAAAGTGAAACACAGCGTTAGTTACTTTTAAAAGCATCACTGACCTTTGCCAAACAAATTGGATTTCTTTTAAGATAACAGACAACCTCTTACGGATGTGGAGAGTTCATTTACTTCTGCATCGTTGAACAGTTTTCTTGCTTATAGAGCTGCAACATTCATTACTAGTTATCAACTATTACATTTTCAGTTTCAGTTTCCAGAAAATATTCCTAAAATAGGAATAAAATAAAATATACCTAAAAGAGGCATATATAATTGCTAAAAGAGGAATATTTAATTCCTAAAAGAGGAATATTTTCTGGTTCCTTTACTCCTCAATGACAGTAAACTCAGTCAACATTTGAGCACATCACCTGACATTTTCTGATAAATGAAAGTAATCATTAGTTGCAGCCTGACTACCTTCTTTTAGAGTCGTGTAAGCAGTGTGGTGATGTCCTCCGTGTTTTTGATCCTCGCCCTCATCCTCAGTCTGGTTATTTAGTCCGGTCCGTCCTCAGCCCGTCATTTCATGTGCTGACAGCCTTGAGGCTGAAGCAGGCTGACACCAGCTGACTGGTGAGTCAGCATGTCACTGACTCTGTCTGCTCCCTGTCTCTGACCCAGACTTTTACTTCCTGTTTGCTTCATCCTGCACACAGAGAGGAGTCTCACTGTTATGATACTGAAGCTGCTGCATGTGATTCTGTTGTGAGACTTGAATCAGGCTTGAGGGGCATTTTCTACACTCTGTGATGATATGTATTTACATCACATTGAGAACCTCTTCTACTTATCCCTGAACTGTCAACGATTGCTGGCTGCTTAGAGGTGCTAAATTTGATATTCAGGGTGTTGCTATAGCAGCAAACAACTATTTTCTGTGTGCTGTCTAGAGGAGATTTAACTTATCCTGATTATTGTAGTGGTCTGTAGTTGTTTGAACTTGAGCAGCAGTTAGTCGTGCACACCTGGGTGACGACTAGACTGAGCATGTTGTAGAGGCATACAGTCAGCCCTCTGCTGAAACACCCAGAGGAACTAAAAGACTATTGTTTTCCAGTTCTTGGCCTATAATGTGGAACTATAATAATGCAGTCTTTCTGTCTAGCTTACTGACTTGTATGTGAAAAGTCAGTGGTGATGTATACTTCACCAGTAGGGGTCATGAGGTAAAAGTGTGATTCAGTTTTGTCAGTGAAGAAGAAGCCTTGAAATCTTTCCTGAGTGGACATCATGATCCCCTTCCTCCAGTGCTTCTTGTATTTTCATAACATCAAATAAAATATCCACTCTGCTGATTACTGCTGTTCTGCTCTCTTATTAAAACACTAGCCAAGGCTATCCATTCACCTGTCCTGCCTGCTGCTTCACACCCCATAATCACCAGTGAAACCAGAGCAGCACCGGATGTGGCGCCTGTTTAACTGTTTTAACCCAAGTCACACTCAAGGTCAGGACTGTGGACGAGAGGAACCTCCAGATATTTTGCTCATGTCCTCAGCTCTCATTCTTAGGATACTTTAAAGAATTCTTTACTGTCTGGCTGCTGGTTTGTAGGCTTTTATTTTAAATAAAGTTTGCCAGGGATCCTTAAAATCTCTAAAATCTCCTCTACACTTCGTATTTTACCATTGTGCGAGCAAATAGACTGTAGCATGTTGTTTATATTGCATAGGGATCAGCTCTTTTTCCATTGTTTCATTGAATCAAGCAAATCATTTCAACCATTAAAGTCAAAAGTTATCTGGCCTTCACAAAACCCTCTTACTGCTCACTGGCATTCAGTTAATTTAAAGAGTTTTTTCTTAACAAATTGAGTGTTACTATTGTATGCTGCAGAGATTAAAAAGCTTCTTGAGGCACATTTGTGATATTTTTATAACTATAACAAGTATATAATTGACTGGAAGTGGCTTTTCATTATGAGCCGAAATATTGCATAAGTTTTGATTTGCTTTTGTAAGAGTTTAAAATTTTAAAGAGGTGGTTTACAACAAGGTTTTCCATCTTGTTGAGTGTATAGTTTAAACATTTAATATTATTAAACATCAGTGAAAGGAAAATCATTTGGTTTAACTCCTAACAATATGTGGACATAATGCAATCTGTGGTGGGGGGCCGAGTCAACATGGCTTTGTTTAAAGTTGTGATGGTTTGGGAACCACTGTGGGAAGCAATAAAAGGTACCACTGTTTATTCACCAGACCACAAAGAGGAGCGTTTTATTATGGCAGGGTAGGCTGGTGTGACGTGTGGTCCTGAGGTGGAGCTGCACCATGGGCCCCACTGTGCCTCCTGACGCAGGAGGCCGTGCTGTTGGCACAGTTGTCAGCTGTGAGCTGACGATCGTGTCTCAGCTGCTGTGGGCTGGGCCTCTAATAGGTGGGAGGAATCCTTGACAACACACACACACACACACACCCTTGAAAAGAAGCAGCATAGTATGCATCTCTGTCGGGCCCCTAGCGTCCCCGTCCCCATTTGCTGCGTCCAGATAGTGTTTCATGTCTCAGTGGGGGGGGCATGAACACCTCTGCTGCCCTCCTCACTCTAGCCGGCAACTGTGTGGGACACACACACTCAGGGATTTCCAGTGGAAATAAAAGAGAGGATGACATCAACCTCCTGAACACTTCTGATTCTCTCTTCGTTTACCTTGTCTCTCCTCAGCCAATGAGAAGATTGGAGACATCAATGGCTGTCCCAAGAGCCGCTCTCAGATGGTAAGTGACCTTCCAAGTTTGTTTTGGCAGAGCATTGTGAAATTCACCTCTGTGTTTCTTTGTGTGTGTGTGTGAACACTTCTTTTGATGTCCCCATCTCACCGACTCATGTGGTCCTGGATGGGTGCTGTGCTGCAGAAGTTACTGGTGAACAGTCAAGTCCATTTATTTTTACTTTTTGTGGTCTTGCGGGCCGCAGTCCGTGAAAACCTCTGGCTCAGACTTCTGGCACTTGGCAGGCAGTTGAAAGCATCGCAGGCTTTTGGTTTTGTGGCTGGTTTTGCCTCATCTTATTACACTTACAAAGGAGAGAGCGTTCCTCTCATCTTCAGGAGGGAAGGCAGGCCAGGAGCATCAACGCTGGTGACAAAGCGAGTTTGTTTACAGCTTTATGATGTGATTTTGTCCACGGTAACATTTAGACACATATGCTGATGCCGCTGGTGGGATTTCTGTGTTCTCTGTGGGAAATGATCCGGCGGCACCAGTGGGCAGCCTCCGCTTGATGTGAAGGCTCATAAATTGGGCCACTATGCCAGCTGAGGTGGCTATTTTTGGCCACCAGTCAGACTCAGGACACCAGAGAGAGAGAGAGAGAGAGAGAGACATTAACGATCAAGCAGGAGGTGGAAGCACAGCTGATGACTGAGGCCCTCCTCTTCATTCCAAACATGGACCCAAGGAATGTATTTATTATAATATGATTTTTGTGTGATGCATAAAGTTAAAATCAATGTAAGCCAGTGAGACAGGAGAATAAAAGTAGTCAATGTCTGATAAACTAGATTATTATTCTAATAAAAGACAACAGAATTATTATTTTAATTATCTTATTACATTATTTAAATTGGCCCCTCATGCTATGCTGTTGGGAATGAAATATTTTTAGTGTATTTCGTGTCAAACAATCGCTGAGTGGCCACATCAGCTGGAACACCCTTCGACTGACCGATTCCAGGATCCATTAATAATGACGACTAATCATTATGACACGTTGTTAACTCACTGAGTGTCAGCCCTGTCTTAAAACAGAAAATGCCTTGTGCCAGCATTTTGGGCCATCTTTCATGATGCACAAAATATTTTGTACTATGTCTCTGAAAACACAGAGTAGCTAAAATAAAAGAAGAGGTAGAGTAGAGGACACTTTCACCAAAATCACCACTTTTTGTCCAGATTCTGTTTTACTCTCTAATCTCAATCGTCTCCACTTCCTGCTTTGATCTCTGTGGTGTATACCATCTCTTTATGTCCTGACTACATATCCCAGAAGCCCCAAAATTACAAACAGGCTGCTTGAGACAGCGTTCGGCCACCCACTGCCGAAAAACGTATATATTCGTTTTTGTTCTGTTTTAAAAAACGTAACTATACATCCTTGGCACTAGTAGTATAGAGCTGTGAATAGTGAATCCTAGAAAACTAGAAAAAGTCACGTATGTAGTCCACATAACATAACAGTCCACTCCCTCTCCACTTCCTGTCCCGATCACCATTAATTAGGCCTTCCCTATTAGCACTCATTACGCTCCCCAGCCGCCTGTAATTGAGCATGGTACACTCTTTGGTCTCAGTGGTCCGGGTATCTCTTGTGGTTTTGTTGTGCTTTTATCAACATCCTCTCTCACATCGAGCCCTGCTGTCTGCAAACACAGCAGCCTCTTTCTCTCTAAAGACAAGATTGTGAGTGTGTGCCGAACGTTCACAGATGAGGTGTGTGTCAGGATGGAAACAGAAAAGAATTTCCTATTGTGCACTGAAGTAATGTGATGCTGTTTAGTGTCACAAACAGCTTTTATTTTGCCTGCAGAAGCTCAGATGTAGCAGCGTGTCTCTGAGTATTTTTCTGTGTATAATCTCAGTAGCTTTAAAACAAAAGCTGACGTACTCAAGCAGTGCTAAGGGCAGGTGCAACCAGTCATTATGCAAATGTCTGCTGTGTGTCAACACAAACACACACTCAGGTCCTGTGCTGGAGGAGCATGAGAGCCCACTTTTACTGCACTTGATTTCACTGCTTTCAAATCCCCAAAAGCTTACAAAGCTGCTGCCAATTACCGCCACTTAACCACTGTCTCTAAAGGAATAAACATGGAAATCAGAATGAACTGAGCAGCACTCTGTCCTCACTCCGGCTGATTAGCATGCTGGCTGTCCTGGCTCAGAGTGAGACGCTTGTTTTTACAACTGTCACATCCCTGTTCAACGGACTCCATCTCCAGGTCATTCCTCTGCCACCCGATCAGGCCTCTGTGTGTGTGTGTGTGTGTGTGTGTGTGTGTGTGTGTGTGTGTGTGTGTGTGTGTGTGTGTGTGCGTGTGGGTTCAGCAGCCCTGAGTGAACGGTATTGAGTTGCCCTGCACACAGGAGCTCATAAACAAACACACACAGCGTCCGTCCAGGTGTCCCATACAGTTTATGAAATTTACACTTGTTTGGGACTCAAGAACTAAATTCAGCTTTAATAGCCAAACATTTCACTCAGTTCTTTTAAAATCTGATGGTGAATTAATTTACTTTAGAAACTAGGTGTTGTTGACCATCTTTTTTGAAGTATTTAAGTGAACAATATAAGCAAATACGAACATTTAAAGTAAATTCTAACTTGGATGAGTAGCCCTCAGCAGCTTTTATACCTAGATATATTTACATTAGAAATCTGTAGATAATGTGGGGCGGCACTGTGGTGTAGTGGAGTTTGCAATCTTGTGGGTTCTCTCCGGTACTCCGGCTTCCTCCCACCATCCAAAAACATGCATGGGGATCAGGTTAATTGGTTAATTTAAACTGACCGTAGGTGTGAATGTGAGTGTGAGTGGTTGTCTGTCTCTATGTGTCCTGTGATGAACTGGAGACTTGTCCAGGGTGTACCCTGTCTTTCACCCTAAGACAGCTGGGATAGACTCCAGCCCCTCATGACCCTATGTGAGGATAAGAGGTAGAAATTGGATGGATGGATGTGTTTTGATTTTAAAATTAAAGCTGTTTCTTTCCACTAAACACCAAAGTGACTTGATATTGATATTTTAATATTATAGTAATAACCCATCGTGGGGCTCCTGTGCTGTCTGCACCGCCCCTCAGTACCCCTGAAGCCACCACTGGACGTGGCGTCCAGGAGTCCCCGTGTGACCCGCTGGCTTTAGCCAGTATTCTGTAAATCCTTCCTATCCGCCGAGACATCCTACCAAGCCCCACTGCGCATGCACCCTAGGCCTTAGGGTTAGGGTAAGGGTTGGGGGTGGGGTTAAGCAGCTCACAAAAAGCATACAATAGGACGTTTTTGCGGAGGTAGAACAATTCGGCATTCATAGATTATTTTTTATTTAGTTATTGTCTCGTTGTCGTCCGAAAAAAACACTTATCGCTGCGAGGAGTGTTAAATGACGATAAAGCTCTTTGACTTCAGGTCAGGCTCGTTGCTGATGCTCTGTGATTATAGGGAGCTTTTCTTCATCATTCAGCCTGTGTTTTCACGTTTTTCACCTGATCAGAACTCAGTGCTTCTTAACATGATGTCACCAAAGTCTGTGTGTTTTTTGAGATGGCAGTTTGTTGCTTCTTTTGATGAAGAGAAATGTGTTTTAAGATGGTGAAGCTTTACGCAGCTAAGCAGGACAATACCCAAAAGATGTTTTATTAGCGATTCAGTGTTTCTGATGAATGTTTGATTAAAGGGAGCGGTACTTTACAGAGAAATCACAGGGTGCAGACCTGTAGCTGCACATATGAGACCTTTCCTGAAGGCTGCGGCGCCCCGGCAACAAAGAAACAGCACCTAAAGAGAGTGGACAAATTAACAGAAACACCTCACAAGGACAGATATTTTACTGGTCGATTAAATGATTAAGTTTACTATTTTCTCTATTAATCAATTAGTTGTTTGGTCTATAATATGTCAGAAAATGGTGATAAATGTAGAGCAGTGTTCCCCAGAACCCAAGATGATATCCTCAAATGTATTGATTCTTTAACAACTCAATTTACTGTCATGGAGTAGGAAAGAAACCAAAAACTATTCACATTTAAGAAGCTGGAATCACAAATAATTTTTTTTTGAAAATTTTTCTCAAACTGATTAATTGATTATGACGACAGTTTCAATCGTTAATTGTTGCAGCTCTAAACCTGACAACCCAGTAGAACAACTGTGCAACAAACCTCTGTGAAGCGCATGCTTTTTGTGATCATAGTGAATCATATGTTGCAGTAGCAGTTAAAGGAACAATATGGAAGAAATGTATTTAAATTAATCATAAAATGGCCCTGATATGTCACCAGACATCCATCCATACATCCATCCGTTTTCTACCTCTTATCCTCTCATAGGGTCATGGGGGGGCTGGAGTCTATCCCAGCTGTTTTAGGGTGAAAGGCAGGGTACACCCTGGACAAGTCTCCAGTTCATCACAGGACACATAGAGACAGACAACCACTCACACTCACATTCACACCTACTTACATCACTGACAACAGTAGTCCAGCCAGGATATTCTCATTTAAAAAGCCAAGTTGCAGCCCTCAACTGATGTTGATGTTGTCATGTTGTGTTTTGGTCTGATGCTCCACCCTCCACCTATCTCCCAATCACCAATTCAGTAGTGTTTCAGCATCCGGGTTGCTAGTTCTGCTCTAGTTACCACAGCTGCAGCTACGAACGTGTCGGATAAATAATGTCCAACGTTACGAAACCTAAAAGACCTCGTTATGAATCCGAAATACGTCGTGACAAAGTCCGAAATAAAACAAGGATTTGTATAGGAGATGTCTTTGAAAGATGGAGACGACTCAAAGTGGATGGGCAGCAGCAGAGAGATCAGCCACTATCACCACATACCCCAGAGCTCCGCTCTCTTTACCCCATCTCTCCACATCTTTCCTTTGGCACATTTCACTCCTTCTAAGTGTCCATGGTGATGCCTAAGGTGGCTGCTTTTCATTCACTGTAACACTGTGTTCCAGCCTAGCTGGCAACCTCGAGTCAGGGGGGAGGGAGAGGGGAGACATGAGAACGTGATTGCAGTACCAGTTTTGGCCACAATCCTACATATGGTTCCTTTAATCTCTTCATAGGAGATTTGACATAGTAGTTTGTACAGTCTCTAAATTATTCCATACAGATCAACCTTGGGGGTAAAAAGTGCTTTTAAATGAAAAGAAATGTCTCTTGGACAAGCAAAGAAACCCAAGCAGCTTTGCTTTAATTATTATGCTCACACACAGTCCACTGGGGAAATGTTGTTGCAGCCAGAGGAAAGTTGTTTTTTTTTTGTGAAAGCAGCAGATGTGTCATCCTGAGGATATTTAGTAAAATGTAACAAAGCAGTTTATTAATAATAATAAATCTTATGAGGAGATATCAGAAGGAAACACAGTGAAATAGGCTGAGAATAAATGAGAGTAAATACATACTTGTCTGCATGAGTAAAAGACTAACAACAGTTAGTCTGTAGAAACACACTTATAGAAGCCATAAGACAGAATGTGCTGTCTGATGATGTGTGTATATCATCGCTGCTGGTGCATCATGTTATTTTAGCAATAAGCAGTGAGAAGCTGCACCACCTTGAGGTGTTGAAACGTCTGCATCCATTTTTCAGTCAGGGGAGTGAGAATTACTGAGAGGTCCATGTCAAAGTTCAGCAGGTAGCTGTGATCTGTGAAACTTCCTGAGAGAGTGAGAGTGGGGTGATACTGATACATCCAACCACACACACACACACACACACACACACACACACACACACACACACACACACACAAACAAACAATACTGATGACACGCTGTCTCACAACTCACAGTGTCATCAGAATCCACAGAGCCAGCAGTCACAGAGTGAGATTGAATGGATCAGAGCGACAGCATATCAGCACAATCCTCCCTGGGCTCCTTGCTAAAATCATGCTTACAGGATCACATAGCAGAACCAATGAAAAGTTGAGAGGTCCTTTATATTGGGGCAGCAGTGGCATGCAGAAGTCATGTGGAAACGCTGATTTAACAGAAACTCATGCATTAAGCGGTTGTTGCTGTAGTTGCTCTGCTAACATGCTAACAGACACACAAAGAAAGATGGGTCACTCTTGATGCTGTTCAAAGTTTAACAGTTTTTGAAAATTATGGGCCTTTCATGCCTCCAGTAAATGGCTTCAAAAAAAAAATACACGTGTACATATATATATATACGCGCGTATATATATATATATACGTGTGTATATATATATACGTGTATATATATATATATATATATATATATATATATATATATATATATATATATATATATATATATATATATATATATATATATATATATATATATATATATATATATATATATATATATATACGTATATATATATATATATATATATATATATATATATATACATATATATATATATATATATATATATACACGCGTATATATATATATATATATATATATATATATATATTCTGTATAATATATATCCCTCCTTAACCTCAAGATTCCCGGTCCAGGGCCTTTCTGTGTGGAGTTTGCATGTTCTCCCCGTGTCTTTGTGGATTCTGTCTGGGTACTCCAGCTTCCTCCCACCATCAAAAAACATGCATGAGGATGTGAGGATAAGCGGTAGAAAATGGATGGATGGATGGATGGATATCCTTCATGCTAAAATATAATAATTGTTGTTATCATTAATATTGTTGTTAATGGTTGTGGCCGTTCTCACCACTGTTCTCGTAACAACTTTGCATTTAGAGATGCCAGACGATCAGGATGCAGTATCCTTTGCAGTGACACATATATATGTTTTGTGACAGTGTGAAGGACGTTCCTCCCTGGTCAAACCAGAAGCTCTGCGGCATCTGATTTGTTGGGCCTTTGCCATCTATTATATTTGTTCAACAATGCTTTTTTGAAATGAATTCTCCATTTAAAGAATAATTTCAGTTTATCATAACTGTCAAGATATCAAAAAAGGTTTTGATTGACCGTGCAGGTTAAGAGCAAACTCAGACTAATGGCATTGTGGTGTACTTATTTTTGGTCTTGCTATCTGTATTTGTTGTTGTAGCAATGCCATGTTGCCAGATTGCAATGATTGCTTGAGTGAGTACAAATAATTGGCAACACAAATTTGAATCTTTTTTTTTAACTTATTTTTTATTGAACATAGCAATCAATTTACAGAGACAAGACTTAATACACACTTGATAAAGAAACAAAAACAGTTAAGACTATATTAAGGCATGTTTTAGAAAAGAAAAAAGAGAGGGAAAGAGAGAAATGAAAAGGGAAGAAAAGAAGATGAAGGAAAAGAAAAGGACAGAGAGGATGGGGGGGGGCTTGCTCACCATTGATCTCAAAATATTAATACAAATGCAGGGTACCATCTTTTCAATAATTTTTCATTCTGGAGTATTAAGTTATATGTTGTTCCCTCCATTCTAAAGAGCTCCCATACAATATCTTTCCAGACTTGCAATGTCGGCACCGTAGGTTTTAGCCAGTTGACAGTAATTACCTTAATGGCAGCTGCCAGCAGGATTTGTAATAGGTAGACATCATTCCTACTTTCAAAACCCTGTGGGACTGCACCTAGCAATGAAAACAAAGGCTCTTTAGGGATGTCCACTTGAAAAATGTCATGTAGTGCTGAGTGTATGTCTTCCCAGTAGTTATTAAGCTTTTCACAGGACCAGAAGGTGTGTACAAAGTTGGAGTTCAACTCTCCACAATTCCTCCAGCAGCAGCTGGTGGCTGATGCTCCATATTTTCCCGTTATATGTGGTGTCCTGAAATATCTTACGATCATTTTCCATCTAAATTCCCTCCAGTTATTAGAGGAACTAACCCTGTGTGCCTCAGTACAAATTTGTGTCCACGTTTCTGCAGATATGTCCTGCTGCAGTGCTGACTCCCATTTTGATTTTATGTATAATGTGTTGTGTGTCTCCATTTTCTGTAAACTTATATATAAAGAAGAAATGGCCCTTTTACTGCTAAAACCAAGTTGGGCTTTAATAAAATAGTGCTCTATTGTAGAGGGTGCCAGGATTTTTTCTGCGCTCTCATGTTTACTAAGAAAATATCTGATTTGTAAAAACCTAAAGAAATCTATACTAGGAAGACCAAACTCTTCTGTGATTTGGGAGAAAGATTTTATACTATTTGACTCAATCAACTGGTGGATATAAGAAAGGCCATATCTAGCCCACTGACCAAAACCTGCGTCTAACTTTAGTGGTGTAAAGCCAGGAGTAGATTTAATAATGGTCAGATTTGATACTGTATTTTGCAGCCTATATTTTTGTTGTACTTCTCTCCAAGTTTGAGTAGTGTGTCTAGTCCACATATTTACATTACACGCTTTCAGAGATGTGTTTGAAAATGCTCAATGCTGTAATGTCACTTCACACTGTGATGCTTCTATATTAACCCATCTCGTGGAGACATCATTTATTATCCAAGCCACTATAGGTTTCAGTTGAGATGCCCAGAAATATAATTTTAAGGAAGGCAGAGCCTTCAAAGTCCTCCTCCAGACTTTGGGAGCTGTAATGTTTTTAATCTTATTCTAGGCCTCCTCCCCTGCCATATAAATCATGATATCAGACAGTCCAACATATCAAAGATTGCCTTTGGAACAGGGACAGGGAGCATTTGAAATGGGTATAATAATCGTGGACAAATTTGAATCTTGTTACAATAAACCAGAATGAGCAGACAAAGGCGGCTGTGAGATGTGCTTGGTTAAAGAGCTTGTCACCAGTATCAGACTTCACAGACCTGCAGCAACAGTCAGTCTACTTTGTTTCCCTTCTGCCTCTGAGGCGCTTTCTGACAAGAATAAGTTCTGGATGCAGAGCTCTGTTGCTTAAGATCAGCTATCACTGACTTTGTTTTAAAAATATCAGCCTCAGCTATCAGTCGAATCCTGCGTCAGACATGTAACACTTGCATACACTCCCTCCCTCTAGCTCTCTCTCTCCATCTCACACACACACACACACACACACACAAACAACAGCGTCCCTGTGATGAGAAGAAAGTGTTTGTTCAGACGGCTGTTAGCTGGCCAGCACCATGCTGCAGGAGGGTGGCCTGGGTGGAGCAGAGCACACATCCAGGCAGGTAGGAGCTAGCAGGGTGTCCTTCAGCGCTGCAGAGCAGGTCTGGGCTCATTTAGAGCTGATTGTTCTGATGAAGAGTCATTGTACTTTCACTCGCAGAAACAGCTTAGTGAGGCTCATTGTCTCTCTGGGTTAATTTAGTCATTTGGTGGTACAACTGTCTTCTTGTTGCTTTTCTTTAGCGAGCATAAGGAGAGATTTCAAAATAGTCATTAGTTCTGTTTGTCAGGTATGGATTAAAAGGAGAAAAATGGTGGTGTTGTATATTGGGCTCATAAGAGCTGATAATGTAACAAGCACACATAATGTGATAAAAATGTAATAAACTCATAATGTAATAACTAGTTGATAATATAACATAAATCCAGAGCACACATCGTAATAACTTTTTGTGCCTAATGTTGCAACTTATTACAATTTCAGTCAGTTAAAGCGAGCACAATACTTTTCTCCTTATTTCATTACATGATAGGGTGACTAATTAATTGCTTCATCGTAGAGTGCAGCGTGCTTTGAACATTTTTATTGTCATTCAAGGCTCAGTTTTCAGACAATATTGTGCTCACTTCATAATGTAATAACTGATGCATATTGTGGTAAGTTGCTACATTATGCACAAAAAGTTATTATGTTGTGTGCTCTGGATTCAGGATTCAGAATAAATAATGTCCCCAGCTGGATTGGACCTAGAATGTACAGGATCTTAAACCTCTTCACTAGACTCCTCACAAAATCAGTGCAAAAGAGCAAAAGATCACCTCAAGGAGAGTTTATAGATAATGTGATTGGTATTCATATTTAAAAAAAAATCAGTAAGATTTCAGCTCTGCAGCAAATTGTTGGGTTGGATAGATTTCCTCTGGCTTCTCTGTGCTCTGGTCCATGCAGATTTTAAATTTTAAAATAGCAAGAGGTTTCAGTGTGGATACCCCCTGAGAGGCTGGGCTTGGGAGCATCTCAGCAGGACAGGCCTGGCATTTGTGCTGGGGTATCTTCATGAAGCATATTCTGCAGGCTGCTACTATTGCCGGGGAATTTGGACCGGTAGGGGAGGGGCTCAGTCACACCAATGAAGTTTAGTACTGGGGTATTATGGAAAGTGTCTGGGTATGTCATATAGAGAGGTTTATTTTTAAAGGGATTGTGGTACTCGGAGAGAGTCGGCATTCCTGCTGGTCCTACGGTTTCTGCTGCATCACCTCGGAGGCCAGCATATGCCAGCCGCACCACACCAGCTGTTCCAGGGGTCAGAGGTCATGGAAATGACAGCAGGGGCAGCACTGCTGTTTCAACTCAATCCACCAGCCTCTTTACACGCTAACATGTTCAGCTAGACCTCGAGTTTAAGCCAAGAGTGGTAGTAGTAGTAGTAATTGGAGTTCTGAAGAAGTGAATGTGTTAAACTGCTGGTTTAGTAACTCTACTGAGGCACAGGAAAAGATCCAGAAAAACACATTTCTGTACCAAGAATGGAATGCATCTTCAGAGACAGATCAACAGAGAACAATAATGTGGGTTCCTCATTTGAATTGTTGTCATCTCGGCGACAATATTGATTCCCTCTATTCACTAAAAGTAGATCCAAGTTTTTAATTCATCCCACAAGACAGTTTTTACACCTTATGCTCCATGCACTCTTCCTGGTCACACATGATGTCCAGCTGGTCTGATTTCCTTACACCTAATTTGTTGAAAAGTGTGAAGAATGTGTATTACGACTGTCTAGAGACTTCTGTGAAGTTGTGGGGAAATGCCTTGTGACTGTGGTGCAAACCAGATTCCCCACAGGGACAAATGAAGCGTTTCTGTCTGTCTCATTGCAGTGACTGTGGCTGAAAGTGATGTGGTGAATGTGATGAATGGTAATATGACAGAAGATATAACTAATAGTGACATGCTAGTGGGTGTAAGCGCAGTAGTGGTTCTAACTAATAGTCATTGTTTATGAGTAGCACTAAAAAAGTCTAATCAGTATGTATTTTTTTGCATATGACTATGCATCTATCAGATGCAGTTGATATGTTTTAACAGTGGTGAAAGTAAATGAGCTTTTACCTCAGCTCCTCACACCTCACAGTGAGATACTTCCTAACAGGAGAACCACAGAGGGAGCTGTAGGTCAAGCTATATTTAGTCAGCGCATATTAAGTGTAATCACGTCATTAATCTTTAGTGAGCGGGGCCCTCCCTGTTGCAGCCCACACCCGGCCTCATTTACAAAGGACACAGTTCAGATGTATTTTAGTTTCGAAACCACCTGGAGTGCCTCTGCTCCATATTTACACTCACATTTGAGCTGTTGCATTTTCAAAGCATTTGTTAAGCACATTGTGGCAGATTTGCCTCATTGTTTTTCTGGTAATAAATGTCATGCTTAAAAAAGATATAGCACCTCTTTAACCTTTGTGCATACTGTAAAATGCCTTTAAACATTCTGTTTATAGTCTGCTCTTGAGTTAATTGCCTTGTCTAGAGAGGCAGTATCACAGTGACATCGTCTGTGCTGTACCTGGTGTGTTTGCTCATCGAAAACACCAGTTGGTAAACTTCCATCGCACCATCATTAATCTGCAGTGACTCTGCTTGATGACTTGTTTTATGTGGTTTACTTTGTGATTAGATGGGCCAACCCAGCAGACTTGCTGCACAATGGGCCACATGGCCTCTAAACAAAGCCTGTCTGCCTATCAAATCCAATGACAGCTCAGCAGTCTGCTCAGGTTGCCACGGCTGCTGTCATAGCAACCGTGTCGTGTAGATGGTTTTGCCTCTCTCACTGCTCAGCTGCTTGGTGTGAAACATGTTTTGACTGTGTCGCCATGTGGCCAGTATTGGCTTTTGAGCTTGGCACAGCAAAATGTCAGTCACTATGTACAAAGCGTTACTACCACACTGGTGTGTTTGTGGTTTTGGTACCATTTATTTAGCCTCTCAAAAACAGTTAAAAGATTTAATTGAAAGGGATATATCATGTTCATGTTAAAACAACATTTTTCTCATACTGTCTTGTCTGATTATGCCCAGTTTGCTCTGAATAGTTAGCGTTTACCATCTTCCACATGTGATCTTCAGCACCTCTGTTCTGAAAATGGTAGGGTGAATGGTGCTAGTTTTCCTTCCTAGATAAATGTTGTTCCAGTTTTGCCATCACGCTCCCATGAGAAGTGTGCCACAAGCAGACCAGCATGCTTCCTGACATTATATGCAAATTCAGTGGAAATGTGCAGGGTGCAGTGTCTTACAGCTGTCTCCGTCCCTATGTCCAGATTGAGAACATCGACGCCTGCCTCAGTTTCCTGGCAGCTAAGGGAGTCAACATCCAGGGTCTGTCTTCAGAGGGTAAGCTGGACTCCTGCACTTCTGCTTTCACTGGATCAGTGGCAGGCAGAGCCAGGTCAGGTCTGCAGCCGCTAACCAAATCTCCTTCAATCTATTGAAAAAAACAATGATGAATGGCAGTTTGACACTTGGAGGCATTTTATTGGCAGGCTCTTTTGTCAGGACACACTACATTAATGACAGCTCATATTGAGACATGTAGGGGGCTGATTATCCCACACATAGATCTAATGTACCAGAAAAGTACTTCAAAAAACAAAGATAGATGTTGGCTCAAATGTTTATTCATACAGGGAACAATAATAGTAATGGTAGGAATCAGTAGGAAGAGCAGCAAACAGTGACTTTCCTCTTGCAAGTCCGACTGCACGTGTCAGAGTAGTTGTTGTGGTTTGATGTGAGTGTACCACTGTAATACAACTCACTATTTCCTTTTACCATTTTTACCTTGTCTTTCCACAGAGATTCGGAATGGCAATCTGAAAGCCATCCTCGGCCTCTTCTTCAGCTTGTCCCGCTACAAACAGCAGCAGCAGCAGGCCCAGCGGCAGAACTCCCAGAACCCCTCACTCCTACCCACCGCCCAGCCCCAGGGCACGCACCCTCCGCTGAGCCAGCAGAGCAGCGCCCCAGCCCAGCTCGGACACTCCACGCATGGGACGCCCGCCCTCACGGCCCAGAGAGCAGCGCAGGCCGAGATGCAGTCCAGGTGAGGTGCATTCATGCAAACTCTGGAAAACTGCAAATATAAGTAACCTTGAAAACTGGATGATGGGTTTGCCTCTGTATCTTCTTTTCTTGCTATTTCTGCTGTTCTGATCCATCATTTTGTCATCTCTGTCCTCCTGTTCACACCTCCTGTCATTTATAACTGTGAACTTGACATCTCTCTCTCTGTCTCCTTCCATCTCTCTCCTCTCTTCTTCTCCTCTAGGGATGGCTCTCAGAGTAAACTGCTCAAGTTTTCCCTTGGTCAGAAAAAGACCTCTAGGTCAGCTTCCTCTGCCTCTCTGTTATTTTCTGTTTCTTGCTCCTCCCTCTCTTTCCTCTGGAAAGAGAAATTGCCCCTAATCAAGGTTACCATTTCTTTTGTGCTGCAGTGAGTTTCATGGCATTTCTTTGTCCATGATTAAGGGCAATGGCTACTACAAGCACAGTCTAATATGCATGAGTGGTATTGATGAGCAGATAGGAACCAAAGCCTTAGTCAGTCTGTCTCTGTGGCAGCGTGCCACATTTGGCTGCTAAATGGGCCATGAAAGACCTTTAGATAACCCTCAAGTAAGTGTGTGTGTGTGGGTTTTCTTGACAAGCACATCCCCCATACATATGTGACATTAATAATTAACAAAGATAGAATGTGCCTCTGCGACATGTATTGTTCAACTTCTGCCTGTGTTCACTTTTTGCCCCTTTTTCTGCATGCAGTGTTATTTTATGTGATGATGCACCTTCAGATTAGATTTTAGGATGTAGTTTTGCACGCTGCCCATGCCAGATTCTACTTGCGTTGCATCTGTCCAACACCAGCTCTTTTCCAAAACGATATAATGGCCCCACCTTCTGGTGAGCACGTGTAATCACTTTTCCATGTTCTCTGCTCACAGTGGAGTTCCTCAAATTGACCTGCATTTAAAAATAGTGCTCTACTGTCAGCAAGTGACAGTAACTGTATGTATTTTAAAGAACTGAAACATTTATTTAAATTGTCATTGTTTGCAAATATTACAATGAAAGGCCTGTTTTAGTTGTTTCTTCACACTAACAGACTGCAAATCAACAAATTATGTTCTTTAAAATATACAAAATGAATGCCTTAAGTAAGACAATCTACCTCTGCCACATCCTGTCCTTTAGAAGTGAGTAAATATGACATCAGAAACCTCTTGCACATCAGTATAGCTCAGTCATGTGCTGGTCAAACACACTGACCCTGCCATAATTGAAAGCCAAAGAGCTCAGGCTACTCTTGACTGAATAATGTGCTAAATGCTCTTACCTTGCAATGGCCAGATAAGTAATGGACAGTCTAAGCTGGAAATGAGTGTTTCTATAATGTGTACTAAAGCTGACAGAGAGAACTGTGATGTGCTTATCAGCATCCACCTCACAGTCCCATGATGATCATGATTGTGTTGCATTTCATTAGCCCTCTGTGTACCACGGCCCGGTCAGATTACAGATCAACTCACAATATAGAATCAGGTGTTAGAAATTTCACCAGGTTCATCATTTCATGCAGAGAAATAAAGGAGCAGGATGTGTAATGTGAGCTCACAGCTCCACTGGGACTGTCCTACCCCTCAGATACATCCACACTACTATGAGCCCATCTGTCTCCATTAGATTACTGCAGAGAGGAGGGGGCCAAGCACTGCTGCCAGGAAATCAAAAGATAGTTGAGTTCATGGTTATTGAACTGTGACTCTTATCAATTTAACCCACAGGCTGGGTTCTGACTGAAGATGAGTAAGATATACATACACATAAAGAAAATCTGCAAAGACCTAGGCTAGCAGGATGGCTGTTTAGTTTATTCAGCGATTTGAAGTTAGGGTTAATTTGCATTGTGACAAGAGTGCAAGAGGAGAACTCTTCCCCTCGGAAAGCAATGAAACAGGCCAAAAGTACGTCATGAATTCAGTACATGAACTTCCTCGGGCATTGAGTGAGGTCCCAAGTTGCAAATTCACAACATAGAAAACAATGCTAGAGTGATGATTTTTGGCAGGCTGCTCATATTGTTTAAAAGGATCCGTGCTTATGAATAATTTCATTGAAGTATAGGGGGCATAGCATGAAAAGCTCGCTTTTATGCTCATACCTTCCTCTGCTACCTGCAGGTTTATTAGGAGATACTGCACATCCTTTTTCAGGAGGGGGTTTCAAATAGTCAGAACCTGAAACTGTTTCAGGCAGATTGTGAATACAGGTATATTCTCATGTAAACATGGCCTAGTAGAAACCCAAAATACAAGAACACAAACACGAAACTGTGCGTGCTATACCCCCATAAGTGGAGTCACAGACTTAGACAAAGTGTGTTTCATTTTCTCTTAATTCTCTCTCCTTTAGACAGAAAGTGAATTGTTCATTAGGAGCAGATTCTGCCTGAAACATGTGACTTTTCTGATGCTACGTTTTGCTGTCAATACCAGGAAACACAATCCCTGTACTCTCAGTCCTAATTAAATGATACCCTCGTGTTTGAAGCTGGATATGTCTCAGCAGTATAATGAAGGCTTTATATTGAATATATTCTTTTCCCTTCACTGTCTCTGTCTCTCCATCAGACTTCCCGGCCCCTCGGCGAGGGTGTCCACTGCCGGCGGTGACATCCCTCCAAGAGGCCCGGTCAGCGCTGCTGGGAACAGACGCAGCCAGGGCTTCAGTGACAAGACCAAAGCCAACTCACACCTGAACAAAGGTAGGCCTCATGTACAACAGGTGGCTGGAAACGTCCACATCAAAACATTGAGATAGCCTGGGTAAACTGTGAACTTTGTGTGTCTGTGTGAGAGAATGTGACGTGAGAAAAGAGACCTAGCAGCTCTTAAAGATGTTAAAGTTGCAGCGTTTAGGATTCTTTTAAGGTGAATTGTGAGTCCAATCCTCAGGGTGTTTTTATTTTCATAGATGAAATATTGTTTGCTCTGGTGCTTTGAGACAATGAGAACATACTAAAAATAACCTGTCAGGAAAGAATGCATAGTCCTCAGGATAACCACTGTGTCCTTTAAGACAACCTCCTTTTATTGAATGTTTAAGGTTAATTTGGTTGACTCGCACCAACAACAACATTCAGCTGCTGGATGCTGAAGTAACTACTCTCTGACTGCAGGGACACTGTGCTGCACAGTTAAAGTAAGGAAAAAACCTCAGCTTCTTCCTCATGGATCTGTGTCTGGTTACTGTCTGAAGAGCAGCGTCACAGTGTTAAAGGTGACGAGCTGTGACTTATTGGCTGCTGTCATGACCTCCGGTCTGCTGCTGTACACAGACTGTGTTTACAGGGTTACCAGAGGAGCTTTTCAGTTAGGAAGAAATTCTGCTCAAAAGTGGCAGCTGTGTTTTGTTTAGTTGTGATACTTTGTTGTAATTACTGCAACATAAAACGATGCATTGCAGTGATGATTAGTATCAAACAGTATTTTTTTTATTTTTTACTATCGTCAAAGAGGTGATGTGTTTTTTTTTTCTTTTTTTTTCTGCTAGTCAGCAGGATTATGGGGAAAAAACTAGCAGCCTGACTTTGCTTTAGTTTCTGAAGATTAAGAAGATAACCAGCGTATATACAGTAGTGTGTGCCTTTGACTAATAATAACTGAGCCAGATAGTTACAAGCACGTTGTTCATCTTTTGTCCAGCAGAAATGTACTTGTTTATTCCAAACTCCTCTGACCCAGTTTAACTCTGCTCATTGTTGCAGCATACACACACTTGCGAGTGTGTTTGGCACTAAATTTAGTCAGAGCAGTGTTGTCACAACTCAGCAGGCCAGGGCTTTATATAGACTGTGTTAGTGTTCACAGTCTAAATTCATTACCCTGCATTAGACGAAGAATCCTGACCACCCAGAGAGATCGAGCGAGAGAGAAAGTGTATTGTTTAAAGAGACAAATTAACCTTGAGCTGCACTGTGGGGCGTCCCACTGGACAGTGGTGTGTTTTCCGGCGTTTGTGAGCAATATTTGTGAGTTCATGTGGTAGAGCTAAAGGGTTAGTCCAACCAAGCTCAGCAGGAAATTCAACACGCTGTATTCTGTTTGTTTGAGCCGTACTAAAAGTGTAAATAGGTGAAGCAGTGATTTATAGGGGGTTCTGTGCCACACTGTTTCTTTGCCACCACTTAGTGTTGTGCTAAGCTAAGCTAAGTTTATGTCCAGGTGAACCAGCAGAAAGGGCAAAACTCATCTAGAGATGCGTTTAGAGTTTACACTGAAAAAGATGATGTGTTGTCCTAGCATGCAGGTGTGTTCATATGCTTATGTATTTGGGAGCAGCAGACCATATGATTGGCAGCAGGAAGTGCCCCCCTCTCTCACCCTGTTGTTGACATGCTGCTAAGCCCCTCCCCCCTCCTCCTGCACTCTCTGGATGGCTGATGACCATGGTTTGGGACACTTCCCCTCCTCTCTTGTCCACCTCCTGTCCTTTCCCTCTTTTCTCTGATCCTCCAGGACGTCTGCAGCACCCATGAGGTTTGTTAGCGTGCACATGTTGATGACCTGGAGCTGCTGTGCAACTCTGAAAGTATGGTTTAGTCAGTTTTAATGGTTTGTTGCTGTTGCTGCTAGAAATGTGTGCATTTCTGATGCTGCAGGGTTTTTCATCAGAGGATGTCAGGTCAGTTTTTGTGAACAATTTGATTTGTAAAGGTACAGGATTGAACTTCTTGCTACGTTTGTGTGAAACTGACACTGATTTAGAATCAGTTTGTTCCAAGGTGTTGGTGAAAGTCTGATAGTGTGTGATATTTCAGTTTGGTTTTTGCTTCGGAAACGGGTGCTGTGCACTTATTTGGTACATGTTGTCTCAATGGTGTTGCAGCTTTCACTGTGATACAGATCTGCTTTGTGTCAGTTACTCCCACACCAGCTGTACAGTAAGAGGACCAGAAGTGAATCTTCTCTTCTCTTCTGTGTTAGCATTAACAAAAAGTGACACAGAGCAGAGCAGGGGACAGCACCTGTGTGTTTGTGTATGTGCACGCTTCTGTAGCCCACACAGTCCTGTGTGTGTGTGTGTGTGTGTGTGTGTGTGTGTATGGCCCTTGCTGAATGAATAGCCTTCTGATGAGCTGTAGCGTCGCTGTTTGAGTGTATTCATGTGGAGAAACTTTAAAAAGTTTCAGTCTCCACACAAAAGACGGCTGTCCCTCTCACTTTTTCCAGCACAATGACTGAGGAGAGAGAGAGAGAGAGAGAGAGAGAGAGAGAGAGAGAGAGAGAGATCAGAATGTGACGAGTAGGAATTAAACTTCATGCCAGTCTGATTTTACAAATTAAATGGGAGTAAATGAAATCAAGCCTTTCTCATAAATGAAATGAAAAACAGCTCTCAGTTTTGCCATATGAGACTGATTTGTAAGCAAGCAGAGCATTTTCAGGTCAGCTGCTGGGTCGTTGACTGACCGAGGCGGTTCAGCTTAATGCCTTGTGACCATGACAGGGGTCACAGTGTTTAAACTGCGTCAGCCGACTCTACCTCTAATGCATTTACTGCCTGCCTGTTTGTGTGTAAGCGGTCACACGGCAGCGTATTTGCTCGTGTCACCGGTCCTGTCGGTTAAGGCCTTTGAAGTTGCTGAGCCCAGTAAACATCCCCCTCTCACTCATAAACTGGACATGCATGCACAGACATGCATGCACAGTGTTGACACTTGTGTGGAATTACATGGTTTCTCACCTACAGATGGGCATTAACACCAGACAGGCACATGAGTGTGACAGTGCGTTAAAAGAGCTTTGGGTCCACATTTCTCCAAAATGCCTTCATGTTAGCAGGAGGCTGCTGGAGAGGGTGAGACAGGCTTGGAGGTGGGTCTGTGATGCTTTTCCCCATGGGCACTCTACTACTGCTGTCATTTTCTGCTCATGAGTTCACCCTCTAATGACTGCTGTAATTAAGCAGTTGAGCCATAAATGCTGAAATGCTTTCAACATGTTTCCTCAAGCTGACAGCTCCACCAGCACAGCAAAAGAGGGGCAATGTGCAGCTAAACGCCACGATTTTGGCCCAAGGCAGCACAGGGTGGGTCATTAGGTCAGTGACTCATCCTCTGGACATGTTAAGACTCTTCCGTGGTTTATTTTTGAAGGAAAAGTGCTTCCTCAAGTGCATTTGATCTCCATTTGGTTGTGAGCCTCCTCTTTAAATGTAAATATGGAAGGATCTGTTTAAAAGGCAGCATTTCAAGAACAAATCTCTTTTTCATAAGAAGAAGAACTACGATTTTTTTTGTCTGCCAATCAGAGTAGATCTGCATTTTTTTGAAGGGGGCCTTAAAGAGACAGAGGGGCAACACAGGTATATTCAGACAGACAAAATAAGAATTAAAACATGTAAACATGCCCTCCTGGAGATCAGAATGATGTGTCCACAGCAGAAAAGTGTGAACACAAATATATATTTTATTAGTGACAGACTGAAATGTCGACCCTTGTGCTGAAATCTTGGTTGGTTTTATGATTCAACAGGTCATCGCTCTAGTGTCACTTCCAATGCGTTGAAGATTGACCACTTTCTTTCACCCTTAGCAACCCAACTGGAGCATGTCGCTCTGGTCAGCAGGTCCAGCCAGCGAACCAGCTGTCCCCAGTGTCCTCTGTGTCCTGCCTCTCTTCCTCTGTTCCCACAAAATATCCAAGCTGACCCCATTTACAGCACAGACCATCCTGCTGGCCCACATCAAAGCTTTGCTCATCCCAAACCTGCAGTGCCAGTCCGCTTATTCTCTCCACTGCCTGCTCCATAATCACAACAGGTCCCCTTCTCATTCAGCCACCTCCAATAGGACACCAGCTATTAGCAACCTGACCCACTTTTCCAATTGCCAACTGCTAGCATGGTTAATTGGGCTCTAATCACTTCCTAATGGAACACATTGTTTCCTGCTGCTCTCACTAAATACTAAACGGGGAGAAAGGAGAGGCGGCAAGTAAGTGCCTATTTCCAATTAGGACATGAAAGGTGCTGTAAAAATGAAGTAAAGTGGCAAGCCAGATGAGAAAGCAGTAAACAGCACGTTGAGTGTTTAATATTCAGCGCAGGGTGACTTAAAAAGACTACATGGATAACATATATGGGGTATATGGAGACCAATGCAGTTTTATGCTCCTCACTCAGTTGCAACTTGCAACCACACCACTAGATACTCCAAATCTTACACACTGTGCCTTTAAAGTCAAGAATTCTCCAAAATCTAGTATCATTTTCACTGCAAAAAGGGGTATCTAAAAACAAGATAATAACACTGAGGAAAATCTGAAGAAAAAGGTCCTCAAACCAATGAAATTATCTGTCCATGCAGCGAGAGTCAGCGACTTCACTTGACAAGATTTCTCAAATTAAGATATAAGATGTATTTAGAAGGCTTAAAATAAGCAGAGAATGCTGGTTTTAATAATAATAGCTGGCTTTATTTGTCATATACACAACATTTGTGCGTTTAACTCATCCCTCAGGGAGCAGTGGTACCATGTGAGGCACCTGGAGAACAACAGGGTTCGGTGTTTGGCTCAGGGACACTTAGGCAGCAGCGAGCAGGAGAGGAGATTGAACTCATGACCCTGAGGTTCAGGGATGACCACTCTACCAACTGAGCTACAGCTATACCCCTGAAGATGATTAATCAAAATCTAACTTTGTACAGACCATAAGTAAGTGAAATAGACTAAATATATATGCATAAAATAAGTAGAAAATTATGGTTTTAAGATGAGATTACTTAAAATGTAAGGACTAAATTTACTAATGACTAAATACAAGCAGAAAATGCTTGCAGATGTTTTTGTGTGACTCAAGCAACCTGAATTTGTTATTGAATCTTAAAATAAGATTGACTTGGGGGAAATATGTAATATATCTTAACAGTTATTAACCTCATTTTAAGAGACAAAAAATGATGTGGTTGTGCTTGATTTAAGATGATAGTGTAAAGTTGACACTTAAAATAAGAAATTAACTCTTAAAGCAAGATAAATTATCTAAGAACCAAATAATTTGCAGTGTGGTGTTATGCTAACACAGCAACCTTAATTCTTTCCAGATACTATCACTGAGCCTGTCACTGCCTTACACTCCTGAAACAAGGTGTGTTGGATAAATGTTGTTAAAGATACCATAAAGTCCGTGACAGCACTCAGGTCAGGTGCGTACAAACAAACACTGGGAACTTAAGAAACATTTTTAAGGTGCATGAGAGAGCACAACACAGCAGCAGTGACTTGAAATAAAGGTGTGTGTGTGTGTGTGTGTGTGTGTGTGTGTGTGTGTGTGTCATGATTGATTCCTCCCAGTGCTCCCTGCACAGGCCCTCTCTCTCTCTCTCTCTCTCTCTCTCTCTCACTGGCCGTTGGTGTTTGAATATTCAAATGTTGCTGGTCTGAACAGTGTGCAGCACCCCTCTGCATACACACCAACGACCTCAGCAGCTCTCATGATACTCTAGTACAGCAAGAGCAGTGACTCTCACTTCAGCGATTTCAGCTCTTCTCTCGCTCCTCCAGCTCTTGGTGAGTTTATTTGTTGAGGTGCTGCCGACTCACTTGTTACACATTTACCCACTTGTTCGTGGGTGATACATTGTGACCGTGGTTTACAGGAGCATGCTTACACTGCACTTCTCTTGTGCTCATGTCCAGGTTTAACTGTATTTTGATACAGTTTACAGAATTGAATGCACAGGGCACTGAGTACATGTAAGCACACAGTGTTTCTTTGTAAAGCAGAGGGACGCTGACCAAGAGCAGTCCATATAAGTCCAAGCCTTATACGAGCAGCAGCACTGCTTTTTGACTTGGCCTGCTTGGCAAGGCTTAAAAGCACTTGAGTCTGCTCCTCATTGTTTTTCTAAACACAGTGTGATGGGCTCCTCTCATTGTTAGTGCTAAGGGGTTTTTAACAGTTTTGGTGGCGAGCCCGAGGAAAGTAATGGTACGTTTGGCTGTATCAACGCAGGCCACCTTGAGGCCCTTATATGGCCACTTTGTGTGGGGTCAAAGAAGACTCTGCTCAACTTTACTGAATGTCTCTTTTTCTGGTGCAGATTCCTCAGAGGGCATGACCTCACAGCCTACGCTGATGACTGAGCATGCTCCGTCACCTGCAGTGAACATCAGCTCCTCCGCAAGCATCCACGCTGCTACCTCCACTCAAATTACTTTGTCGTCCTCTTCCTCTTCCACGGCCATTCCACAGCCCAACAGCAACAGCAAGCCCTGGAGGAGCAAGTCAGTGAGCTCCAAGCCCGCCTCCCCCTCTTCCTCCTCCACCAGCACACCCACGTCTGCCATGCAATCCGTCAAGCAGGAGAAGGACTCCTCCTGCAAGGCAGAAGCTCCTCCTAAGGTCGTCTCCCAGAAGTCAATGTTGGAGAAGCTCAAGCTCTTTAACAGCAAAGGAGGCTCCAAGTCCTCCTCTAACGGAGTAGGCGCTCAGACTGACAATGCTGTCCCATCCAGGCAGCTGGGAGTGGTGCAGGCTGAGAGGAACGAGGCTGCCTCCAACACCGAGCCCCTGGAGGAGGACGACGGCAACGTCCGGCCAGGTATGAACGGTACCAGCAATGGGACAGCGTACGGAGCTGCTCCCTCAGCAGTCACCACCATCTCCACAACAGCCAGCAGCCCCAAAATCGCCCTGAGGGGTATCGCCCAGCGCACTTTCAGCAGAGCTTTGACTGCCAAGAAGGGCTCTGTCAAAAGCACAGAGAAGGACAAGGAGAAGGGGAAGGAGAAAGGGAAGGAGGTAGGAAAACGTATCTTGGCCCCCGATAGGACGGAGCTCAGGGGGGACGAGCTTAAGGAGGACGTAGCACCTGTTGCTGCAGACACAGACAGCTCTAACAAAAGGACCTCTAAAATCACCAGCTTCATTCCCAAGGGGGGCAAAGTGGCTAAAAAGGAGAGTTCCACCCCTGGACACAGCGGAATACCAAAGCCAGGAGGCAAAGCCCCGGGAGTTGGGGGGAAAGCCTCCTCAGCAAAGGAGGCGGGGGACAGGCCTCGGAGCATGCGGCTGGGAGGGGGTCTGGCCATGCACCGAGGCCCCCTGGACAGGGACAGGGACAGCAGACACTCCAGCTCTACCTCCAGTCTGGCCTCCACAGAGGGAAAGACCAGTGCCTCCCCTGTGACAGGAGGAGGCACCACACAGAGCACAGCCAGCAACACCATCAGTGTGCAGCTACCTCAGACTCAACAGCACCACAGCCACCCCAACACAGCCACCGTTGCACCTTTCATGTACAGGTGAGACTGCTCAGGCTGGGGCCAGAAACACCTGTCAAATGGTTGGAACCATCGGTTCTGTATTTACATTCATGTTTTTATTCCTCCATCACATTAAATTACGGTTAAATTTAGCTTGAGAAAACTATTAGAATAAGAATTTAACACTCAAAATACCAGAGGTCCTGAAGCAAAAAAATGGACATTTCCATTGCTCTTGAACAAATTTAGAAGATTAGACCTGATAAAAAGACCAATAAAACACAGCTCTAACATTCTATCGTTCTCTAACATTATAAGATAAAACCCTGTCATTGCTTGGATCAGATAAGACATGCCTTTGGTGCTGAAGACTACAGGTTCTAAAACAGATATGGGCAAACTACAGCCCGCCGAACTTGATTATATTATTAATTCAATTATATTAAATGTGGGGCTGCCGTGCAACGGTAAGTCTAATTGGACAAACTGCCCAAAATGTGTAACAACTAAAGAAGAGTAAAGCAGGTCAAGAAGTAGAACTCCCTTAAAAAATGCAGTCATAACTAATGATCAAACATGCTGATAAAATTAGATTAACCATCTTTTCTGAAGTGAATAATTTAAAGTGTCAAAACAGAAGCGGTGGCAGGTTGGATTATTCAGTGACTACCATTTCAAATATTTACTGCAGGAAGTCTGTGTGATGTGCATGTGCTGCTGACCTCTGTCCTGGTCCCGCTATGATAAGGAAGTCCTATGTCACAGTATCTTGTTAGTCTGCTGACACTTCCTGCTCTGCAGCTGCCCCTCTCCCTCTGTACATCTAGAGCTGGAGCCAACCAGCCCACCTCCCCAACACACTCTTTTTTTGCTGTTTGCCTGTCAGGCACCATTACCAGCAGGATTATATCACCTCCACCTGTCATAAAGAGTATGTTTGACTGAAAATTTAAGAAATAATAAGACACATTTTTCTCCCACACTTGCCAAGGACAGACTAAAAAATAAATTGTCCTGCTAGAAAAAGTGAAAGTAAGCTGAAGTTTCATTCAATCAGGTCAGTTGAGCAGAAGTTAGAGAGAAGCCGACATGCTGTGCTTTGACAGGCTGAGAGCGTGCACAGTAGTCAACAAGGACAAAGTCTGGGATGAGGCAAAAGGCTGGATATAACAGAGGCATTCTCTAAAATGACTGTCTAAAAAAGCACCAGCCAGGTCAGTGGGAGACGTCTATTGATCCTTTTTTACAGGCATTTGGGGCTTAGCAGCCGTTCATTTTGGACTCTGGTCACAAGACTTGAAACGCAGCAGATTTAGTTCATAATCACGTTTTATCCCTCTTTCGTGACAATTTGCGGAATATTACGTTTCCACTAAAAGCTCAATAATTCAGAATCGATGATACCCCCCTTTTTGATTACTTAAAAACAATTTGTTTTTGCCCAGATCCCAAACAGACGAGGAAACAGTGAACAGTGAGACAGGCTCAGGAGGAAGAGGTGGAGACGTTTCCTTCTCTAAGACCAGCCAGCTCTCCATCGAGGACCTTTCAGGTAGGTGATCACTTTGTCTGCCTCCATTCAGCTCATTGTGCTGCTAAATGTTTCTGAGCCTCTGTCTTTTCTGTCTTAACCAGGTGAAGACCCTGAGACGAGGCGGCTGCGTACCGTCAAAAACATAGCAGACCTGAGACAAAACCTGGAGGAGACCATGTCCAGCCTGCGAGGAACTCAGGTCACACACAGGTAAATACAATGTACTCTGCTTTTGATGAGTGTCTGATCTAAACAGTAATTTAACAAGTCACCCCCTTTATCAGGCATTTTCTGTCTTATTTTTACGAGCATATTGTGATTGACTTTTATCAGTTTGTCGAGAATGAAATAAAAGTGTCAGCATATATCCTAGTTTGATTCACTGTATTTCGCCTTTAGTCTTGATCTTTATTTATTTATTATTTTCTGATATTTGGCACTAACACTATGCTCAGCATTTTGACTTCATTCTCAAAATGCAAAGGGACAAAACTCTTCCTCCACATTTTTCAAGTTGGCAAAATGAAGCTTGAAATTAAATGTTGTTGGTAATTTGTCAGTGATTTTCTGTTCACCTCGTCAGTTCAGCACTGCTTGCAGAGGAGTTTCTGTGGCGGTGGGAAAACAAATAGTCTGCTGTTTGGGGATCATCAAAGTGTAGCGCCGCCGTACAATGGCTGCTACGGCTGAGTGGTGAACAGGCCGGCTCAGGATAACTGTTGAGGATTTGCACTGCCTCATGGTCAGCAGACTGTGTCTGTCTAGGTTTACAGGTGTTACCTCTTTTTCTTCTTGTGCCCTCTCATGCTCCTTTTGAGGGATCTTGTGCTTTGATCACAGGGCATGTCTTTCATGTCCTCTTTGATTCAGGTTTGGCTCTTTTCACGTTCCCTCCCCCTCAGGTTTGACCTCTGCTTTAGCCACACTCAGTTCTTTCAAAACTGCTGCAAATGCAGAGGCTTTGATTAGAGCCTTATCAAAAACATGAAATAGATATATGGATAGATGTTGATAATTCTCATTTTTTCTCTCTTCTGCTCAGCACCTTGGAAACCACCTTCGATGGCAGCATCACCACAGACATAAGTAGTGGTGGCGGAGGTGGCGGCAACAACAACAATGGAGGGAGTAGGAGCATCCTCAGCCTCACCTCAAACCGTCCTTCCCTGTCGTCATGGCGACTCGGCCAGTCCAGCCCCCGTCTGCAGGCGGGTGACGCCCCCTCCATGGGGAACAGCTACGGTGGACGTGTGGTTGGCGGCGGCCAGGGAGGACGCTACTTGTACCCTGGGCATCTCCGACGGCAGCTGGCTGGCCGAGGAGGAGCGCTCTGCAGTGTGGAGCTGGGAGACAGAGCCGGGGAGGACATTGATGTGGACGGCATCGCTGTGGACGTCACTGGATACATGAGTGACGGGGACGTGCTGAGCAAGAACGCAACGCGCACTGATGATGTCACCAGTGGGTAAGTGGATTACACTGATGCAGACTTTTTAATCCTACAAACTGAAATTGCAGAATGCAGAAACAATTAGTTGCTTAAACTATACGTTATTTTTATTATTTCAAATTGTTTTTATTAAGTTTTCAAACAGAAAAAAACTGTAATGAGGAAAAAAAAAGTTGAAACTAATAGAGAGCTAAGGGACACAATTGCATGGCTGCCAGGCGTGGATCCTGTCTCCAATGTACATCCAATATACATACATAGATACATAACTCATTGACAGTTTTTTTTCTTTCTTCAATTTGTTACATTTTCAGTAGTCAACCCATGTACAGATACATTTTAAAAAGAAAGAAAAAAAGGAGAGGAAAAGAAAAAAGGGGTAGAGATGTGGAGAGCTACTGATCTAGGGTGGTTGCATCGAATTCATTTGTAAAGTATTCTAAAAAGTTGCACCAAATTTTTTTGAACCTTTTCACAGAACTCTGAATAGTGCATCTATTTTTTTTTCTGATAACTGGATCTGACTTGATTCTTTTTTTTTTTTACAAATATAAGAGAATGTACTGAAAATTTCTGACCAAAATGTGTATAGTCTTGAACATGTCCAAAACGTGTCCCAGAGTGGCAGGAGCTTGATGACATCGGATGCAATTTGGATCTGAGCCGGGGTCTATCTGGGCCAGTCTGACTCCACTGAGATGCAGGCGGGTCAATCCGTGCCTAACACAAATTTAGGATGTATGTACGCTCTTGATAACTCTTTGCCAGGTTACCTCAGAAAGCTCCATGCGCAAGTCCTCACTCCACCGTTCTTTCAGATGGTGGAGAGAGTTACCTTCCATCTCCTGTGAGACACTATATAACTGAGAAACACAACCTGGTACGTGGAGTTTAAGCCTGAGACATTCATCAAGTGGGCAGGATGGAGGTTTGTGCGGGAATGATGGAAAATCTGTACGAGTGAAACTGCGTATTTGAAGGTACCTGAAAAAGTGGGACTTCGGTAGGTTGTACTCTTTCACAAACTGGTCAAAAGAGTACAAACTACCAAAAAAAATCTAACAAAGAGGGTCTAAAAAAGGGGGTTGTCGATAAAAGGCATTGACACCAAAGCTTGCATAAGGCCAAAGTGTTTATAAAGCAGTACATCATGTGTTGATAGTTGGCGTCTTTTGGTTAAATATAGTGTTGTGTTTTGACCATGTGAGCCCATAGGCTGTTAATGTATTTGAAGACAGGCTGCCACAGGAGGGCGCTGGTGTTCCTTCCTCACTCTCGCTGCCTGTGACCCACGAGCCAAATCCAACAGTTTCTCCTCAGTAGCACAGGCAATAATTTATTCTGTACAGTTCAGGTCTCACTGGTATTGCATCTCCTCATCTGCTGACACAGTGACCTGTTTGTCTGCTCTCTGAAAGACACTGTCCATGTTGCAACAGGTCCTCTGCATACTTTGGCTCTCTCACTGTGCAATTTAAACCACTGCTGTAATCATTATCATCAGATGGTGTTGTGAATGGGGCAAACTCATCCTCATGTGGTATTTACAGACAGCGGGTCTGGTAATAGAGCTGCTGCAGGGATTTGTTCTAGTTCAAACGAAAGCAAAAGGGTCTGTAAGCTGAGGGAAGCAGGTTGATAATAAAACATCTCTTTAAACTGAGCTGGAATCACTTCCTGTGGCCCCCATATGGGTTTGCACTGATTCACCTGCCCTGAGGCGGCTGAAGAAGTTGAGGGAGCTAAGTGCTCTTGAAACACTTGATATGTCTGAATCTGTGGCTGAGCAGACAAAGACCGAGCCACAGCCACACCTGGACAGGTGAGTAACGGAAACCGCCATTTGCTCGCTCTGAAAACTTATTATCCCAGGCTGTTAGGAAGACAAAGTCAAAATAATTTCCTTTTGTCCTCATCACACATCATTTTTTTGATTAATTGATCAGTCGTTCAGTCTGTAAAAGTAATAAACTATGAAAAAAAACAAAAAAAACAGACAGACTGATGGCCTCAGTTTCACCTCAGTGCAAAAAGGACTGAAATTTAACTGGTGCACCCTGCAGCATTAATACACCTAGAATTATAAGGCAATGTCTCTCTGTCCCTCCTTTGAACACTTTATGTCTGAACTACTTACTACTAAATCAGTAGTCCCTCTCTGTGTTTCAGATGTCTTGATAGAAATAGATTTCATGAAATTCAATCAAATTCACCTTATGATGGATGTTTTCTTCTTACCTGAGCCCTTACCCCCCAGAACAACAATAACAGATTAGTTTGGACATTTCTCATGGTGTTTTGAAGAACTACGATGGCCTTCAGGTAACATCACAACGTGAAAGTCTCTCTCCAGAGACGGTGTTTGGTTTGTCCCTTCTGGGCTACTGCAGAAACATGGTGGAGCAACATGAAGAGGAAGCACTCCCTATGCAGATATCAAGCACTCTCTTAGTTTACACTAATGAGAGTTATGAATTTTATTTGCATTTCTGCCAACAGATCCCACTAAATGCACCTCAAAGGAGGGATGGATCAGTAATCAGTGGATTTATTTAGTCATCTCATATATCAAAATATTTAACATGACTGATGACATGACTGCAGTGGTTTATTTTACTCTCCACCCCCTCCATTGTGTTTCTCCTGGAGACAAGGACTCCCACCCCCCTCACCCTCCTTGGCTTGGGGGTATGTTTCTGCCCCGTGCCCTCCCCCTTCCCTCTCATCCCTCCTCCGCCTTGCGCAGCCAGACCCAACCTCCAGCCAGGAGGAAAAGGCATGTGGCGCTGAGCAGAGAGGCTGCATACCAACACTGAGCTCCCACAGAGCAGCACACACCCATTCAGGCTGCACATGGACACACTGATAGCGCTCACTCACTTCTGATATGACCATGATCAAACACGCTCTCACCTGCTGATCTTACTCACACACATCACACATCTTGCATACAAGTTCAGACCTGACTAGTAGCCAGACGGTTGGAAACCGTTGCATTGGGGTTTTTTTTGTCAGCTTGGATCAACCCTCACCTGGACTTGTTTATTTTTGCTTCGGATTAACTCTGTAACCATGTTTGAAGCAGAAAGGTACGTCTAAAATCAGAAGCTCTACTGGTTGTGTGACATTATGTGGATTTCGTCCTGTCAGTGTGTGTATTCTTAGTAAGGCTGATATTTCTGCAGCTTCATTTGCTCAAGAACTTTTGCTTGTGTTTGCTGCACGGCTGTGTAAACTCTACCTGGCTGCTCAGTGGCAGCTCGTAAACTGTCTTGTTTGGACACGTTTCAGGTTACAGGTTAACAGGCATCAGGAACTGGAGGACAGGGAGGCTCTTACTCATTAGTGTGAGGGATTAATGTGTGTGTGTGTGTGTGTGTGTGTGTGTGTGAGAGAGAGAGAGAGACTGGTTGGCCATCTTCAAGGTGACTTTGCTTTTGGGATGATGGATGCGTCCCATTAAGGACAGCTAGCCCCCCTCAGAGTGCAGCCTCTGTCATTTTTCACCTGTCTTCATTCTGTCATGTGATTTGTGAAAATATGCTTCACAAGTCTTGTGTCAGTGTCCAGTGGTCCACGCATCATTTGATTTCACTGTGGTGGTGGTCTTAATGTATACTTGTTTAATGATTGCTGATGAGGGAGACACTGCAGGTGAATATAATAAAAAGTCAGCTACTTCATTCATTTTAGATTATGTGTTTCTGAATGTCTCTTTTCTAGAACAAATCTGAACAGGCTCAACTTTCTTATTTCAGTTTGTTGACATATTGGAGAGTCAAAGTTTTTTGTTTTTTTTTTTTTTGCTTTTTTTTTGGCTTTCAGACATCTCTTTGCATTCCTCCATAAATCAGAAAAAGTCAACAGACATGGAAAAAAACAATTTTTTTACTTAAACTTTTTTTTTAATACGCAAATGATGCATTATTTAATGCTAGCAAACTAAACACCTAAATATGTGTATTGATATTTTCTTTCCACTAGTCAGAAAGAAGATATATTATGGAAGCAAAACAGCTCAAAATGTCAAAATTGAACAGTGCTTGAAAAACGTGTTTGCCTGTGGTGTCTAGACATAAAGGCAGCTGAGAATAATAAAAAAAGATTTTAATCAGGATTTAAAATGAAAAGTCCTCCAGGATGTTTGTTCCAGTTCACGGTACCAAGATGCTGGCTAATGGTTAGCAGACTGTTTAGCAGATGACCTGAGAGAGTAGCAGCAGCCTGGGTACAGCAAATCAGCCCCAGCCCTCTTTGTGTTGTATCACTGCAGTTCACCTCTCCAGAGCTTTTTAGCATCTTTTGGCACATTATTTTGGTTTTCCAGCCTACAGACTCTGCTCCACATCATTTCTAGCAGCAGCTCTGTTGGATAAAAAAAAATTCACCGACCAAGGAAACAGCTAACCGGTGAAGAAACATGCAGTAGTTTTGTGCTTTAACATTTGAACATATCTTTAATCAAATTAATTCCTTGCCATTTGTTCAGCATCTGTTGCCGTTGAGTTTCCGTCTCACCGTTCAGATGCTCTGATCCAGTTTGTCGGCAGATTACACAAAGGAGCTCTGTCCATAGGAAACACTGCACCCTGTGTGTACTGTATGTACATGTAGGTATAAATTTGTGGTTCTGTCTGAGTGTGTGTGTTGCCTCTCGCTAAGATCCACAAGCAGATAACACAGAAAGTGTTTTAGCGGTCAAACGCTTGCCGGAGCTTATTTTTCCTACTCACTCATCATCTCAGCCTCACACAGAAAGCATTCACCATGCCGACGGCCCAGCCTCGACTTTAAACCAGCAAACATTTCATTAAGTTACCCCTGGGTGAAACGAGTCAATATTTAGTTCCATTAGGAATCTCCTCCATGGGTAAATATTTGGGGAATTAGTTGGTGTTGTTTTAGTTTGAATGGGAATGTTTGTGTAAGTGTTCAGGACGTCAGCTTCAGACTGGGCTGCTAACGGTCAGCCTCCGACTCCTACAGCCAGCAAATCCACTCCATTCAAATCAAATTTTCCGTTATGAAATGA
Organism: Synanceia verrucosa; assembly: GCA_029721515.1. Lineage (NCBI taxonomy): Eukaryota > Metazoa > Chordata > Actinopteri > Perciformes > Synanceiidae > Synanceia > Synanceia verrucosa. Next base: position 28,878,974 of record CM056549.1, read on the forward strand.
AGCGAATGACTTCCTTAACCTGCACTTGCCTGTGCAGCGTATTTTTAGCTTCTTTTAATGTACTGAGTGAATCGTAATATCCCAGCCTGGAGCTGCTGCAGGTGATGAACGCAGTAAGAACAGACTCATCCTGAGATGACACTTCTCTAACAGACTGCCATTGTTTTCCTCATGGGAGAAATGTGTCTTCAGTCAGATGGTTTGTCTTCAGTGTGTTTGCCAACCCTTTGGCTCTGACTGACCAGAGCATTACCTCAGCCTGAAAACTCCATGGAAGTGTTTTCAGGCTGGGTCCTAAAGGCAAGCTTCAAGGCGTCCTCTCTGGAACTTTAAAGTGCGGAGCTGCTTCATGGAGACGGTATCTGACACACTGTGTTGTGTTTTGCAGCTATATGACCGACGGAGGTTTGGGTCTGTACACACGGCGCCTGAACCGCCTGCCTGATAGCATGGCCTCCGTCCGGGAGACCCTGCATCGAAACGCATCATCAGGGCAGGGAGACGCCGACAGGTGAGTCCGGAAAGTCATTTCAGGATTTTATTTCAGGAATCATTTCATCATTCAGGTTTCTCTCAGTTTGCTTTGTCTGCCTCTTTATTTCCAGCTGATTCACATTTGCTTTATTTGTTTGTAATGGTGAAAAGTAAAAGACACAAATGTTATGGTTAATGCTTTCCCCAGTGTGACTGTGTGAGCCTGCAAAGATGCAGCAAATGGAGATTTCAAGGAACAAGTTAGACTTCTGCTGGAAGGCAGGGATTATGTGTTTTTGTAGGCCAAGCAGGACGTTAGCATCGCCCTGCTGAGCTTTTCCAGTGAATTTGGGATTATTGCAGAAAATAAGCTGTGTTAAAACTCCACCACATTCACATAGCTTCAGAGTAACACCACAAAGCTGAAGATGTGATGGTGTTTTATCATTCCATGTTAGCAACTGCCTCTTTTAATAATGATGAGTTGAATAAAACAGTAAAATGTTTAAAGTCCCTTGAACACGCTGAACTGGGTGTGTTTGTTGTGGGGCTTTGGACGTGTACAGTAACTATAGTTAGCCATGCCTGGTGGTGTAATGATTCCTTAGAAAACAGAATATACTCACGTCTTGTTTTCTGGAAGTTGAACTTCCTAACACCTTGGTTGAAAGACACGTAAACGCAATAATGACATGTATAGCCTGGGGGATTTAAAATGGTGTGTTTATGAGAGCAGATGGAAGGCATACACTTTTTAATATCACAGCAAATACCTTGAGCAGTCGGTGTGGAGAGCATTGGTTCAAATAGCATGGTTAAAAAACAAAGAAAACTGATGAACAATATCATATCCTGTTTATTGCTTAATGCCTCTACTTTACAGAGAGATATTGCACAGACGTGCATGGCTACACAGGGTGTGATGCAAATGATAAGCACACTGCTGATGGACTGACTGATGCCTAAAAGTTGGACAGTAGCAGTGAGAGAATGTGTCTCTGTTGGTGCCACAGTGTAAAGCAAAGAGAGAAGATTGAGTATTTGCGTCCTGTGTCAGCGGGAGGAATGAGATGGGATGCTGCAGCCTTTGTCCTGTCACAGAGATGGAGTGGGATTTAGTTCCTGCTAATTGACAGATGGAAATGGATGAAGGCCAAGAGGGAGAGAGAGAGAGAGTAGGGGGAGGACATAAGCTTAATGTGAAGGACTGCTGGTTATAAGAATAATAGAGGACAAACTGGCTGAGACAAAGGGATGACTTGTTTTCTATCATCAGCATGTGACTTTGTATTAGACCAGTTTCTTGTGCCGTATTTGACATCTGAAACAAAAGCCCCGTGGTCTCACATCACTGTTAAGCTGATTACTTGCAGCCTTCTTTAGTAGTCTTGAGTGTTTCAAGCTGCCTTTTCTGTAAATCCTCAGGTGTGGCTAATTTCCTGTCCTCCAGACTTTTGACCTTTGCCCTCTTGCTGCCTTTAGCACACACACACACACACACACACACACACACACACACACACTCACACACACACACGCACATTCAGTCCTAAGGTGGGACTTAACACAAAACCTTCCTCTCTTTTGCCGTGTCTCTCCTCTTACCTTTCATTTTTTTTCTTGCTCGTTTTGATTAGAGACTGAAGCTATTCAGTCAATAAAAGTCGGGGATTCCTCTTTTTTGTAGATGTTTGATTTCACGCTTTCATCTTTCTCATTGAGTTTTAATTGACCAAGCAGGCAGATGTAAAGTTTCTCTCGAAACATCATATTTTCTCTTTCTGATCTTCAGTCAGCTTCGTTATTCCTTTCAGAAGATTAGAGAAGGGCAAATAAAGAGGGGGTGAGGTGACTTCCCTCCTCCTCCTCCTCCTCCTCCTCCCTCCCTGAAGGAATGTCTGATAAATGTGCTTACTGCGTTTAGTTTGGGATTAATTAGGAGAGGTGGAAGCAGCAGATAAAATGTATTAGCATAACAACATGCAGAAGCAAGTGGAGCTGCAGGGTAAAGAGGATGAGGAGGCTAGTGTAATGCATGAGGGGGTGGGGTGGTTTGACCTGGTAGACAACCTCCCTCTGCATGTGTGTTTTTTTTTGTGAGTGTCACAGTGGAAGTGGAAGAGCTCTGTGGTGTGTGCAGTCTGTGTTTGCTCACAGGGTGTGTGACCCATCTGTAAACCTGCTAGAGTTTAAATGCCTTTTTTTTTTATATATCTTTTGGTTTTGGGGGGTGTTGGGTATTAGCGAGACTGGGGTAAAAAAAAAAAAGTGTGACCCCTGAGAGGTCAAGAGCTTCAAAGGCCCAAGGTCACCGTTAAGAGTATTCATAAAAGCTTCAAACTAAAAGTCTCCAGATCACACCAAACCTCCACTAATGAGGGGCACGAAGGATGCAACCAGAAAAACACAGCATCGATCAACTTCAGATAACAGACAACAAAACAAGTGAAGGACATATCATGTCATCAGGTGAAAGTGATCATGTGCTCCTGATGGAAGCGCAGAAACTAGTTTCTAATGGCTGAAAGCCAGAGGAGGATCACGCTGAGTCATGGTGTGTGTGTGTGTGTGTGTGTGTGTGTGTGTGTGTGTGTGTGTGTGGGAGCGTCCTTATCCCTGTCATTTATCTCTGTGGCAGGAGAAAGAGGAAGTGATCCTTAACAGTCGGTCTTCTGATTTGAATTCTCTTTGTTAAAGCAGACAAAGGCAGTGTCGCCCCCCCGTCTTCTCGCTGAGGCGTTAAAGATATAATTTCTCTTTTTCAAATGAAAATGTGACACAAAGAAAGAGAGCATCAGTTTGAGACCGATGACTGATGTGTTCATGTGAGGAGGGTGATAAAGGATCCCACTAAATGTTATACACGTGTGTGTGAATGGTCTTTTTATGTCTCCTCTACTTTCTCTATGCTGCTACAGTCAGTACAGGATCAGGTCCTGCTCTATGATTAAAAACAAACAAAATATTGCATCACAGGAAACAGTTTTTAATTGTTGAATATAGAATAAATCATGTAAATGCTTCATAAAAGGTACTGTCAGGTAAGTAACCAATGGGAGCTGTTTTTGTTCATGTGATGCTTCTTACAGTATAAACAACACAACACTGCCCTTTTTATTATATATTTTGTTGTATTTTATCATTCTTTTTTCTTAAGTATGCTGAATTACATTGTTTTTTTTTCAAAGGCATTGTGCAAAACTATTTTGGTAAACTTGCTTTGTCTTTTAAGTCCAACAGCACTGCATATAAAACCAGCCTCCAATTTCAATTTCCTCCTGATTTCAATCATTTTCTGGCAAAAAAAATGAATCTGGTTCAACTTTTACAGCAATGTGCAGTCACTGGGCAACCTGCTGCAATGGCCAAAGAAATCCATGTAAACCCCACATTCCTGGTAGATTACTTTGTCATGTGAATTGTACTATGATAACTTTCCAGAATTGTAAAATAATTTCTCCCACTATAGGCCACTGTGTAGTCGTTTGACATCCAATATATCCGGATTGGATTATATTTATATATTTTCTCACTGGTATAGTAGTCTCATGGCAGATCATTTGAATCTAATATTTTTGAGAAGGGTCCAGCTGCAGAGCTCCAGACTCGGGCCCATCTCCTCCGTCAGACCATTTGCGGTCCTGAGCTTGGAGAAGGAAGACATCAATCATCAGGATACCATAGAATATTTTCTGTAATATTTAGTCATGAAGTTAAATAATGTAACATTTAGTAGCAAATAACATGTAGGCTGCTTACCTCATTTTTTTGTTTTCCTTGGTGTTATTGGTGGAGATGGTGTGGCAAGGACATGGTACAATGTGTAATATACGCCCAGTAGGCTACTACTTAATAGTGATGGGTGCGATAAAATAGTAGCCTGACAAGCCAGAATATAACATCAAATATATAGTCTGGGGGCAGTTCATAGGCAGAGTTGAAGCCTGTTAGTGGGATCAACTGTTGTCGTTCAAACTGCCTCTGCATGTAATAGGCCAGTGCTATGACCAATCAGAGCAACGGACAATATGACGCTACCAGTAGAGCCAGCTGGTGTATGAGACTTTTGCTGTAGCCGGTCGGCAAAACAGCAAATACATCCTTCTTTAAAACGGATGACTTGAGTGTTTCTTTCTGCTCAACTTTCAAAGAAAATCAAGTCAATTTTATTTGTATAGCCCAATATCACAAATTATAAAGTATAACTCTTCCAAAATCAATGACAGAGCCGATTCAAACGACCGCTGTTTGTTAGCCACAGCCATCTTGGTTGTTTTGCTGTCTCTGACGTCACTCAGCCCTGTCGTCATCGTGCTAAGCCCACCTCAACTACTCGCTACGCAGATAGAGTGTTGTGATTGGTCCAACAGACTCCTTGCTGGAGCCAAGATTATCTGCTATGGTGCGACACTCGACCATCCTGCTAGGCAGAAATATTTTTTGCTGCTAGAGTGCGTCTAGATTTCTAGGCTAATAAAACAGTGCACTGCATAATAAAATGCTCTGGTATGTAAATGTTATTTATGCATCAGGCAGCATGAAAACCTGATTTTCCACGTTAACAAATATAATAATAACATTTCAGTACCTGGGGTTTTGGCTCGACGTGGGGAGCTCGTTCTACAGTTCTTACTTCAAAGTCAACTTTGACTTCCTCCAATGTTAACATTATTATGATTTAAGTTCCCATTATTTTGTCTGCCCCCATCATGAATCACTATACTCTATAGTGCAACTACGATGGATGCTGTTAATGTTTCACACCATCATGGTTTGATAATGGCTCAGTGTTTGAAGTATATCTGCAGTGTGTAAGGTGCATTTCAGAAGCATCTTTGGACTTTTTCAGTCCCACCTGCACAGGAGCTTCATGTTTAGAGCACGTCCTGTAACGAACGCTCCCCAGCCCCACACTGTTACCTCTCCTGTCTGGACATGAGCAGGTTCCCTGTTGGCCTCAGGTAGAGGAAGAGCTTCTTCTGTTCAGCTACCAACAACACCTGGCTCTCCACCTGCCCCGCCCTCTCCCTTCTGGCTCTCTGTAACTCCACCTCTACCTGCTCCCCTGGTTTCAAGCACGGTGGATCCTGTGGTTCGCCTCTGGCTCTGACAGTAATAATCATTGCTCCCCTCCCTCTGACCATCGATTTTATATCCCAAAGAAGCAGCAGTCTATTTGTATGATAATGACAGACGCACAGGGACACAGCTTCATCTACACTTTAACAGCCTGCACCAGTCAGTCCTGTGGAGAGAGCATCAGCCTGTCAGGACTTCTGTTCAGCACTGACCCTGCAGTGCCAGTCTGCTGTGTGTGTTTGCAGAGGGGTGAGTCAGTATTGGGTTACAAAGATCAGTGGCATCAAGGGAAAAATGATCTCACCAAATCTGTGGTTGTAAGATAGTACAGTGATTTTCTCCTGATATGTCTCCATTACGACTGAATAATATACAATTATGCAGTGGTTAAATCACAATGTCTTGGTCCTCAGACCTTCAGAAGGTAAAAATCACAGTTTTACCCATCGAGTTCCTCTGCTTGATGTCTTGATACTGATGGTTCAGTCACGCCGTAACAAGCTAGTCACTGTATGACATAGAGGTTTTTAACTTTCTGGGTTGAAAGGCCAGTCATTGTTCAGTACTTCTTTTCATTTTGGCTTTGTTGGAATTTGTCGCAGCCCAAAAACACGACGTGGTTACCATGTTGGTAACAGAACATGAGACTCCCAGTTAACTGAGTGCATTTGCGTGCAAGGAAATGGGATCAGTCCCATTTACTTCATATTAGATGAGCATCAGAAAGTCGAAGAAGAAACTTAGTGACTTTTAGTGACACATTTGCAGACCGACACAATCTATCTCAAGAGTTTGTCCAGAAAAGCTTATAAAGAAACTTTTTTTGTAAATGTACTCGTTGACTGAGAGCAGAATGTGTTAAACATTTGCTCTGAGATCCTTTGTCTGCTCTCCCTTTATCTTCTGCACTTACACACACTCTTGTTCATACTCACAGCACATTTTATGCAACCAGATGCTGTTCCTCAGATACCCAGACTCTCACACAGCCTCTCACTCTCCTAGAATATTAAATACTGGAAATGCCTCCCAGACAAACTGAAAGCAGAGTTGTGCTATACCAGAGCAGTCTGACCCACAATCTGTAGCAGTTTGGTTTAAGATGGTCAGGGTCAAATATGTTCCCGAGGTAATGGGATGCCCCCACACATATGCTCACATGTGCCAGCTGCTGCAGGACGCTCCCTCCACCTACGCTGCAAAAATCTCCATGTTAGTCATTTTAGGCAGATTTGCTTCTCTGCAATTCTGAATACAAATCAACAAGAGTTTTCTCTGAGCAAGCAGTCAGCCTCCAGGGCAGGTCTCACCAGCTTTTTCATTCCAAAGGAATTGCGGCAATCAATAGATTTGCTCTTGGGGGTGATTTTCTTTTTATTCAAGTTCAACTTCGTCTGACACAACACTGCTGGCCTTTGACCTAACGACAAGCCAGAAAGTCCAAAATAGAAGAAGCTGAAATATTTTATTATTTCTCTCCTCTCTGTCATTGAGCCACTGTATAGTTATAGTTTGCAGACAATTATGAGACAGTTGATGACTCTACTGATGGCTGTCTCCCATCAGCAGTGTGTGAATGGCACTGTGAATGTGATATGTAATGTAAAAGTGTTTTCAGTGTTTGGCTCTCTTGAGAGGAACTGAGCGAAGAAGCTCCCAGTAACTGACAATAATTGACAGTCAACAAGATACTTCAGTAACATGCGACCCTGTGATTGAAAATTTAGACAGTCTCTTCTGGAAAACCTTTGAAATAGGTTGATTTTTATTGGAACAATATTGGAATAAATCTAGCTGCACTAGCAGATTTTGTTCAATCAAAAATCAACAGTTTTTTTTGTAAATTTAATTGTTATGATGTTTGTTTTTCTGATGTAATCACATATAGAAGAACTTTATTTCGAAAGAATAAGTGAAAACAAAAAAGGTTGTTATGAGAGGAATGAAACAGAATCCTAAAGGCTGAATCCTAAGAGAAATGATGTCTCAGTTTCCATGGTTACTTAATGAGCAGAGCATCTTCCCCCTCTGGGCTGTTAATTAACACACCTGCCTCACCCTAAGAAACACACACACACACACACACACACTGTAGTGGGTGGGGCTCTCGCTCAGGTAAATAAGGGTTTTTCTCCCACACGTTCTCTTTTTCATCAACAGCTTGATCTTTGTACTCACTATTCTGTCATATTATTTGTTTAAGCTTGTCCTGTTGTTTGTCCAGTTTATTTGCTCTATTACTCAGCTGAAAGCAGCGAGGTGTAATCATGAGAGAAAAAAGCTTGATACACGGCAACATTTGTGTGGCACGATTCAAAACTGGGACGTCTTGATTGCAAAGCACATGATCCTCAGCCAGCTGAACAAGCCACAGAGGCCAGAGGCCCACGTCTCTGGTCCAGACTGGAATCTGAATCAGGCTTACAGAGGACACAGTAGATGGAAAAGTAGAGCAAAAAGAGCAGAGCATGTTGCACTTCAGTCATCAGTGAGCAGTTCATGGAGCTGTCAGTAACGGGGTAAGTTTTACATCTTTCCACCTCCGTTAGCAGATACTTTCCGTGAGGTCAGGTGTGGAGGGGAAGTCGGCAGGTTCGTGCAAGTTGCAGCTTTCAAAGTCACCAGATAAAGTTAATTACCCACATTTCATCTGCAGGAAAAGCTTGGGGACAACAGACCAACATATTAGTAAGATTTTGCTCTGAAGCCCCAAAATGGTTTCAGTCTCACCAGAATTCACGAGTTTGTTTGATTTCAGATTTTAACCCTTTAAGTCGACATTATCATATAAATATTATGTTTCTGCTTATTCCAGCTCTTGACTGAAGCTATATGGAGCTTACACTGGATGTTAGACTCCTGTATTTGGTGTCTTTTGTAAACTTTAAGATCTCCAAAAGAGTTCAAATCTCCAAATTATGAGGCTTTGAACTGTATTTGTGACAGAAAAGAGTTGACTAACTGTCATGAGTCAATCCTTGTTATTAAAGACTGGTTCTTTGTTAACAAATCTCAACTTTTATTTAATGCATTTTCATTTCTGCCCTGTGTGACTGAAAAAGTTCAGATGTAGATGCAACTGAGAGTGTTTTTATGGAGCAAAGGTAGAAATCAACAAGTGGCTTGATATTCACTCCTGAAAATGCTTTATGCTCTATTTCCTCAAAGTGGATCCTCATCTGTAATTTGGAGACACTTATAGAGAAGCTTTCATGCAAAAGGACAGAGTTTACCTTCATGTTGTTGACTGTTTTATTATCCAGCCCTCAGGGATCCCATGATCCTCTTCAGTAGACGGCAGGTGTAGATGCAGATGCTTACATCCTTGTGTTTCATTCTAGCACTGAGGTGACGAAGGGCTGGTGTGTGTGTGTGTGTGTGTGTGTGTGTGTGTGTGTGTGTGTGTGTTTAAGTGTGTCTGCACACACGCCAGATAAATCCCACATGGTTGTCCCAGCAGTCTTTTAAATTTCCATTTTTCGAGCGGATGCAGTGTGACGGAGTCGTGTGCCTGATGATGAATGTCATGCGTGAAGAGTTTTGTTTTTTTAGTTCACCGTGGATCCGGGTCAGTTGCACGAATCTAAGGGAGTGTGTGTTTACACATCAAACAGAGAGCCAGAGAGAAATGCAGCCAGAGGGATCTAAATACTTTTCAGTTCTCTCAGTGCAAATGTTTTCCTGAAGACAGGAGACAAAGGGAACAGATGTGGGGGGGCATTCCTGTTGTCCAGTCCAGTCGTGTCATTTCCCATCAGTGCAGGGACAGCTGTGTCATTTTCGTACCATGCGGCTCCTGGGCCCTGGTCTGGAATGTCCCAGGTCCTGTCCCTGTGACCCCTTCACTGCCTCCTTCACCTTCACGATGCCCATCTAGTCCAGACTATTGTCTATTGATTAAAGACATGAGCTGGACATGAGCCACGTTTAACAGTCTCAGTGATTAGTCTCATTAGTGTCTGACAATAGATACGCACCGACTGCAAAATTCTTGGCCGATACAGATTTCCGTTTTTTTTTTCCGGTCTGACCTGCCAAAACCATTTTTTGCGATACCGATTTTCTATCTAAGAAATAATTATAATCATATAATAGACACCATATTTGTTTGGCTTGAGTACCCTTTCCCAAATTTAATATAAGTACCCCTCTCACAGACAGCATTTTTGCTTTTATAACTGCAATTAAAACCACAACTAATGGTAGGCTATATGCTATCATAACCCCCCTTTTCAAGAATAAAACCTTCAACAGTGCCTCCTGAACAGATTTATTTTCAACACTGACCATAACATTCAGTCCACGGCGGAGGGTTGTTGTGGTTCCTGCGACTCTGCTGCATCCCTCCTCTTAGCGGCAGTGTCATCCTTATATTTGCTAAACAAGTCTGGGTCTTCTTTTCCAAGTGGCGTATTAAGTTTGTTGTTCCAAATGTCTTAGGCGTTGATCCTCCATGGCTGACTTTTGACTTGCAACCATTACAGTGTGTTCCTGACCTGCATGCGCATGTGGGTCAGTTTGCTCGGGGAAAATCGGCAAATTTCGACAGTGATAGGCCGGTCACCGGTTGGGGCCGATTGGATATAAAATCGGCTTTTTAAATCGGCGGCCGATTGATCGGTGCATCTCTATCTGACAACATCATGGAAAGAACCATACATAGAAATAACACCCATTTCTTTACCTCTCTTGAACCGACTCAAGGAGAACTCTAAGTATTTACACCATATTTCTGTTTATTTAAGTATACAGTGTTGTGCATGTGTCTTCCTGTCTATCTGTCTGTCTGTGTGAACAGAGACAGAGATTTGAGGTTATATGATCCAGCTGCAGTGTGAGGACCAGAAGTTGCCCCTCAAACAGGAAATCCCCTTACTTCTGCTTCACAGCTCTGTTGTGGCCTCATGTCTGTGTGTACATTTCTGCGGCACACATCCTGTGTGCATGTGCCACTGTCTGACAAGGTTTTTTGTTTGTTGGGGGGGGTTACAGTACTGCCAGGCCAACATCGACCGACCGACCGCACTCTCAAGGGACACACACAAGAAAAGTTAAACAAACACAACCACAGCCTTTTTCTCAGGACACTTTCAGACACTCCTATTGGCTGACCCACATGGCAGCATTTTTTCATTGCTTCCCCCACTCTGCTCTTCTCTGTGGAGGTTTGGCCTCTGAACTCTGACCCTGTTGGGGAAAGTAGAAAGCTTCCCAAAGGGACCTGGCAAGAGGCGAGGTTCCTCTCTGGAATGTCCTGATTTGGGTTACTTCTCCTTCTCCACCACTGTCCTGTCTGACTGGTTTACAGGCCTTAAATACCCCTTTTCCACCAAAATGAATCTGGTGCTAGTTCAGTGCTGGTGCTTAGTTGGTTCAACTTGCGTTCCTCATTAGCACCAGTCTCTTTTCCATTGGCAAAGGGCCCAGTCAGAGCCACGTCATTGCGTCACTGCAAAACGTCAGTACATCACATCAAAAACAAGACTTTGCAAAAACTCCAGAGCCAACAAAACTAACTGTATGGTGTTATACAATATTTGTGCCACATTCCTGAGTGAACAAAGACAGATTGTGAGGGAGCAAATACACAAGCAGGAGAAGTACTGAGACTCAGCGGTGATTGTTGTACGTGCAAAAATAAATTTACTCAGCACAGAATATATTTCTGCACTCAGATCTGCATTTGTTCGCTCAAAATCTCTTTGTTCACTCAGGGATGTGGCACAAATATAACACCATATAACTGTTACTGGCTACCTGTATCCATCGTAATCGCTTCATTTGAGAACACAGCTGCCAGCAGACGGAGGTCATCTATTGCCTGGGTACATCCATGATCACAGTACTGGTGGGACACTATTGTTCTGGATTTCAGTGAGCAACAGTTTGAACAAAACTTCTGTGTGTCCCGGGAGTGCTTTCAACACATTTGCGATCGGACCAGATCTATAACTCAGCACCAGAATAAAAAGAGCACCCTTATAATAATCTAAACTGACAGATGCTGTGAGAGCTTTAAGGGTGGGTTCATCTGCGAAGGGCTTGGGTAAATAACATTTTGACTGCAAAACAGAAAGAAAAATAATGAGTATAATGGGCTTACCCTTTTAAGTGAGTTTATTTGGTGGGCTGAGGAGGGAGGAAGAGAAAGAAGCCCTGTACTTCTTCCCCTTCAGTGTGACGATCTATTAGTCGGCGGCGGCCTTGTCGGCCGGCACTTGGCACACTTCCTCCCGGGGGCAGCCAGCATTTAATGTCTCCCATGCCCTTTGATTGGCCGTAAAGGGCTCGGTGCTGGTTAACTGGCGGGTTGCTTTGCCAGCGGGAGGCTGTGGGCTGGGCCACGCTGCTCGGCCTGATCTCTAATTAGCACTGGCTTGTCAGTTAGGCAGGGTGGATCTGTCTGGGAAATTGCAGTCTTGCAGACACACACAAACCATAGGTTGGGAAGCGCACAGGAAAGCAGCAGTGGGTGAGGATGAGGATTGCCCTTCAGTTTTTCAGGGGAGTCTGTCTGTGATCATGTGGCTTTGACTTTGCCGTTGTTGCCATTTGACTCTTGTGAGGCTGAAGGGGCTTATTTAGGGCTCGGGGTGTGTTTGTGTGTCTATTACTGGTGTGGCTGCAGCAGTGAAGTGGTTAACAACCCCAGGGGAGGCTCATGTTACCAGCAGGGCAGGTCCTTCCCTTCTTCTTCTACCCCCTCTCTTAGTCCAGAGAGAGACGAACAGTGCCCGAGGGATGAACCATCAGTGCAACAAGCGACAAAAGAGCTCAATCTAGGAACACTGCCAGGACGAGAGACATTGAGAAAGCTCAGAGAGAGAGAGAGGGAGGCAGGGAGTGAGGGAGAAACTGTTGGCTGTGTGAACTCCCTCAGCGGCATGAAGTCATGAAGCTCTCTGTCCAGCTTGACATTTTCCCGCAGCGCCCTGGTTCCCACGGCAACCCAGGCACCATATCCAGGTAGATGCTGTGTGCGTGTGTGTGTGTGTGTGTGTGTGTGTGTGTGTGTGTGTGCGCACGCGTATGCACGTGTGTGAAGAAAACTTTGTGCTTATAGTAGCCTAAAGATGACTTATTTCATTCAGGAAGCACTGAGGTCTTTCTCCATGGCTGTCCACACTTTGTTATTTTCATTGTGTGTGTGTGTGTGTGTGTATGTGTGTGTGTGTGAGTGTGTGAGTGCGTGCGTGCATGCGCGTGTGTGTGGGGGGACTTTCCCCATGTGGCTATATGGACAAGGCAGGACGGTTGTGGTCACTTTAAACCTCTCCGCACCCTTCAGCTCGTCATCTTCACGGATGCTTTCAACTGACATGGCGTCTCCTCTCTCTGTTTGATTTATTCTGCTGGTAACTCCAGAGAGGTGTTGTGTTACCCCACCTCCTCACTGGTTGTTAGCAAAGTTGTTTGAAAACAGCAATATTATGTTATGTATATGTTAAGCTTGAGGGGCGGCACAGTGGTGTAGTGGTTAGCACTGTCGCCTCACAGCAAGGTGAAGGTATCGGGTTTGATTCCCGGCCCGGGGTCTTTCTGTGTGGAGTTTGCATGTTCTCCTCATGTCTGTGTGGGTTCTCTCTGGTACTCCGGCTTCCTCCCACCATCCAAAAACATGCATGGGGATTAGGTCAACTGGCTAATTTAAATTGACCGTAGGTGTGAATGTGAGTGTGGCTGGTTGTCTGTCTCTATGTGTCCTGTGATGAACTGGAGACTTGTCCAGGGTGTACCCTGTCTTTCACCCTAAGACAGCTGGGATAGACTCCAGCCCCCCACAACCTTATGTGAGGATAAGCGGTAGAAAATGGATGGATGGATGGATGTTAAGCTTGAAATATGCACAGGACAGTGATCTGAATCTGGAATTGAAGACACTCACCAATCTATTGTTCTTGTTTAGTTACTTCTTTTTTTTTTTTTTAAAGCTATTATGATGTGCCGATAGGACACATTTAGGACTTCCTTTTCTGCTGAACAACACTGCATTTACATGATCTAACATGTCTTCACTAGTGAATAAAGTAAACTGTAAATACAGCCCTGGTTGATGTGATACGGAAGGAAGGGGTGTGTGTGTGTGCGTGTGTGTGCGTGTGTGTGTGTGTGTGTGTGTGTGTCAGTGATCGGTTCACTGCTGTTATGAAAAGACTGAAAAGTGTGTGTGTGTGTGTGTGTGTGTGTCCATCCATCCATCCATCCTGTGGCGCTGCACTGGCCATGACCATCAGCCTCCCTGTGCTCCTTTCAGAGTGATGTTTGCCTGGCTGGCCTGGCTTCCTGTTCCCCATAGACTCCCAGTGGATGTGTGCACACACACATATTTACAAATATCCCACATTAACTCTGCAGCATGTTTGCTCTGTTCAGATGGGTTTGTTTGTACACACACAAACACACACACACACATTGTGTGGTGTCACCCCGTCGACAAGCCTTTGTTCATGTGATTGACATTCCCATTCAGCGTGTGTGTGTGTGTGTGTGTGTGTGTGTGTGTGTGTGTGTGTGTGTGTGTGTGTATGTGCGCCAGTTCAGACAGAGAATAAAGGAAGAGAATAACCAGGCTGTTTTCAATTTTATTTCTGTTAAACACAGTATATCAAGAAGCATCAGAAGTGCAACTAGACAAAGAAATGCCTTCAAAAATGAAGTATAAAGGACATTTGCTTTACACGTAGACATGCCATAAGTATGTAATATGTCTAATCAGCAAAAAGTAAGAAATGTCACTGCAGCCCCAAAAAGCATCTTTGTCTCTAAAGAGTTCAACTGAGTGAAAAGTTCATGGCATAAAAAGCATGACAGCTCACTGCTGTGTCTCTGCTGTCTGCTGAGTGAATTCAATGTGTGTCTCTTCAAAGAGGACGGAACATGTTCCCAAAGAGCCGCTGGCTGCCAAGTGGACTCCCCCATCCTCTGAAAGATTTACTGTTCAAAGAGGACTGAAGTGAACCTCCCTCTCTCTCTCTCTCTCTCTCTCTCTCTCTCTCTCTCTCTCTCTCTCTCTCTCTCTCTCTCAGCTGGGATGACAGCAGCTCTGTGAGCAGTGGCATCAGCGACAACATCGACACAGATGACATCAACACCAGCTCCTCCATTTCCTCCTATGCCAACACGCCCGCTGCACAGCGCAAGGGCCTCAACACACAGGTAAGACCTTTAACTGGTTATGAATCAGTCTACCATCACTGAGGAGGCTGGAGCCTATCCCATCTGTCTGAGGGTGAAAGACAGGGTACACCCTGGACAAGTCTGCATTTCATCACAGGGCAAGTTCAGCTGTTTCTATGTAGTTATTTTTCATGCCTAGTTCCACAGGGTTCAGTTCCATGCAAAATCATGCAGGTTCACCAAAGACTTGCTCTGCTCAGACTCCAGCTCTCCACTGATAGGCCCACATCCACATTCACTGCTGCCTTTGAACTGCAGTCAGTGTTGAGCAGCAGCGGCTCCTCCTCTAACCAGGAGCAGAGCATTACCTGGCTGCTCTGCTGGGAGCCAACACTACACCAGAGCACTGGAGGCCCAGGCTAGCTGTGCTGGATGGAGAGAAGGGAGGCACAGGAACCAGAACCAGGACTGAGCGTCAGACCCTGCTGCAGTAAATTAAGAGGTTTTCTAACAGGACACTTTTCTGCACAGGGACTGCCAAAATCAACACAATTTCAGTTCCTAGTAGAAGCTTTAAGAACAGAATGTGTCACGGGTGAGCCCTCGGTGAGCTAACAGGAAGGTCTCAGAGGAAAATAGATTTTAATTCTGCATGGAGAGATTCATTTGCCAACTATGGCTCACCTGTATGATTGGTATGTGGCGACAAAGTGGGCCACATTTTATTTTATTGATTTTTCACAAATGTGGGGAGCGCTCAAATAGGCCTGCATAGTTCTGTATTTTATTTATGAGACCTATACACATTTTACATTTTTCTCCTCTTTGTAGGAGTTTGGTGATTTCCTTTGTTATTACAGAAAGTGAAATATGTTTTCATTATTACTGTTGCATATCCTCATAAAATTAGCCAGTTAGCTGTGATCAGCCATGAAAAGCAGTGAAGCCCATAGATTCTTACATATTGAAGTGAAAAAAATACAAAAAAAAAAATAAAAATAAGGTCAGTGAATTCATTGAAATGAAAACAGCAAATGTGAAGTGGCCTAACTTTCTATTACATGATGAAATGCTTGCAAGAACTGTAAACTGGCTGTATGAAGAGGTGAAGTGATGTAACCATAACCTTCCACTTGGCCTCATCTCCTTAAATGCGTGCATCCAGCGTTCCTCTGCGTTCAGAGAAGAATGTGAGACTACAGAGCTGAAGCTGATGTTGAGTCTGGCCTCAGATCATTCAGCACTGATTAAGAGCCACTAAACTTTGATCAATGAGATCAATATTGTCAGCTGACTTGCGCTGTTGTGGCCGGTCATCATGTGACGTACGTGCTCCATTACAGAAGTGCTGAAGAAAAAACAAAGGAGCCTTTGTCTCAGCACAGCAGCCTGACAGCACAGGTTGATTAAGTCTCTTTGAAAATCTGTGAGCAGAGCAGCTTTGTGCATTTTTGCACTGTTGCCTTGGCAACTGCAGAATAAACTTAAAAGCAGCCATCGATTCTCACTAGTAATAACGGCTATGGTGAACTAGTTGAGTTAGGAATATGTTTATTGACAACAATAGAAGCTTTCAAAGGAAAATATTCAAATGTAATCTCATTTCTGTGCTCACCATTCAAATATTTGGAAGACTAAGGCTGCTTTCAAAATTCCATACTAACATGTTATTAAGTGTGCTAAAACAGTGGGTGAGATTTTTCACTATGTCCGAAAACCTTAGTATGAACCCAATGTTGACCCAATGACACTACGCCAGTTTATGCTGGCGTAGTGTCCAGAGCTTGCATACTATTTCCCATAAATATTACAGTATGCAAGCACTGGACACTACGCCAACATAAACGTCCCACAGTGCAATGCCGCGGTGACGACAACAACAACACAATGTTATTATTACGTTATTAACAATTATTGTGTGGCTTCTTATCAGATGCATATCAAGGATGTATTATTAGATTATTATTATTAGATCTATTAATTACGCAGATTGCCGGTGGAGGTGAGGTTGGTACAGGTTACCACGGTTACGCGTCTCCAATCCAACTGGCAAGAGGCTCTCAGGCCTCTTGCCAGTGCGTCCGAAAAGATGCATACTACATATATTCACTCAAAAGTATGTCGAATGAAGGTACACATATTGAGTATGTAGTGTATAGTATGGAATTTCAGAAGGAACCTAATGTTTTCTTTACTTGCAATGTGCTTCTGGTGACTGCCGATGACTGCCTGATATTGTCAAACGGCTTCCTTACTAAGTGCTCAGGTGATGGTCATAAAAAAGAGGGCTTTTCAGAGGCACTTGGCAACAGTCTCATAAAAGACGCTTATTTCAGCAGTAATAAATCTGACCTAAAGTGTGTGTGTGTGTGTGTGTGTTCCCAGCCTGTGACAGATGCAGAGAAGCACTCGGCCTCCACAGCAGTGCACCAGGTCTGGTCAGGAGACGAGGTGAAGAGGCCAGACTGCGGGTCAGACGGCGGGGTCAGGATGGAGCCGGCCTCCAAGTGGAGTCGGCGGAACCCCTCCGACATGTCAGACGAGTCCGACAAGGGCGGCTCGGGGAGGAAGACCCCCTCCGTGTCCAACACGGGCTCCTGGCGGAGAGGCATGAGCACTCAGGTGGGGGTGACGTCCCCCCGGACTAAAAGCACCAGTAGCACAGGATCCACGAGCTCCAGTGGCCTCAAGACCCACAGTTCAGGTAGCACAGATGTTCACTTCTATTGCTGAGTCATCCTTTCATCTGCTCATTTCTGAAATCACCTGTTCCCAAAAAACGTGCAATCATTGAAGTGCAATGAACACCCTTGTTCTGTGTTTGCTGCAGGTAAGACAGATGACGTCAAGGTGTCTGAAAAGGGTCGTCTCTCTCCTCGCTCTAACGGACTGCACCGCTCGCCATCGGACGCAGGGCGCAGCAGTGGTGATGAGGCAAAAAAACAGTCGATCCCCACCAGCCGCACATCGGCGACAAACGCCCTCGCACACACTGTTTCAGACCCCCACTCCCAGACACATGCACTCACTTCGCGCACCCCCACCAGCACCTTTGGCTTCAAGAAGCAGGGCCACGGGATGGTGACCATGGTAACCGCCAGCGGCGCCACCATCACAAGTGGCTCAGCCACCTTGGGGAAGATGCCCAAATCCGGGGCACGCTCACTTGGAGGAGGGCTGAAGGCTGGCGGGCACGACAGTGGGTCGGCACCAGGTCACCATGACGACGGCTTCCTCCCAATGAGTGCCCGCTCCACGCTACAGTACCGCAGCCTACCGAGGCCCAGCCGTTCGGGAGCAGCTGCCCGCAGTGGTAACCGCTCCTCCACCAGCAGCATCGAGGCTGCCGTGCTCTCCGTCACGACTCATGGGAAAAACTCCATCGGCATCTCCAAGACCAACGGCTCAGGAGGCCTGCTGGCCAATCAGACGGATCGAGAAAAGGGCGTCTCTGAGATCGACAACCTGAGGAGCGGAGTTGCGATGCAGAGCGGAGGAGCGGCGACTGTTCCTTTGACAGGAAGACAGCAGGTTTCTTCACCTACGCTGCGCAGGTGAGCTCACAAACACTTACAGAGCATCATTTGCCTTGTTCCAGATCCTGCAGACATAATGAGCCATACTGAGAGGGGCTCATCTTGTATGGGCTTGAATTTACCCACATAGCATAAGCACAGAGCTACACAGACAGGATGCCATTTGAAATGCAGTCACAGTAAATAATAAACACCTACACATGTGCGCGAGCACACACACACACACACACACACACACACAGGCTCAGTGAGGTTAAATGGGGCCATTGTAAAAGGCAGGCTTTGAGCTGGTCTGATCAGCTGCCAAGCCTCAACCTTGGTGGTGAGGGGGGACAGGAGGGTGTGGTGCTGGGTAATGGGAGCTGAGTCTTACCTCAGCGCTCTGCCCTCATTAATGTGGGGGAGTGATAACTGCCATTATCGCCCACTACGTTTTCAGTGCACCCTAGCCTGCATTTAAATCTAGCCCAGGGTTAGCAGAGAACCAGGAGAGAGGTCTGTGTGTGTGTGTGTGTGTGTGTGTGTGTCGGTGTGTGTGTTGGTGTGTGTGTTGGCATTGACTCAGATCTGAGTACTGACTCCTTGCTGCAGAGGAAAGACATTTTCGTCCTTTTAGTGGCCATGAATATTTACATGACTTTTGTAACATGAGGATGTTGTTTAATTGCCTTTAAATATTTATAATCCCTGGAGGACAGAGTCCAACTTTTTTTTAATCAGTTTTAAATTTACGTTTATGTGCAAAAAATGATAGCTTCAAGTAACTTGCAACAACAGGGTTGTTTTAAACCAGTGTAGAACAATTAAGCATTAAAGATTTATGAGAATTATGATCTACATGCATTCAAAAATAATGTAGTAATTTAATATTGAAAAATGTAGATGCATCTATTACCCATTATGGTAGAGTGAAGGTACTGGTGTCATATGAAACCAGAACACCCTCAGGAATCTGTTGATTGCTACCGAACTGGTTTGTGATGAAGGATGCTAGATAACGCTCCAATGTCGTGCACAGTTTTAGTGAGGAAAAACTGGCATGGCCATTTTCAGCCATCACCTCAACATGTGGTGAGTCTCCTCTTTATGGACATGTCTGTCCACTTTGTGATGTGTTTGTCTGCTCTACTATTATGTCTTTCTGCTGTGTTCTTTGTACCACAGCAAGACAGTTTTCTAAAAATAAGATTAAATATATTGCCTTGTTTTTTTATATTGCAGTATATTGAATCGTTACACCTGTATCATGATAAGTATCATATGCTGGATTCTTGCCAATGCCCAGCCCTACTATATGTGGATCATATTGTGAAGGTTACGCAGACAGAACGTGCATCTTTTGCTCTACAGAAATTAAAATCTTGTTTGGACATGGTGCTCTTATATTTATGGATTCTGTGATTTGATAAAATTCATCAGAATGAAAGTGTTTTCAGAAGTTACATCTTTAGATTTTCCACAGGTTGTTTGGTGGGAAGCCCAGTAAACAGGCTCCGGTCACCACGGCTGAAAACATGAAGAACTCCACCGTTATCTCCAACCCCCACGCAACCATGAACCATGTGGGCACGGTACTGGAGTCACCTGATGGAGGGCTGGGAGGCGTGGACAGTGAGACCAGCAGCCCTCTGTTTGGGGGCAGAGTGCAGGGAATCGGGATGGGGACGCTGGGCAGTGAGCAGGTGAGCATGGTCAAATTAACAGATAAAGGACATCATAATGGACTGACATGGCTTTTAGGGTTAAGAGTCTTTAAAAATTCAGTATCTTTCCTGTAAGACGACTAACTGGTTTATCTTTAGAACAGAGTCACAGGAGCAGATGCTAATTCATTAGTTCACTGCTATTTTTAGCTCTCACACATTCTTTAGCTGCCCACCACCCATTACTTCTCATGAAAGGAGCAAAAATGTTCTTTTTCCTGTGTTTTAAGTTTATTTTGGAGTTGCATGTGAATTATTTCTTGCCTTGCCAGTGGCCCACCACCTTTGTCCTGTAATAACTTAAGTGATTTCTTAAAGTGGCTTCAATTCTGTTGACTAATTAATGGACTGCATGTGTTTATAGCTCTGCCTTTATAGTACCAGATCAGGGTGCTCGGTACCTCAACCGGAGGGACTGGAGTGGTTCTATTGGTGTGGACTGCTTGGTGGAAATCTGTTTTTTAGAGAGTAGCTGGTGAACATAGTGGAGCTTTTAGCAGATCTTAAAGAGAGTGAATACTAGATTTACAATCACCGGGTATACACTAACACGTTTACTCATTTTACATGTAAAGTTTGCTATGTATGGTTTGCTATATCAATTTAAAAGTGGCTGAAATAATTATTGCAGATTTAATGTTTTCATCCAGTGCCATCATTAGGTCAATATATGTAGTTAGTAGTACGTAGTTTATTCTCTTAGCTTATATTGGGTTAACATTTCACAAAGTATGTCTTAGTTTTGCAGACATGAACCAGTGTTAACCTTACTTGCTCAACATCTTCACGTTAGCATTATCAAAGTGAGCATGTTTTCATGCCAAAGCACTACTCTGCCTAAGTGGCAACAGTGGGACTCTGGACTCTTATCATGTGGTATTTAAATCCCTGACTAACATCATATAAAGAAACAATATCAGATTTCTTATTGAGTCTTTCTAGAACTAGAGCTTTTTTAGAGCTGAGAAATGACTCTTTACCTTTAAGCTTAGACGTGATGTATGTGTTGAACAGTGTTGTGCAAGTTACTGAAAATAGTAACTAGTTACAGTTACTAGTTACTTTATTCAAAAAGTAACTCAATTACTTTACTGATTACTTACATCAAAAAGTAACATGTTACTGTTAAAAGTAAATATTTAGTTACTCTTTAGTTAGAACTTTAGTAATACTCGAATGCTGTTGTTAACAACATTGGTGCTGAAGGTGTTTGTGAGATAATTGCAAAGCTTTGGCAGGGACTCATGGATGATTTTATTCTCACCTGACTAATACAAACCCACTGAATTCTTTCAAGTGCTAATGAGTGTGCTCACTGAAAGTAGACATGAGCCAGGCAGGTACTTGTTTGACTTGCTGTGGTGTGAGCGTGCTCGGTCATGAACCATGAACTCACCGTCACCCTCTCACATGATTCATAAGACGCAATCACACCGTATGTCTCAATCATGACGTGATTCACGGTGCATTGTTTTTAAGCATCAGTGTGTAACAGTGAGCATAGGTTCAGAAGTTCAAATAGTTATCTTAAAACAAATAGACCATAGAGTGAAAGTGTATAATGCATCAGACAAACAGGATAGCAGCAAAATTTGAGGAAAAGCTGAAACAATAACGTCCTCTCCACCCCTCCACAGGCCTCCAGTCCCGGCTCGGTCTACTCCTCCACTGGTCCATCCAACAGCCTGACGTGGGGCACCACCTTCAGCAGCTCTTCTGCACAGAGCAGGGAGAGCACGCTGGGTGGGCACGGCGGGACGGGCAGCATGGGGTTCCCCTCCGTCAGCAGCATGCACACCAGCAGCGAGTCTATCGACATGAGCCTGGGCAGCGGTGGACATGGAGCCCACAGGGAGGACACCCTGTCTGCTCTGGGCCGCACCGGCAGCGTCAAGACTGGCATGTCTGAGAGGTGAGTGGGTGTTGTTCATTAAAACTGCTTTAAGAATAGGCACATCAAATTTAAAGTCAGTCTTCAATAATAGTATACCGTATCATCTGGCCTTCATTAGTGTGTAGGTGTTTGTCACATTAGTCGCTACAACCAGGCCAATAAGACCTTAACACTTTTGCATGTTGTTGCTTATGAGATTACCTTTGCATCTATAAAAGACTGAACTCTGTCTTTCTAAAAGTCACAATATGTTTTTTTTTATATTCCTAAATAATTGCATTTCAGAGGTAAATTATGTATTATGTACAAATCAGATGAAATAATCAAACAGTTTATTAGTTTTATCTCAACAGCTAAAATTTGTTTTATGATAATATCCAGGAGAAGAATATCTGTATAAGGTAATGCTTTGAAAGGGATAACTCTGCATAACAGTACTTTGCCTTTTTTCAGAACATTTTGCGGATGAATACTTTTTTGAATGCAAGACTTTGTAGTTTTTCTGTGTGTTGAAATTGATACTGTCGCTAAATTGCTCCTCTTTTGATGACGTGTAGACATTATAGTCTCCAGAACTGAGCTGACGCAGAAAGCTTCATGGCGTGGCGAGGTGTCGCTTCTTGTTTGCCGTTCTGTCCGCGCTCGTGCACAGAAACTAAATGCTGCACCGTCCTCAGCCGATTACACAGGTTGACTGTGTAATGTGACAGGAGAAAGAAGTGAGGCTCTTGAGGCAACGACATCACCCTACCTCACTGAGTTTTCTCTTTCATTGGTGAAGAATCTCGCTGTCAGTTAGACCTCTGTTCTGAAGGACTCACTTTATTCTCTAAACACTTTCTTTTTCTGTCTCTTTCTGTGCATTTTCTTCTTCCTGTCTTCCATCAGTCCCCTCTCCTCCCCCTCCGCTAGCCCTATATTCAGCCGAAACACGCTGCCTCGGAAGCAGGACAGGTAAATGTACCTGTGTGCAGTGTCAGGCTTCTGGTGAATCAGCTATGGGGTTTCCTAGTAAACCACCACTTGGTGCCACACAGAGAGCATCCCAGAGAGCCACAGCAGAGAAGCTGCTTGTGGTACTTTGTTGTGTTTTATGATGGTGACTTTTTTGCGTGGAGGTGTGTCAATCTGTGTGGTAGCTTGTGGTTAATTTTAGGACCTCTAGCTCCCGTTTGAATGGACATTTATGAGAGAGTGTAACTGTGAGGTTGTTTGTGTGGATGTTGGCAGCTACACTGTTTTTGTTTCGTGGTTCCTGTTCAAAGGCTGCCCCCTTGTGGTAGAGTTTGAATGTGCAGATTTGCCCATTAGTTTACCCAATTTATGTTCATTATTAATTGTACACTGCACACCATTTATGAGCCATGATTCACCAAATTCACAATAAGAGCAATATCCTTGCAAGTTGAAAATAGTTTTAGATAGTACTTGAGAAATGCAACCACGTGTTTCTTTGCCTCTTTGCCTCCTTTGCTTTCCTGCTCTGAAGTGTTTCTCTCCCACAGCGGGCCACACTGTGGTAGAAACACTCTGCCTAAGAAAGGACTCAGGTACTGACTTCACTTCCTGCTGGACATGTTGCGCTTTCACACACTCGTCCACCAAATTGTCTTCTGCTTTGTCTTTTATTTCTGCGTCCACATTCACTCTTCAAGGCTGGCGCTCACGCTTTAAAAAAAAGTGCTTTTGACGTTTTTGTGTGGCACTTGGTGCACATGTTGTTGTTGTTGTTGTGTTGTGCTTCTGTAATGAGGCATGTCACTTTATCATCACTGTGTTGTGTTGTAGCAGGCCTGATTTTGGGGGCGACATTTTGTTTGGCTTCTTTTCTGCTTTCCTCCAGTTTCTGTTGCTCACAGCTGAGAATCAGTCAGTGTTCACACTGTTGTAAATCCTTGTTTCAATCATTTGTCCTTTTAGATCCCGGCTGCTAATCTGGCTGCTAAAGAGAAAAAAATATCCACCTTTCTGATCGTACAAAGTCAGAACAATCTGAATAATCTTGTCCTGTAAAAACACAGAACCCACACTGCACCTGTTCACGTCCTCGCTCCCACCTTAACCTTTCTCTCTTTGCCTTTCTCTAGGTATGGCCTGTCCCCACAGCTGAGAGGCCATGAGGAGGGCCGTGATTGGCTGCGCTCCCACTCCACCAGCGGGCTGCAGGAATCGGCCAGTAACTCCCCGTTCTCCCCCAGCTCCAGCGTCACCTCCCCAACCGGCACCCGCTTCAACTTTGGACAGCTTGGTACGCCATATTTTATAGTCTATCACCTTTTTACAGACTAAACAAGAAATCCCCAAAATATATCAATGATGAAAAAAATCCTTACCTTTATCATTCTCACAGCATCCAGCCCAACCTCAGCAGCTCAAATCAATCTCGCCGGTCTGCGTAACAACAGCCTGACCAATCAGGACGTCTCCTTCGACCCTTGCAGCGACAACCGACTGCGGAACTCCTGCATGTCTCTGGACGAGAAGACTCGAACCATGAGCAGGTCGGGCTCTTTCAGGGACGGTTTTGAGGAAGGTAAGAGGAGATGAGAAGGCTAGGTGGATGTGAGAATCTGTAATTAAAGTGTAATCTCTCTATGACTCTGAAGCCCCCCTTTCCTTATTCCACACACCCGTGCCAAAAAAAGTATAATTCCATTTGTTTAGACAACATTAGGACGGATTATGACTGCTCCTCTAAGAAAAGCCCTCCATCCCCTTAGAAATCCATAATCAGCTTTGGCACAGCTTTGTTTTTCCATAAGCTTGTTTATTGGGGGGAAAAGTACCCAACCATGCTTTTCCCACCAGTAGGCAGACTCCCTGCTCAGACGGAGGCCATAGAAACACAATGCTGTGATTCAGAGGAGCAAACTAAGACTAGGAGCGAGGAAGTTGTGATATTGTGTGGTTGTTTATCCAGCCTTAAACACTTAAATAATGTTAAGCAGCCACAGATGGTAGTGAACTTGCATATCAGTAAACTGCAGTATAAATAATAAACCATAAGGTAATGCAAGACAGTTAAAGTGCACAAGGCCAAGTGTTTCATCTCTGGGGTTTATAAAGATTGGTCTAAAAAAGAGGAAACACTTGGCCTTGTGCACTTTAATTGTCTTGCATTACCTTATGTTCTTAGCTGACAGGCCTCCAGACTGGCTGGAGGCCTGTCAGCTAAGAACAAAAACTGAGGCTAGTATTCACTCATGTTCAACAAAACTAGACAACAGAAGTGGTCTCGCTTGGCCTCTGCAGTGACAAACAGATGGTAGGGTCAGAATTTGGCGTAAACAGCATGAAAGCATGGATCCATCCTGCCTTGTGTTAACTGTTCCGGCTGCTGGTTTTTGCAGGTCTTTTAAATTCACAAAACACAAGATAACACACTAAAGGAAAAGGGGAAAGCACAAGAGCAGAATAGGTAATAATGTTGATGATAAATGTGTTTGTAAATGCGTGGTATTGTTTTTTTTCCTGTGTAAGGACCAGTGACCCCACACTGAGCACTCTGTTTTATGACATATATGAAGGTAAATTTTGTCAGGCAGCCTGTTGTACAGCTGACTTGAAAGGCATACCTGAGCTTTTCCCTTCTATCCAGAAGCTGTTATACAAATGAACAGGTAGCACTCACCCAATCTGCACATTCACAATGTCACAGCTGCAAACTTATTATTATTGCACCCCCCAGTAGTGTATCTGACTCTTTTTCTTCCCCAGCTCCATGAGTCTGTCTTCCCTTTCAGAGGAGGAGATAATTACAGGGATCACAGTGAGAGGCGTGAGACAGACGTGATGACATGCACGAAACCTGCAGCATAACTTTCCCTCTCTTTGTGTTTATGATAAGAGTGTAGGTCTGCGAAGGACATGCGGTTTGTGTAGGGTATATATGTGCATGTTGCTGAGGTTTAGAGTTACCCAGCCGTTGTTGGATTGACAGGACAAAAGTCACATCATCCACCCAGCACTGTGTCAGACCTGCCCTGTGTGACAGCACTGTCACTGCACCCCCATTACTCACCTTCTCCTTGTGTCTGTGGTAGAAACCAAGATTATGTAGCTACCTCTAAGAGATAGCTGCTCAAAGTGTATAAAAGTAGATTAGTTGTTCTTATATCTGCCGACAGTGTCCGTACAGTATATAAAACAACATCAATGAATCCACCTTTGATATAGTAAACAAGGAGGGTTGGGAATCAAATCAACTCACAGTGCAATAGTATAATGATTATAATTGTATCGAGGCTACTCTATAATTTAGAATATATTATGAGACATTACAATATCTCTGTGATCGTGCTGGTTGAAAACTATCTGTTGACGAATCAATGTTGCACAGCTGCCATGCTGACTTTTTATTGCGCTTCAGTTTCACAGAATGTTGTTGACAACCGTACACATGCAACATCAGTACTTTTAATATTCTGAAATTTTATATTAGTTTTTAGATTTTCAGAAACTCAACAGCAATTTCAGCAAATGACTGTGATTACAAAAAGCACAACAGTTATGAAAATGATGACAACTTGGTCCAAATTTGTTGACAATATGTCACAAGATCACAAATTTGTGATTACTGTTCATCCACATGTTATCAATTCCAGGGCTGTGTCATTATCAATTAATCTGCAGATTATTTTCTAGATTACTCAGTTGCTTGATTTGTCTATAGAATATCTTAAAACATTTTATTTTGATTATTTTATTAGACCAACAATCCAAATGCAAACATATTCAGTGTAACATATGATAGAAGTCATCATCACATTGGAACCAGGGGATGTTTGGCATTTTACCACAAACTGGTGAGATTTAAACCAGACAGCAGTGAATCTATTAATGATCCTTTTCATGTGGCTCCCAGCACACCTTACTGTCTAGACTGAATTGACATAAGAGTGAGTCCATGGTGAACTGAGGTCTGCTCCCTCTGTGAGGAGAAAAAATGAATGGATGAATGGATGTGCTGGGATCAGCCCGAGCTCTCTGTGTGGTTGATGACATCACGTTGCTGATCCCTTCTTGATCTGCTCCTGGGCAGGAAACAGTGCTGGCGCTGTGTGCTGGCCTCTGATTATGGCTAGTGGTTGAGTCATTAGCAGGGTAGTGCTCGGGCTGCCATTACTTGCCCCACAGTCTTACTGTAATGAGTAGCAGTTTTATCTTTATGACCGCAGAGCTGCTGCAGTCATTAGTTATTATGTTGGGGAGGAGGTGGCAGGATGAACTGGGAACACTGGGCAGTCCTGAGTTGGGGGGGGGTACTGTTGTTTGTCTTTCTAATCCCCACATTTGCTTGTGGTTTTTGTCTCTACAGTTCATGGATCATCCCTGTCTCTGGTCTCCAGCACTTCTTCCATTTACTCCACAGTGAGTACACGAAACATGATTCACATTTTCAGTATGAATTCTTTTTGAATATTGGTGTATATTAAGCAAATTAAGAAAGGTTTTAGAAAATCTGCATATCAGTTCAGATTGCCCTACAAGTCATGTGGAAAAAATCAGTTTCTGCTCTTGCCCATGGAATAGAAATGAAATATTGAGCTTTTGAGTTGCCAAATACGGCATTACATATTTTCCCTCTAATCCATCCAGAGATATCTGACTCAAACACCCTTTGAAACAAAGGTTTGGCTGCAGTCAGAGGTGTACTAGGGCACAGCCCATGTGGACACACAGTAGCCAATCAGAGCCTAGTTTTCACAGCATAGTTCCTCCCACCCGTGTGTGAGCAGGTTTACTCACCTGGGCAGGTGTAGCAGAGAAACACTCTCAGACACTGGATCTCTGCTGCACACTGGCTGGTCCTTTGAGCTGCAGAGTAACAGGTTTGAAAACAGTGGAGGCAAAGATGATGGCGACTCTTTCCCTGACAGGTGTCACGTCCTGGCAACAAACGGTAGGGATGGCGATTCTGCTTTTTCTAGATAACATATAATCACAGATGTGATTTTCTGTTTCATTATTGGTGAATGAAGATTGAGAGGACATGTCTGGCTGTGTCTGTGGATTCATGTGATTCATATCTGAAATTTGTTTTTGCACAACACCACCACAAAAAAAAAAACAATTTGAAATTTGTTTTCTGATTTCTTATTTTTTTTCCTCTTCCTGTCTCAGTTGTCTCGGTTGATGTTGATAGCTCATGGGATTGTTTTTAGTCTGGGCTTTTGCCTCAGAGTCAGATCTCTGTGTGTTGTCTGTATTTCCAAAACAGAAAGGCTGCTCTGTTTGTGTGCCTCGCATCATGTGGTCATGTGTGCAGGCGTGATTGACAGCCCTGTTTGGGTGTGCAGACCATTGTGTGGTCAGATGGCACTTTGTGAAGCATCCACTCATGCCACAGAACACTTGTGCTTCTCACACTGTCGTACGTGCACAGACACATTAGGCTGTCGGAGCCTGTTTTTGTGGCCGGTAGGTGGAACCACATGAAAAATCATTAATTACGTCTTGTGTTGCTTCTTTCACAAGCGCTGTGCTCAGGTCTCTGACGAACCATAAATCTTACAGAAAAGTACCCTGATGCCCAAAACACACACATTTTCTGTCCTCTTGAATTTTCTGTTGGTAGACTGCTACCATAGAAAGTTTCTGTGACTTTGGTGAAGCAGCACTCGCCGTCACTTCTTTTACAAACTGACGCTTTTGCAATGCAAATGTGACACTAACATTTGTCATTGACGTTCACTGGCAATTCTCAATGACATTCTCTGTTAGCATTGTAGTTGACAATAGTCTTAGCCTACAATAGCCTTTTGTTGTCCGGGCTATTGTCTACAGTCATTGTTAAATCTGTTTGCTAGTCTGCTAACATTGCCTGATGTCACAGAAAGCAACCTCACTAACCTACCTAATCGACAGCTGATTAGCAAATAATCTTTTTGAGAAGGGGCATGGATTTGATTGAAAAGTAATTTGTGACTTTATGTTATTTAATTTCCTTACTTATTCTTTGAACAGTTAGCGAGCTTTTGCCTTAAAGGCAATATCTGGCCGAGAAGTTGCAGATTGCAATGGTCCAAGTGTGTTGAGACGTGTGGAAGAAATCCGAATTCTTAATATTGTTTTCCATTTCTGAGTATCGATCCTCCTAAATGTGACACACTGATCCATTTAAAGGTAGCAGATTCTTGAAAAATCTTAATGAAATCTATCATTTTTACCTGATAATAGCCCCCTTAAAATTATGATGACAGTCGGGTTGTTTCTGACACTACCGATGGATGGCATCAAAGTGGGAAATCTCCCAGTTATGCAAATGAGAGGCGTGTTAGGCTGGCAGAGTGTAAATTTCACTGTTGACTCACCACACACACTCCAAACAAGCTATTAAAAACAGCACCAGCCACTGCTTAGGTGCGCTGTCAGTGCCCGTTGCAGCTTGTTTACATGTAAATGTGGGTGTTGCGTGTTTCAGCAGCAGCAGGGTGTGTTGCGTTCATGCGGCATTGTTGTCCCTGCTCTCACTCTGGATGTATTTGGCTACCTGTCTTTTCTTACCATTGTTCTGTGTGCAGCCTATTTGAGACAATAGGGTTCTCTCCCTCTCACACTCACATTCATACAGGTGAGTGAAATGCCTTCAGGAGGATAGCTCTGCTTTCCAGACATGTTACACCAGACAATCTCCTCCACAGTTTATACAGCCGGTCTCCATGGAGCTGATAAATCAAACAGGAGTGAGGATGTGCACAGTGCAATGTGGTCTGACCTCCAGCAGCTTCACCTGCTCTGCCTTGTCATTAAAGCATGTCAGTATGGAGTCAGGACATCCTCCTAATGATTTTCTCTCTTTTCTTACAGAACGAGGAGAAGTCTCAGTCGGAGGTAAGCGTCAGTCCGCCCACACCCCTCCTCTCATGTGTTTTCACAGCTCTTTCATTTTCTGTGTGCAGTGGCTGGACTTGTTGGAACATGGGGGCGTTTTCACAGTTGTATTTAGTTACACATGTAACTGTTATGTGACTGACCCTGTAACAGGCTCTTGTACCTCTCTGAATACCTGTGTACACCTGTATGTGCTCTTTCATGCATGTTTCATCTCTTAACCTGAACATATCACAGCTCTAATCTGGGCATCTCCCTAGTTTGTGTTGCTACACTTATTTTTTCATTGTGTGCCTGATCAATGTTTTTTGTTGTTGTTGTTTTTTTTTGCATCCTCAGATCCGAAAGCTGCGTCGTGAACTGGACGCCTCCCAGGAAAAGGTTTCTGCCCTGACGACACAGCTGAGTGCCAATGTAAGTGAGCAAGCACACACTGACACATGACGTTAATGTGTTATTATGTTAGTATGTCATCTCTCATTCATTTTTATTGTGTCATGAATATAATAGTCACCATCAACAAAGGCTGTGCTGTTTTGGCCCCAAATTCATCAGACATTTACAGTTAAATACAATACCAAATAATGTTGCAGGTTTCGGGCCTTCAAAGACAACTTCACAACAAATTTTGATGGAAACAAAAAGACTTCTTGTTAAATACAGTGAAGGGTGTAACAAGCATGGAATAGATCTTTATTGTCATTGTGTGTCATTATTAAATATGAAAGAAAAATATATACCAAGACAAGGGAAACAAGATAAAGTGACCAGTGCAATGTTAAGTAGCACCATATGTGGTGATATGTGCACTATTATTTAATAATATGTACTAAAGGATATTGAAGTGTGCAAAGAGTCACAATATCTGCTCTATGATGATATTTTAGATTCTTTGAGCTGAATAATAACATGCTGACGTTAAGCAAGCAAGCATTTGATAATTATCCCCTAACATAGAGCACAACTGAGGCAATAGCTTTGCAGGTATTTGACATTGTGCTGTGGTGCCAGTGCAGCAAAATACACACAAGTGCTCATAAATATATATATATCTATATATATATATACACATATATATATATATATATATATATATATATATATATATATATATATATATATATATATATATATAGAGAGAGAGAGAGAGAGAGAGAGATAGATAGATATAGAGATATATATTTATAGCTGTGAAAGTTTCTCTATCGCCCAGCCAATTCCCGAACATATGCAAGCATGTTTTGTGATATTCATCAAATACTGAACAACAATCACTTTACTGGTGTGAGGTGTAATTTCACATCTGGCAGAACCATAAAAGCGTCTCCAGACACGAACCTCTCTGCCAACCTGCCCTACTGCATTGCGTAAGTCTCGCCATGCTCTGCTTGTAATCTGGTGCCTGAGTGGGTCTGTGGTTCCACTGTGGATTAGTGATATGGAGAGGCAGTGGTGTTGGATTACAGCAGCAGAGTCAAGACTGGGCACACATTGCTGAGGGATGGTCACAGATGCGGACTGGAGATTTACAGCTGATGACGCCTGGATAGAAGGTGTGGTGGTGGTGTTGAAAGAAAAAAAAAACAGAGGATCTGCTCGTGGGGGGTCATGAGTGTGAGGGAGGGGCTTTGTCTCTTCAAATACTTGATTACACACTGCAGACAGATGATGAATTATGTGAACACGCCTCGAAGGGCCCGAGGCAGAGAATCCAAGAACGTCCTCTGCAGCAAAGAAGTCACGTCTTGAATCACACATCCGTCCACACCTTGCCCAGCTCACACACACTTCCTGCAGGCGTCTGCTCATCACTCTAAAGCCTAATACAATATAGTGAGACACGACCCTGCTCACCTTCAGTGCTGGTTTTCATTTGGTTTTCAAGACTGAAGGCATGTTGGGGCAGCAGACAGTAGGAATGGACTTTGTGTTTGACCATTATTGTTTTGCTGTTTTATATTCCAGTGAAATACTGACAGAACTTTGTGTGTTAGATGCATGTAGTATTTTATAAGCACATCTGGAGGATGCAACACAAACAAGAACTCTGTAGACTCTCTGAGTCTCTGTAAGGCTGAGAATTAGAGTAGGTTTGAGCTCTGCTACTGTCCTGGTTTTATTGTAACTTGTTTGTCTCCCTGCAGGCTCACCTGGTGGCAGCGTTCGAACAGAGTCTGGGTAACATGACCATTAGACTGAAGAGTCTCACCTTGACAGCAGAGCAGAAGGTGAAAACAGCTCCTCTTCTTTTTTCCTTTATGCCGGTCAAAATGCACATTCAGAATCACAGCAACTGATTTGTCGATTTGATCCACTTGGGGTTTTACTTAATGTAGGACTCTGAGCTGAATGAGTTGAGGAAGACCATCGAGCTGCTGAAGAAGCAGAACGCTGTTGCTCAGGCCGCCATCAACGGGGTTATCAACACACCTGAACTCACACCTAAAGGGGACAGAACAGGTAGAGAAAAACACGACACAAAGCCAAGTTAATATTTTAAATCAGAATTTCAGTGGTAGTCATTAACTACAGTTGTGCAAATAAATTAATGTTTAGTGTTTTTCTAGTGAATATAATTCATCAGAATGTAGAAAAGACGTCCAGCAGAGTGGCCATTATGACACACCATAGTCATAGTCCGAGTCAGAGTGAATCTGATACTTTTGGTTTGTTGTCTTTTTGGTGTGGTTCAGCTTCACATTTCACAAAGTTGGCCAAATATGTTGCTGAGTTGTTTGTGTGAATGAACAAATACTTCTTGTTGAACTTTATTTTAAATAGTTTGTATGTTCGCTTCAGCCCAGATGTCAAGCAAAAGTCAGATAACCTGTCTGCCACTCACTGTTTGGTTCGCTCTTTCTTAGTGA
The DNA here is from genome assembly GCA_029721515.1 of Synanceia verrucosa. NCBI lineage: Eukaryota > Metazoa > Chordata > Actinopteri > Perciformes > Synanceiidae > Synanceia > Synanceia verrucosa. Next base: position 28,911,477 of record CM056549.1, read on the forward strand.
GATCAGTGATCTTCCCTTATCAATACATTGTTTTTGTATCTTTTCTGTAAAAGTTGGTTAGCAAACAGAATGAAAATGTTGTAAAGTGTGTTAAAGGAGGCTAATGTGATGCACTCATTTAATCGCAACAAATTTATTCCAAAATATGTTTTTCTGTAGTCAAAACCTCAGTAGTGGTTGATATTTAATGAAAGACCTCTTCCAGCCTAACATTTGTTAAACACTGGCCTGTGTGTCCTCAGCCAGCAGTAACGGCAGTTCCCAGCAGCAGCAGCAGCAGCAGCAGCAGCAGAATAATCTGCAGCCAGACCTGCGTATCAGGAGGCAGCACTCCTCTGACAGTGTCAGCAGTGTCGCCAGCGCAACCAGCCACTCCAGTGTTGGCTCCAACATGGACGCAGATGCAAAAAACAAAAAGAAGAACAAGAAGAACTGGGTAATTAAAAAGAAATAATACTACTAAAGACCTGAGTGTGTGTGCGTGTGTGGTGATGATGAGTCACTAACAAGCAGCCAGCAGGCACTTATGTTGGTTTGTTTTTGTCTTTGTCTCTTTGTACATTTTCATGTGTGTCACTGTCACATGTTTGGGTTTCTTCCCCTCTAGGCATCTTTCACTGGGGAAAAGGTGAATACACCTACAGTAGTACATACCTAACTAACTACTGATGGTTTGTAGGTGGTTTCATTAGTTGTTTTTTCACTAGTGATCATCCAACAAAACATTTAACATACTTACAAACTTTTCCTTTATGTTGATGAAAGACTTTTTTGTGCACCGGAGGACAAATCAGAGATGATGACGTATGTAACTTTTCCCCCGTCTTGTTTTAGCAGCCTGTGGTAGACAGTATCTGACCCTGATGTTGAGCAGCGTGCTGCTTTGTGTTCGCTGTTTAAAAGATGTGAGCTCATGTAGAGTTTCCTGCTTCAGGCCACAGTGATAATAAACAACCTCTCCTGTGTGTGGATATGCTTCCAGCTGTCAGGGTTTGTGTAGATGAGACCCCACAGGAGGCTCCTCCATGCAGCTGCTCATTCACTGTATGTGATGAGGACTGTATGGGGGCTGTTTGGGAGTGTATAATGGCTCATGAAAGACCCTGTTTCATGGTGGTTGTGATGTAGCATTAACTTGCAGCTGCCTGGAGGAAAAAAAAATAATATTTTGTTTTGTAGGGACATCTAGATTAATCTCTGTCCTTCCATAAACACATTAACACCACCAAACCCATATGAACATGTGCTATTTTGTCTCTCTGTCTTCCTTTGCTTCACTTCATGTGGCAGGTCTATGAGGTAAGAATGTGTGTGAAATGAAAGAAACAAAGCTGTCTAACCCCCTGCACTTTCTCTAGGTTACTAACCTCTGTCCTCTTCCTCCTGTCCTCTGCTGCCACCGTAGTGCCTGTCCTCTCCTCCCCAACACTGCTTCTCCCTGACAACTGCTCTTATGGCACTTGAGCCATCTCTTGAAATGAAAGATCCTTCAGAAAATATGAATTATTGTCAGGGTGTTAATGATAAAGCTATTGTCTCTGGATCAGTTTTTGACTTGACATAATGAAATTTTCATAACAATATAAAAAAATACCACTTAACAACAAAAAAGAAGAAGACTCTAACTGTCCAAGTGTTTTCACTCTTGTGTTTATGACTTAAGAAGTGGTGAAAAAAAGGATTATTGTTGTTGTTGTAATACTCACCACTACCGCCGCTCTAAACAGGACTTGAGTTTTAATTTACATAAAGTACTAAACAAAATATATATGTACAGTACCTTGTGTTTAGACCTCAGGTGACAAAAAGTTTACTACTAATTTGATTTAATTTGATTTACTTTAATACATTTTTTCCACAGATGGGAAACAAAATATTCAAGTTCTGAAGTCATAAACAAGAGAGAAAACTAATTCAATCAGATCAGATTTTCCTCAGATAGAAAATGGATAATCACTTGTGTTTTCACAATAATGTCTCAGGAGATTGTTGGAAAGCTTCACAGCCAAAAACTGAAGCAGAAGCAGCAGTAAGAGTGTAAAGTGTACATGGTGGATTTCTCCTTTAAACAAAAATCAATCACCTACTGACATGAGTCTTCTATAAAAATATCCCTGTAGTTTGAATATGGCCCATAATTTTTTAAGAACAGAATTCATTGCCGTTTTAAAAAGTGAAGAGAAAATGCAAATTATGTTGACAATACTTATAATGAATTCAGTAGTATTTTTTCATTATGAATATGTATCGCTGTACACTCCTCACACTCAGTGTTTGCATTCAGAGCTCAAGTGATAAGACAGTCTAACCATAATTTCCTGTGACTCACTCCTCTACTTTCCCCAGCTCACTCCTCCTCTCAGCCATGTCTTTTTGGGAGTGTGTTCCTTCACTCTTTCTCTCTTTGCTACCTGCAGCTACGAAGCTCCTTCAAACAGGCATTCGGCAAGAAGAAATCTCCCAAGTCGGCCTCTTCTCACTCCGACATTGAGGAGATGACGGACTCGTCGTTGCCGTCCTCCCCTAAGCTGCCCCACAACGGCAGCACAGTCTCCAGCCACATGCTCAGAAACACTCACTCCAACTCTCTGTACGTTCACATCGTTGTCCAAATGTGACTGTAGCATCCTAATAAATGGAAAACCACCCAGTCAAAATAGAAATATTTCACGTCCTGCTTGTGTGTGCACAGATTGTCTGAGTGTTTGGACAGCGAGGCCGAGACGGTGATGCAGCTGCGTAGTGAGCTCCGGGAGAAGGAGATGAAACTTACTGACATCCGCCTGGAGGCTCTCAGCTCAGCTCATCAGCTGGACCAGCTCCGAGAGGCCATGAACCGCATGCAGGTGTGCGCACACACACAAACACACACGCTCACATTTATTGGAGAAGTGATTAGAGAGCGATGTCACAGAAATGGTGCAGCAACAGTTTTTGCTCTCTGTGTATTCACTTCTGTAAATCCTCCTGTTTCTATTTCTGCTCATTGCTCCTGATTCGTCATATTCACATGGCAGCCATTTTGTTTTTAAGAGGTTGGGAAGGAATCCCCTGGAAATGAATCACTGAAATAGCAATGGTGAAGAGGTCCAACCATTTGTCTGGTATAGCCCAGGTAAGAGTTGAAACTGTGGAAATGTGAGCAGGTAAGTAATGGGAAGCAAAGGGAAACAGCAACTGGATTGAAGACTACATCCACAGTGATGGAGGAACGACTACCAGCATGACCAGCCTGACACAATTTGTTGAATTATGACAGCGAGCTAATGTTAACTGGCTTTATGTTCTTGTTTGCCAGTTTGAATGTGATATTTTTGCCGTAATTGTGACAGTGCTGCTGCCCTCAACTCTGACTGAACCCTGAATGATGGCTGGTGATACAAAATGTTACTGGAAATATTGACACTGCCAGCCAAGGCATTGATTCCTGATACATTACTGAGCCAGTGTCAAGTAGCAACATGCCTGGCATCAGTGCACTTTCCTAAGACAATGTGGAAGTAACCTTCAATCCAGCTGCTCTATCTTATTGATTGGATTCTTTTAGGATCTTTACAGACATTCCTGCTCACATTTCAGATTGCACTTAGTTGGGGCACACAAGTCAAATGTTTGGACCTCCTGGAGATTCTTCCAACACTGAGCATGACTCAAAAGCAAAATATACCACTCAGCAATTCAAAATATGTACAGTTTTGGAGGCCATATGTTGGCTACAGGATATTCAGACCTATAATGCCAAACACCAGCTCCACATCCATCTGGTCAAAGATTAGCTGGCTAATGTTATGCTAACAAAATGTAGGTCAACACTGCAAAATTACTTCACTGGTATCGTGCGAAATGAAATTTAGATCTGGTATTGTGTTTCATTAGTTCAGCAGCTCTTTGCAGCAAACAGCCAGCAGATGGCACTGTACCCTTTATCATCCAAAGCTGGCCTGTCAATGATGCCACGTTCACGTTCACAGCAGAGTGATCAGTAAATATAAAATAATAAAGCCTTTGTTTGTGTTATATCTCTATTTTTATCCCCAATAATAAGCTTTTTGTTTCTAGTTTTAGTTTGAGACTTGTTTTATAATTGAGCCTTTGTGGTATTATTTGTTGCACAAGCTTTCCGTGCATTTGCAGCTGGTCTGATTGATTAAATGTCAACCATTACAACTCAACAAAACATCTGACATATGTCTGGCCAGATTTTTGCAGAAATGTGAAAGGAGAGTCTTTTGGACTCACAAGGTGTTTTAATCCAAACACATTAGTTAAAATTTGAGTTCAGATTGAATTGAAATTAATCTTTTAACTTTGTCTATCTGCAGGTGGAGATCGAGAAGCTGAAGGCTGAGAATGACCGTCTGAAGGTTGAGAATCTAGGCAGCAGGATGGGCTCCCAAGCCTCCATCTCTTCTTCCCCTCCGCCTCACACACACAGCCAGATTCAGGGAACCGGGCCAGGGCTCTCCCAGCACAGTCTCAATCTCACCACCAGCGAGTCCACCAGCCTGGGTAAAACAGCAGCTCAGTTACTGATAGATTTCTATTAGATACTGAAAAGGCTTCAAACTACGTCATCTTTCTGCAGTGACCAGATCTCTTACAGGGAGAGCGTAGAAACACTTCAGAGAAATACAGTGAAATGTAGAAACCTTGCCTGACTTTGCTCTGCCTTCCTGTCAGACATGCTGCTGGATGACACGTGCGGAGAGGGAGGGATGAGGAAGGAGGGGCGACTCGTAAAGATGGTCGTCAGCCTGGACGAGGACAGCAAGTGGGGAGAGGTGAGACTTTTTTCATTGGTTAAAGGTAGGGCCCCAAATTTTTTCTTTCCTGGTATCTCGTTAAAGTGTGGATTTGACCATGTCCCCATTCATTTAGATAGGGATGTGGTCTCCTTGGTCTCCTTGGAGGTGTTGCCAAGATGGCTGCCGAGTGGCATAACTTGCCTAGAAGGACTTTGGTAGCGGCCAGTTTCACCAAAATCACTTTTTGTCCAGAATCCATCCATTTTGCTCTCTAATCACGATCATCTTCACTTCCTGCTTTGATCTCCATGGCATATACTGTCTTTTTATGCTTCAACTACATCTCCCAGATGCCCCAAAATTACTCACAGGTTGTGGGAGACCGCAATCGGTGATCTGCTGCCGAAAAACAACTTTGCCGTATTTTTACATCAATGGCACTCAAGCATCAGATTTTGATTGACGTCAGAATTCTTCAATGACACTCAAATGTTAATATAAATATATAAAATATAAATAAATATAAATAAATCTTAATCAGGACTGCTGGAAATAAAATCTCAGAGACAGAAACTCTTCTATCCTTCCTTGAGCTGAATTGATGCTATATGCATATGCGCATCCATGGCACTTATGTGCAAATGTGTCCCCTCGCAAAATGTGGCCCCTCATGAAGGATGAGGCCCTATGCACAGCACGTTCTGCGTTTATATTATCTTTATTTTTCACAAAATGTTATTTATGTGTTTTTTTTTCTATTTTATTTTTATTCTTGACTATTTTTTTTTTGACATTGCACTAAGCACCATGTGGAGCAGCGTTCCTGATGTATGCACTGTCATATTTGAAATGATTTTGCCCTGATAATATGCCTCACTATCCCTGACACAGACACACACTTCTAGTAATAAATGATGATTAGGAGCCACTGTTTTTGTATCAGTCTATACATTGTTTTGTGTTTTTGTTTTTTTAATCCATTAGACCTGTTATGAATGTTAGTGTACCTGGAAGCTTTTTGGTGTCTAAAACCAGTCGTGTTTTCCCAGGAGAGCCGTCGTCATTTTCTGATTGGTTGCATTGGTGTGAGTGGAAAAACCAAGTGGGATGTCCTGGATGGAGTGGTACGACGCCTTTTCAAGGTAAACATAAAGAAGAACAACCACAATACAGAATCAGATAACAAGACAGTGTCAGAATCACCTTGGTGTCATTGCTGTTTTAAAGGTACAGTTCACCTCAACATCAAAAATTCACTCTTCCTCTAAGCTGTAGTTCTACCAGTCAAGATTGTTTTGGTCTTATGATATTGTATAGTATCTTATGATACTCTCAAATATAATAATATCAGAACTGACCTGACTGCTAAAAAGAATACATCCCACATGAACCTGTCCACAACAAAGTCTCTGGGGTAAATTGAGTAACAGGCTAAAAACACTAAAATATTTCCTCAATCACACACTGAAATGTGCTTCTGGCCAGTGTAGCTTAAATACTCTAGAGCAGATTTAACAGTCAATCATTAAATAATATCAAATTATGTATTTCTAAACAATAACTTTTAAGTTATTGATCATAAACCATGAATAGTCATAAAAGGTGAAGGAGAACAATGACACTCAGCTTCAGGTTTAACCCACTGTTACTTTTAATAGTAGAAATTATCAGGGCGCCACCCAGTTTTGTTAAAAGAGGGAAAACTTGTGAATTTGACATTAATTAATAGTCTCTTAATCTCAGGGTGCTACGGAGTTCTTGACCTGGTGAACAGGGAGTCAATTGCTTTATATACACACACAAACCAAATAACCAAGATCTTTATAAATGAGATGTTTATTTGAGAAACTACATGACCAGACTACTAACAGAAAACAATAAAATAGGAAATACTAGAATAACAGAAAGTTTGATGGGTGAAAACATAGGATTGATTCATTGTAACCACAATGGAGTGAATGATTAAACAAAAAGGAAAGTTTGATCGATGGATAAATGATTAATTAATTCAATGTGACCAGTTAGATTCAGTGGTGGTTATCTATTAACCAAATTATGAGTTAGACTGTTGTTAGTTAAATTTGATTTAGGTTTGGTGTACCATTCAGCAGTTGAGAGTTTGCAGAGAGAGGCATCAGAGAAGACTGTGAGCATTTACTATTCAGAATTTAAGTTTTAGTATTTTATTGTTCCGTATTATTAAGTTTTCTAAATTAAGCTCTAAATTCAGACATTTAATTTCGTGTTTAATCATCAAACTTTTAATATCTGAGGATGTATATGAATTATATCACCGTTCCTGGATGGATGGAAGTGAGGAGTGACTGCAGGTTCTGTCTGGATCTGCTGGATCTCTGCTGGACGAGCTTCATCACCCGTGGCCCTTTTGGGCATCTGTGGACATCTCTGGACATCTTTGGTCATCTCTGGACATCTTGGCTCGGCTGACATCGCTGGCATCCTACCAGTTCAATATGACTGCTGTAGACAGTTTTTTCTTGGAGGTTTCTTCGTGGAGGCTAAAGTAATTTCTGCAGCCTGTTTCGGGCAGAGGAGCTGGCTCACATTTTTAGGGCAGAGGAGCAGAGCAGAGAGGAGAGATGGTTGAGAGGCAGGATGCAGAGTAGAAGGCTCTCAGTTGTATTTGGACCATGGTTGAAGCTCTGGAGAGGCTTTTCTTCATGGCATGAGGCATTAAAGCCTGCGGTGGAGCAGCATTTCTCAGTCTCTGGGTCGTTGCTTCCCCTCCCCCCCGGGCCAGAGAGGGAGAGAGAGGTCAGGAGTGAAGTTGCAGGAGGCGCAGACCAAACTTGACTCGAGGCAGGATGAGAGATCAAAACTTGACTAGCTCAGGATTCAGAGTCTTAAGTCCTATCTGGAGCATGTTGAAGGTTCTGGAGAGGTTGTTCCATGGCGTGAGGTGCTGGGCCCTGAGGACATCATGGCAGCATATCTCGATAAGTGGGTCCACTCCTCCTCCCCCTCCCAGTATGTGGGAGAGGGTCTTCATTATAAGATAAGGCCATTATTTTCTGCTCATTCTTATGCTACATCAGTAAAAACCTTTTCATGAAGAACAAGGACAAGGACAAGCCTTGTAGTTGATATCCTCTTCACAAAAACATCATTTAAATACCAGCATTTGTGTCTGTCAGGAGTACATCACCCATGTGGACCCGGTGAGCCAGCTGGGCCTGAGCTCAGACAGTGTGGAGGGATATAACATTGGAGAGATCCACCGGCCCAGCATCCCCAGCAGCGCCCACACACCCGAGCTTCTGCCCTGCGGCTACCTGGTGGGAGACAGCAACACCATCAACATACGGCTTAAAGGTACCAATGGCTCATCAAACCTTATTCTGCTCTTCCAGTGTGTAAGAAGTTATCACTTCTTTTTCAGAATTGCTCTTATTCCTCTCAATAACCAGAGCAACGCAGACAAAGAGAAATGACATAAATATCCTGACGTGTGTGTGCAGGTGTGAGCAGTGAGAGCGTGGATTCACTGGTGTTCGACACCCTGATCCCCAAGCCCATGCTGCAGCGCTATGTCTCCCTGCTGAAGGAGCACAGGCGTGTCATTCTGTCGGGCCCCAGTGGCACAGGGAAGACCTACCTGGCCAATCAGCTGTCTCAACACCTGCTGCTGCTGGAGGGCCGACCTCTGACCCCGCACGCTGTCGTCACTTTCAATGTGGACCACAAGTCTGGAAAGGTGAATACACAACACTACAAACATGAATAGCACTAAAAAAAAAAAAATCAAAGTTTCTCTGTACACATGACATCTGTTTCCTGTCTGTCCATCCTGAAGAGGGATCCCTCCTCTGTTGCTCTTCCTGAGGTTCATTCCATTTCTTTTTTAGGGGAGCTTTTCCTCAGTTGATGTGAGGGTTGTTTGTAAAGGACAGATTGTAAAGCCCTCCCCCCCTCATTTGTAATTTGTGATGTTGGGCTATACAAAAGTAATTGACTTGACTTGTTGATTAAAATGAGAGAAACTCACTGTAATCCAAAGTATTGTTGTATGATAATATGAGGGCACCAGGTGGTTCATTTAACCATCAGGACAATTAAGATCACCATAAGAAAGAACTCAGGATTGACCTTAAAAACACGTTTATGGTTACGTGGTTTGTCTGTAGGAGTTGCGTCAGTACCTGTCGGGTTTGGCTGAGCAGTGCAGTGGCGTCCCAGGAGCAGACAGTCCTCTGGTGGTCATTCTGGACAACCTGCACCATGTCAGCTCCCTGGGAGAGATCTTCAACGGTGTCTTCAACTGCAACTACCAGCACTGGTCAGTTCACACACACTCACACATTCATTTGCACAGTCATTCTAGAAATTTACTTCTGAATTCATTTGGAAATACAACCACTGCATGAGTAAGGTCTGAAACTATTTTAATGATTTGTATTGATTTGTGTGACAGTTTACAGAAAATGTTTTGCTTCTCTCGTGCCTTCAGATGTTTTCAACTGAACAGCTTACTGCAAAGCAGAGTGAAGCCGTGTCCATAGAATTACTAAGGGTGGTGCAGCTAAATGGGTTGATGTTACCTAATAGAGTAGAATAATGATGTGCGTTTGCTCACCTTTCAGCCCCTACATTATCGGCACCATGAGCCAAGCCACATCATCTGCCCCAAACCTGCAGCTTCACCACAACTTCAGGTAAACTGCTGCTGCTATCCTCCACATACATTCCCATTTATGTTAAGGAAAAAAGTAAGAGAAGAGAAAAGGTTCTAACAAATAAGAAGGCAGTTAAGTGGACATTTGTTTGTCCATGTCTTCATTAGTCTAATTTGAGTGTAAGAGCTTCTTTTATATACTGGCTGCTGGTGTAGTGCGGCTGGCTTCGCTTTGTGATAGATTACACCCCTCTGACATTCATGATGACTGATTTATACATTTCCATAAGTGGATACAGAGGATTACCAGCCTGCTAGCAGCAGATAGTAAAACAACACAGGCTGTGGTACAGGACAACTTCACAACTTGGTGATCCAGTTCAGGTGTTTGACTGTGTATCTAAAGGAAGATGATGAGTCACACTATGGACGTCGGCCATTAAATATTTATCCTCTGAGACACATTGATAGGCTAATATATGGGCTTTGATAACTTTTCTAACAGCAGCAACATTACCACATGTTGTAGTTTGATGTCACCATTTGATATCATTGTTGTCATATTCCACATTGGGTGTAGATTACATTGTTAGATAATTATCACCCAATCATGAGGTTTTGTCCTAGTTGACATCTTTTTGTTGTCGTTTGATGACCAACTTCACCACTAATTGCATCAAGAATATTCTTTTTCGCTAATTGGCCATAAAATTTCATTTTTATACGACATTGTTTTGGTTAGTGTGGACTTTATGCCAGAGTAACCGAGATGAAACGTATGTCTCTGTGGTGCAATCAAACACAAACATACCTTTCAGATCAAACTGTCTACTTCCAGCATTGTTTAGAGTGGACACCCTAACTTAAGACTGAACTTCCGTTCAGCTGGTGCAGCAGGCTGCTGAGCTTCATGCATGTTCTCTGATCAGGTGGGTGCTGTGTGCAAACCACATGGAGCCGGTGAAAGGCTTCCTTGGTCGCCACCTGAGGAGGAAGCTGATCGAGACAGAGATTGGCAGCCGGACGCGCAACATGGAGCTGGTGAAGATCATCGACTGGATCCCACGGGTTTGGCACCACCTCAACCGCTTCCTGGAGACACACAGCTCCTCTGATGTCACCATCGGTAAGAGAAAGATGCACAACTGAAGAAAGATCCTTTAATGAATGTTGATGTGTATAAACAGCCATTGTCTCTACTCTGCGGCGTGCAGGACCTCGTCTCTTCTTGTCATGTCCCATGGACGGGGAGGGATCCAGGGTTTGGTTCACTGACCTCTGGAACTACTCCATCATCCCGTACATGCTGGAGGCTGTGCGGGAGGGACTGCAGGTAACACAGTGTGCTTGGTCTCTCACCAACAAAGGATTAGATTTTATATTTCAGGTCTGGGATATTTTTGATAATGAGTCGTTAATAACGAGTCTGGAGTGGACGGTCTGTTTAAAGGCACCAGCTGAATGAAGTCAAACTGGTTGGATCTGCCCTCTCAGACGACCAGGATTATGTTCATCTAAGTGAAATGGATTCAGTTTGCTGTAATCAGCATCTGATTTAATTAGATAGCAGCTAAGCACCAGAATGTAAACTGAGGGGGAGTTCAGTGTCATCAGCATGTCAACCTTCCAGGCATTTTTAGGACATACTGCTATTAATGACACTGTCATTGCATATTATGCTATGATGGATGGCACGCTTTACACTTTGTAATCACATACTATGCTATGATCTTAAAACACCATATTTATTTCTTAATAAATATACTTAATTCTTAATAAAAATGTACTTTATGCTATGACATTTTAATTACTTTTTAAGGACCTTTTTGAAATACTATATAAAGAATTTTTATTCACTTCCTCACTGTAATATGAAATTTTTAGTCCTTATTATGACACGCAGTACTTTCTTGGCACACTGTACACAACATATAATACACGTATTTATTTGGATATACTATGCTATCATGCATGTCATACTATGACAAATTTAAATCTACCATTCTATGACTTTGTTTTGACACAGTAGTACAGTTTTTTTTTTTAAATGCTGTGATGAAGATCTCGTAGTATGTTTCATTCTGATATTGTGTCTCTCTGTAGTTGTACGGCCGCAGGGCTGCGTGGGAGGACCCTGCTGCTTGGGTGATTGACACTTACCCCTGGTCAGCCACATCCTCTCCGGCTGATTGGCCCCCGTTGCTGCAGCTCCGCCCAGAGGATGTGGGGTTCGATGGCTACTGTGCCCCTAGGGAAGGACTACGGAAAGAGCCACCACAGAGTGACAGCGACGCAGACCCACTGGTGAGCAAAAACAACACACATTTCACAACATGAACGCTTGCTCTTGACCTTGGAAGCAGTAGCAGCAAATAAATCTTAGAAATGTCATGAAACAAGCTAGTAAGCAGATCTTAAGTATTTTTTTAACAGCAGGACAGACTTTGAAGGCATCAGGTGCTTTGTTTGTCTCTGAGTTGAAAAGTTCTGTCCTTTCGGTCGACAGATGAACATGCTGATGCGTCTGAAGGAGGCGGCAACATCATCAAGCCCGCAGAGTTACGACAGCGACTCCAATAGCAACAGCCACCAGGACGACATCCTGGACACGTCGCTGGAGTCCACCTTATGATGCAACACTGGGATCATTTTTTAGGACTTTTTATAAGAACTCTCTTGCTATGAGAACTTCATGTTTAGATTATACTGTCACCAACCTTAATTTGGGTGCAGGCACCCCAAATATTTAAAAAGAAAGTGGTTCAAATTACAGTTCAGAAAACGGGCAACACGTTTTTACTGCACTGCGCTGTTTTTGTTGTTTGTTTGTTTGTTTGTTTTTTCACCGCTGTGGCCCGTGGCTCTTCTGTAAGGAGCCTGACTTCTACTTCACACAGACAGACTAAAAGCACACAACCTGTCATGTTGGTGAGGCGTCATCGTTCCCATCATCAGCTTATTTAAACACCAGCCAGGAGTCCTCCTGTCTCCACTGAGCTCCACATCAGCTCCAGCTCACCAGGCTGAGATACTCAGTCCGGCCCAGTGTCAGTGAGCCTGAGCTAGCAGCTGCTGCTGGGTGGATGGACTGATAACATTTAAACATGTTTCTGCTCTTCCTCCTCTGTGTGATTACTGGAAGATAAATTGAGGCAAAGTGAATGTTACGTACAACATGCCCGCTCACACATCCCAAAAAACTCAGACGACGATCTACAGCTCAAAATTTATACACTGTTGACTCCAAACTTTATCAGCTGGAATTTTGTTGTAGTAATAGTTGATAAGAGATAAGATAACATCAGATAATCAGAAAAAAAAATTCCGGAGACGAGCATGGTCGATTTAATCAAACATTCTCAGCACAATCCTTGTTGACACTATTTGGTTTATTTCACCCATCATCTGGCACTTTTCACACGTCAGTGGTTAGTTCCCACCTCGTAGCTGAGGAACCGTTGCTCTACCAGAATGAAGCAGAAGAACATGATACACAACTGTACACACAGACATCAATATTTACTGTACAAAGCAAGCCAAAGCATGGACGCCATCTGATTTACAAAATCCCTTTAAGGGTCCTCAAAAAAGCACAGACTTTATGGAGTAAAAGGGCACTAACTGGGAAATGAACATTCACCATGTTTAGATTTATCCTTTCAAGTGTTACTGTGTTTCAGATCTTTGTTGTAACTTTCCATGAAACTTCACAAACAATAAGTTCTGGCTTTGACCTCTCCACCGTTCACATTGGCCCAATCAGGCTGTTGTAGCACACATTTCTTTTGGTGCTGGACTGAATTGTAACAAACAATGCCTTACTCTTTTCTAACAGACTATGTGCATTAGCTGATTCTTGTATTTGTCTAAATGGCTGTAAACTTGACAGGGCTCTGAGCCGACTCTCTCTTCTCCCGGGTGTCGAGGAGCGCCGTCGGTCTCTCTTCATATCAAATACCAGTGCCGTAGAGGAGAAGCAGTACTTTGGGTTTCTAATTAAGGTGTATGCATGTATGACCCAGTGCTGTGAAGCTGTGTGCAAATGTTTGGAACACTAGCAAGACAGAAAAATGTCGTGATGTGTGTCGTGGTGCCCCAAACCACAACGTTTTTGCAGGTTGACTGGATGAGGGACGTTTGAGAAGACATGTTGATTTTATACCTCATCCTCACCCATTAACCGTGCTTTCACCACTCATAGTCTGTTTTCTGTGATTTGTGTTGAGCAAACTGTTCGAACAGACATGTTGAACGAGTCAAGTGAAATATACTAGTGTATATGCTGCTTTGTTCACAGTGATATATTATTGATCAGAGGTTAAAGGTTTAAAAGGTATGTGTGGTTGAGAAATGTAAAACAGTTTGACATAATTTCTGTGGCTTTAAATATATGTAAAAAATATATAGTACTTCTTTATTTGCATTAAACCACCCTGACTTCTGGAAAGGGCAGGTGGACGTTAAAGCGGGGGTCATGTCATCCAGCTTAGCTTCCATCTCTTTCAGTGTTTTTGCCACAGATCCTATGCAACATTCAGTCTGATCTCCAGTAGGAAGCAAAATGTGACTCTGTGCCCCAGGTGGCCTACAGCCTGGAACCAGGTCTGTGAGGACTTTTCAGATTAGTGGCCCATGTTCTCTGTCTGTCTGTCTGTCTGTCTGTGTGTCTGTGTGGTTTCTAGAGGCTCTCCTGCTGTGGTCCTTGTAAGCACAAACACACTGATTCTCTGTGTCCAGAGTTTGTCTGAGAGGCGTGGATGTTGTTCAAGTGTTTGTCTGTCAGTTTATTACTCACAAACTCAATGAATGTTTAGCCTTCTTTGCTATGTACATTTTTTATATGTAAGATAACTTTGTAAATAGTTAGTAAATCTTACAGCATTTTGATGACTTTTTCTAGTTGATTTGTTACAGTACTTGAAAATTGGTATTTTGTGTACAGTCTCTTTACATCAGAGCAGATTGATGAGGTTTGTCATCGCTGGTCTGTCCAGGGCTCACTGTACTAGTCTTAAATTATTGTGATTCAATACAATTAATGATTATTTATGATGGAATTTTGTCAATTGTTTCTTTTTTACAAAACACACACACAAGTCACATTATAGTAAGTTTAAAAAAAAGTAATAAAAAGTCAAAGTATATCAAAAACAGTCATTTGATGACTTTATGACTTATCACCCTGACTTGTTGAGTTTTTAAGATGCTTTACTATGACTTTGTGGCACTTTGTGGATTTTTTTGGCATACTATTGTTTGCCTTCTGTTTGAGTCTTTTCAACATTAGATCGATAGATAGATGCTTTATTCATCTCACAGAGAAATTCACAGTTCCAGCAGCTTGAAAGATGGAAACACACAGCGTTCAAGGAAATAAAAAATAAAATAGGATAAAATAGCATATCAATAAAATATCTAGCACCAAAATATATACTATAATAGATAGAAACAGGAATGCAAGGTGCAGAACTTTAACATTACTTTTTAATACTAATACAAATAATACTAATTCAGTACTAAGAATTCTTTCATCAATTACATTTTTTGCGACTTTTACATATGATGTTTTATGAGGTATTTTAACATGCTACACTTTAATGATTTTATGACTTTTGGATCTATTTTTTTGAACATACTGTGATTTTTAGCAGCATGCTGGACAATAATGTTTTCCAGCATGCCAGTTTTATGTACTATACTTTGACTTTCTGTGTTCTGTATGAATTTATTCAACGTGCCATACTATGACATTTTTACTATGATATCATACTACTATGACTTTTCATACATGCACATATGTACATATTTATGAGACAATACAGTATGCCAAAAAAACATTACAAATTGTGTATTTGTCTCAAATTTCTTTAAAAAGTCATAGTGTAGTATATTGAAATAAGACATTGCATGGCATGTCTGGAAACATTGTAACAAAAAGCATATTTAACTCATTATAGTGTGTCTGTATATTCAACAAATAATAGCATGTTGAAATTTATTTAAGTCATAGTATATTGGTCATTGGTAAAAAGGTCATAAAATAATTTTATTGTATGTCATAAAAATAGTATAGTAGACTGTAAAGTAATGGAAATGCATGTTGAGACGATGAAAATGTCCTGGTATAGAATGTCAAAAACATTATAAATGGCTATAATATAGTGTGCTGGAAAAAGAAAAAAGTAGTTATTGTATAGTAAGCCAAAAACGTTCTTAAAAAGTAATAATGCCTGTCATAGAAATGTCAAATGACCAAAAGTTACATCACATGACTGTGGAACAAAAAAACTGCATGATGAGCAAAATTCAACACAACTCTCCACAACTTTGCTTTCTGTAGTGGGAAAATATACCTTATTTATTTGGTACTATGTAAATGTACTGTGGTACAGATGTTTGGAAAAAGAAAAAGAGGATCTGGACCACATCCAGATCCTCTTTTTTTTCCGTTCATGGAGAGCCAAACCTTTTGCCAGTCCGATGCCGGTCTGCCTTCATGCGGTCCCGCTTTTTACCCCAGGATGACAGATGAACAGCGAGGTGTGGGCTCAGTGAACCACAATTCTGCAATTCTGTCGCAACAAAAAGGTGGCTGGGTGGACAGCCCAAAGGTGGTGGGATCCTGACCTCTGGAACATCATGGCCCCAACTCCCTTGTTGGAGGCGTCCACTTTCACTATGAATCACGGGAACCGTCGGGGCACCGCCAGGATGGAGGCCGAGGTGAAGAGCCCTTTGAACCACTGGAACACCTCGTCTGCTTCGGCGGACCACTGACACACATGCTGGGGAGAGGTGAGTGTTTGCAGAGGTTCTTCCAAAGTGCTAAAGTTGTGGGTGTTCTGGACTGGGTTCATACTATAGATAATTAACATATTTATTTCTTCCTCCAGCCACGAGGTGGCATCTTCTTTTTTGGGGTTTGGGTTAGTCATGTGACACAAGTAAGAAGTCACCTTGAATCCTTGTTACATTCAGACCAGTATTCACATGGTAGAGTGAGCAGCTGAAGCATCCAAGCTCATCCTTGTTTGAAATTGCTTATAGATGCATCGTCTGTGAGTATTATTGAAGGATATTGTTTGTATAAATATACGATGTGTATATTTCTGTAGATTTGTGGAATTTCATCGAAGTAAGAGTTATTGATCATTTGACATCTTACTATTTCACATTTTGAGCTAGTCAGTAGCTTGCTAGGTTAGTTGATAGCCATATGTTTGGAGATGTGTAGTAGATATTTTGCTAGTTACATATTTTATGCTGACTGTATATTTTATTTCCTTTCTTCATTTTAGTTTTACACCTATCTGCATGCTGTCAGTTTTGAATAAATCCATCAACATTTACCAGCGTGTGAAAGGAGTTATCTGTCTGTCTGGTTGAAGAAGGGGAACTCTTTAATGAGGGCAGAACAGTGGGTGAACCAACGGTACAAGTTAGCAAATCCAAGGAACTGCTGAACCTTCTTCCAGTTATCAGGCCAATCTGCAACAGCCTTTACTTTAGCCAGAAGGACCAAGAAGGACATGGATTCTGCATGAAACTCACACTTCTCTGCTTTGCAATAGAGTTGATTTGGAATAGATGAGTGAGTACCTGTCTGACATGGCTCTGGTGGTAAACAGAGGAACAGAAAGTTACTACACAATACTTAGCTAATGGCTCAAATAGCACGGAACAAAGAATGGGTTTTCACAGGCACAGAAGACAAGACAAACTCCCACATGACAGGGGGAGATGGATGCCTTGTAGAGTCTCATGGCAGTGGGCAAGAAAGAGCATATAAAGATAGATTGGAGTAAAAGTACTAAAAAAAAGAAGTAAGATTTGGTATGACTCAAAAAGAGCAAAAAGAGTCAACTGGACTTGCTTGGGTTTAGTTGAAGACATTTCTCCTCTCATCATCAAAGAGGCTTCTTCAGTCCTAACTGACTGGTAGAGAAACATATACTCCTGTTGGAGTAGAAAAACAAACAAACGACTGAAACCACCAAAACAATAGGTTTTGTTAGGAGTCATTACAATTCATGTGGGAGCCACTGTTTCTCCAGTTCTTTAACTCCTCTCTCAAACCATCTGTCCTCCCTGGCTAAATCCTGGGGCCTCATGTATCAAAGTAGCTTACACCAGGAAACGTGGCGTACGTCAGGATCCATGCTCATGTTCCAATGTATCAACAGTGACCTGAGGAAACCTGTAGAAACTGGTGCTGCTCCACACCAACATCATTGCTGCCATATGCCTATCTTTAAATTTGCTGGCCACCCCACTCACCAGTGTTGATATTATGATACAGTCACACATATTTTATTTACAATGTATTGGTAAGACTAAGTTTATTAGTTTTGCAAACAATTCTCAACGCTCCCCCACTCTAATTACGTAAAATGGTTCAGTCCTGCTCAGACAGCCTGCACAGCATGACAGACAGTGACTCAGCGAGTGGACGAGAAGACGACAGGATGTCTCAAAAGTAACGGAGTTAAAAAGAAATTAAAAGTATTTTCTCCATTATTTACCATTTAAAATTTGCGATAACCATTGTATTATCTAAAGTTTAATGTTGCTCCAGTGCGTATTGGCCACTTTTGTCATAAAATGCACACAAAAAAAAACACTAGTACTATGTTGAGTAGTGTAATGTTATTTGTGACATGAGTGATCAGTTGGGACCACCACAGCTGTAGACGGCGTGTTGCATTTATAGCAAAAGCTTGTCGCGTCTGCTTACGTAAAAGCCGACAGAGACTACTGATGACGTAAGTGATTGTTGAAGGGGTGTCCCAAGTCGTAGGGGTTGAATTTACAACCCCTACCCCTTGCCCCTTGAAACTGGGCAACAGGGGGTAGGGGAGGGCCTAGGGGTATAAATTAGAAATGGGATTGGCCCTAAGTGATATATTGGTATAGGTTATATGGAGAGAGAGAGAGAGAGAGAGAATTGGGTAGAGAAAGTTTCAGGGGGTAAGTCAGGCGCACATGCATGACGTAACAATAAATGTACCCATTTAAATGAAGCTGCATATTTGTCTTTTTAAGGAAAAGGAAAACTATAACCTATTTTAAAAACAATGAATTATCTTACACATACATAGCACAATTAAAACAGGATTGTTGTGAGACTCAAAATGTTAACTTTTCTGTTATTTGTCTCTGCACATTAGATCATTAGTAATAGTATATGTAACACAATGAACCAAATATGTCAGAAGGTGTTTCCTTAAGTCTTTCTCATAGTTTTTCGCCAGCCTTTATACTATGACAGTAAAATAAAATTCCAGTTTTTGGTGTGTCACCAGAAAAATGTTAAGTGGCCCCAGCTGGCCACACGAAATATTTCTGCAGGTGCCCCTGCTTTGTGGAACGGAAAAAAACATAGTTTCACTCATCTTAAGATTTTTTACCAAACCTGCTTTCTGAAACAGGCCTCAAGTCTCAACACAACACAAATAACAAGATGAAGCAACAGCCTGAAGTGTAAGTTATGTCTCTTTACCACAGAGGTCTACTATCATCTGAAAATCTCATATGCTCTCTGAATGATCAAATGAAATGTTATTTCACATTATGTTCTGAAACAATGCTGCTGAGAAACTCAGCGTTGGGTTTTGACGCACTGGGGTGAGAAATTGTTCCTCAAAACACTTTTCAAAGGACTTAAGTTACCTCACTAACCCCAGCTCTCTTTCATAGATTAGACCCTATGAGCTCACTGTCTGTGTCTTGTGCTCACAACATTGACAACAAGTCACATTTTCACTATACAATGTAATTTGAATTATGAGAGATTGCTGTCTAAACCTAAGTGAGTGTTTTTATTGTTTAATTCACAGCATTAAGCATTTTACTGCAATCAAACAATGACACTGAGGGATTGTTTAACGTGTTTACTGCAACCAAAAAAATAACGTTAAGGAGACTAACAAAGGGGAAGAATGTGACGAGCTGGAACGAGGGCATGTTGCTCACCAGGAAACAAGGTCCACAAAATCACTGCAAGGAGACTTATGAGTCTGAGGTGAACGCAAGACGTGAGGAGGGGCAATGTGACAGTGACATTGTTTTTCAAAGGGAAAAACCCAAATGTGGCAGGACAGCATCGGGGTTAAGTAAAGGCTTAAGTGATTCATACAAAAGTCATACTTTCCTCTCCCAGTCATTTAGCTTGCTATGCCTCATTATGGACACACAATAAGATGACAGAACACCATGTTCAGTCTCACGGCAAGGCATATACACACAGTACATACATACAGCACGGCACATGATGTATATTTATACAGCCTGGTCTTTAAAAAAAAGCCATTTATGTTAAGGTGTGTCACGCTGCGTACTGTACTGACTGCAATGTAATAACCATTTACTTAGATTACATAAT
Organism: Synanceia verrucosa; assembly: GCA_029721515.1. NCBI lineage: Eukaryota > Metazoa > Chordata > Actinopteri > Perciformes > Synanceiidae > Synanceia > Synanceia verrucosa. The sequence goes on from CM056549.1 coordinate 28,931,236, forward strand.
CATTTTAAGCTAACTTGTTTGATTACTCCCTGCTGGAGGTTAATATTCGTGCCTTGGTGAAGCAAAATCTGACACTGAGATGCTATCGTCTAGTGTACCGGCAGGTCTATCAAACACTTTGTGGTGATATCTGGTTGCATGATAATACATTTTAAGCTTTGACACCTAAATGACACCTAAATACATTTCAGGTGTCATTTTACATTATGTCATTACAGCAGTTCTGTTTTGGCAACAAAACTACAATAATGGTCGCAGTTAAAGTGAGGCAACAAAACACTTTTGCCCAATAAAATATATTTTCCAAATTATTTCTACCAACTTTGTTTTCTTATCCAAACATATTGGATTTTACCTTTTAGACTTTTAGACTCAAACTGTAATGTCATGAATCATCAATCGTATGTCCTTTGCAACTTTTGTTCTGACGACTGGATGACTGTGACTCAGTTGTACAATAATATAGTATTCTCAACCAAAATACATCCTATTTATAATGCCATTGTTGATTTTGGTGGCTTACAGTATGGTGGGAAGGGACAGGGTCCAACATTTCAGTCAGTGTCTGTGTCCCTGAGGGAGTTGAGTTATTACTATTAATATTACTATTATTATAATGAGTTACTTTGGTAACACATTGTTTGTGTTTACATTTTAGGCCCAACCATGCTGGGTTTTTTTTTTTTTTGTAAACCATGTGGTTTTATTGCTCTTACCATAGTTTTGTTGTATGGCATGAAAATAATAAGAACTGACACAAAAAGGCTAGAATGTATTGTTATGTTGTGCTATTTATACCCAGGATAAGATATTAAACTAAAGAATGTGAAGAAGCCTGATGTTTGATCCAGTGTGTTTTTATTTTTTTGTGTAATTAACGCTCAAGTGGAAAAATCATGCATCTATATGATGCATACTGTAATGCAGCTGTGCTACATTCCTGTGTGCCTTGGAGAACAGTTTGTTCCCTTGACTATCATTGTGGAAGTCAAGTGAAAATTAGTTTCAGGTCTTAGTTCAGCTTCATTGCTGATAATGCTGCTGCATTACCTCCCAACCATTCAGTTTCCAGCTGAAAGACATCCCGCTTTGTTTAGAACAAAACAGACATGAGTGATGAGTGTGTTAACTGCCTCATGCATATTTCTGTCAGAAGAACAAACCTGTCAGTGTCAGGTCTGAAGTTATGTAAGAAACATGTTTTCTGATCAACAAGTCTGGAGGTTTTGTTTTTGGAGTTGAGTGATGTTGAGTATTAACCCTAACTAACCCTGACTAACTTTACAGACAACTGCTATATGTCTGAAAATAACGTGGCTACCTTGTGACAGATATGGCAGTGTGTTTCCCTGTCTGCTGTCTTTGCAGGTGCTTGGCTTTGCACGGCTGCTTTGCAAGGCCCTCTGTTGGCTGGATTGATCTCCTGCTCATCTGTCCTCCTCGTTACTGTGGAGCTCTGCCTCAGCTGATGGGAGGCTCTGACTCAACTTGTGATTGCTGACTGGTTACAACTGTGAGGGAGTCTATGAAGTCAGACTTCCTCAGTTCATTTGCTCTCTCTCACCAGGGGGGTTTTTCAGGTAGGAGGTTCAACAAACAGAGTTTATTACTGAACTCTGAGTTGACTTATCCTGAGATGGGAAACTCTGATTATCTGATTCCAGAAGAGCTGATATGCGTTATTTCAATCAACTCTGAGTATGTTCACCTTGAGTTAAGCATGTGCACCTACCACAATAAAAAGCCATCATCAATGGAGCCCCGATACCCTGATTCACCATGGCAACCAGAAAGAACAAAGCGACGATCAACACATTTACACCTGTAGAACTGGAGGTACACTTAATTGAAAGTGTAGCATACAGGTGAACAGTGGTGGAGTGGTTTAGAATAAAATCTGATTATCATGTGGGTGACATCCCACAGGGGAGAAACGGACTTAACAAGCAGCTTAACATTAAATATAAAAGAGCATCATTCAACCAGGTAAGGTATATTTTATTTCGTCATGGTTGTACTTTTCTTTAGTTTTCATTCATATTTGATTTATTAAACAAAGTAGCTTAATAATATTAATATTAATAATAATAATAATAACCTGTCATACAGTGGCTATGTTGTGTCGTGTACATATATATATATATATATATATATATATATATATATATATATATATATATATATATATATATATATATATGCATTGCACTTGGTGATGTATGGCTTGGATGCATATATATATATATATATATATATTCCATGGTTTCCATGACCGAGCAGCTGCATCCAAGCCATACATCACCAAGTGCAATGCAAAGCGTTGGATGCAGTGGTGTAAAGCACGCCACCACTGGACTCTAGAGCAGTGGAGACACGTTCTCTGGAGTGACGAATCACGCTTCTCCATCTGGCAATCTGATGGATGAGTCTGGGTTTGGTGGTTGCCAGGAGAACGATACTTGTCGGACTGCATTGTGTCAAGTGTAAAGTTTGGTGGAGGGGGGATTATGGTGTGGGTTGTTTTTCAGGAGCTGGGCTTGGCCCCTCAGTTCCAGTGAAAGGAACTCTGAATGCTTCAGCATACCAAGACATTTTGGACAATTCCATGCTCCCAACTTTGTGGGAACAGTTTGGAGCTGGCCCCTTCCTCTTCCAACATGACTGTGCACCAGTGCACAAAGCAAGGTCCATAAAGACATGGATGACAGAGTCTGGTGTGGATGAACTTGACTGGCCTGCACAGAGTCCTGACCTCAACCTGATAGAAAACCTTTGGGATGAATTAGAGTAGAGACTGAGAGCCAGGCCTTCTCATCCAGCATTAGTGTGTGACCTCACAAATACGCTTCTAGAAGAATGGTCAAAAATAAACCCATAAACACACTCCTAAACCTTGTGGACAGCCTTCCCAGAAGGGTTGAAGCTGTTATAGCTGCAAAGGGTGGACCGACGTCATATTGAACCCTATGGATTAGGAATGGGATGTAACTTAAGTTCATATGTGAGTCAAGACAGGTGAGCGAATACTTTTGGCAATATAGTGTATACACACAGTATATATATGTATATGTGTATGTATGTGTATATCGTCCGCGGTGTGTCACATGTATTGTGTGAAAGAGAAAGTCTAATGAAAAACAGTACCGTTCAAACAGATATTCATTGAGAATGACGTAACATCTAAGCATAAGGTTAAAGCATTTCAGTTTAATTGTGCCTCGATGTCTGTCGGACACCATGAAAGCTGCTTGAGGCTCGGCAGTAGCAGGAGACAGGATAAACTCAGGGTTTCTGACAGAAAACCTGCCAGTGAGCAGGTTAGCTTCACAGGGTCCGTTGTCATGGTGATTGACTCAGAGACTACGTTTACATGCAGTCAATATTCAGGTTAAGATCAATATTCTGGTTTCTGAAACATTCGGAATAACATGTTTACATGCGTGAGCAAACAGAGTTATTCCTGTATACATGGTAATTGTAACCAATTGGGATATCCCGATCAAATCAGTGACGTGCGGACAACCTCTCGACGCATGGAGAACGTCATGACGCAATGCACGTTATTTCCGTTTCTTCTTCCTGTATCTAAAAACCAGCTATCCTGGTATTTTGTACTGTCTACAAAAGACATAATATTCATCTCTTTCACCACACTTATGAGTTGGTCTGTTTCCTCCTCAACAGACCAATATTCTTGCGAATAGAACATGCGCAGAACATAAATTAATGTTCCTTTCGATGGGGATATACCGATAGACGTATACATGACCAGGTATTCGGGTTAGAAAAGGAGTAACCCAGGGGTCATATTCAGGTTTTTAAAAAACGGAATGTGAGCATATTCCGTTTTTTCAAAAGGGTTATTGGTGTTTACATGGCCGTGCGCAACTGGGTTATTGCTAATATTCTGGTTAAGAAAGGGTTATTGACTGTATGTAAACATACTCAGAGTTTTCACTAAACCTGCTTTCTGGACACCCCCTGGACAGCCAAGATCCTGCCTGTTTTTTGGTTTGGTTGCTTTGTTTTGCACGTGCACACACACACACACACACAGCTGTGTATTTGTGTATTGTGGGGACTTTACATTGACTTGCATTCATTTCCTAGACACTTCCCTTGACCTTAACCATATCCACTACCCATGTAATCCTAACCCTAACCCTAACCAAAGTCTAACCTTACAGTAACATTAAATGTTCTCCAAGTCTTCTGCCTGAAATCTAACAGTTTACATTATGGGGACCTGCACTTTGTCCCCATAAGTACGGTGAGTCCCCACATTGTCAGCGTGAGTCCCCACAATGTGAGTGTGTTATCAGACTTATGTCCCCATATGTTCGGCAAAACACGCCCAAACACACACACACACACACACACACACACACACACACTGACACACATGGCTTCCAATATCATCCAACATTTTCATCTCACACTGACTACTGACTCCACACCTCATACTCCTCATTTGTTGTTGTGATCATTTGTTTGTCATTATTGAAAGTAAAATCATTGTTCAACCCTGAGCTTCATGTGTGGCCCTCCCTTATTTGTTTTTGCCTAAATGAGTGGGCCATAACAACCTGCAGTGCTTTACTTCAAATACTAAACACAGATACATATTTAATGGTTTAAATGCAATAAGGTCTATGCATGAACAAATATATTTTATATTGTTTGTGTTCATTTATATTTCTATTTTTAAATTGTGCTGCTACAACACCTGACTTTCCCTTCAATAAAGAATTATCTTATAAAATTTCATGCCCTTTTAAGGACAGGTGGTTTCTACCACCAAACCTTTCTTTCTTAAAGTGAACAATAAACCATTTGTCATTTTGTCACATGCGATGACAAGCATTCTCCCCCACGGCAGTCTACTAACTGAGTGTTGACTAATGAAAAGAAAAGAACGAGAGCACAGGCTTTTCCATTTAGAAACATGTTGAACAAGATGTTCAAACACTTAAACTGTTTCGAAATACGTTTCAAGTCCTGCCACTGAATATCATGTAGGGCTGTTTTGCTGTCAATGGAACTGGTGCTTTACAGAGAGTAAATGGGATAATGAAGAAGGAGGATTACCTTCAAATTCTTCAAGATAACTTAAAATCATCAGCCTGAAGGTTGGGTCTTGGGTGCAGTTAGGTGTTCCAGCAGGACAATGACCCCAATCACACATCAAAAGTGGTAATGGAATGGATCAGTCAGGCTAGAATTAAGGTTTTAGAATGGCCTTCCCAAAGTCCTGACTTAAACCCCATTGAGAACATGTGGACAATGCTGAAGAAACAAGTCCATGTCAGAAAGCAACAAATTTAACTGAACTACACCAATTCTGTCAAGAGGAGTGGTCAAAGATTCAACCAGGAGCTTGTGGATGGATACCAAAAGCTCCTAATTGAAGTGAAAATGGCCAAGTGACATGTAACCAAATATTAGCATTACTGTATGTATATTTTTGACCCAGCAGATTTGGTCACATTTTCAGTTGACCCATAATAAAGTCATAAAAGAACCAAACTTCATGAATGTTTTTTGTGACAAAGAAGTATCTGTTCCAATCACTCTATCAGAGAAAAATCAGAGGTGTAGAAATAACTGGAAACTCAAGAGAGCCATGATATTATGTTCTTTACAAGTGTATGTAAACTTTTGACGATGACTGTATGTGTTATTCATGTGCACACACTTACACATTCTGTACATATACATAAAGTAGAATAACTGTCACCAGTAATTAATCTTAGGGTGGAGTGATAAACTGAATCAGATTTACAAAATACTATCATACATGACAAACACGATCATGACAAGTTTATAAAACACGATTTTCTGTATTGATTAAACAGCGACGAAGTACACCTGATTCCAGGATTACATTAACGCATCAGTAATAGTAATCTAAAATTATAATGGAATAAAAAACACCCACAGGAGCCATTTTACATAAGTGAAGGGACTTATGTCATCAAGTCAATCATTCTTCTTGAGCAACAAACAAATATTTGATTGACAGCTGAGCTGAAAGCTAATGATGAAACGTCAGACACACCCAGCGAGAGGTGCCTTTAAAGAACAAGGAGCTGAGCACCTGCTGCATCACAGTCAACCAGGAGACTTGACTTTCAGATCTGTTTAAGTATAACTGGAGAGGTCCACTTCATGGCTCCACTTTTCCTTTCCTTCCTCTTCCTCTGGTTGACAGCTGTCCCTCCAGTAAGTATGAATCTTTCTACATTGGGATTAACAAGAAAATCCCCTGAATCTCAAATGTTTTAATATTCAAAAATGTGTATTATTGTGCTTTTGTTGTGTTGCAGGGTGCAACTGATGATGGACCAGAAAGTCCAGGTGAGTTGAGTAAAATCAAATCACCCAAATACTGAAGTATTTTTTTTTCCTGTGAGGTTATGTATGGTTACATAATTTATAACTTATACTGCTGCTAATAATGTCCGCTGTCATCTTTTTCTTTCAGAAGTGTCTTTGGGTGCCTCTGAACACATCGAGAGAGTAAATGTCAACATAAGTAAGACATGAGGGTGAAAAACAATGAGGCTTGTTGTGGAGCTGAAACAATTCATCAGTTCGACTCACAGTTTGCTCTTCCTTGTATATCAATCAAACATATATGAGTTTTGGACTATAAACTTTAAAGTTTTATGACTTGTAAAATGCAGTTTATTCCAATGTTTTTCCAGATTTTGTAACAAAAACTAATTCATTAATCATTTCTTAATCAAGGATGACAAAACTGTTCTGTTAATGTTGCCTTAATATTTATGTAAATGTCCATCAAACATATAAAACTCCAGATTCCTGGTCTGAATATTCATATTAATGTCTGATTATTTGCAGCATCCCACACAATATTCGGTGACATTGTGCCAAATTTTCGGAGGAATGCAGATCCCTGTGTGAGTCAAGGCTGCAAGTGGGAAAAGCGCAGGTCCTACGTCATAATTCCTGTGAGGATTTCCTCCAAATACAGTAAGTAACAATCACTTAACCTTTGACCCTGAAAACAGTCCAGTCATCTTTGGTATGCGAGCGACCATGATTGAAAAAAAAACTGTTCAGGAAGAACACTTCTCAGCTGGCTGACTGTGTTTTTTGTCTCTGCAGCCAGACGTGAAACCAACATCATCATAAGAGGCCTACTGGCCTTCCACAGAAACACCTGCATTCGCTTCGTCTGGAGGCGCAGGCAACAGCATTACCTGTACTTCTTCTCTGGATCTGGGTGGGAGCACACACATTACCAGCACAACAATGTGAAAAATACTGCGTTACAACTCAAAGCCCTACATTCAATCATCATCCTGGTACAGATTAATATCTTTCAGTACCATACTAATTCATTGTTATGTACAATGTATTGAATGAATGCATAAAGTAACATAAAATTCATATACTCAGGTTAAGCACAGGTACCTTTTACAGTACAGAAGTCTAGTAAGTTAATTACTTTCCACCATTTATTCTTTTGTTAGTATGTGGTATGACTTGTACACACTGGGCTGTAAGACGTGATCCAACTAGAAATAAACCAAGAGTCAAAAAAACCTGCAAAAACTCTTGCAAGATTTTACCTGATGACCTATCCTAAACTTAATTATTTCAGGGTCATACCTAACCTCTGTCATCTGGCAAGGGTATCACATCTTTCAAAACCGTCACAACCCCTTCAAAGTTGCCCGGACAACACAAGACGCCAGGAATGCATCAACAATACCTGTTTATTCAACTGTGATTTCACTGTGTGTGTGTGTGTGTGTGTGTGTGTGTGTGTGTGTCAGGTGTTGGTCCTACCTGGGCCGTGTGGGAGGCAAACAGATGGTGTCCCTGAAGAGAAATGGCTGTTTGTACACAGGCACAGTGCAGCACGAGGTTCTCCACGCTCTGGGCTTCCACCACGAGCAAGTCCGCTCCGACAGAGACAAACACGTCACCATCCTCACTAAGAACATTCAGCCAGGTCAGCTCACCCACAGCATCTTTTATTTCACAGTGCTGGTTTCATGTGCTGTACACTGAGAGGAGAACAATGCTTGTGATGGAAGTGAGTTTATACTGTAACTTGTAGCTTCTTGACTGAAGAGTCACAGATAACAGATTAACAAAGCTTTTTAGCCACCTCTGTTTTACACGTTTTGCATATAAAGAGACAACAGACTATTATGGGATTGTGGAATGCAACATCTAGAAGTTGCTTGACATTTTTTTATTTTATTTTTTTTATATAATGATCAGAAGTTTGGGCCTGTTTATTAATAAAGTTTGTTGTACTGTTACTTCAGCACCAAGTCAATGTCAAAATTATGAAAATGTGACAGTACTCCCAAAAGCATGGCAGTTCACCAAAAAAAAGCACTATGCAAAAGGTGTTAAATTGAGTGGATGTTGAAGTATGATATTTATTGTTCATTTATTGAGATTTATTTATTATTTCTTTCTTTCTTTCATTGTGAGATCCATATTATGGTACATATAAAGTATCAAATACTGTATTTTCTGCCTTGTACAGTACACAAGCTATAACTAGATAGAGGCCAGACTTCCATCTACATGTAACAGTAGACAGAATGACGGTGTGATATTAGTGCAGTCAGGATATCAACTAGTATGTCTAGTTTTGATTGCATGCACAAGATAAAAACATGTATATGTAAGAAAACTCTCTCTTTGTGCAGGAACGGAAAGAAACTTCGAGAAGCAGCCGACTAACAACTTGGGTACTCCCTATGACTTTGACTCTGTCATGCACTACAGCAAGTGAGTGTTCGTATGAGTGAGTGAGCGTGAATATGTGAGTTTTTCAAATGTAGAGTCAGTGGTGGAAGAAGCTCTCAGGTCGTTTTATTAAGTAAAATTAGCAATATTACGTTAAAAACATTGATTGACTGTTGTATGTTGACTTGCATTCCAAGTTGTAGTCAAGTAAAAGTACTTACGTGTGAGCAAAGTATACTCAAAGTACCAAAAGTAAAATTAAAGTAAAAAATTCATAGATGTTATACTGTTGGACTGTTTAATTGGTGATGTGTTAATGTGTGCAAGTCGCTGAAGCTATTGTTAACTATTTTGTATACTGATATGTAGCTTTACCTGCAATCATACAAAACATAATGTAATGTATTTGCAGCTTGTATCCATAATGTAAAACTGCAACAGGCCAATTTGTATTTGCCTTCAAACTGGAGCTGAAGAGCAAGGGTAAGCTATAGGCTAAGGCATATTGAGAGTCTGCTGACAATGACATTTCCTCATATAAAATTATGAGGAAAGACTCAATATGACTAATAATAAAATAACTTTTTTTCTTATAATACACAGAACATTTATACTCAGCAGGGCCTCATTTGAAGGCAGCATACAAGTTCAGTTTTGAGTTTGCTGCCAGTGTGTGTGTGTGTGTGTGTGTGTGTGTGCAGTTCTATACAATGACAATATTATGTGTGTGCTTCTCAAGATTCGCCTTCTCAAAAAATGGGCAGCCAACTATCATTGCTAACAAAGACCCTGACCTTGACTTTGGCCACGCCACAGAGATGAGCGTCCATGACTATGCCCGCGTCAACAGGCTTTACCAATGCAGTGAGTAGAAAATGAACACTGTATTTTAAAACACAAGGAATACATACAACTTGTGATTTAGTTAACATGCAACAGCAGAACACGGAAAAATGATCTATTAATCAGAATCTCATTGTTCTTTTTTCCCCTAACCAGACGTTTAATGACAGAAGGAAAGGATCAGCCTCCAGATACCTCAACTCTCAGTTTTCTGCTGAGGTCAGACATGGTCACAGTAACCTGTGGGGAGAATTCTCAGCCTTTTTCATTTAGGTATGGCATAACTGAGTGGCGACTTGATGATTTTTGATGATGTTATTGAGGGATGAGGAGATTAAAATAATCAATTGGGCAGAGAAACAATGGCTAAATGTGACATAATACGACACAGTGAAAGTGAACAGCTTCTCCTGATTTGAGGAAAATAAATTCAGATATTTCTGTTACTGAAGAAGCATTCTGAGCTTCTACTGAAGTAGATATTGCAATGCACTAGTGTAAAGGTAATCCAGTATAAAGAAAGGTACACAACATATGCTTGAACCCAAAATGACCTAGCTGAAATATGAAGTAGCATAAAATAAAAACACTCAAAGCACACCTAATCATATTATCAGGTCAACTTGAACCAAATGTGTTTATTATTTTTTTCTGGTTCCTGTATTTTAGTTGTACTGGAAATATGTGGTTTATAGTAAATTTCTTTGTATTTACCTATATTGCAAAGAAGTGGGATCGTTCATACATAATCAACAGAAATAAAAAGTGATGTGATTTTGTATTTCCACCAAAAGGAGGCAGCAGCTCTGCATTGTACAGTACACTCTGGATCATATGTTCTCACCAGCTTGTCAGTATGTGATTATATCTATATAAATTCTTTGTTTTACTACAGATAGATGCATTGTCTAGTTCCAGAAATTTAATCACAAGTTAAAATCACCCTTGGCTTAAATGACACATTGACAGTTATGGTCAAAATCTGGTGATTTTTGTTTAAACAAGGCTATTATCACTCTGACTACTACTGTAGATGTAAGCTACATAAGCATGCAAATGGGGATGCACAAAAATACCACTTATGCTGTATAGTTTGGTTATGTAATATATGTTACTATGCTTATACTTCACCATAAAAACTGTAAGCATTTGCCTCGTTGTCATGTGTAGTGCTTTGAGCTAAATGCTAACATCAGCATGTTTCCTGCACCCTCATGTTAGGCAGATAAACAGGCGCCATGTTCACCGACTTAGCTCAGAATGCTAACCCTTGCCAATTATTTCTAAACACACACTGATAGGAATGTCAGAAACCAATGTACTGAACAAATTAAGATTTTGTCCTGAAGGTGTTTGAGGAAAGATCAACAAAGTTATTATGATGCATCTTTAGGGGGCATGAATGTGTGAATGCAGAGGGAGATGAGATAAGAGGTGAGTCTCTTTTAGGATAAAGATCAAAGTCAGAGAACGCTGGAATGAGACAAGTACATGTACAAATAAAGGTAAACACTCCAAATGTATGTGTGTATGTGTATGAGTAACATAAGCTTACAGTGAGAAGGCATACTGTAGATCCAAGCAGTTACCCAGCAATGCAACTCCATTAAATGTTTAAGAGGTTTGAGGTCCCAAAAGTAGGTACTGGGGCAAAAAAGGCAAAGAGACAAAAAAAACCCACAAGTTGAAACACAGGTAAGATACAGACGGCTGGACAAGAGGGAAACGGCTGGTGATCTGGTTATGTGTGTACTGTATGTATGCTCATGAGAGGCAGATGGGGATGATTTGGGAACGCAAACTGGTGAGCAGGCAGATGTGGAAGTCATGTGACCAGGACTGGTCACAGGGTTCAAAAATACAAGGTAGCTTTGTGGAGCCTTATTGGAGAAAAAAATATTATATTTCCTGCTATGAATATTTTTTCTGTATAAATTTATACTGCATTTTCCTGTGTTAAAGGTCTCCTATTATACAATTTTCTGCAATTTTATATAGGTCTCAGATATCCAACAATATTGTATTAAAAGTGTATTACCCCAAACTCACCCTGGTCCTGAATTGCAGCCAAGGGGGCAGTTGTGGGTTCTCCAAGTGAGGACCACTTCCGTGTTCAAAAAGCTGCAATTCCCGTCCGGTCGCTGGGGGCTGGCTCCGGAAGTGAGCAATTCTCCATTGATCGCCATGTTAAAATAGCCGACTTTACAGCTTTAAAAAACATATTTACAGCCTGGTACATTTTAATTTTTTGGTCTCTACCGATAGTTTCCACCTCTGTGAACACTGTGAGGGGGGTGCATTTGTTTTTTTATCACAACCTCGGCTTAAAATTCTTGCATAAATTAGGGCGTGGTTATGTTGAGTGACAGGTTCACAGACAGCTACTGGCAGTTAAACTCTCAATCTGAAAAGGTGATTTTTAAAGCGCAGCAGCAGCATTATGATCTGTTTTTGCTGCCGGTAGCTGCTTGTTAGCCTAGCCTAGCTGAATAGCCTTAGGCTAGCTCAGTTCAGCCTGGTTAACTTGAGTTCAGTGGGCGGGATCTCGGCCGGCTGACCCGTAAAGTTACCGCCTCTCCTCCAAATATGGAAAGTACACGCCCACTGAAATCCAAGATGGCGCAGTTCAAATGCCCATGATAGGAGCACAAAAAGGACTCCCCCAAACCAATGGGTGATGTCACGGGTGCCACGTCTATTATTTTTACAGTCTATGATTGCAGCCAGTTAAAAATCACTGTATTGATCTCTGCTGTTTCAGGCTGTTTCTGTGTCTGTACCTTTAAATTTTCCTGAGCTGTGCTTGACCACGCCCCCTCTCTGGAGAGAGGAAGTGTCTCTCTCCCCTTACTGTGCGCTTATGTTTACTTATAGATGTGTAGTGGTACGTACAAAAGAGGCCGCTAACATACAGTGCAAACATTAGCTCTGCAGCAATCGCAGCACCATTAGCTGCAGTGCTCCATCTGTAAATATGTCCCTTTAGCATTAGCACTGCTGCTAACAGAGCTAGCCAAGATGACAAGTATACCACAGGTATACAGTAAAGGCTACACAGTAAAGCAACACAAAATGAAATAACTTACAGCTCCATGTTTGTAGCTGTGTCCCAAACGGTTGGTGCAGATCCATGCTTCATCTTCAGCTGGTTAGTGAAACCTGATTTGTGAGATGATGAGCGCACACATGCTAAACTTTGGGAAGCTCTCTCGCTACATTTCCAGTTAAAATAAATCGATAGGTGATTGGCTGCTGCAGTGTGATGTTGGGTTTCAAATTGATTGGGAGGACTTGAGTCTCTAAAAACAGAGTAAAAATAGCTTCCTGTGCTCGTTGAAGCAGCCAACACACAGAGCAGCTGCCGTGCTTTGCTCCTAACTTTGTCAGGATTGTTTGCGAAAGTTAGCGAGGAGAAACAATGGAGGCCGCTCTGTAACTTTAGAGGAAGGCTCATAACCGGGGGCGGCTCAAAGGCAGTGTCCTCTACTGGAGGGAGGGGCATTTCGCCGTTCTGCGTCAGTAGGCCAAAAATGTTCAACTCGTCTGTTTCAGCACACATTGGCAAAGAAGAGGAGCAAACAGGGAAGGAGGTGACAGATTTTTTCACTCCTGGAGCCTCATTCACAGACTATACTGTTATACTACCTTTATAAAGTGAATTTTACATAATAGATGATCTTTAATTCATATTTCCTTATAAATTTCTTGAAATGAATATCATGCTAATAGTAATGCAGTTAACAGGCGTGTTTATTCAAGCATGACAATTAATAGACTTAGTCACCACATCATCACTCCTTGGTTTGTGGACTGCTGTGGACATGAGAGGGTGGATCTGATTACAACCAAACCCCACTGAGTGAGCAATGTTTCCATTGGTGAAGCTGTAGCGGAGAGCTGTGGACTCAGAGTCTTGGGTGCCCTGTGGAGGACACAGGTGCTCAGGTACGCTGTCTGACTGAAGGAGGAGTCCTTCTGAGATATGTTATCCCAGGAGACTCCAGAAACTGTTGCAAGGAACCGGTGGGCCAGAGGGCAGCAGCTTCTGGAAAACTGTCTGGGACCTCATCAGGTGGAAACGGGAACCAAGCTGTATACAGTAGTTGATCTCAACCAAGGAGGTAGCTGAGAGGTGGAGAGCTAGAACACTTTGAGGAACTCCTGAATGCCACTGAAACACCCTCTATGGAAGAGACAGAGCTGGAGGCTGTTGGGGATTATTGTTGATTTCCTTGTTGGAAGACACTGAGGTACTCAAACAACTCGACAGTAGCAAAGCCCTTGATGAAGAGATTCACTGAGAGATGCTGAAGACCCTGAGTGTGGAGGAACAAGCCTCTTCAACATTGCATGGAAGCCAGGAACCATGTCCAATGATTGGCAGACTGGCTTGGTGTTTCCCCTCTTTAAAAAGGGTGACCAGAGGGTATGTGCTCGTATGTAGGCGTTGGGCAATGGACAGAACATTCTTATTCATTAACTCAGAACTATTTTTTTCTTTCACAACATTTTAGATGCTCAAAAAACAAAATATTCCACAACTTCATCATCCATCGAGTAGCTGACATGAACCGTCTACACAAACATGTCTCTGCTCTTTCTCTCGCTCTGCCTCTCTGCTGTTAATTTGACTGAAGTGACTCATCACTCAGCGGCGCTGGGACTCGTCTCTCAGCTCAGCATGCTCTCATCACTTCCCTGGCAAGAACTAAAATTAGGTGAAATTTTTAGCGGCAGCAGAAAGTGCTTCTCCAGAAAAAGCGTTATTTTGAGAGGCATCCCTGTCATCTAGTGTGCTGCAGGCGTTCACACACTCACATATGGGTACAAATGTGTACCGACAAACACCAGCCATCCCTGCAGTGTCTGACTGTATCTGTGTGTGTGTGTGTGTGTGTGTGTGTGTGTGTGTTTGAGGTGGTATATGAGTCTTTAGTCTGTTGGTAAATATTACATGACAACTGAGCTCATGTGATCAATGGTTTTCAAAGGTGTTTCCTCATAACACGCAACAATGATTATTTGATTATTCTACCAAAGAAATTTCATATCAGTGAATTAATGAACAGATCATTGTTGAGCAGTAGCTCAGTCTGTAGTGACCGGAGGGTTGCTGGTTCAAGTCCAAGTCGGACCAAGTCTGGAGAGTGGACTCGTAGCTTGAGAGGTGCCAGTTCCGCTTCCTGTGCACTGCCAAGGTGCCCTTGAGCAAGGCACCGAACCCCCAACGACTCGGGGCGCCTTCATTAATGCATGTGTGTTTCATAACCTGTGTGATGTGCCACAAAAAATGTAGTTTCCCTATTGCTAGATCAATAAATTAATTCTTCTTCTTCAGTAAATGTTTGCTGATCTATTGACAGAGTGAATCTATTGAAGTTTAGTTGCCTTCATGTGTAATTTTAAATATTCTACTCTGTTAAAGGTGTTTCATCAGAATTACTGGTAACAATAAGCCAGTAAGTTCACAATAAGTGAACTGAAGAACTATAAACAAGTTGTCAACTTTTCATGGAGGTAGTGTTGATGGAGGGTCCAGGAGACCTGTTTTCATGTCCTGTGTGAAACTAGAAATTAATGTTTATTTGTCATGTTTGACAAATGTTTGGTAGTTAAGTAACACCACCTCCATAGTGGGTTTAACCCAAACCACAATCTTTTCCACAATATATAAGGCAGAGGTTTATTTAAAGTCTATATTGTGTGCCACAAGCAAGATTGACACATTATTGTCATGGTGTCCAAGTCAGGTCATGTATTTTATTTTTTGTCTTGTCATTTGGTCTTGTCGTTTCCTGGTTTATTTTGAAATTAATTGTCTTGTGTTTCAACCCCCGCCCCTGATTGTTTCCTGCTGTTCCCCATTACCCAGTGTATTTACGTCCACGTCTCCCCTTGTCATGTGCCAGTACATCTTGTGTCATGTCGCCAAGCTACCAGCCTTCATTGTTGTCCTCGATCCCGGCCATGTCAGATTACCCTTGTTGTGTGAGCTGTTTTGTTACTTTGTTACTTTGTTTGTTAACCTTGTGTAGTCTGTTGTCTAGCATCTGCTCCCCGTCCAGTTCTTGTCCCCTGTAGTTTTTCCTGTCACTTTAGGTGATCGTTTTTAGTTGTTAGTATAGGCCTTTCTGTTTAGTTTGTATCCTCTTTTAGAGCACCCTTAGTTTCCTTAGTGAGATCCTGCCCTTTTAGTTTGTTCTTTACCTGTTGCATAGTTGCCTGAGTATTTCAGTTAATTATTTATATTAGTCCCTTCACTGTTGAAGTGGTTTTGTGTTAATACAGATTAGAGTGTCAATCCCTCTCTGTACTGTTGATAATTAATGCAATAAATCCTTGGTTGTTACTTTGATTTTTGGATGGGTTTTGTTTGTTTTTTGTTGTGTCTGTGCCACGTTCTTACAATTATGCCACACATTCACAGCAGAACACAAAAAATAACATTTTATGAATCATGGTATAAAGATATGATGCATCTGGAGACACATAGTTATCATCGAACAGGAAAGGTGTGAAAAATTACGATCTGAAAAGTAACTAACACTATCAGATCATATAGTCAGATCAAATAGTCAATAGTTTGTACTTTAGTGCAGTACTTCCAGGAAATGTTCAGCTACATTAAAACCAGATCAAGTTGTGTAGTGGTGTGAGAGAGTCCCTTTAATGGCCCATTGTCTGCGACGATTGAGGGCTCTTGTTTCCTGAAGTCTGGATTGTACAGGTCTGAACAGCGGTTAGGTGATTGGCTGCTGCAGCGTGATGTTGGGTTTCAAACTGATTGGGAGGACTTGAGTGTTTGCAGCACTGTTGTCTCTGATGTGAATGCAGCCTGACAGTGATGATAACAATGTGAAGTCTTACACATCGTGGCTGTTCCTTGAGTTTCATTCAGTATATCTACTGCAGTGGTGGACAGTACAGACAATCCTGATCATATTCATAACATGTACATTATTTTAATCGCATACCGCCACTGGCAAAGCCTCATGGGAGTTTTACTTCCACATATTGACTTTCTTCTGGCGACCACATGCTGAGTGTCGAGAAACAAACATATGCAGTGCATACTGTAAAAATAAAATACACATTTTTAATGAAGAACTAGCGCATGGTGGCATTTTGTTCAAACAGTTGTGGGATGTTGTCTGAAGCGCCTCGGCTACACTCAGGTCAGTTAAACATTCCAGTTCAATTTGTCTCCAAGTTTCAAGAGGCAGGAGTGTGTCTGCAGGCAAGTGGGAGGAGAAAAAAACATCTTTCTTCCTTGTCAAAGAGTGACCCTTAAGGTGATTGTGGAGGCATGATTTATACAGGTGTGTGTGTGTTAAAGACAGTCAGGAGGTAGGGAGAATCATCTGTCACACACACACACACACAGAGGCTGGTTGTGTGTGGAGGAGTAGAGATGAGCGGCTGGTATCTTAGCAACAGCACGTTAACAGAGGAGAATGTGTCGGTGAAGGTAGATGGTACCAAAATACTGAGATGGTACACACACACACACACACACACACACACACACACGCACTCATGTCGAGACTCAGCACTAATGGGGTAGTTTGCACCCAGAGCCCGTGGACAGCAGACAAAAGGTTTTCTGTTTGTACCTGATGTTGTTCAGCGCTGAATCACACAGAAATGTTTCATGTTTTCAGGACTTTGGCACCATTTTGAAAGCTGATACTGACATATTTCAGTCAGAAGCTACCAATATTTAAAATATATCCATTCTGCCAACTTTTATACCAAAATATTTCAAATATTTAATGCCCCTCTGAAACACTCACTTACATTTTCAATATACATGCAGAAAATTTGAAGAAATATTGCAAATTGTTTTCCTGGTCGAAGAGGAAACATTGGGAGATTAATAAAAAGAAAATGTAATGAGGTGGAAACAGATGTGGTGAGTAAATTGACAAATGACATATGAAGCATGCAACGTGTCCACTTACTGAACAACCTAAAAATAAGCACAATAGGAGCCCTTTAAAATAGGTCATGTATTTGACATTAAACAAAAATTCATGGCACTGTAAAAGTGGCATCATTACTGCACCATCATTACTGCACCACAGGAGAGTCATAAATATTCAATATAGTCATGCAAATCATAGAAATAGATTCAGCTATGTCTGAAATGAGAGATGGGGAACCCTGTATTTACTCTTGCTTCAGAAATGAAATTGGATTTGAATGATGTTTACTTTTGGCATGCTGGAATTTCTTTGCATGCTTCATTCAACAGCATAAAGCTAGATCCAAGAAGGGAAAGCTCACTGATGTGTTGATGTTATATCAAATTTATTTGATCAAAAAAGAAAAAAAACCTCTGTTTTTTGGGGGATAGTTTGTCGTCACCTCGAAGTTGCCAGATTATCAATGAAGTTTATTGGTGAGCTTTAGATGTGTGGAACGCTTTCTCTTTCCCTCTGCTCCAAATCTTACTGCTAAGCTAAACTAATCACCTTCTTGCTTCATACTTCATATACAGTCCTCCCATATAATTCTTGTCAAGAAAGCAAATATACTGAACTAGTCCTTTAAACACAGGATTGATTTCCATGGAGCTTTGCAAAGTACACAAACTCCTCCAGGTGATGAGCAATGACTGAATATCAGTCTAATCAGTCTATCTCTGGTCATTGAATCATTGAATGAAAAGGGCTCCAGCTGCTGTTTTTTCCCCCTTAAGTGCATCCCCTTTGTTGTCTTCATTTCGTGTCTCCCTCTATTCTATCAAATCTTAATCTTCACCTCCCTCTCCCTCTCACCTTTGTCTGTCCACCTCACTTTCTCCATGTCACACTCACACTTCTGAGAGGCGTCACTCTCTTCCAGGGTGTGAATGGAATTGACGTCACGAGGGACCAGAAAAGATGCATGGATGGATAAACTGAAAGATGATGGCAGGAGGAGAGCGATATATCATGTATACATACAGGATATACACTGAACAAAAATATAAACGCAACATTTTTGTTTTTGCTCCCATTTTTTATGAGCTGATCTCAAAGATTTAAAACACAAAGATCTACTTCTCTGTTGTTCACAAATCTGTCTAAATCTGTGTTAATGAGCACTTTGCAAGATCCACCCACCTCACAGGTGTGGCATATCAAGAAGCCGATTAGACAGCATGATTACTGCACAGGTGTTCCTTAGGCTGCCCACAAAAGGCCACTCTAAAATGTTTTATTACACAACATACTGCCACAGATGGCAAGTTTTGAGGGAGCATGGCGTTGACATGCTGACTGCAGGAATATACACTGTTGTGTGTGACTAGAATGCTCATTTCTCCACCATAAGTCGTCTCCAAAGGCATTTCAGAGAATTTGGCAGTACACACCAACCTTCATATCCAGCATGTTCACCTCCAAGATCGTTTGAGATCAGTCACCTGGACAGCTGCTGCCATAATACAGACCGTATTTCTGCACAAACTGTCAGAAACCGTGTCAGGGAAGCTCATCTGCATGCTCGTCGTCCTCATCAGGGTCTCGACTTGACTACAGTTCGTTGATGTAACCAACTTGAGTGGGCAAATGCTCACATTTGATGGCGTCTGGTACTTTGGAGAGGTGCTCTCTTCATGGATAAATCCTGGTTTTCACTGTTCAGGGCAGATGGCACACAACGTATAGCACTGTATGGGTCAGTGGTTTGCTGATGTCAGTGTTGTGGAGTGAGTAGCCCATGGTGGTGGTGGGCAGGCATATGTTATGGACAACAAACACAGGTGCATTTTGAATACACAGAGACACCGATTTAGAGAGATTTGTGAACAATATTTGAGAGAAATAGGCCTTTAGTGTCCATAGAAAACATTTTAGATATTTGAGGTCAGCTCATGAAAAATGGGAGCAAAAACACAAGTGTTGCGTTTATATTTTTGTTCAGTGTATATTAGCGTTAACATGTTAGCTGTGCTGTTATTTTGTTGCTTTGACAAACCTTTACTTGTAGCATCTTCTGAATGGAGCCATGACAGTGGAGACATCAAACATAATATGTACCTTGTGTGAAATATAATTAAAATATCACTGAAGTGCTTCCAGTTTGATCTAGCAGCTATAAGCTAAGCATGCTAGAGCAGCTAATCAGATGGATGCTAACGGCTAACAGGCTAAAGTCTCCACTGACCTGAGGCTGAAACTAAATGAACGAGTTAACTACAGGGCTTGTTAAATGGTGTCATCTGACTGCAGACCAGTAAACATCATGAACACTCTGGTCTAAGAGGCCAACTGTGGTTGGCTGGTTGTCACCTGACATCATTGATCAGGCACTCATTGATAATGTGATCTGAAAAACTGCTGTGAAAATAATAGAATTTTGAGGATAGAAGGGCTTTTGTGACCTGACACTGGACTATGAATACATCTCAGAAACACAGGAATGGAAGCAGAGATGTGATGAAGAGAGGCCGGACAGAAGAAGAGAGGAACAAGAAAAAAGAAGCTATTACCAGCCATTAATAGAATAGAATAGAATATTTTTTTTATTTATTTTTTTTTTATTTTATATATAAATCACTACTGGCAATAATTTACTGTAAATTTAAGCATAACTTAACAGTGTAGATGGAGAGCCGACACAGACATTCACCAACAGGATGAATGCTAATGTCTTTGATGATCCCTTCACTTCTTATTTAGCACAATCATTGGGTCAAATGTTGGATTTGTTCAACATAGACCTGCAAAACTACCTGCAAAAGTCAGCTGTACTTTAAATATCGTTTATGCAATGAAAGGTGATTTGCAGGGACGAGCCAATCATTACGTCTTGGACTTGGCAGCTTGCTATCATAGGTCAGAGTGGACTGTGTTTGAAAGACAGTAAATATACATACATAAATTTGAAGTTGTGGTCTTCTCACTCATCCGTCAACTCCAGGTGATTGAATATGTGCGAGAGAGAGATTGTTTTTATTTCCCTATCTAGCATTATGTACAGCACTGTTGTTTTAAAGGGCTTTATAAATAAAGTTGAGTTGAGAGAGGTGAATGAAATGAAATTAACTGAACTGAGACTTCATGTCAACTTCCAAATCACTCCAATATGTGCTATAGAACAAATTTACAAACATCACAAAGTATAGAAACAGAAATAAAATAAGGTAGAGATATAGTAAATAATATGTGCAGTCTTTAGAGTAAAGCATGCATTTGTATAAGGAATGAAAATAGAGTAAAGGGCCACAGCATGCGCACTGCCATCTTGCTTTATATCAAATCAATCCGTGAACAATTTGAAGACAGAACAATTTGAAGACAGAATGAAGACATTTCACAAGCATTTTGTTCAAAGCATACTGAGGCTAGGTAGACGAACCTGCACTCCATGTGAATTTTTTAGACTGAAATACTGATTTACCAAATATAAAAAAGCTGGAACAGATGTTCCTTCTCTGCAAGACACTGAGCTTGTGTATGCCATGACAAAAACTGGATGTGCAGAGTGGCGGTTCATGTGAAAGATAAATCAAAGTGAGGTGGGAAGGTGAAGAGGGAGGATGAGAAGCAGATGTGTCAGAGAGGAAGAAGGTCCTTGGCACCAAGCAATATCCCTCTCCCACTGAGCGTCATTACACTCAGAGCCTCTGATCTGTGGCTTTAAAGACTATGCCGGGCTGCATGCCGCTAAGTCGGACATGATCATACCTCAGCGACACAAGTATTGAAACATACTGTATCATTCCTGCCTCAGCTTGCCCACAGCCTTCGCTTCTTTGATATTTCTTGCCTAGCGATGCTTTTAACGAAGACACAGAAATAAAACAAAGAAAGTTGTTTGGCTTCACAAAGCAGCTGGACTGTTTTGGATGTAAATTAAGGTAAAAGGATGATTTTCAGCTGGTAACAGGACCAAGATGTATAGCAAGATGTGTGAGGCACAGTGGTGCTTTGACCAAAAGACCATCACACTGTAGTTTAATGTGTTTAGTGTGAAAGTCTACTAATATCTGCAACGTTTTGCAATGTACAGCAAAAGCTCATATGAATGTCATTAGTCATAATCCAGAGTAAGGGCCAAACTGACACATCGACCTGAAGATAGAGCAAAATCAGTGAACTGGATGATTAAAACTGACTGAGGAACAATAAACATAAACATGTTCTTTGACTTTAGTTTTAGAATTAGCATCATTATGAGATCATGTAATTATTAATTCAAGCTCTTTGTAGTTTGGCTCTTTTTCTGTGATATTTATTATCTCCACCATCTCAATGTATCCTCAGAATTATTTTTTTTCATTAATCCAGAGGCTGGGACAAACTAAAATGTCAACCTGAAGACAGTGCCAGATGATGTTGATTCAGTCATTAATTATTTATTCACTCAACCACTAATGTTAATCTATAATAGTGCCAGAAGAAACGTCAGGACAAAACCACAGTCATTAGGATACATCATATGGGTAACAGACACCTGTACAAACTTTCATTACAATCCTTACTTTTCTTGTAAAGACACAACAGTAAAATCCAATTTGTATCACCTTGTCAGTAGGACTGCTGCTCTCATAAAAATGAAATACTCTCAGAGGTAATGTGTATCTGTAGAGACTGTAGCGACTGTGACTTACTTATTCACTCTTCCCTATAATAGACACTCTGCAGTGAGCAGTAAATTGAGATTTTGGACACTTTTGACAGGATATCGTCATTTTGCATCATCGCTGACAACAGCCATTTTCACTGTAAAATGCCATGAAGCGTTTTTGGGCTAGAGGAACTTTTTCTCAAACAAACCTTTTTATTGTGTTTGAACTGCAAGTACTAAGAAAGAAAGAAATAAAATGAAATAAACCCTTGTATTTGTTGTATATCACTTTAGGTTTCCTGTTGGTAGTGTGAATGCTGACAGAAAGAAGTCCTTGAAGGTGTGTAGTTCATGGGGAGCTCCAGTCAGCAGTTCCTCTCAGGGAGCCCACAGTTTGGTCTGAACGCCTGTGGACTTCACGTCCAATCCAAGTCCACAGTGGAACAAGGACTTGCCTTCCTAAAGATGACCACAAAGACCACCTGGTTAGTGAAAGACCCTGGTCATTCACTAACCAGGTGGTCTTTGTACCTTAACATGACTTAATCTTTATGTTGTCAGATTAGAAGACACTTTTCTGTGATTTATAATAGACTGGAAAAGCATTAGAAATGAAAATGGTCCTTTCAGGAGGTATTTTGTAATTTTTGTTGATTTACTGGCTGTGTACATTTATTGTGCAGGGTTGTTTAAGTGAAAGAAAGAGACAACGAGGTGGTGATTTTTCTTCTTTTTCTCACTCCAATATGTTCCAGTTAACATACAAATGAAAGAAAACAACAATGCAGTGGCACAGGATGCCTCATTATGTTTCATCTGTGTGTGTGTGTGGTCTGCCTTATGTCCACACTGGGGTCACACACTTGAATTAATACCAGTTGATTGGGGACGGTATGTGCAGTTGTGGACAAAGTCTATGTCCCCAATCGTTCAAACCTTGATTTTGGGTCAGTGGTTAGGGTTAAGTTTAGGTTTAGGCAATTAGTTGTTGTAGTTAGGCTTAGGGTAAGTTTTTCGAAAATCAAAGTCTGTCCCCAAAGGGAGAGTAAAAATGCCTTAATACCCCAAAGGTGACTTAAACAAATGCGTGTGTGTGTGTGCGCCCATGTGTTTCTGAAGCAGTGTATGTCTGTGTGGGTGTTAGCATGAAGATGAGGCTGGTGCTGGCTGGAACTGGGGCTCGATCTGCACCACAGTCTGTCTGCTCACACAACACACATCCTGTAATTGGACTCAGAGGAGCGAGGGGATCCACCCGCAGGCTTCGGATTATGCTGATATATGGGATATATGGCATATATTTCCATGCTAACATTCCTATCTCATATCTGGCTCTATTGTTAGTCTGCCGTTAGTACACCAAAAAGAAGGGCAAGAATAGAAAGATGAAATTGAGCATCAGGGCTGGCCGTCATGTCAGATGTCACGATTTGACTCTGAGCTTGTTGGGTTTTTATCTCCAGAAACATTTTTTAAGTCTGGATCACTCCTCTGGGGCTTTCCACACAGACAGGCAATGACAGGGACACACAATTTAAAAAAACATTTTTCAACTCATTTATCACAGGCAATTAATTTAGCTTTCCATCATCTTAGCTCAGAATCAAAACAGCATTTAGGCAACACTCCCACCACAGCAACTGTGGAGAGATACAGAGGTGCCAATGAAACAAAAGTAGTTCAGCTTATAAATAAACAATAGAATGAACTGAATGAATTATTATTAAAGTTCTTGTAGTTTGTATGGAGCACATGAAGGGACAAGAAAAAATAGTTTTGGGATATCTGGTGCACAAAAAGAAAGTGTCAATACATCCTCTGTACCCATGGAGCTGACCACAAGTTTGTAAATTCAAGTAATCACCCAATTCATGTGGGTGTATTCTTTGTGTTGGAACAGACTGCAAGAATTTAAAATATGTTTAAAACGTCAGAGTGAAAATATATACCAATGCAAATAAATTAGTGCTATTGCTATAACTAAGTCTGAGGTCTAAATAACACAGAACTAACAGAGAGAGACAGTGTGTGGTCTCAGGTGATTTCCATCAAGTCATAAGTGCCAAATCTGGTATTCAACTGACAGGATTACTCACGATTTATCAAGACTATTCTACTCAACCCACCTGATACATTAACAAATAAGGCTGTGTCCTTGTCTAATCCATTTGACGTGAGGCTAATGTGTGAGTGGATTCATATGGTGAACACTGCAGCTCTCACCACAAACTAAAGCCACTCTGTATTTGATGTGTGAGCGGCTTGCTCTCCATCACGTCTGACCTTTCGCTTAAAATTCAACTCATGTGGTTCTCCATTCATTTCATTCATGAGTGTGGATGGAGTGGAGAGAGGTGGGAAGGATGTGTGTTGTAGCTCTGCTCAGTATTCTCTCTTTGTCATGGGATGCAAAGTGTTGCCATAGAAGAGAGCACAATTCATTTGAGCTCATTATGTGGCAGAGTTGGGCTGGCTGAGATGGCATCGATGGTCTTAGTGGTAATGAGAGGAGAGTTTCTCTTCTAAACCGGAGGAGAGGGGTATTATGTATTAGGTCACCATCCAGTGTAAGGTCTAATATATATATATTTATCGATCCATCCATTTTCTACCGCTTATCCTCACAGAGTCGCAGGAGGGCTGGAGTCTATCCCAGCTGTTTTAGGGTGAAAGGCAGGGTACACCCTGGACAAGTCTCCAGTTCATCACAGGACACATAGAGACAGACAACCACTAACACTCACATTCACACCTACAGTCAATTTAAATTAACCAATTAACCTAATCCCCATGCATGTTTTTGGATGGTGGGAGGAAGCCGGAGTACCAGAGAGAACCCACACAGACACAGGGAGAATTCAGAAGCTCAGTGAAGAGGACCTGTTAATGAAGAAACAACTAATATGTGCTAAAGAAAACATACTTATTAATATTATATTCCATTTCTCCCAATAGTTCTGGCTATGCTACTCAATGATCATTTTAGTAAAAGCACTTTTCTTTGGGTCTGCTAATTTCTTAAAGATCAATTCCAGATATATTTTATGACATACACAGATACTCTTTGAATGATAGTAATTTATGCCTTGTGATGGTTTCCCCACAAAAATGGGACATTTCTTGTGTATTTATATGTACATTGTTTTCTACTGAACAAGATTTATCCTACTTTCACCCTTTAATACCTGAGCCTAAAAAAATCTGTCTAGACCTTTTTTTTGCTTATCCAAGAGACTTGGAAATTAGAATATCTGGCAAATATTTACAATTTGCTGCATGTTTTAAGAGTGTAGTAACAGTTTAAATTGATGAAAAACAACATTTGAATTTAGAGTTTCATGTGGAAAAAAAATGATGCAATTGAACGCGACTAATTTTGAAATTTGAAAAGTATGAAAAGTATTTAAGATACATTTTTGTGAGTCTTTGTCTCTAAATGTGCAAAAATGAAAACTATGTATATAAAGGCATTTTTTTTAACCACAGGGAACAAACCAGCTTCCAGAGAGGCTTGAGGGAAATTACCGTAATGACACCATGTTGGCTGTAAAGTGCAACTTAACTTAATGCTTTCATTCTTTAAGGGGGAGCATGTCTATGTTCCCTGGCTCCTATGTTCCCCTGTTTGTATGAGAAGGGGGAACATAGGACTCTTCCCACTCAACGGCTATCCCCCATCCAGTTTTGTTACCCTAACCCTAACCTTCCTTCCCCACTATTTTTATATCCCCCACCCTGCTCTCTCGCCCTAAACCTTTTTTTAAGACACATAGGGATGACCACCTTTAAGGCTAACTGTGGCTGTTACTGTATGTCATAACGGCAACAACGGTTTCCCTCTTCCTCGTGTTTAAATAGTCTCGTCTCCCCTCAGTCGGCGTGAATTTGTCTTGTCTCCGTGCATGTGTTGCCAGTCCCTACTGAGCCGTTTATTAGAGAGGTGTTTTGTTTGTTTTGCCCCATTTTCAGGTAAGAGTAGACAGGTGGTTTTTCTCCCTATTTAGATAGGTCGAGGGTTTTCTTTTGTTTCTGGTTTTGTCTCCCAATTTTGATAGGTAGAACTTCTCTTTGTTTTATAATTTAATCTCCGTATTTTGATAGGTTGACCTTTGTCTTATTTCCTCCCTAGTTTTAGGTTGAGCGCCCTTAGTTTTGTTTCTTTATTTCCTTCCTAGTTTTAGGTTGAGCACACTTAGTTTTGTTTCTTTATTTCCTCCCTAGTTTTAGGTTGAGCGCCCTTAGGTCAGTCTCTTTATTTTGCCAGATTAGGTTTTTGATTTATGTTCTCAGGAAAGTGTTTTTGGTTTCTAGTGCAGCGTAGTCAGGTGGCCAAGAGGAGCTCCACCTGCCACGGAGCATGTGCGAGTCGATCCCCGCCTCCTCCACCATTACTGCCTCTGCACTGTGACTCAAATAAAGACTGTTTTATGAGGAGTATTGTGTTTCGGTCGTGCATCTGGGTCCACAAACAACAGACTTTCATAGTAACAAATTGGCATTAACGACACACAGAAAGCTGTTTCACAATGTTATCCCTGTGGTGTGAAATGACATGCAGAAAGCCTTTGTGTAATCATGACAAGTGGACCGTCTTTAAAATGTTGTGCTGTTCGCTCTCCCATGAGATCAAGTTAGTCACTGGGGACCAGTGCATCATTCTGCACAGAGAAGCTCAAATATCCAAGAGGAGCAACAATAAATTAAAACTGAGTGGAGAGTGTCATTGAGAAAAGAGTCAGAATATTTACTTCTCCACTGACAACAATTTAATATACTGTATTTCCAGGACATCTGCTGTGGAGTTATCAGCCATTTTCCAGGGATGTGAAGTCTCTCAGAATCAAAGAGTGAGGGGCTTCTGATGATGTTAAATCACAGCGGGAGAAATCCATCTGAAAAGACACACAGAGATCAATTTCTACTTCCATGGGGGGTTAAGGAAAGGGACCAGCATGTAATGCACCTACAGTCAGGATCTGTTTTTCGAGAATGTGTGAAATAGAATGGCATCTCCGGTGACACTTTTTTTTACATTTTGAAATTGAAGGCTAAAGGGAAACACTTGCTCCTGATTGGGTTGTGGCGCGGCATGTAGTGCAACAATGATTTATAGATTTATCACTTTCCTTATTAATGAGCATTCAACTACAAGATTTGTGGGTTTTGTGTCTGTGCATTGATGCGTGAAGATCAATTTAGGCGCCTGAGAGACTTGATGACCAGTCAGGCAATAGTTGACGGACCTGGAGCTGAGGCTCAGCAGCTTTAGATGCTCCTGTCAGCTCCGATCAGTGTGATGGAGCAGAATGTAGGCGAACAGGCCAACAATGTGCCACAAGGGTTACTGCAGTATCAAGAAAACCAATATCTGTCTTTGCCAAGTCTCAGCTTGGGGATATATCACTAGTCCCCTGGGAAACTCTCTTCACTGCTCTGTGTGTTGGTGATCCTCACGTAATATCAGCGGTTGTGCTCTGCTACGGGTTGAAAAATAGGAGAGAGCCACTATGTAGTTCCACTAGAGTCTAAAACCACCACAGCTACTTTCCTTAAAGTAAAGACAATTTGATTTCTAAAGCCCGAAATTACAATTTGTCTAAAAGGACCTGTAATGGTGAGGGCAGTGTTAGTGTCAAACACTGAACGTGAAGGACTGACGATTGGCCCACACCAAAAGATTTTTCAAAATCAAACAGTTTTACTTTTCACAGAAAAAAAGCTGTCACACTGAAATGTGACTTTAGTGTAAGCATGGGAGACGATGGGTAGGAAAACTGGTGATGGTAGGTTTTGCTTTTCTCTATACTAAAATTCACAAATAAAAGAACAAGAATGGCTGAAACCAAGGAAACACTAAGTAAAGACTGATGTTATTGCAAGAAACAACAAGCTTGTCATCCTACAATTACTTTATGCTGCCATGACTGTAGTTATTGTCCTTCCTTATTAGTCAGCCTGGTTCCCAGTTGGATATTGATCTTTCACACCTGTCTTCAGAGTGAGGCAATCATTAATTAACAGTAGGCTACACAGGGAATGAGAATGACTCTGATGAGAATGTCTCCAGTTTTGTACAGCATTATACATATAGGGGATGGTTTGGTAAAATGGGAAAAAATGTTTGTGACTGTGAAGGTACCGGGTTCGATTCCCGGCCCGGGGCCTTTCTGTGTGGAGTTTGCATGTTCTCCCCGTGTCTGCGTGGGTTCTCTCTGGGTACTCTGGCTTCCTCCCAACATCCAAAAACATGCATGGGGATTAGGTTAATTGGTTAATTTAAATTGATCGTAGGTGTGAATGTGAGTGTGAGTGGTTGTCTGTCTCTATGTGTCCTGTGATGAACTGGAGACTTGTCCAGGGTGTACCCTGCCTTTTGCCCTAAGACAGCTGATATAGGCTCCAGCCCCCCCAGAGGATAAGAGGTAGAAAATGGATGGATGGATGGATATACTGTATATATTAGACCTTACACCCTTCCTCTCCCCTCCAGGTTTTAAAGCACTCCTTAGAGGAGAAACTGTCCTCTCATTACCTGGATGGATGGATGGAGGTTTTAATCATTCTGTATCCCACTACATATTTTGGCGAGACAACCAGGAGGTAAGCAGCCACATAATACATTGTTAAATAAAATAATAGATGCAAAATGTTGAACCTGCACAGAAAACAGAGGAGCTTCACAACTTCACACGTAAGTGGAGCACTGGTAACACGCATCTCCATGTGTGAAAATCTTAAGTGTAATTTGCAATCAGTGGGGCAAGGATGGTATTCTAAGTCGATCAGGGGATGTAAAAATAAGGCAACAAAACTACTTTAGTTAGGTTTAGGAATAATCATCATGGACGGGCTTAAAAAAAGGAATACTGCTGTAAACTACTGTACAGTTCTGTGAGTCCCTGATGACAGCCAACTGATACTAAAAGCACTGGATATCTCTGTCTGCACAAGTCCATGTCGAGTAGTAATGACAACAAAATCTTGAGTGACACCTGTGAGACTACAAATCCACAGGTGCTCGGTTCCTGAAACCTTCTGGCAAAACCATGAGGCTTCAGAATGACTGAATGTCCTGGCAGTCATCCGGGACTATGGTTACAGTAGTAACCCTTGTTCTGTTTCATCCCTTAATGAATGCCAGGCAGTGCTGAAGCCACTGGATGACACCAACAATGTCACAATGAAGCCCAGGCCTCACTGAGTAGAAACAGAAGAACCCGGGAGCAAAACAACAGCCACCAGGTCGGGAGTGGCTACACTGATACAATAAAATCAACAAAATGTCCCAGGTGATGCCCAAGAGGTAGTAGCACAGATGGCCTCCAGAGGCACCCCTTAAGAGAAGCCCACGAATTGGAGACACTCCTGGGGGACTGGCACCGCACACCCAGATGAAAACCTGCTCAGACTGACAGATATGTACCATAGCGTCAATGTACACAGCAAGAATGTGCACTGGACACACCAGGCTTGCTTCAACTCCAGCTGGCTGAAGGTGGAATCGAGAATGTGAATTGGTCGATTACAATGTGCAAGTGGCAGAACCTTGGGGAGGAACGCCATGTTTGGACAAAGCGTAACCTCTGAACAATCTGCGTTCCACCTGAGGTAAAACTCAGAGCATGCATCTCCCCGACTTGCTTAGCTGATGTAATGGTAAGGAGAAAAGCCATCTTGATTGACAGCCATTTTAGGTCCGTCCAATCCAACGGATCAAATGGAGGCACAGTGCCTCTGGGGCCACAATAAGGACAGCCACAGAGGGTTCGACTGCAGGCATACGCCAAAGGCAGACAGCTTCAGCAGTCTCCTTGTCAAGGGCTGTGTTACTCCTCCAACAGGAATGCAAAAAGTGTGTGAACTGTGGAGTGGCAAACTTGGCATGAGAAGGATTACGCTTATGTAAGGCACGAGGGGCCATGACTTCATTTGAGCGTAGGTGTAGATGTGCCAGAGCAGACCAGACCATGGCCCCCACTGAACAGACATCTGCTTCATGTCAGCAGCCAAGCTGTCCACCTAAGAGGAAAGCCGGGTCTCCTACTTACCACGCTTGGGGGCAAACCTTGTCCTCTGTGGCAAGGGCCTCTTCCTGGCAACCCTAGCAACAATGTCACCAGATGCCAGTGGGGATGATGTAAGGCCAACCAGGGAATCTAGCTGCTCCAATCTCGTAACCTGTAGTGACCGAGTCCTGCAGGTGGTCAAGGCCCAAGCAGCAAAGGCAGAGATCATGGCCATTTGCCAGGTCCATGGTGGGCAAACACTGGATGCAAAACTGCAAGGCGCAAGCCCTTGTCAGGAGAGGGTGGCGGAAGCACCACCAAACAAACAGCACACACACAACATAAACTTAGTGGACATGCTGCTGTCACCAGGAAGGTGCTGTCGCCAGGGAGTAAAGAAGTTGGGAGAGATCAAAGCAGGAAGTGGAGATGATCATGAAAGGTCATAGACTCATGGTTATAGTAATGCCTCAACCACAACGGAGCTTAAGGACTGTGAAAGAAGAGGACCATAACTCCTGAGAGACAATAATCTTGCTCTTAATAATCTTGGAACTTCCATTTAACCCCTGGACCTCCTCACCAGACCATTTTTTAAAATAGTTAAAATACAGTCAATATAGTAGCTAGGCTTAGTAAATATGCTGATTGTTTCAATGTGCAGTAATTGCTGTCGGTATTGGGGTTAGCAAAGGGTCAACAGATGGAGTGGAAATCTATCTAATTAGCTTGGAATAATCAATAATCTCCTTACTGATTATACAGCAATTGTCAACAAATTGACCAAAAAAACTGTGGTTTTGAGTTTTAAACAGAGAGAGAGCTGACACAAGGGTGTTTCTTTCAGTGTTTACAGAAACAGTTTGTCTTGTGTGTGGATGTTCATTATCACTTGGAACTCATGGCAATCATTCGCACAGTCCTTGGAGATGTCTGACTGTTAAATGAGTAAGGACTTATTTTCTCACAAAAGGGACAAAATGGCATTTGCAGAGGAATTTGTAGTATGTGTTGCACACAGTCAAAATTCTCAATTTAACAACACTCTTCTATTCATAGCTATTTAAACAGCAAATTGTTTTATGTCCTATAATTCATATTCTATTTTAATCAATTCCGTTCTGTTCTGTATGATATTGATATGTCACTTCTGTGAACACAGCCCCAGCTAATCAAAACCTGGGTGACCAAAATATGGAAAAGAAGATGAAATTTTGATAAAAAAGGTGCTGGATCACAACACAACAGGATAGAGAGAGCACAGGTGTCATCGTCTTGCATGGTCTATGAATGGTTATAAAAGGTGAAGGAGAGTGAGGACACTCAGCTTCAGGTATAACCCACTATTACTTTTAATGGTAGAAATTACCACCCAGTTTTACTAAAACAGGGAAAATGTGAATTTGACATTTATTAATAGAGTCTCTTAATCTCAGGGTGTTACAGAGTTCTTGGACCAAGGGTACAGTGATTCAATTTCTTTATATACACACACACAAATCAAATAACCAAGTTATTTATAAAATTAGATGTTTATTTGACAACTACATGACCAGACCACTAACAGGAAATGATACAACAGAACATAAATAATGATAGAATAAAGGAAAGCTTGATGGATGAAGAAATGGCATTGATTCAATGTGACCATAATAGAATAAATGATTAAACAAAAGGAAAGACTGATGGATGACAAATGATATTAATTCAATGTGACCAGCTAGATTCAGTGATTGATATCCATCCATCCATTTTCTACCACTTATCCTTACATAGGGTCGTGGGGGGCTCTTAGCTGTCTTAGGGTGAAAGGCAGGGTACACCCTGGACAAGTCTCCAGTTCATCACAGGACACATAGAGACAGACAACCACTCACACTCACATTCACACCTACGGTCAATTTAAATTAACCAATTAATCTAATCCCCATGCATGTTTTTGGATGGTGGGAGGAAGCCGGAGTACCTGAAGAGAACCCACGCAGACACAGGGAGAACATGCAAACTCCACACAGAAAGGCCCCGGGCCGGGAATCGAACTAAGTACCTTCTTGTTGTGAGGCGACAGTGCTAACCACTACATCACTATACACTACACAATTGATATCTATGAACCAAATTAAGAGTTGTACTGTTGTTAACGACATTTAGTTTAGGGTTTGTGCACAGTTCAGCAGTTGAGAGCTTGAGAAGCATCAGAGAAGCATGTGGAGTAGTTTGACCTCATGAATCTAAATTCTAATGTTTTATTATTCAGTATTATACAGTTTTCTAGATTAACCTCTAAATTTAGTGTCTAATCATCAAAACTCTTTAATATCTGTAAATGTATTTGTATTATATCACGTTTGTCGATAGATAGAGGTGTTGCTGAGGAGTGGCTGCAGGCTCTGTCTGGACCTCGGTCTTTTGGATCTGCTGGGTCTCACAGAGGAGACTTCAGCTTGAGTAGTTTCATCACCAGAGGCTCTCTCTCTCGTATATCAGTGGACATCTTTGGACATCTCTGGACATCTTTGGTTAACATGACTCGGCATGAATTGTTTCCATCTCAGTCTCTCTGTCTCTCTCTTTTCTGTGTAGCAGAATCACTGTGCCCTTTCTTCACCTCCACTCTCGTAGGTGGAGGGTCTGCTGGCATCGCACCAGTTCAACAGATCTTCTCTCTTTCCTTCTCTTGAAGGTTCTTAATGGAGACTGGAGTCATTTCTTCAGCCTGTGTCGGGCAGAGGAGCTGGCTCACCTTATTTCAGCGCAGAGGAAAGAGAGATGGTCAGGATGCAGGATGCAGTATTTGGAGCATGTTAGAAGGTCTGGAGAAGCTGTCTCTTTCTCATGGCATGTGGCATTGGGCCTGGTGGCAGAGCGGCATGTCTAAAGCCTTGGGTCGATGACCCCCCTCTCTCTCAGAATGTGGGCAGGGAAGAGCAGGGAAGCAGTGAAGAGGAGTGCAGCTACAGGAGATCAGACCAAAAACACACTCAGACCAGCTGAAGCTGCAGTTTTTATAGCCTTTGTTGAGGGTCCAGTGTGTGTATCCACTCCCATTTGAAGTGTATTTGAAGTTACATCTTTTCTTTAACTTATTTTAATGTTAATACCGATTTACATTTACTTTATTAATTCTTCTCTATTTGAAAGCTTCTCACTCTCAGCTATAGAATGACACACCGATATGATAGAAAACCACCGAACAAAACTGATCAATTGATTTGAAATTAATCAACAAATTAACCAACACAGATGAACCATAAAATCATAGCATGTAGGTAGGTGTTCTACAACAGGCAGGCCTATGTATAGCTGTATATGTACACTCAATCCACAATTAATGTTACATGTGTCACAGGAGAAGGAGGAGAAGAAGGAGGTCATAAACTTAATCTGTGTGGCCTGGAGTTTCTCATGGTCAGTGTCCTCCCCACTCTTTGGAAAGAAACCAGATGTCACAGGATGTGACCTGTACTCATAAACCAGTCAAACGTGTAGTTGTACGTCATGAACTAAGCCTTAGTACTTGGGTCAGATGGAGGTCCTGGAGAACACTGAGAAAATTAGCAAATACTTTTATTATCAGTTCAGTTCATTAGTTTATACTCATCTTCATGCTACACATGTTGTGTGTTTTCTGTGTTTCGTAGTTTAATCCTTTCACAGTGTGTTTTCAGTTCATGAAAGTTGTTTGTATCTTTTTATTTTGCCTAAAATTGTCTTATTCATTGTTCGGATGTGCTAGCTCCACCCTTGCATCTCACTTCTGGCTGCAAAAACAAAAACAAGATGGCTAAAAGGCCGAACTTGAGGCTTCATCACGACAGCCCGCAAACCAATAGGTGTTTTCACAGTTCATGTCTGACATACATGAAGTAGCCGGAGTTTTTTAGCCAGGGATTGCGGTATGTGTGAACCTTGGAGTCCAATAAACACTGACTGGGGCCACATGGATAAAACTGTGTGTAGATTCACACCTGCATCTCTCATCAAGACAGATATGTATATGCTTTATTTTGACAGATTTATGAAGCTCTGCATGCCTGGTTCTCTTTCCTCAATCTCATCATTCCTCAATCACTGCATCTGATCTCATGCATTCATACCAATTGCTTTCCATGTCTCTGGTGGCAGGAGTGTTGACATCTTTGTCTGATTTGTCTGTGTTGCCTGACTTCAAATTGTCCCATTTTAAATCACATGCATATCATCGTCTTTTATGAAGCCGTCAGACGGCTGCTGCTGAGCAGAGAGCTTGATCGAGGCTCCAGGCAGTGAAACCTTCACGCCACCTCATCTTCCTTTGTACCCATCCTGACCTCTGATGTGAGAGCGTCTACTAGCCCATGAGGAGATAAAGTTACCACCACCTCCTGTCTCCCCCATCATCTAGTGAAAAACAACCTAAGACAGGCTGGCAAGGAGCCCCAGGGAAATGAGATGAAAACAGAAAAGGGGAAGAAAGAGGAGATGACGTGAAAGCCAGAAAGTACGAGAAGAGCGAGAGAGAGGTGCCAGATAAGATGAAAAGGAAGTTCAAGGAGGGAGGAGAGAAGAAGAAGAAGAAGAGGAGGAGAGGTGAGCAGCAAGGGCAAAGCAGAAAAATTGCATTTTGATGGAGGCAAATTGAATCAACTCTGCAATGGAGGCCTCAGGGCAAAGAGACAGATTGAGACAGTCATGTCAGCACCGAGAGATTACTGCCACCTGTGTGTGTGTGAAGTGATTTCCTACCATCAGCGCAAAGGATATTTGTGATCAAACCGTGACAGACACACACGTGCGCGCACACATACACACACACACAGTATTAATTGTTGTGATTTTCAGCTGAAACACCATCAACATGTGTTAACAGGATTATGGCTGCTAGAGCCACTCTCAGCAGTTACTCTATATCCCCTGCCTGCATGAGTCCACATGATTTGCTCTTAATTTACACACACTGTCACATATCATGTCTGCTGCATCTCCAGGCTCCAAGTCACATCTACTTTATGTTTAACCGGAACAAGAGTTGATCAAGGCAGTGTTGTGCATCCCTCCATTAATAAATTTACTTCTTAAAAACATCTTAATCATGTTTGTATGTTTCTTTGTTCTTAAACATATTAAAACATTTTAAACATTGACATCTGTGTATGCGCATAAATATCTTTTTAAACATATCTGTTTTTGTTTTAACATATTTTTGACACCTTTGTGTGTTTTTAAATTTATCTTTTCAAATACATTCAAACATTGTTAAAAAATCTTCACTTTTAAAGACACAAGTTAACTTTTCAACAGATTTAAAAAAACAAAAACAAATCGACTCATCCAACGTTGTCCCACATTTAAAGCTTGTTTGCTACACTTAAAATGATCACCGTATCTTATCCAGATACAGCAGTGTTATTTTCTGATTGGCTGTTGTTTAGCGGTAAGTGATTTTTGATTGGCTGGAGCTTTTCAAGGAGTGCTGTGATGCCCAGAGCATCTTGCTTCGTCCTGCTGCACATATAATGGTGTAACTTGGTCGTTAAGTAACACATTTTCATGTGTAAGATAAAAAATGCGTGTGTCACACTCTGAATGGTGAGACTTGAGAGCCATGGTTTCAATATGATGCAGGAGTTTACATGGTAGCATCGTCAGGACCAACACATGAAAAGGGAGTCATACTTCCTGCATTTTCCTTCTCCCCAGACTCTCTGTCCTCTCTCACTTCCACTTAAGGTATGAAAAATTGATCCATCTGGTTAGTTCACACTTTTTTTCTTTTTTCTTTTTTCTCTTTCATGAAGTCCTCTGGCGTCCCTCAGGGGAGGCTGGGGATGCTGTGTTAATGTATGGAGGGTTACCTTGTATAATGGCACCACGAGCAGTTTGGGTTG
Source organism: Synanceia verrucosa (assembly GCA_029721515.1). Lineage (NCBI taxonomy): Eukaryota > Metazoa > Chordata > Actinopteri > Perciformes > Synanceiidae > Synanceia > Synanceia verrucosa. The sequence goes on from CM056549.1 coordinate 28,967,249, forward strand.
CCTTGCTTAAGGGCACAGTAGTAGTACACAGGAGGAGCAGGAGGTGAACTCTCCAGCTTCCAGTCCACATGCCATCCTTGGTCCGAGCTGGACTCAAGTCCTCCGGTTCCACACAGACTATATGTGCCTTCACTTCCACATTTTGGATCAGCCACTCATGTCATTTTCCTGCCCTTGGTGATGCAACAGAAAGCTGTGGTGTTTTCATCAGGCTTTCACTCATTGGCAGGACAGAAGTCACACACAAAAATGTCCTTACCGCCTGACACACATGAACATGCTTCCCCGTGGCAGAAATGAGTAACTGACACTCTTCAGTTACTTTTCTCAGTAGGTAAAGCTGTAACATAACAGGTTACATTTTCATAGAGGTAATGGTGCTGTGTAATAAGTCATTTTAAAAAGCAGCTTAATGTTACGTTCTGGATCCCCACAATACAAAAATGACAAATGTAACTTGAAGATAAGTACAGCATAGTTTGTGACTCATATCTACACAGCATTATTTGCAATCAACGCCATCAACAACAACAAGCGCTGGTTTTGTTCTCTCTGCTGTGTGACTGAGCCCGCTGTGCAGCTATATTTAGTTTTCCAGCCTCCTCCGTAAAAACAGACCTAATGATGAAACTGGAGCATCCCATAGTGACACAGCCCCTCGCAACCTGAAGCAACACACTCTGAAGCCCTTGATGTTAAGAATAACAACCCCAAAAAACTGTGAGATTGGTCTCCAACAACACACTGTCATTATGATACATTAAACGCATTGCAGTATGTTAGTAAGAGGAGCGTTAAACTAAAGAATTAATTGAGCTTTTTCAAAAATATGTAAGATAGATTGATGATTTATGGCAGAGATATGGATCCAATACATAAAAAAACTATTTAAGGTATGCTTGATGGATATATATATGGTATATATATATATAAATATATGGTAGATACAGCCATCCTTCCATTTTCTACCTCTTATCCTCACATAGAATCGCAGGGGGACTGGAGCCTATCCCAGCTGTCTTAGGGCAGAAGTGGTAGATACATAATCATTAAAAATTAAATAAAACAAATCAAAAGCAACTCAATATAACCTTAACATATTCAAATATTTGAAAAATTCAGGCTAGCGGAAGGCACCACTTCCCTCCACGGAGGTTGAAATGGGAGTCAGAAGACAGTGAGCTCTTGCAGATTGCTGTGATGAAAAATTAACTGGAGGGAAATAGGGATCCCTTAAATGAAAGTAACCTGTTACATCACTGCCACGGAGGAATACTCAATCATTTACTCATCAGCTTATACCCATATTCACATTTGTTTCTTCCACAGAGGCGGAAGTCTGAGGAATATATATGTATATATATATATATATATATATATATATATATATATATATATATATATATATATATATATAATATACATATATATACATATATGACAGGCTACCACATCAGGTATATCCTGGTATACTACAATTAACTAAAAAAGACTAAAAAGACTGTCACACAGGTAGCTACCAAGCTAATGGGCCGATGATGTTAGCCATTGCTTCGTCCCCATGATTCCAACCTTTCTTTTCCCCTTTTTTCTCACACATGAAATATGCATCCATCCTCACATCATCCATGCATCCACCTCTCCCTCCACCCATCAGCCTCTGGAAGGCATGGAGCAGTAATAAAACATAATGTCATGTTGCAGGCTGATCACTGCAGCTCTATTTCCACAGATGCTTTGTTATTAATGAGTAAGCCTGGAACTGTCTATACAACTATGTCACCTTCTATCTGAAGACGAGTCTTAATTTTAACACTGCAGAAAATAAAAAAAAGTCCATTTGTGTTTATGATGAAATATTTCTATACAGTAGCTTGCTCTATGTTATTTCCTGTTTTAAGAGATGGCATTTCAAAAGGTCTTTGGACTAGCAGTTGCATTTGCAGCAGATGCTTTTCTCACTAATTAACGCCAGCGTAGACAACTCTGACATTCCCCCTCCAAGAGCCACAGAAACAAAAGCTCCCTCTCTGTTCCCACACTCACTGATAAGAAAGCACAAGGCATTGGTGCTGTTCATCTGTCTGCTTGGCACATATATGCCAGCCATAGGTTAATTGGCTAATCCCAAGTGAATGGAGGGATTGATGACCATGAAGATGCAGGGAGAGAGTCGGGACTGACAGCTAGGGTAGAGATGGTGAGAGAATGGCAGTAGGCGGTGGTCTTTTCCCATCATTAACTGATAGCTGGGATGGGTCATTAGCTGAGTCTGTCCTGTACGCATGGTCTCATGGTGTAGGATAAGAAACACCCGCTGACGGTGGCAGATGGCGGAATTAACAGCCCAGAAATAGACATCCATGAGGGGAAACGGTAGGTGAGTCAGTTCCTGTCCCCATTTTGTAGTCATTCCTTTGAAACAGGGAGAAATGTAGAATAGACATATTTTTATTTGTAAATTGTAAGCACATTTTGGAAATTTTGGGAAAAATAATCTCTCAGCAGATTATCAGAGTGGAGCTTGTTTCCCTTTGTCATTCAGACATCATGGTTGTGTTTTTATTATCGGCCTAACTAATCACAAATGAGTGATGGCTCTGTAGCACATGTTTTAATTTTCCACCTCAACCAAGCATAAAACTTGCTTGCCATACCATGTCATTTTTTTGTCACTTGTGGTGTTTCCACTCAAGCCACGGCCACACTCATTTTTCATCCAAACAAAAACTGACTCAGCATATAAGGCTTTGATGTGAGCCTCTCTAAAAAGATCCAAAATTACTGTGATCAACACCAAACACAGTGCTGCTCCAGAGGATGTGTGTGAATTTCAGGCTGAACAGAGACTAAGACAGGCTGCAGAAACTGATAAATATCACAAAAAGATAGAAAAAAGAGTATATGCCGCTCTAATTTAGGCACAAACACATGACAGACTGAAGGCTTCTTGTCAAAACACCTGTCAATTTATTCTTTTACCAAACTCATTTACAAAAAAACATAATGTTGTTGTTTTGAGAGTTTAATATAAAAGGTTTGAGGCAACCTAAAACAATAACTATGGTCCTTCCCTTAAAGCATCTTATTTGCAAAGAGCAAGGAAGTGATAATAGCTCTCTGGGTTGTTAAGATCTCTAAAGTCACATCTTATTCATTTTTATACCATGAGAATGATCAACATAATCTTCATGCTACATAATACGTCCTATATAATACACATTATCAATCAACATTATTAATAATATAGTAACAAATGAACATAGTTGATGTTATTCTGACTCAAAAACATAGTTAAAAGTTAAGTTGATATGCTTCTGTCATGGACTGAGATGACAATAGGTGAAGGTGGGCATACACTGTGCAATTTTTGGCCCATTTTGAGCTGATTTTTTTTACTCATGCGACTATTTTTGGCATCGGGTCGACTTCTTAATCTTAATCGTATACAGGTAATGAGAAGCAATTAACAGCTCACGACCAGCTCCTGATCAGCATTTCCATTTTCTTCTTCTTCTTCTTCTTTATATGTTGTTTTTCTGGATACAAGAGTCTGATGTGTCACGTGTGGACGTACAGTGTGAGCACTCAGGAGCATTGGGTTGTATAGTGTGAACACAGGAATGTGATATAGTCCTACATGTTAAGCTGTAACTGAGTACAACCATTGATAATATTACACAGTGTCTGCCCAGCTTTAGTTGGAAAGATCCTCACAGAAAAACACGAGACCCTGGAACCACAGGATCGCACAAATTTACAGCAAAAATGATAAAGACCACTAAAATATGACAAATGTATCTCAAGAGTGCACTAAATTAAACTGTTGTTCATAAATGAATGACATGTAAGCATTTCCTGATATGATTTTCTCATCTGACTCATTTCTGCACAAATAAACATTTGGTTGGGTTTAGGCAAAAAACAACTTGGTAAAGGGAAGACCATTGTTTGGTTTAAAATAATTTTGAAATAATTATGGTAAGATAACAGAAGTTTGGGTTAAATTTACTTTATTATTATTGTTCTTATTACTTTTTCATCGTTTCAGTATTAATGACAAGGACTTTGTGGCTCTGTGAAAATGTTACCAACATGCTACCGACTTGAATGTAAGACTATGTTGGTTTTGGACATTTTCTGGAACGACAGCGTCTGTTGTTCCACAGATGAATCCATGATAAAAAACAACATATAGGCGATGCGATTTATACATCAGACCATCATCAGCTAGGTGATTTGATATCTGTTCTTGGTAGGCAGAAACATTTCTATGTTAAGGACTTTTTATTCAGCTGTTTGCAGCCACCACTGTTCTAGTGTGTTTGTGTGGATAACAATCCCTCACAGGAATATCTGAGAGGAGTAAACAGAACCTTCTGTCAGCGTGGACGTGTCCTGAGCTTTTGGTGGCTTCACGCATCATTACCCTGCCGGCCAGAGTGGACGCATGTTGCCAGCTCGCTCGTTAAGACCCGTTTAGCCTTATTTCATGGAGGATCCTTCCCACTCTTTGTAATTCTATTTCGGCATGTTGGACAACACACAAAGAGTGCGCCAGTTTTGCAGAGAAGCATCCAGGACCGCTCGGATTCCTGCCAAACGCCAGCCAAGAAAAGCAAAAGCGCAGGAGGGATTTTAGTCAAGTGCTCATTTAAATATGAGCGAGCAACAGACTGTGGAATTTGAATGAGATTATAAAGGGAGACGGGGTAGGATGAATTTCAATTTGAGAGCATTACATGTATTCTCTCTCTGTCTCCCCCATCCCCTCCCAGAGGTGAGATAATGACTCCCAACAATGAGCAGGAGGGACGAAGTTGGCAGCGCTGTCTCCACATAGCAAAGCCCAACGGTTATCATGGCACAGCTGCTCCTCCCCTCCTATTTATCTGTGCACATGCAAACACCCCAGCAAACACTAGGATCTAATTTGACAGAGCATCTCACCAGCAGCACCACTGCAGTGGTACGCATTGCACCTCCAAACCTCATCAGATCACAAACCACACCGCTCCCACTCCCCACTCAGCATACACACATGTGTGTGTAGGTCATGGTGATGGGTGGGTGTTGCTTAATGCAGTTTCAAAGACCGCAGCAGGTTAAGGGAAGACACTGAAGGAGGGAGAAAGAGGCAGATGGGAAAAAAAACAGCGAGTGACGGGAAAAAAAGAGCAAGGAGGGTGAGTGAGGAGGGTGGGGAGTGCTGGTGGAGTAGAGAGGGAGGAGAGAGTAAAGAGGGAGGGGAGCCTGATCCAAGAGCACTGGTGAGACAGAAGTTTCAGCTCTGCGCTTCACACACAACCAGGACGGAAGATAGACAGACATTCAGGTGAGACGACTCTCCTCCTTCTTCACCTCTGCATTGCTTAAAGCCTTTCTGTATGTCACAATATGATGCCGATGCCCAGGTGTGAAGGAGAATGCAGTGCAGGAGCAATGAACTTGGTGCTCAGCCTCAAGTTGCAAGTGTGCAGTTTTTTTTAGAGAGGGGGTGTCCTGAAGGACGAATGGCAACAACATAGAAAAGAGTCCAGAATGGGTCATATTTATTCCAATGCAACTGTCATTATCTCCACCTCAAGTGTTGCATGCTGTGAGAGTGCGAGTTGAAAAGCGCTATACTGTGTGAGTGTGTGTGTGTGTGAGCTTTCAGCGGTCGTGCCGCGTCTGAACATCATACATTATTTATCTGCACTGATCTCCAGAAACAGCGATACCTCAGCAGGGGGGAGGGTGGGGGTTGTAATGTATATGCTATGGTGTGTTAATATCATATGTGATGGCTGGGGAGTGATATCATGTGCTGTGTGTGTGAGGAGAGCAAAAGGACAACCTGCATCTTTTATGTTTCTGCTGTGCCACACTTGCTTTTTATCCTGTTTGTAACATCTCCCCACAGTAGGTTGTACAGCGAATGCATGAATATCCTATGGTTTATTTAGCTTTTATTATCTGTGGCGGAGATGGCGGAGATAGCGGAGGAGCCCCATGGCAGCTGGAGGCTGTGAATAATGCTGAGGTGATGAGATCTCGTATCCTTCCCAACACTGAGGAGGTCGACTCCTTTTGTCTGCAGTTCCTTAATCCACATCGGTGTGATGCGCGGCAGCTGCAGGCAACAGATCCATCATGTGACTCAGTGTGTCCCTGTCCATTTGTAAAGGGGCATATGCTTGTCTTATTTACAGCATCTGTGTGTGTTTTGTGTGGCTGCATCTTGCTGCTTCTGCACTGTTTTATTGAAGACTGGAGGCAGCTCCTGATGTGAGGAGAGCAAATAAAGAAAGCAGCAGTCTAGATCACACAATATCTCTCTCTCTCACACACACACACACACACACACTTCAGGGATCAGTAAAGGAATGATCTACTGACAGTCACCCTCTGAAGGCTTTGAATATTGTTTTGAAAAGTTTGAGTTTACAGCTTTAAGGAAGATTGAAGCTTAGATTTACAGCTGAATGGATTCCAATGGTGGAAATATACTAAGAGGCATTAAAAACGCAACAAAGTCAGTGTAAAATAAAATCAGATACAACTACTTTGTATACAAAAGAATGTTTTGTTTACTTCCACTCGTGGCTATTGAAACTATGGAGCCACATTTTTCAGCTCAAACAATAAATTAACGTGGCAGACGGTACCAATCCCTGTTTTTGCATGTGTGATTCGTTAGGACATTGTTTGAAAGCTTTCAATGAGTTCTTTTGGTGATTTGAGCTCAACTGGTCAAGGCTTTAAAAACCCAGAGGAAAAATGCAAGCTGTCACAGACGGTCACCATGCCACGCTTAGCAGCAAACATGAGGGAGCAGGCCATTGGTATGCTGAGATCCAGAATGACCGAAGCGAGGGTAGCCAGGCATTTTGGCATCTCACGCCTGCAGGCACGTTATGCACAGACATAATGTGCAGGTTATGGACTGGCCGCCTTATTCCCTGGATATGAATCTGATTGAACACCTTTGAGACAATCTGGATCGCCGTGTACGGCGTCGTTTTCCACTGCCGGTGACGGTTGCTGATCTCCGTACTGCACTCTTGGAAGAGTGGGAAGAGATTCCAGTGGCTGAAATCAACGCACTCATCATGTCTATGCCACGACGATCACACAAGATACTGACATTTGTAATCCATGTCCATTCATTTTTCTATTGTTGCTTTTGTTCATTCATGTTCAGTATCATACCAAGTGAAGTCACCCAATAAATTATGAAAATTCAAATTAATATCACTGAAATTCTGCAAATTCATTCATCAAAAACTGTTATTGGGAGAGAGCAAAATATCAAGGGGAAGGTTTAAATGTAAATGCAGGCAGTCAAGGCTGTCATATCAGCTCTGCACTCTTCACAGAAAGCACGTTTAATTTTGTGATATTTACCGGAAATATAGCCGAGCAAGTTGGAAAATCTGAGGTGATCTTCTAGCCAGCTGCCTCCTCATTTAGTGTTTTGAAGTGAAATGATCAGATCCAGGTGGAAATGTGTGAGGGCATCTGTTGGACGGGTAGAGAATGGCAATGACCTGGCCTGGGGAAATGAAAATGTGGCTGGAGGGTAGAATGTGACCAAAACAAGAGGTATTTTTTTAATTTATGCTGAAATTTAAGTGGGAAAGGCAAATATTCACAACACAATTCTTCACCACCTTCACCTTATTCTGCACCCAACAAAGAAAAACTCTATATTTGTCACTCAAAACAGGAGCATTCTTATGAATGATGCAGGCGACACAGAATGTGAGCAGCTCACTGGCTTTGGTCATGTCACAGCCACCTTATCAGAAAGACACAGGGCAGTGACCCTGCTCAGATATTCAGGACCATAAATCTGTTTACTTAACACTTTATCATCAACGCTCTGATGCCTTCAGTGAGTGTCTCATGTTGAAGTGAGTAGCTTTAATTGGAGAAGGATCAGTCTGCTGTTCACTGTATTTCCAGGCCTGAGTCACTTTACTGTTGGAGTTAATATGTATTCATAACAATGAATAATGAGCCTCTTTTTCATGCTGCAATTATTTTTAGATATGTTTTGACTCACCTTGTTCTGCACCTCAGCCGCCCTTGCTCCAGTGTAACACAGTTACAGTCTGTCAGTCAGGCTTTTACACACTGGGGCCGTTTTTTGTTTTTTTTTGTGCGATTAATTTGCATCTCAATATATTTTATCGAACTGTTGTTTTTTGTGATGAATACTTCAATACAAAACACAAATGTGGCGTGACAAGTGACATTTTTTGTGAACCAGGCCATCAAACATGCAGACCATCTACCCTTTCCATTCTTACCTTTCATAATAAAAGCCTAGGGCACATACAAGGCATGTAACATATATAGTAACACAAAAAAACAGAATTTGCTGAATGGTGGTCCATAATGAGATTCTTTTCAGACGAGCACCAGACCAGGTACCTTAAAGGTAGCCAATTGAAGGTTAATGCACATATTTTTCCAAGAAAAAACAAATAATTAGGACTTAACATAATTACAAGATTTATATCTTGTATTTCATGAGATATTTATCTTGTACTTGCTGGACGGGTTTCAAGCACTTTGGTTCGGTTCCATCCATCCATCCATCCATTTTCTACCGCTTATCCTCTCATAGGGTCATGGGGGGGCTGAAGTCTATCCCAGCTGTCTTAGGGCAGAAGGCAAGTTACACCATGGACAAGTCGCCACCTCATCACAGGGTGGTTTGGTTCCATAGAAACCAAATGATTCAGAACCTGACAGCCAGAACACAGAGGGTAACAGTGACCAGAGTGAAGCCTCACTGCTATACTGAGCAAGACTCCTCAGTGAGGCAGCAGCGACTAGTTACATGAAAGACCTTCTGTAAGTCAGATGAGGATAGCAGTGGCTTGGTGAATCGATGCACAATAGTTATACAGTGTTTTGCAAAAAGAATATTCAAATAAATGTTTAAATATTTATATTTAAGAGTATTTTTGTAACCATAAGGAACACCTCCTCTGAAACAGTGCAACTGGCAATATGTTCCAAATGAAGCTGAATGAGGGCCAGGCAGTTAAGCTGCTAGCAAATTGGCCGACACCTCTAAAAACACCAGCCAAAATACTCAAAGCAGATCGAGATCGGGTCATTCTGAGTGTGCCAATCCTTGAAATTTAAACCTAACCAGTGGTTTTGCTTCATAACAAGACCGTTCATACGTGAGGAGTTGGGATGAGAACATGTTGGATGCAGAAATCTGAATACAGTCAAACACATGAAATCACTGACCAACTGCAGGTAAGCATGTTGTGGAGCAGCAAGCACAACGCTGTGAAAGATTCAGTCAGGTTATTTTTATGAGTTCACTTCACACCTTGACGTTTGGATTACCGTTATGAACACGTTTTAAAATAAACCCTGAACAGAGACACCTGACAGTACAGCAGCAGAGGACGTCTTGATGTCTTGACAATCCCTCTGCGCTGCATTTAACCGTCTCCTGCAACATCATGAAAAATTTGCGCATACACACTGTTCATTCTGAACCCTCTCCTCTGTTTACCAAAATATTAACTCACTTAAATTCCTCTCCAGTTCCATGTTTTCAGGGGACTCTCTGTGTTTATATGGATCATTGCCCTGTGATGCTTTTGCTGGAGAGAGATTGATAGTGCTCAATTTTAAAAGCATATGAAGTAAGAACTGAATAACTGATTAAACTTATTGAGTGACTATAGTTAATTACAGAGATAATGCGATTTATGTGATAAATGACTGAGAAAATGCAAATTATTTTGTTCAGTTCAGAGTTTTTTTAATAATTGTATTTTCATGCTGAGCAATTATATCACTGTTAATAAGGCAACAATGTTGTGAGCAGATAATTCAGCCTGCACTCCTAAAATTAACATTTCATATGAAGGTGCATCGTCAATTACACTTGTTTTTGACATATCACAGATCTCTTCAATCTGCATTACTCCATGTTAGATGGAGGGTGGGTTGATGGGTTGCCATGCCACTCACTGCAAATTATTTGTTTCTCAGAAAGATAAAGAGAAAACTGGACAAGTGACAGCCCATTATTCCAAAAACCCGCTAATGGGAAAATGTCCAGACAGCCTGTTATTTCAAACAGAAGCACACAGCTAAATATGATGCAAAATTATGTCATCGGACCTTTGCGGTTCCACAGTATTTTTCCTAAAAGTTGAAGGCATGATGGTTGCCTTACCCTGATATTCAGCATGACCTTAACTCTTTGAGTGCCAGCTGTTTTCTAAAACATAAAGTGCCTTGCACCAGTGTTTTTGCCCATTTTGAGTCATATTTCTAGACCCACAGAATATTTTGTACTATGACTCTGAAAACATTGAATAGCTCAAATGAAAGAAGAGACTCTCTATTTCATCATGAAAAAAAGGTTTGTTTTTACCTTGTTCCATTCTTGTTTTATCAGAGGTAGAGTAGAGGACACTTTCACCAGAATGTGTCCATTTTGCTCTCTAATCTCGATCATCTCTACTTCCTGCTTTGATCTCCATGGTGTATAACATCTCCTTATGCTTCGACTACATCTCCCAGAAACCCCAAAAATACTCACCGGCTGCGGGAGACCGTGATTGGCGACCCGCTGCCAAAAAAACACTTTGATGGCAAAATATGTCAATGGCACTCAAAGAGTTAAGGAATGACAATGTTGGAATTATAATAATGTAAGAGTCAAACGGTGACCTGATTGGGGATATGTGAACTAAGTATTTCCATTGCTGTGATATTTGTTATTATGTTTTATCTGTTGTCAGGCAGGGTTGAGTCTGTACTGTGCTGGAGAATTCACTAAAGTTTGAAGGAAAATCCAGAAAAATCCATGCACTTTGTTTCCTGTTTGAAGACTGTTGAGTATTGTTTCACACAGCCACATGACACTTATAATAACAGTCAGATGGATTGCCATTCAATTTAGTACAGATATTTATGAATGTCCTCATCATCTGGTCAAAACTGTAGTCTTTCCAATACTTTACAAAATACCTCCTGCAAAACTGATGTAATTCACATCATTGTTAGCTGTACTTTATGTTTAGCAAATGTTAGCACTTTTGCACACTAACCTAAGATGGTAAGCATTACACACAGTAAACCTCAGCATGTTCCTGCAGCATGCTGACATCAGCCTTTAGCTAAAAGAAACAAATGACATCACAGTGATTCAGTACACTCACTTCATCGATTTCACGTTTGTTTGCTCATGTACTGATCACCTCCAGCTAATCAGAGGAAGGAGAAATTTGTATGATTGAGAGTGATACATCCTGAATATTGTTGAAAATTTAATAGCTTTCTCATAAATAAGTGTGTATAAATGTGGCTCTGTTTCCTCTGATGGATTCCTTCCTATGCGTTGGTTGACGTTTCGCCCACCGTTGATGTTTGCGATCATAAAAGTTGTCCTGCTTTGCTGGAAAATATTGAAATGTGTCAACAATTCACCTGTTTTTTTTGTTTTTTTTGTCTCTAGTTATTTAGCAGAACAAGAAAAACCCAGGACAAAACAAAGCAGGCCACGGTAATTCACTCATAGATATTTGCTGGTGTTTAAATAAACTCACATTTCAATCACAAACCAGCTCCTTAACATGATTAGTGTTATTTGGTCCTCATAATGAGAAACACAATGAGTCCAGTCTGCTGCCTCTCTCGTGCCTCATCTGTCACTGTCACATGTTTCCTGGAGAGAAACCAGGTTGCTGCCATAGCTCTCTGTCATTCCTTCTGTCTCACTGCTGCGGTGTATGTTGAATTGACAGGATGGTGAGAGTGTGTCATCTTCTTCTGCTCCAGGTTTTCTTTGTACTCGGGCTGTGGCGGGAGAAAGAAGACGTTTACAGGAAGGATTAGAGTTCATAGAAACAGATCCGCCTCTGTTGTTTGCTTCAGCTGACAAGTCTGGCTTACGCCTCAAAATATTGCTTTCTTTTAGTATTCCTTCTCTTCGTCCACACCGTCCAACCGGTCCCCAGGCTGGTCCTGTGTCTACAGTTGAGTGGGCAGCTGACAGCACAGTGACAAGTGTTGGGAAGATGAGAGGGAGGGAGGGATGGAGGAAGAGGGACTAATGAGAGAGACAGCAGCAGCAGGGGTTTGTCACTGCACCTCCAGATAACAGCCTGCCCGACTCTCTTTGATATCTTGTCCCCAGTGACCAGGTCGCTCCATCTCCAGCTCATGCCACTGAGGTGGAGGTGCTTATTAGACACCAATGTGTTTTTTTTTTCTTTTATCCTTTGTGCACTTGTATAGGGAGGAGGAGGAGAAGAAGAAGAGGAGGGTGGGCTCAGCCCTCAAATAGGAAAAAAAAAGCCCAAAGTAAAAATCTGAAACTGTTTATTTTAGAAGATTACCACGCTCCACCCAATACGAGGAGCTGCAGGAGGCAGTAGAAGAGCACACTTGGATCCACTCCTGTCAGCTAAGAACAGGAAACTGAGGCTACAGTTCACACAGGATCACCACAACTGGACAATAGAAGATGGAGAAACGCTGCCTGGTCTGACCAGTCTCCATTTCAGCTGAACATTCAGATGGTAGATGGTCAGAGTTTGGAGTAAACACCATGAAAGCATGGATCCATCCTGCCTTGTTTCAGTGGTTCAGGCTGCTGCTGGTGGCTCCTTAGTACCAACTGAGCATTATTTAAAAACCACACATACATACTGTTGCTGACCATGTCCATCCCTTTATGACCACAGTGGACCATCTTCTGATGGCTACTTCCTGCAGAATAATGCTCACAAAGATCAGATCATCTCAAACTGGTTTCTAGAACATGACAGTGAGTTCACTGGACTCCAATGGCCTCCACAGTCACCAGATCTAATAATCCAATAGAACCTTTGGCATGTGGAGGAACGGAGATTGTCATTATAGATGAGCAGCCGACAAATCCTCAGCAACTGAGTGATGCTGTCATGTCAATATGGACCAAGTGAGTGTATATACTCCGATCAGGCATGTTATTATTATGACCATTTACCTAATATAGTTTTGGTGACCTCTGACCCTTGAAGGTGTGCTGTGCTATGTGACTCCTTTCTATCTTCAGCAGCATTAACTTCTCTGGTCTGTTGGATCAGACCACCAGGACCAGCCTTCACTCCACACCTACATCAGTGATCCTTGTCCTCTCATGACCCTGTCTCTGGTTCTCCACTGGTCCTTCCTTGGACCACTTTTGATAGATCCTGATCACTGCAGACCAGGAACAGCCCACCAGAGCTGCAGGTCTGGAGATGCTCTGATCCAGTCCTCTAGACATCACTGTTTGCTTCTTGTCAAACTCCTGAAAAATCCTCATGCTGGAAAATTTTTCCTGCTTCTAACATCACCTCAGTGTTATTCACTGCACCTGTCAGTGGTCATGTTGTGCCTGACTAGTGTATACAAATGACTGGTCACCTTTTTGTTTATATTAATACATATACAGAACATATATGGATTGTATGGGAACATATTTTAATAATACATGAGTGAATACATAAAAAGCCCTATTTTTAAAAAAGCAAGTGAAATATATTGTTCGTGTGTAATGTTTATAAACCGTGTGAATATGTGAATATCTGTGTAAAGCACATTCCACATGTGCTATGTGCTATAAAAAGTAGTTACAGGTGATGTCCAATGTTTCACGTGATATTGCTGATATTTTCCATCATCGCCAATCCATGTGTAAGATTTGCTACATCCAGCAATGTATGTATAATATTACTTCATGTATATCAATATATTACAAGATGAATTAACAATGTTTGTTAATGTTATGTCGCATATCTGCAGATGTTCCCTAACAACATGCATAAAAATGTAGACACGTCGAAGAAGGTTCTCATATATTCACAGAGACCGCAGTCTGCAGATCTTTCTAATTCTGTTATGGATCTATGCAGCTGCAAGAATGTTTTTTCTAGACTGGTAGTATGAAAAAGCACAGCCACATGTTAATCCTCCTGTCTTCTAGTTTGTCCCAGATACAACATCACAACTGCTGCTGTTTTGTAGATCTAAACCCTGCTTTCAAAAGACAAAGGTAGTGTGAAGTAAAATTATTCTACAGATATTTTAGTTCAGACTCCAGGTGCTCACTGTCAGTTATCTTGCCCAGAGACGTCATACTCCTCTGGGCCTGATTACATGAACAGTCAGTGGGGATTCACTCTAAATACAATTAACATTTGATAATGGATATAATCATAACGCTAGACTGAGCACTCTGATGAGTCAAAGTGTACATGTTGATATTATCTTCCAGTCTGAGGTGTGAACTTTTATATCCCCCCTCAGAAGCCTGAGCTTTGATTTGGCCCTCCCAGCAGGTAGAAGACCTACTGAGCCTCAGAACATCAGTCACACCCTCCAGCCTACACTGAGGACAGAATGGCAGGTATTGATCTCTACGGAAACCTTCATGTGAGCATAATGCAGATGTAAGCGAATTTCTTTGTGTTTTGCAACAAATTGGAAATGGAAGAAGTGAAAGAAAGAGCTGGTCCTGTGCTCTTTCTAATCAGTCCTGAGGGGGTTTAGAGCTGCAATCAGCCACTCGCCCCCAGAGACAACCAGGTAAAACTGATATTGATTTTTATTCTTTTTCAAACTGGCAACACTCGATAGATGTGAAAGGTTACAGAAGTCTGCCGGGAGGGGGTGTGTGCCTGCTATGTGTGTCCCACAATGTGCTGAGCTACAGTATATCGACTTTTATATCCAACTTGTGCTAAATGATGGCAGTCTGAGCCATATGCATATGACTGTTTCTTTTTCTGTATAAGAAGAAAAAAATGTGTCCACATAAACTTGGGTTTTTAGGACCAGAAGGAGGTGATAAATATACTTCAACAATATAACACATACAACGTGAGCTTATTTTCCTTTTAGTTTCATACATATGATATCATATTTATTTAACTGGTTTAGCCAAATAGAGAGGAGAGTCCTTTCCCTTCCAGTGGACCCCATGGTACCTTATTTCAGAAAAAAAAGTAACAGCAAGAGACAAATATTTTTTGGATTGTTTGAATCGCACCATGAATCACATATCACAAAATAATGGCCTAAGTCATTTTTTCAAGTTTTTGCAAAGTCATGCAAAAAAACTTTGCATTGTCCCAAAATTGGCCAGCATTATCAAGAGATGATTTAAGCCAAAAACTCATTTTGTCAAAAATGACTTAGGCCATTATTTAGGGTGATGATATGGTGTCTATCGATTTGAAACATATTTTTTTAGATCAAGAAAGTCTAAAAAGCTTCATTTTAGTGACATATTGCTCTGTGTGAGAACAATGGACCAAAATGTAGAGGAAGATGTGTTGTGTCAGGTTATGTTAAGTTATGTTATGTTGCAAAGCTATGATTGAAGCTTTAAGCATCACTAGCACCATATGAGCTGTGTTCTTCAATAGTTATACAACAAGAAAATCTACTGCAGAACATTTTTTTTCCACACACGGTAGCAGTAACCTGACCTCTTTCTTTCTCTCTTGTTATGGTTGCTATCACAACGGTTTCAGTTTAATTGAATAATGTGAATCAAGGTTGGAATAGGAATTGCTGAAATTCATTTAGGAAAAAGGACACAGTCACACACCCATGCAGAGGCGGGTGGCTGAGGATGAGTGAGAGAATAGTGTGCAGTGATTTTTATTTTTTGGGTTACTCCTGAACATTGAACTCATCCATGGGTTAAGATAGCTGTGAATCTCTCTCTCTTTTGGCTCATGATTGGCTTGGGCAGGAGTGTGGGCTTTACGTCAATATTCCAGAAAACAACTGCACAGACTCCATCTCCCATATCCAGGATATTTGGGCTTCATGTCCATGTACACCAATGAGGCATAACATCCTGACCACTGACCACTTCATCATGGCTCCTGGGATATAAACTGTGCACAAACAGTGATGTCTAGAGGACTGGATCAGAGCATCTCCAGACCTGCAGCTCTGGTGGTCTGTTTCTGGTCTGCAGTGATCAGGATCTATCAAAAGTGGTCCAAGGAAGGACCAGTGGTGAACCAGAGACAGGGTCATGAGAGGACAAGGATCACTGATGCAGGTGGGGAGTGAAGGCTGGTCCTGGTGGTCTGATCCAACAGACCAGAGAAGATAATGCTGCTGAAGATAGAAAGGAGTCACATAGCACAGAGCAGAGTTGTTGGTATGGGGCTGTTCTGGCAGAAAAAGGGGGGAGGAGCATCATCACAATATTAAACAGGTGACAGGTTAAATAGGTTTGGTACTGTAACATGTAGTGCACTGTGGTCTTTATAGTTTTTTTTTTTCTCTAAAAAAGAAATGTCTGCTGCATCTCATTTGTAAAGCTGAGAGGAGCTGCAGATTCAGGCGAAAATTCTCTGTTGGTTCATCGCTATGTGCGACACCTTTCACGTTGTCATTTGGCACTTTGTTGTTATAAAAAATACAGACTGTAGCCGCTTTAAAATAGGAGAGCAGTGCTGTGAGAGCAACATTGTTCATCCAATATGGCGTGAACACTAAACTGAGAGTCAGCATTTCAGCCTCACAACACAATGAAAGCATCACCATCTTAATAGTTTCTGATGATATTGCAGGTTAGTGGAGAGGAATTGTAGACAACTCAAATATCTCCCTTTAATCTGGGTTGAAGCTGTCTGATGGTGAAAGAAGACACACTGCTCTGATCTGCATTAACATTTTTGTCGATGACTTTACAAACGAGAAGAGACAGAAAACCATTGTTTCGAAGAAGCACCAAGTCAGTTTCCAGTGCCCCTAGCATCTCATGTTGTTGCTTATTCACATGCAGTGATTATTTTCTCATCAGGATCAAGCTTCTCTCTTCTCAGCAGCTGAGGATTTGGACCTGCTCTTGCTGATTTCATGTCTGTGAGGCTTTCAAGGTTGCGTGCTGTGGTTTAAACAAAAGTCATTTTCAAAGGCAGTTGTACTTGGATGACAGTGGGAGAGGAGAAAGCAGCGGCCCCCACCAATCCATCCCACTTTTGTTGTTGGGAGATGGGGGTGGATGGCCTTGAGCTGGAGCTTCACAATGGATGTTTGTCTGAACTCATACAGTGCTTTGTGTGGGGGTAAACATGGCCATAAATGGACAGGAATGATGCATGATGAGTTTATGTAGACACTATAACAGCTCATTAACTGAACCTTCCATGAACTAAAGAATGGTTCATATTGCAGGCATGAATTTACTGCTAAGAGAAATTATACTACAAAAAAATCGCAGAGGAT
This sequence comes from Synanceia verrucosa, assembly GCA_029721515.1. NCBI lineage: Eukaryota > Metazoa > Chordata > Actinopteri > Perciformes > Synanceiidae > Synanceia > Synanceia verrucosa. The sequence goes on from CM056549.1 coordinate 28,984,502, forward strand.
GAGATGAGAGGACTGACATCAATCTTCTGTTTTTGTGTGAAAACTACAGAGTTGGAGATGGGACGTGTTCAGCCAAATTACGCTCTCATACAACTAGTGACACAGAGCAGGCAACATAGTATACTGAGCACCCTTTAAAGCTATAGTTTGTCATCTTAGAGAGCTAGCAAGAGAGTTAGCAAGATTTGAAAGTGGCACCTTCTCTAAAGCTAGGCATACGCTGTGCGATTTTCGGCCCATTTTGAGCTGATTTTTCACTTGTGCAACTGTTTTTGGGATTGGGCTAAGTTTCAACTTAATCATGTGTCGTGAATCGTGTAGTATACTTGGGGTAACGGGAAGCGATTAAAGCCCCACCAAAGATTATTTTGTACCTTAAAATAATGTTTCCAAAATCGTTTCAGTGGTTCATCAATTCGAAATAGGGTGAACAGCCCTTCTACATTCTCTTTGTAGCCCTCTATCGGCTCTAACCGCACTATGCAAGTTCGCCAGATCGGGTAGCAGATTTGTAGTCCAAATGAGACCTCAGAAACTCCAGGTCTGACTTGCTTTACGGCAGGTGTTACCATAGCCGATAGGTAGCAAGCTTCAGGTGGAGTGTAGTCTAATTGGCAAGTACATAAGAAAGAAGCTGTTACGGAGGCTACGTGCAGGACGATGGCAAAGAGCAATCACATTAAATCAGGAATGATGACAGAGAGCCAAAGCATGGAAACACAAAAGAACTGAGGTATGTTAACCATAAAACAATCCACTCATAATGCCAGCTATAACACATCGTCACAGGGCTGTATAGAAGATAGCTCACTAAAGGCTGGAATATACTTCTCCGAATATGTAATACATTATCCGACTCCGTAGCTACGGAGACCCCTCGAGCCCTCACACTTCTCCGTCATGATGCGTGTTGTGCAGCCCTGCGCTGAAATGCACGCCCTCGGAAAGTGAAGCAATTCGCCTTAATATCGCAGATAAAAGCAGGAGAAAATACTATTTTATGATTTAATTATTTGTGAGGGAGATAGAAGAGAACAACATTCATTGCTTTCAGTCTTTAAAACTCCTCTTCCTCTTTCTTTTTAACACAAAATCGGATAATAACGAACGCAAACCAACAACTTTCGGTATGCTCTATGTAAATATACCCCAGCCATAATTACTAAATGAATTAAACAGATTTTTTGAGCAGGTTGAATGTGTTTGATTTGCCTTTCACAAGGATAATCGATACTTTAGTTCGTGTCCTGTCTGTGCTGCTGCAGAGATGACCTGTCTGTCTGTTTCTGTGTAGGGAGTGAGGCTGCATTTCACAGCAGGTAACTAGAGGACCAATCACAGCCCTTGTCTTCTCCGTCTTCCCTTGACGGATTGACGGACAGTTAAAAAAAAATTCCTGCGCCCGGAGAGGACGGAGAGGCTCTCCGTCAGGCTCTCCGGCGACGCAGAGGGCTCTCCGTCTCTACGTACGGCACTTTACGGAGTACTATAAATTAGCCTTAACTGAGAGGCTATTTGTTTACATTGATAGTAGCGGGCTACGCAGCTAACAGCTGACATAGGACAAACTTTGCATTACTGCTTTACTTGACATTGAACTGACGTAGCTTTTCCTTTTCCTTGACACCGCCGCTAGCCCTGCTTTGGCCCATAGTTTAGGTGGGGCCAGAAATCGCCGGCCATTAGTACCAAGATGGCACTTAGCACCGGCAAGCCTGGGCTGTCTCGACTTTGGTTCAATAGTGTGAAAACGGCTATTGTTTTTCTTAGTGTCATAGGTTACAATAAATCATACTTTCATGAAATCATGCAACATACCTGGTCTGTGGACATCGTTTGTCCCAGTGATGGTGCTTGATAAATTGCCTGTGTGCCACTGTAGGTAGTGGTATGCTAAATTATTTATGACAGTGGTAATGGACAATTCTGCTTCTCACCAGTAGGGGGACCGAAGTGGAAAAGTGCTTTTGTGGGGCTTTAAACACCGCATGACCAGCTCCCGATCAGCAATCGTTTGGTCGCAATTACACCTGTTTGAAATCCTGATCGTCCCTCCTGAGGGTGTCTCACTGTTGAAGCAGAGCCATGACCTGTTTCTCCATAGAGAACAGCACAAACTGCCAAAGCAGCTAGTTTCTTTTTGTTGAGCATTCTCCAGAATCTATCCACCTCTGGGTTCTTCTACCTATTATTAGTATTTTTACGTAACATTTCCGACAGTGGCACATTTTCTGTGTTTAACAGCTGTTTTCATTTGAGTCGTGCGGTCATCTGATGACAGGGAGCTGAAGACAGGGCTGCCAAATTTCAGAAAATGTGAGACTTAAGTGCCAAAGTGCGTTCGGCACCTGTGGTCGGGGGTGAATTTTTTTTTGCCTTTTTTAACATCGATTTGGCCTGTTTTCACATCAATTTATACCTTAAGACTGATGTCCTCACCTCCATGCCAGCAGCTCTCCCTGCACTGTGGCTTCCTAATGCTAGTCTTAATTAACAAGAAATTAGAACTGGAAATTGTAACAAGAATTTTGACAAAATACATTGATTTCTCAATATTTCTTTTCAACCAATTCTCTGTCATTTAGCTGGGGACATGTCATGACATGGGGACACAGCGGTTCTCAAAGTGGATCCCTGTAAGTTCCTTTAGGGGGGGGTCTAAATTGACCCTTACAAGATCTGTAACTCTGACAGTGTACAAATGGAACCAAACAAATCAATTTGTACACTGTCATAGTTAAGAATAGACACTGCTTTAGGGGGGTCTAAATTGCTATTTACAAATATGTAACTCTGATACCTGCTATGAACTGGAGACTTGTCCAGGGTGTACCCTGCCTTTCACCCTAAGACAGCTGGGATAGGCTCCAGCCCCCCACGACCCTATGAGAGGATAGAAGTGGTAGAAAACGGATGGATGAGTAATTCTGACACACACACACACACACACACACACTCCACTGCCCCTAATTAACAGTACTGCTGATTATCTGAATATTTTTGTTTCTGTAATGGTTAATCCAAAAGTATGTGCAAGCTCTTTAATCAAAATGATATCTTTAATGCTAAAATATAATGTTCTTAACCTTGAATTTTTAAATTTACTATTTTACAAAAAGACATTGAAAAATATAGGACATTATTATTTTTGTTTGAGATGCCAAGTTCCTGAACATATTTTTTTTATGGTTGTATGTCATTCTGGATTAATTTCTGACATAATTCCAGTGTTCTGAGTCTAAAAACATGAATTCGGGAGTTTGGGGCTTTTATTTTTCAAAACTAGACTTTTATTTAGAAAGAAACAGCCAACAGTCTGTGTGTGTGATTAATGATGTCATCCACTCTCTGTATCATTGGTAATGGCCAATCAGAAGCCTGTATCATATCATCATCTAATCTCTATATGTGTGTCTATGTGGATCCCCCACCTGACACACAAACACACACACCAACATCCAGTCACAATATGCCACTGATTATGAGCTGACCTGTCGAATCACCTCTCGTATAAAAAAACTATAAGGAGTAGAGCTTAGATTTTAACACGTGAATGATGCTATGGCGATGGAGACGCATGCATATCACCTAATTCTGCTGGCCACCCCTGCATGGCTTCGGCACCCCATGGGGCACCCCTATGAAAAAGTCTAGGCGCGCCCCTGGTCTGTCTCCCACACTGGCTCCCACTAACTGCCACTGAACTCCTCTGAATAAATCAAGAACCGTAAGGAGTATGGCTTGGATTTTCAGACGTCAGGCAGCAGGAGCTCACGAGGATCGCAGCGGTGCAAATTTTGTGTCTCTAGTCCACTCAGAAGGCCGACAGCGGCAGTTTTCCCAAAAGAGGATTTTCTCCTTTTTCAGATTTTTTTTCTGAAAGTTAATATTGGACCCTATGGTGGGAGGTGGGGTACTAATTAAGGCCGTGGAGCAAAAAGTACAAATCTCACAGACATGAGACACACATTGCTACGAGCGGGACATAATTTCCAACACTTTGCAGTAAAAATTATGTCGGTGGAGTGAACGTAGCCCTCACAATCACGATTAAAAAAAAAAAAATTCAGACGATTCTGAAACTGCTCTCCACTCTAGGTGTGTAGTTGTGTCACTCTAGTGCACGCAATAGACACCCATGTTAAGCTCTGATTTTTTTTACATTTTCCATGCTCTGAATAAATCGATCTGATGGACAAACGGTACATTTTATGACATGATGATGAATTATGAAGATGTATTCAGGTAAATTTGCTGCATTTTGCAAGTTGAATGGAGTTTCTAGGTGAAAGTATGAGGGAGCTGTGACTGTTCGCTGAAGGAAAAAGTTTGAAGTCGGACCCTTTCCCCATTCATTCCTATGGGACTTTTTTCGGCGGTTTTTTGGTCTATTCCTTTAACTCCCTGACTTAGAGAATGAAATGAATGAATGCCTATTTTCTTAATTTCCTGATTATTATTGTTCTTTAGATGTATTTTGTACTGGGGTTAATGCTCAGCACCTTTATCTCGACAAATACCGCAGTCAATGGGATTACATTCCGAATTATTTATCTGTTTATTTATTTATTTATTGCATTGCAGTTAATGCTCAGCACCATAATTTCTCTATTAAAGCGGCAATCATCAGGGTTCTCATTCTCCTTATATTAACACTCTACATTAAATGAAAAAAACTAGACATTAATTTTAATTTTACCTTTTATTTGAAAAATGAGCAGGTAAAATCAATGTGGATTGGAGTTGGAGGGACTCCAAGACATTTTGTATCTGCAGCATGAAATTACTTGCTTTACACATTTACATTTCTGACAGATTACAGTTTATATTTACATTTACATCTACATTTACACATACTCATATGCAGATGGCTTTAGGGAGGAGGGTAGGCAAGGGTGGATCTCGGGGGGAAGAGACTCAATCATGTCCAGCAGCTCATACATGTGTTGATGCTGCTGACATCCTGTGAGTAAGGATGCTGCACTAGTAGTCCAGTCAGGACCATCACTCCTGAGTTCCAGGTGGAGGGCAGCAACTCCATCACATATGGTTAGGGATGAAGAGCTTCCGTCAGTCCTGTGTTCGAGGAGGAGGGCAGAGACCCCATCACATATGGTTGGGGATGAAGAGCCTCCATCAGTTCTGTGTTTGAGGTGGAGGGCAGAGACCCCATCACATATGATTGGGCATTAAGAGCCTCCGTCAGTTCTGTGTTTGAGGTGGAGGGCAAAGACCCCATCACATATGGTTGGGCATTAAGAGCCTCTGTCAGTCCTGTGTTTGAGGTGGAGGGCAGAGACCCCATCACATATGGTTGGGCATTAAGAGCCTCCGTCAGCACTGTGTTTGAGGTGGAGGGCAGACATCCCATCACATATGGTTGGGCATTAAGAGCCTCCGTCAGCACTGTGTTTGAGGTGGAGGGCAGACATCCCATCACATATGGTTGGGCATTAAGAGCCTCCGTCAGCACTGTGTTCGAGGTGGAGGGCAGAGACCCCATCACATATGGTTGGGCATTAAGAGCCTCCGTCAGCACTGTGTTTGAGGTGGAGGGCAGAGACCCCATCACATATGGTTGGGCATTAAGAGCCTCCGTCAGCACTGTGTTTGAGGTGGAGGGCAGACATCCCATCACATATGGTTGGGCATTAAGAGCCTCCGTCAGCACTGTGTTCGAGGTGGAGGGCAGAGACCCCATCACATGTGGATGGAGGTGAGTAGACCCCATTGCGTCAAAATTGTTTTTAGTCAGTCGCGGCTTCTTGGCCTGCTGAGTGACGTTTCCACTAAGACTTTTTTAAAACATGGTACAAGATGTTTCTTCTTATTCTGTGTAAAATGACCAACTGTGATCCAACATAGTCCACTTTAATCAACTTGTCATCCCATCTCACATGAAAACACACTGTGAAATATTGTCTTACCTTCAGTCATTTTTGAAGCATTTTTCCTGTCCGTCCTGATGTTTTTCTTTTTGCCCTGCACAAAAAACAACAATCTTTCCATCTGACATGAGCTCATAAAAACAAGATTCTTTTCAGTGATTTTGTTTCATAACTTCATATGTCTAGAGAGCGTACTTACATAGTGCTGTGAATGCAGACATTTCTCTACTTCTGCCTGCTTGTAGTATGTGGCCTTCTCCTCAGTGGACAGTGACTTCCACATATTTCCCATGATGGCATGCACTCCTGCCGCGCCTTTGCTGTCCAATGTAGCCATCAATTTTGGTCTTTGCTCCTTGGTGAACAGCATGAAGGCATTGTGTGGTTTCTTTACATACTGCTCGTCTCCATGCTTTCTCTTTCTGCAGGAGAAAAACAGAAGAGTTTCAGAAAAACAGTAAAGTAAGCAGAATAACAGGGTGACATGCATTAAACCAATTAAAAGTGACTGATTATAATAAAAATAGTCACGCTGAATGTGGTTGTATTATGAGGTAGTGTCGACTGCTGCAGATCATGAAAAAGTAAGTCACAAAAATGAAAATATATTTTGACCAAAGCTGGCCAGAGCTCACTTACTTCCTGTTGGATTTTGAATAGAGTGAACTTATTGATGAGGCAGAAAGTGGCTAAATATCTGTGTACACTTCTGTGTGTGTTTGTTTACATTCATGTGTGTTATTTACCTCTGTCCAGTGTGTTGCTGGGTCAGGTCTTCAATGAGCTGGATCACTGGTGCTTTGTTTTCCTGGAGACACAAACACACAGAGGAGGTGGATAAATAAGATGCAGTAGAGTCACCTGTCTACCAGGTGACACCTGTAACTCTGACACTTCATATAACTAATAAATCATCGGAGCTATAAGTCATCTCCTAAATACTTTTTAAAATGTTTTTCTGCAGGACAAAGTATGCACATCCACAACAGCCTCATGCACACAGTAGGAACGTTTTCCATTTAAAGAAAATAAAATTTTGAATTCAGACTATTGAAATATGTTGTTTTGTTGTCCTAATGCATCCACCACTGCTTGATAATTGGGCTGTAACTCAATTATTTTAATTATTTATTAATAGTGGCTAATTGTTTGGTCTGTTTCACAAGTTAAAAAGTCCAAGATGACATCTTCACATTATCTTTTTTGTCTGACCAACAGGCCAAATGCTGGAACCAGTGGCCATTGTCACTTTAAAAATGAGAAATTAATCACTTATCAAAACAGTTAAGTCAATCCTTTCAGCTCTGACTGATATGCATTTTTATTTGATGCCGGCATTGAGACAAGACTCTTATGATATCTATCCCTCAGCTAAACTTATATCCTACCTTAAATCTGATCTGTCTGTTAGTACATGCCTGACCCTGCAGGGGACCAAGCTGCACCATGTTCTGCAGTCCCTGGTCCATCATGGGAGCAGCTTGTCCAACATTCAGTGTCTGAATGGATGTGACTAAAATTGGCTGCTCAGAACTATACAGAGCTGCTCCCAGGGGGGCGAACCCAGCATGTGCATGTGCATGTGCATGTGCGCTCACTCTTTCATCCAGCTGTTGGTGGACAGTGACCTCATGTCCTGGGTTAAGAGCACCTGCAGGACTCTTCAGGTGACTTGGCTGGTCAGTGAAAGGTAGAGATGGTACCATGGGGTTGCACTGATGGTTTTCTTTGAGCAGACTCTCCAGAAGTTGATGATCAGCAGAGTCATCAGTAGGAAGGGAAAGAGGTGAATTTGATTCGCCGAATATGTTGTAAAGGTCCTCAAGCAATAATCTGTAGTTGGCGTCGTCCAGAAGTCCTTCATCGAGATCCATGCCGTCGGCAGACATGTTGTACCTGTGACAAACATAAGCACAGGGCTGTACGCTTAGCTTTTTCACAGGGAGCACAGGTGCTCCTAAATGAAAAAATTTAGTAGCACAGAAAAAAATTAGGAGCACTATGGAATTTCTTAAAAAAAAAACACACAATTTTATTATTAACACTCAAATCACGTACACAGTAACACACGTGCACATACATATAAACACAGTGCCATAAGGTCTTCTGCAACCCTCAATTAAACACAGAGAACATCCCTGTCCCACATCTTTTTGGAGGGCCACATTAGTGTTATGGTTGCCCTCAGAGGGATGGTTGTAAGGGTAAGACTATATAAATATACTATATTGATTATTATTGGTTTTAGTAATAACTTTAATAATAAAAATGACTTCACGCTATCATATATTTAAATATAAGTAGGCTAAATGTTTCTAATCAGCAACTGTAATGTTAAAAACAGCAAGGTGACTATAAACTCACTAATATCTCATAAATAAAATGTTAGTAAAGTTTATAAAGAGTGGAGATTGAACACAGATATCAGTCAGAGTTAATTCTCACTCCTGTCATGTTCTGCTGTAGATAACATTAGTGCTGCTGGTAGAGGAGGAGTCAGCTGATCAGTTTACTGTCACATAACTATAAATCTATAACAGCTCTGTAGTCTGCATTTGTCATACCAGTATATGTACCCGTGTCACTACTTACAGTTAGTCCTTCAAAATAAACTCACGCTAACTCATTGTCTTTCTACATAAAGCTAGTCAAGCTTGCATTGAGGATTTATTCTTATACATGCAGTCTGTGTTGTGCCAGTTCATACTTAAAAAGAACTAGTTTAAGTTCAGTTCACACATGAAAATGAACTAGTTCAAGAGCAGATTAAAACAATGATTTTTCATCATGTTGATGCTTTTTAATACTTGTAACAATAACTACTATTAGCTTCACACTTACAAAGTTTTAATGCACTGACTGACAGTGTTGTTGGGAGTCTATCCCAGCTGTCTTAGGGTGAAAGGCAGGGTACACCCTGGACAAGTCTCCAGTTCATCACAGGACACATAGAGACAGACAACCACTCACACTCACATTCACACCTACGGACAATTTAAATTAACCAATTAATCTAATCCCCATGCATGTTTTTGGATGGTGGGAGGAAGCCGGAGTACCAGAGAGAACCCACACAGACACGGAGAGAACATGCAAACTCCACACAGAAAGGCCCTGGACTGGGAATCGAACCCCGTACCTTCTTGCTGTGAGGCAACAGTGCTAACTACTAGGCCTACACCAAATAAAAGAATTATAATTGCTGAATTCAAAATGTTACACATTACTGAGAGTAACACTGATGGACGTTTTTTTGACAGCTATAGTTCCTACTAACTGGTACGCTGGTTTCACCACATCATTCAGCATTTAAATGCAGCATATACGTTGATGTATCAGTATTAATAATCCAATAATATAATATAAGATTCAATATGAACAGGAAAAGTGTTGTATTGACAGCTAAACAGACCATTGGTGAAATGTGCTTTGGTAAAAGTAATAATAGTTGGTTAATGAGTGGCTTACTTAGTATTTGTGTACTTACCTGATGCAGACAACTGATGGATAATATATGATAGATAATATGATGGCTAGTCGATCTAGAAAGTCTTGTCTTCAGTTTTCACAGAGGAAAATAGAAGCTTTCACAGTGAAATCCACAGGTGAAATGACCAGGATGTCTTCTGAAAAACATTCTAACCTCGCTGTGGTCTGTTCCAGAACTTTTATCCTCATTTGCATATTTGGTTACCTGAGCAACCCCTATTTTCAAAAGTGAACAAGTGCAATATGTATGATTATGCATTAATATTTCTTAATGCATAATGCATGTACACACACACACACACACACACACACACACACACTAATTCTTGGTCAAATGAGCCGCTCGTTTTTTAGTGTTTACTGTACAGTGATCACTGAAACAGAGTTATTTAAGAGTTATTAAGTTTATTTAAGAACATCGTTTTTTAAACTTGTGCGATAAAGAAAATGTCTGTGGCATTTTTCTGTATTTTAATGTAAATATGAGTGACAATAATAATTCATATATGGACATATTGCCTTCCAAACACTAGAACAAAGCCTCTGTGAAGATATTTGAAAGATAGCACTTGTTTCAGTGATCACTGTAAATACTAGAAAACAACGAGCAGCTCATTTCACCAGGAATTAATGAGAGGAGGCTGACTGGACAGCAGTGCAGCAGTCAGACACGCCTGCTGAACAGAGAGTCACGTAGTGTGAACACCACGGTGAGTCGACAACTCCGACAGTTGTGTAGTGTGTCGGCGCTGTTGTGTGTGAAAAACAGTTAGAGACACCAAGACCCGCCTTCTGATTGGCTTATATTGCTTGGTGCCTTCCGTGGTTGGTTAGATTTAGGCACAAAGAACTGATGGATTGGTCTGGGATTGGTTATCTCGGTCAGAGTTACTCGAACTACAGCAAGGTGCAAGGACGTTTATTATTATGAAAAAAATAAATATAGCGTATTGAATAGGGAAATATAAGCATGAGAAATGTCAAGTGTGGCGTGTTGTGTGATAATGGGTCAAACTGCATGACTGTCACACTCATAGCGTGAGGCTTGGCAGCTCTGTTCTGAAGATGTAGAGGCAGAAAGGAAAGCTCTCGGGGGAATAAAACAGAAAAGTAGGTAGTTGCGGCGCTGTTTCCACCGCAACTACTGACCAATAAAAGAGTTGACTTGCCGTGTTTGGACGTACAGTGTGAGCAGTCAGGACAGTCAGTCCTCCTGAGGCTAAACAAATAATGACCTGTCCAACAGAAAGAAAGCAGAAACTTCTGCATCACTTTTCAGTCTGTTTAGCAGGGTGAGTCATCAGAAGTAACACTGGAAGTGGTATTTTTGGCTGCATTTTCTCTCCATTGTTCCCTACAGAACAGATTCTCCTGATAACTCTGTATTTCTGCAGAGGAGTGTGCTGGATATTTACAGAAACAGTGGGGAGGAGGGAGGGACAGAGGGGGACATTCCCATTACAGACTTCTGTAGTTGTAGTCTCAGTTTTCAAGATGGGTGAATTTATTAACAACATGAATCTTGAGATTTCAACTCATCCATTGACAACAAAGTTATGCTAACTTGCTGTACCAATCAGGTCAAGTCAAAATTTATTTATAGAGTACATTTAGGATCACAGCCTCTGGACTTCATGAAGGCCCCGTCGCCTCTAGACTCCATGAAGGCCCCGTCGCCTCTGGACTCCATGAAGGCCCCGTCGCCTCTGGACTCCATGAAGGCCCCGTCGCCTCTGGACTCCATGAAGGCCCCGTCGCCTCTGGACTCCATGAAGGCCCCGTCGCCTCTAGACTCCATGAGGGCCCCGTCACCTCTAGACTCCATGAAGGCCCCGTCGCCTCTAGACTCCATGAGGGCCCCGTCACCTCTACACTCCATGAAGGCCCCGTCGCCTCTGGACTCCATGAAGGCCCCGTCGCCTCCAGACTTCATGAAGGCCCTGTCAACTCTGGACTTCATGAAGGCCCCGTCACCTCTAGACTCCATAAAGGACCTGCCAACTCTGGACTCCATGAAGGCCCTGACACCTCTAGACTCCATGAAGACCCTGACACCTCTAGACTCCAGCCTGATTTTGGGGACCTCCAACAGCTTATCAGAGGACTGTAGGTCTCTGGTTGGGGAGTGGTGATGCAGGAGCTCAGTCAGGTAAAGCGGGGAAAGACCATTGAGGGCTTTAAAACCATTAAAAGAAGTTTAAAGCCAGTGGAGGGATGCTAAAACTGGTGTGATGTGGTTGTGCTTTTTATTGCCAGAGAGCAGTCCAGCAGCGTTCTGGATGAGCTGAAAACAACTGATAGACAATCTATCCAAGCCAATGTACAGAGCGTTGCAGTAATCTAACCTCAGTGTGATAAAGGCATGGGTGATTTTTTTCAAAATCCACCTCCAAAAAACAGCCCTTGGTCTTGGCTAAAAGACTGAGTTGGAAAAAAGTTGTTTTCACAACCGCATTGATCTACTTATCAAATTCAAAACCAAAGTCTCCACTGTCTCTACAGCAATGTCACATCAGTAAATTTGGGTAGTACTCAGGTGTTTGGCTGCATTTAGAGACAAATCGTAGTGCAGAGAATGACTGCAGCAGATTTTTTTTGTACAAAATTCAACCAATCTCAACCAATTTTAATTTACTTTGACTTAAATAACTAATGAATGAAATAATCACAGTTCAGTCCCACAGTTTCACTGCTACAACACCCTGGCCTTTCCACAAAAATAAATATAAAAATCACAATTTGTGAACTGCCTGGTAACCTCACTGTGATGACAAGAGCTGCAGTTGTCTGAATCATATGGTTTACTATACAGTATCCACCATAGTGCAGTGCATTATGTTGGCTGATATCATTGCAATCTATGTGGAAACGTCAGCACTACAGTGCTCTCCAAACTACAAAACACATAAAATTACATGTATTACACGGACACATTGTGTCCGTGTAATATATGCTACTTTATACAAACAATACTGCAAAGCAAAACACATACAGTGAAGGTATTTATTGCTGTCTGGCTGCAGTATGCCAAAAAGAAGTTAGAGCAATAGTTGTTTTTAAATTTTTGCTTGCTTATGTGCAAACTAAACAAAAACACAATGTTCTTAATGAGACTCAGAGGTGTTGGTCACCATTTACCTGCACCAACAGTATTTATGCAAGGCTAGGCTAATTGTCTCCTGCTGCACCAAATTAGATTGACTTTAGCAAATAAGTATATATATATTCCAAAATGTAAAAGAGCTGAAATATCCCTGATGTATATAAATGAAAGTGTGTGTGTGTATGTGTGTGCGTGTGTGTGTGTGTGTGTGTGTGTGTGTGTGTGTGTGTGTGTGTGAATGATGTGCACCCATGCATATGTGCAAGGAGTGTTTGTTACTTTAGCTTCAGTGCAGATAGGAGGCTATATAATGGAACAATAGTTCTCTGTGTGGCTTTGTTTTAATGAGAAAGAGAGAATGATGGGTGGGGGGATGTTATGAGAGGTTGTTCAGTGAAAGTCAGAGATGGATTTACATAGCTACTCCAAGAACTGATTTTATTTTGGCTGGCACTAAATCAGAACACTGTCTGACCAAGTTGGCAAAAAATAGCTATACTATACATCCTCAACAAAATCTATGATAGGAACGCTGTGTGTGCACTGCAGCAGGAGGGCATATGAAAACATATGCACAGGGTCTCAGAGCAGACTTAAAAGGTAATATAAACTAGTATGCAGCTGGTGAGAGTCTGGGAGCGGTAGTATTTGATTCAGTCTGTGGGTGTTTGTTATCACCTACAGAGCAGATGGCCGAGCAATGAGGAGAGATCCACAGAGACATTGTCACACACCGACATGAGCACAGGACAACATACATCTACGCGCACGTGAATACACAACTACATACAAAAACACACATCACATTATTATACAGGACACACAATTCACAAACTCACATTTTGCACACAAAATAGACTGCACACACAGTCACACATTTCTTCAGATGTGTGCCAAAGCAGCCTACACTGCGACACACATTCCCACCCACACAACAACTTATATAGGCCACGCACACCCACTGTTACCGTACATCCACTCCCCCACAAATAACAGCAGTGGAGCCAACTTCCCATGTCTTCACGCTCTACTCTAAATCCACTCATTTGCTGGAAATGTTTGCCATATTTCCAGTTTCTCCCGTCATCCAGTCCCTCTCTTTCCTCAGCTCCCATATACGCCTCCTCCTCATGTCCTGCTTTTCATCCCGTCTCAATCATCACTTATTGATCCATCTCCAGGGAGGATAAATCAGCCTTTCTCCTTCCTCTATTTTTAGACATACAGTAGGGCAGATCTCAGGGAGAGCAACCTGAGAAACAGCATGTTAAATAAACACAAAGCCTGAAAAGTAATGAACCTGTCGATGTTCAGATGTCTCCAGTGCAGTCTCACAAGGTCAAACACACCATTGTGCAAATATATAATGTATAAATTGTAATGTATAATTTTTGGGGCACTGACAAATGATGGTCCTGGAGTCTATGAGGGTCTTACACAATCCATCATATAATTTGTAAAATGCATGAAGGTCAATGTGAAAATGATGCAGGTTTTGAAATCCTCAATAGGCTGACCATTTAGAGAGAGAAGGGGGTTGAAAGTAGCCTGGGCCCGCCCATACTTCCTGCGACGCTTCAGAAAATTTCACAACCAAGTCAGTCTGGCCAAGCTGCTGTTCTCTTCGATTTCAGATTCCCCTAGAAATGGGGACCAATCAAAATCTAGCATTTCCAACAGCTCGATTGAGGCGTGTTTAAGGCAATGACTCTCTAGTTCTTTGGATCAAGCAGTTTTCATCGCTACGCATACGTCAGAGTAAAGAGTGGTCTGATTGGTTGAAGCTTCGTCCAGTAGCACACAGAGGCATTTGATAGACGCGGGTTAAGCCCGCCCTCTGAGAACTTTACAAGGCAGCTTGGTCAGACTACCTCGAGCACAGCAAGTAGTCACGATAGCCAGGCTAGGTTGAAACACTTGACATAACTCCTCCGTCACCCCCTTGCACCCTCAGTCTTTTTTTAGAAGGGTGCCTCCATCCTTTAAGCCTGAGAGGACTGACTCAGAATGTCAAACACTGTTATAATCACAGTCTCAAAGATTTTGCAGATACTAGAGATCAGCTGACGGCGTTTGATGGCTGAAATAATTAGAGAGAGAGATGACTGTTGCATGATGAAATGAGCTTGATCCCTGACTTGTGTCATCATTATATCTTTTCAAGACCTCACAGACAAGTAGGTCTGTTGTCAAAATGCTGAGGACAACTTAATCATTTTATATTATCAGAGCCCATAATTCCAAACTATTGCCAGAGAACTTCAATAAAATTTGATACTGCAAAACCTCAGATCACATTCACTGCCAACGTTTAGAAAATCCCTGTATTATCAGAGCATGGCAACTAGAATAAGGTTTAATCTACAGTTGGTAATCTTCTTAATGAGCATTGTTTAATAACAAAAATAAGTAGTAAATGTGTTTTTTCCAGTTGCAATTTCAAATCTGATCTGCAGATACTGATATGATTTGATCTGAGCTATTTGTGTTAAATTTGTGTTGCATTGCAAGTATGGAGTAAATTTAAATCCCAAAGTTGATTATTTCATCTGTATTTTAAATGTGCAAATTGATCTGGCAACTCCTAATGTTTAAAAAAATTGAACTAATTCAGTGTACAGCAATTATCTAGTAGATTTATATACATGAGTTCAAAGGTAATAAACAGATATTCTTAGAGGAGTGTAATATAACGCCTTCATAAGAAAATATCTGAAATAAAAATACTATATACATACAAACTACATAGAGCAGTACATATCTGCACAAGCAAATACATAAAAACATCATGTGTGCTGCTTCAATCTGCTTCAATAAATACTCTGTGTTGTGAACAGATGTTTTAATACCTAAATTCATTCTGATTACATAAATAAAGGTGAGGCTAGAGGTATGTTTGTGCCAGGTGGAAGTGGTGAGAGATTGCTACGATCACCATGCAGAGTAAATCAGATGGAATAGAGGTACATACACATAAACTGTACAACAGATACAGAAAGTCAAAAAAATACAAACATTTATGGTTCCAGTCACAGTGGGCATGGTGAACACACACACACACACACACACACACACACACACACACACACACACACCATCCGCTTCTTCAGGCATCAGAGGGGAGTCACCAAACCATGACGACAGTGACTGCTGGCCTGAAACCAGTTTGCCTCAAATGACCCCTCACAGGTCAGAGTCCTCCTGATAACACTCCTTCATCCTCCAGGATAACATTTTCCATTTTTGCCTTTGTTGCAACAGTATTAAATTAAACTGGCAGAAAAACAAAATGAAAAGGGGGAAAAAAGCAAGAAACAATATCTGAAAACAAGTGGAATGAGAATAGCAAAGGAGTTTATTTATTCCACCACCTCAAAGTAAACCTACTGTATGACTCCATCCTGAGGCTGCAGCACGGACACAAACAGCCTGTGTCTGAATGCATAAACAGTACGACCAACTGTGAAGAGACCCAGAGCAGATACAGGGCTCACGCTGTAGTCTGCTAGAGCCTCAGGGAATCTGCTGGCCAAAAGGTGTCTGGCTGGAAGGTTCAGCCTGTGGGGACTGTAGCTGTTAGCAGTGAGAAATGACGGTTGGATTTGGGGATAATTATCAGCAAAAACATGCACTCGATAATATACTGAATTAGGCAAACTCAGTTTTCATCTGTTTTTTTTTTTAATCTATTAAAACAAAATAAGTTGCCGCTGTCACGATTAAGTGGTGGTGGTCACATTTAAATATGCATAAGCTATAGTTTGCTGAAGGGTTAGAGTGTGGATAGCACTGTTGTGAGGGTGAAAAACTAAAACTATAATATATTCTCCCCTTGAAACAAGTAGCGTCAACAGCTTTCAGCAAAGTAATTAACTTGTGTGGGTTCCAGTGAAGCTGCTCAGTGTGAAAGAGAGTGGTTGACTGAGAGGATCATTACTACACACTTGTCCTCCTCCGGAAACACAATGATAGAGTCATTCATACAAAAAATAAATATTTGTGAAGCCCCTTACCCCCAAAAAAATACTTTGACTCCAGCAAAAATACTTAAAAAAACGGTCACTAACATCTGGCTTTTGTCTTCAGCTGAGAAGGTTATAATTAGGAAAATGACTCTGCAGTAGACATGAGTATTTTATTAGTTCCAGCTCCAGTTGGCAGTGATGGAAACATGACACCCAGGTGGACACTAATACACACAGAACAGAACAGAATACATTTACTTTATTGATCCCAACCTGGGAAACTGTTTTGCAGCTAGCTACAGCAAAAATTAATATGGAAAATAGAAAAAAAACAATATAAAACAGAAAGGTATTACTATTTACAATATAAAGAAGAGCAATATAAAAAGTATAAAAATGTAAATTATGAGTAGTGGTAAAATATTTCTAGTGCAAATAAACAGTAAGGTGCAGTGAACTGTAAATGTCTAACATGTTATAACATCAGGATAATTCTACTCATATTTATAATTAGTATTATTTGTTAATGTACAAAACGTTCCAAAAATGCTTTGGTTTGTAACCAAGTATGTATCTGAAAAACATACAAGATTACCAGCAGCCTGAACTGTACTTTGAGTTTTGTGCCAATAACAAATATTAGCATGGAAGGACCAAATGAAAAATGGACTACATAGTTTTTAGCATGCACCAAATATAAGCTGTAGCTTTAAGGGTCTCTACACAGGATCCAGAGTATTGACATGGCATCAAACAGTTAATTGCTATGTGAATACATAGAGCAGTGATGTCTACCTGGGCTGTTCTCCCTCTGGCTGTGTTGTAACCAGAGTTTCTCTGTGCTTTGTCAACATAGCCGGCCCAGCAGTGCATGCCTTTTAGTGCATGTTCTTGCTGCAAGTGAGTGTACCCTACCGGGAAGCTATGCCACACTCACCAGCAGTCACAGCTAATACTGATAATACATTTTCGCTTAATTGATAAATCAACAGATCGCAAAAAGGCATCACTTTAAATCCTTTATTATTAGACATGTGCTCTTCAGTTGGAAATAAGTCATTTGTTATGAAAAAAAAAAAACATAAAAAACAACCAATCAACCAGGAGGGGCTGCACTAGCTTAAACCATATAAATGCAAGTAAGTCCAGAATTTAATGGAATAAATATTACCTATAGACCAGTCTAAAACAAAACAAAATGATGATACTCTTTCAAAAGACACAGAAGTAAGTGTCCAGTAAAATTCATTTTTAAAAAAGTCAGAGTGTACTTTTTCTGCTTGCATGGACTAATTGTGCTCCACTCTTCTCTATTCAGCTCAGTAGCTCCTCTGTGCTTCACTCCCATGGGTGCTCATTATAGAAGAGGTTTGTTTGATCTATTCTTTCATTGCTGTTTGAACCTGAAGCATCAAACTCTCTAAGGAGTACAGTCTGTCGACATGATTAGTTAAAACTGCTGCCATTACGCAGACAAACAAACACTATTTCCTAGTGCAAGCTGTCATTACTTGAACATTGCTGTATTGCTAATTTTGTTGTCTTTTTATTATTTCAGTCTATGGTAAAATAAAAGTGGGAAAGGTGCAATAGCAGCGTTGAGCTGGTGCTGCAACATAGAAAGGATTCTTCTCCCCGCTGCAGTGGGACAAGTAATCAGACGATCAGCTGTGCCTCAGTGCCTTGAGTACAATTAACCACCATAATTAGTTTCCTTTTAAAAAGGTTGATTTAGTGTAAACATACAAGTAAAAGGAGTAAATAACTTCAAGGCTTTAGTAGTGATGCATTGCAACTGTGAAAACAGAGGTAGAGTACCATGACACAAGCATATGGAGGGGATTATCTAACATCACACAGTGGTTGAAATGGTTTTATCTTAGAGTCAAACAGTATGAAGCAGTGATTTCTACCAATTACAGTAAATCATATGAGAGCCAGGAACTCCTCACAGTGTAACTTAAGTCTTAAGCCGCTCTTAGTTATACAGTATGCCAGTTCATACTGAAAAAGAACTAGCTCAAAGTTCACTTCACAGACCTAAAAAGAAACTAGTTCACGTTCATTTGTTACATTTTTAAAATAAATCAGACACTGTGTTACTCAATAGAACTTCTTCTTAACTAATCAAATTATCATGTCAATAACGAATCACAGGCCACACTGGGTTCCAAGGCACCAGGCCAGTTCATAAAACTCCACCAAGTGCTCTGCAACACTGGCTTCAGCATCAGCCGTACTGGTCTGTCATAGTGTTTGCCATAAATAGTGTCATAAAACCTGAAAACCACTTTCGATCACGAGAGTTTTCAAATGAACGTGAACGGTGTGTGCTGTTCGTTCTTGCAAGAGTGAACGCCACACCCGTTCATGATTTGAAAACTGAGCCGTTCATTGAAAGCGTTCATGCACAAAACTGCCCACAAACATCTGTCTTCTGTGGTCAGGGGAAATGTTACAAATGTCATTCATTCCCAGGACAAATGGCACTGCAGTAGTCATGGGGATTTATTGGCTCCAGCCCTATCAGCAGAGAAACTTTAATTTTCATCCCTCCTCCAGCACAATGTTATGTGACACACACTGAAGTGAATATATTGTATAATGAACAGAAACAACTGGGATTTGAAAAATCATCATACGTTCCTGATCAAAATTTTAAGGCCAGTTGACAAATTGCAAGAATTTACATTTTGCACTGTTGGAGCTTAAAAAGGTTCTAGGTAGTGCTTCAAAATGCAAAAAGAAGAAATGGGAGTGAGACAAAACAAAGGTGAGTAAGCAATTTATTGCAAACAACCATTAAACTGAAATAGTCTGTTCATCAGCTGATCAAAAGTTTAAGACCACAGCCTTTAAAATAGAAATAAATATTTCAAAGAAGGACTCAGTAATGAGTAGCTGCATCATTCTTGTTAATCACCTCAAAAATCTGTTTGGGCATGATTCATGCTAGTGTTTCCAGGAGGCTAGTGGGAATGTTGCTCCAGGTGGTGAAGATGGTTTCATGGAGGACAGCCACTGTCTGGAACTAGTGTCCATTTTTGTAAACTTCCTTTACCGTCTAACCCCAAATGTTTTTAGTTGGATTTAGATCAGGGGAACATGCAGGATGGTTCAAAAGAGTGATGTTACTTCTCTGGAAGAAGTCCTTTGTCAGGCTGCAGCGTTGTCCTGTTGAAAAACCCAGTCATCAGCACACAGACGATGGCCTTCAGTCATGAGGGATGCCTCCTGCAACATCTCCACACAGACAGCTGCTGTTTGACGCCTCTGCTCAACCTGAAGCTCCATTGTTCCATTGAAGGAAAAAAAAATATTTTTTTGGGTCTACCATTTCACTTTTTTGTTCAGGATCTTTTAAGAAGTCTTACTCCATCCAACCTCAGCAGCAGTGGCACGCTGTGAGAGGCCTTGCTGATGCAGCTCAACAATCCAACCGTGTAAAAAAAAAAAGCTTTTTTGCCATCAGGAGGTCATGACAGTGTGGATACCTGACAGAAAATGACACTGGATATGCACTTTTGCCAAGATTTAGACTTTAAAAGACTGTGGTCTTAAACTTTTGATCAGCTGATGAACAGCCTATTTCAGTTTAATGGTTGCTTGCAATAAAGTGCTTACTCAGTTTTTTTTTTGTCTCACTCCCATTTCTTCTTTTTTGCATTTTGAAGCACAACTTAGAACCTTCTTAAGATCCAACAGTGCAAAATAATAATTCTTGCAATTTTTCAACTTGAAATTTTGATCAGGATTGTAATATATGAACATACAAAACAGAACAATCTGCTCTCCACAAAGCCACCAGATGCCAGTCACAGAAAGAGTATTTTTACATTACTCATCGTCAGACAAAACACTCCATTAAAACTTGACAGAAACAAAATAAAACTCATCAAAACTGTACTTATCAACTCTTGGTATTTGCTCTCTTCCAGTGATCACCAACTCTGTTTGGTTAAGTTAACCTTAAATTCACAGAGATAAATGTGAAAAGAAGCAACTCTTGTGTGCACAGTCTCCACTGACAGACACACTAATTTGATCTGCTGATCAACACGCATATATACATTCAACATTCAAACGGAACAGAAACAAAATAAAACTTATCCACTTTTCTAGCAATCACCAACTCTGAATAAGTAAGAGTAAGATATAAAAAAAGTGTCTTCTCACTTCTCAGGTTTCTCATTTTGTAGCTCCAAAATGTTTCTTCAGGCTGAATCAACACAGTTTCCAAACTGATCTTTTTTCTAAAAGGAAATTAGAAAAGCTATTTTTCATGTGCAGGGAGGCTTTTAGCTGGATGGCTGCAGTCTACATTTACTTTGAGATACTTGTACTTTACTTGAGTATTTCCAGTTTCCAGTATTGTACATTTACTCCATTACTACATTTGTCTGACTTTACCACTACTCTTCAGATTATGATGTGCATCCCATTCCTGTCCAGTGAAAACTACATACACTATATTGCCAAAAGTATTCGCTCACCCATCCAAATAACCAGAATCAGGTGTTCAATCACTTCCACGGCCACAGGTGTATAAAATCAAGCACCTAGGCATGTAGACTGCTTTTACAAACATTTGTGGAAGAATGGGTCGCTCTCAGGAGCTCAGTGAATTCCAGCGTGGAACTGTGATAGGATGCCACCTGTGCAACAAATCCAGTCGTGAAATTTCCTCACTCCTAAATATTCCACAGTCAACTGTCAGCTGTATTATAAGAACGTAGAAGTGTTTGGGAACGACAGTAACTCAGCCGTGAAGTGGTAGACCACGTAACCTGATGGAGCGGGGTCAGCGGATGCTGAGGCGCATAGTGTGAAGAGGTCGCCAACTTTCTGCAGAGTCAATCACTACAGACCTCCAAACTTCATGTGGCCTTCAGATTAGCTCAAGAACAGTGCACAGAGAGCTTCATGGAATGGGTTTCCATGGCCGAGCAGCTGCATCCAAGCCATACATCACCAAGTGCAATGCAAAGCGTTGGATGCAGTGGTATAAAACACGCTACCACTGGACTCTAGAACAGTGGAGACGTGTTCTCTGGAGTGATGAATCACGCTTCTCCATCTGGAAATCTGATGGACGAGTCTGGGTTTGGTGGTTACCAGGAGAACGATACTTGTCGGACTGCATTGTGCCAAGTGTAAAGTTTGGTGGAGGGGGGATTATGGTGTGGGGTTGTTTTTCAGGAGCTGGGCTTGGCCCCTTAGTTCCAGTGAAAGGAACTCTGAATGCTTCAGCATACCAAGACATTTTGGACAATTCCATGCTCCCAACTTTGTGGGAACAGTTTGGAGCTGGCCCCTTCCTCTTCCAACATGACTGTGCACCAGTGCACAAAGCAAGGTCCATAAAGACATGGATGACAGTCTGGTGTGGATGAACTTGACTGGCCTGCACAGAGTCCTGACCTCAACCCGACAGAACACCTTTGGGATGAATTAGAGCAGAGACTGAGAGTCAGGCCTTCTCGTCCAACATCAGTGTGTGACCTCACAAATACGCTTCTGGAAGAATGGTCAAAAATTCCCATAAACACACTCCTAAACCTTGTGGACAGCCTTCCCAGAAGAGTTGAAGCTGTTATAGTTGCAAAGGGTGGACCGACGTCATATTGAACCCTATGGATTAGGAATGTCACTTAAGTTCATATGCGAGTCAAGACAGGTGAGCGAATACTTCTGGCAATATAGTGTATGTCTAGATGTGTTGAATTTATATTTTTGTGATAAATTGCAGGATGATTGTTTATTTATTGAGAAAAATAAAACCCTCCTCAAAAAAAAATCCAGTTTACACTACTTACTTTATTTCTTTTCTTATCAGTTCCACCTCTGTGGCCAGTATTTCATATTATCCTCCCTCCTTGGTTGGTAAAATGACGTGAACAGGACATGAAGGTTGTTGTTCCGGCTCTGGCAGGTCTGTGCACGATATGCATGAATCCTTTTGTTACAAGAGAGATGACAAGCTCCACATGTGTGTCAGCTTCCTGTTGGCTCATCAGAAGAGGACAGTGAGACAATGAGAGTGCCACATTAATACCTAATACTGCTGCTGAGAGTTCAGCTTGAATGACTCAAACACAGAACAGAGGTTATGTGTGTGTGTGTTTTGTCTTTTTCGGCACACTTCAAACCTGTTTTGTGTGTTCTTTATGAAGTATTGTGTGTATATACTGTATACCTTTGCCTGTTGTTGATAGCCACATTTCTCTCAGATGAGTGGTGATGTGTGATGTTTAGGACTGTGGGCTGTCAAACATCAATACTTTTTTAATAACTAAAATAGTAGCAGTGTTTCAAATCATTGGGTGTTAGTGCTCACTGGTGGTATGTACTGTAGCTGTACAGCCACTGAGGCACACAGAATCTCCACAAAGATAAATCTCCACACGCATTTGCAAATAGCTGCATGCATTCAAGTACCCCTGACCGCAGTACGCAAATCGGGGCATGCCTCAATGTGGGGCAGAGTCAAACCTTTAACTCCGCCCATATTGAGCCACATTGGCACTACACATTGGCTAGAGTGTTAGGATCACACTGGGTTAGGCATATCACATCTGATGAACAACGTTGAGCCACTCCCCGATCTGCAGGCTGCAGCCAGGTGTCTACTCCATGCATTTGCAGATCTGCCGCGGCAGAAGTGTAGCAAAAGTCACATGTAGAAAGCCAGCCTGTAGAGAGCTGTAACTGATGACTTGTCTGTATTTCCTGCTTTTGCAAGCAAAATAGACTTGTGAGCATTAATATACAGCATGCATTTGCAGATTTTTTTACTCATAGATCAGTGCACGCTTTTGCAGATTTTTACGAATCTGATTGCACACACACAAATTCTGAACATACATTTGCAGATTTGCATACACATTCACATAGTGATGCATGTATTTACAGATTCTTTTAGACATTTACAAATCAGATTAACACATTTTCAAGTGAGTAAAATTGAAAAGGCCATATTTATGTAATTATGCCTAATTATCTTTTTTGTATTGATTCTGCAGATACAATGTTGCTCCCAGCAAGTGTTCTGGTTGGCCTGCTGTGCCTGAGCCATGCGGGCGGTGCGTGGGGTTTCGCCCGTCTGCTGGACGACGTGGAGCTGCGCTCAGCTTTCTCTGTTGCCCGCACAAACAGCATGGAGGGCGGGCCCAAGATGACCGTGACCTTCGACACAGTTTATGTCAACATCGGCGGGGACTTTGACCCTAAGGCTGGCTTGTTCCGCTGTCGCATCACTGGAGCGTACTACTTCTCCTTCACAGTGGGGAAGTTCCCACACAAAGACCTGTCTGTGATGCTGATGAAGAACAGGAATGAGGTGCAGGCCATCGTGTATGAGGAAAACGCTGGAGAGGAGAGGAAGGTGGGCTTCAGACCAAGCATAAATAATCCTTAAGAAATGCACCTTTTCCTCCTGTTTGTTTGATAAAAACTACACTGAGTAACTGTCTTAGGAAATTACTGAGTACTTCCATGTTGGCCTCATTTGTCAACTAGTAATTCAAGCTCCACCTTTACCAGCTGCAACATCAAAGTGATAAATACATGAAGGCATCAATCATTATAATCATAATAATAGTAAAACTATAAAATTGACTGATTCTGTATAATGAGTCACTTGGTACTTTAAGTGTATTTTCAGACTAATACATAAAAATAGTTTTAATTGGAATGCAGGACTTTTAACTGTTTCTACACTGGAGTAGATCAGAAAGATCACAGTACTCCCTCCACCACTAGTTCAGACCTAGACTAGCCATGCTAGTTGTTTTAGCATGCTAAGCTAAGCTAACTGCTGCCTGGCCCCAGCTGAGCTTCCCATCCAACTGTTGGCAAGAAAGTAAATAAGCATAAAATTTTGAACATTGAACTTTTGAACTTGAATTTTACAAGTTGCACTAGAGTATTCCTTAAAGCAAACTACTGTCTGTGTGGAGGGGTGTGTTTGTGTTTGGGTGGAGAATGAAAGCAGAACAGAAGGGATTACACACTAGATTCCCCTGAATAAAGCACTGTGTGAGGCAGGTGATCGGATTATGTGTGGAGTCGATGTAAAACTGGGATAATGAAGCCTGCTTCCATCTTCAGGTGCAGAGCCAGAGTGTCATGCTGCAGCTGGAGTTTGGTGACACCGTCTGGCTCCGTCTCCATGGTGACCCTCGCTATGCACTCTACAGCAACACTGGACACTACACCACTTTCAACGGTTACCTTGTCTACCCCGACACCTACGGCTTCCAGACACACCACCACCAACACCCTCCTGCCTCCGACTCCCAGCAGTCCCAGCAAGACAACACCCCCCTGTTGAATAGCAAACAAGCCACAGAGAGGGTCCAGTCTGAAGCAAGAGACACAGTGGTGGTGGTGGATGAGGAGAAGGAGCTACAACATAGGGAGGAAGAAGAGCAGGAGGAGGAGGACGATGAAGAAGACGAACAGAGATCTGCGTTCTCTGTGGGACGCACCCAGAGCATTGTGGGGGTCGACCAAGTGGGCATGCCACAGCACCAGCCGGTCAGCTTCGACACAGCGTTCGTCAACATCGGGGAAGACTTTAATGTGACGGAAGGGGTGTTCACCTGCCGAGTTCCTGGGGCCTACTACTTCTCCTTCAATGTTGGCAAGCTGCCGCAGAAGACTCTATCCGTCAAGCTGATGAAGAACCACCTGGAGGTGCAGGCAATGATCTATGACGACAGCCAGGGCGAGAAAGCTCTGCAGAGTCAGAGCCTGATGCTGTCTCTGAAACCAGGAGACACAGTGTGGCTCTACTCCCACCAGAGAGATGGCTTTGGTGCCTACAGCAACCATGCCAAGTACATCACCTTTACTGGCTTCCTGGTTTATCCAGACTTCCCCAACACCACCACCAGCCAGTCACATGCAGACAAGAAACCCTAGCTGCAGCACATGAGGTTGGGACTGAACATTAAAGGGAGGAATTTGTGGAAAAGTCTCAGTGCACAAAAGGCAGTTTGTGGATTGTGTGCAGAGTGAAGAATACTAGCGTAGTCTTTGACCTCCTCTTGATATGAATTCCTTCCTAAAATCACGGGGACCTTGGACTGAGTGCAGAGCTGAAATTAAAATCTCTGCCAGGATATGACTCCATCCCACTCAAATGTAGAATCTTGAATGACAGTAATGTGAACTCTTAATTGACTATTTCACTCCAGAATGAAAACTCAGCCATTACCTCCTGCCCTCTGTCAGCCAAACTCTTGTTTAAAAAGGGGTAGTTCAGGTGTTTTAGACAGGAGTGAAGCAATGTACTGTTGTGGATGGGGAGAGCAGAAACAGCAAGCACAGGATTTACCCATCTAAAAAAATTAATAGCAGTTATATTTAGAATATTTCCATCAGATATCAGTTGTATCCATCTAGACTCTCCCCAAAGTCACCAGACTGCATTGGAAAAATATTGTGATTTTACCTCGCAGAACACAGGAGTTGCTGGTTTTCATCTCTGATGGAAACAAGTAAACCAGCAAAAATATCTAAATTACTTCATAGCAGTGCATTGCTTTACTCCTGTCCTCGTACCTCTGCCTGTTTCTCTAAACTGGGTCGTGCTGACCATCATCTACTGGAGGTGATACACTAACTATGGAGAAGTACCTCATACAAGCACACTTCAAAATATCCAAACTATCCTTTTAGGTTAGTGAGGCCACCACAAAGAGTTAGACATCATACTCCTGTGTCGTTGTAACACTGCTAGTACTCCATGAGCAAATGATTAAATACAAATATCAATTCATTCTGATCACCAGATTCAAACCTAATGGTGGTTAAATACATTTTATGCACCTTTTTAAACTACAATCCAGGCCCATTGACGGCAGTAGAGGTAGAGTTCAGTCATCCTACATCCTACACGTTGAAGGTGAGGAGGTGATTGCAGTTTTCAGTTTGGAGTGATACATTTCTGTATTTGTTATCCTCGTCAAAGACTTTCAAAGGTGTTTCTGCTCGTATATAAAAGTCACATTACTTTCTTTAAGTCTTCAGAGGCATGTGGAACTGATATGAACAGTGTGTTTTGTGTCAAAATAAGTCTCTCTATTGTTAATTTTGGTGCGTTTCTCCCTCTGATACTCGGCCACAGCGTGAGCAGAGGACGACAGGACGAGGCTGACACAGTTTTGGGAAAGACTGTGGATCCATCCCATACCAACTGGCAACCACATGTCAGCTCTGAGCCTGTGGGGATTTGGGCCATAATTTGATTTCTAATTCTAGCAGCAGTTTAATTCAAGTCTTCAGATGGTGACCACTGTGGAGAAAATTGAACAGCCTCTCCCAGGTTTCTGTTATATGCACGGCTGTTCAATTTCACACTGCCAGGAGAAAGACGACGCCTTTCAAATTGTGATGAACCCTGACTTGATGAAATCACATTCTCTGATGGAGAGGCACCGTGTGCAGTGGTACTTTCCTGCAATTGGACATTATATTTTTTTATTACAGTTCACTGGAGGTGAAGATCTGAGAAGAGATTGTGTTATAAAGTATGGTTCAAACATGCCAGTTCACTGCAAGGAGGCCAAAACTAATTAAAATTATAATATATTAGACTTTATAGGGTTGGTTCGTCTGCTGTTACAAAAGCAGTGAAAGGAGCTTTTAGTTGGCTGTTTTAGTTTCACCCAAAAAACAGTGAATATAGTTGGGTATTTAGCAGACATTATATTTAGGGGTTGGTGGAGGCCAACACAGAGCTAAAACAAAGCAAATATTACACTTCAATTTAGCAGGTGGCTTGGCCAAGAGAAATTCTTTATAAAAAAAAAAGGTAGATGTGTCACAGGAATCACAGGACTTTGCTTACTGATTGGATGGAGGTACTCTCTAGATGCCCATCTTTAAACTATCCTCAACTTTTAGTTTGGCCGCAGGCACCACAGCTTTCTAGAGACGTTACAAGACAGCGAGCTGCAGCTCACACTTCACAGCTAATCTGGTGTGTTTTTCCCTGAAAATAAGGAACTGATCATCATAATATGATTGCTCTGTCTGCCCAAATGACCAAAGAATTTTTAACTGGAGTTTTAAAAAAATGCTGTTCCAGACACATTGACCCAGTTGCTCTGGAATATTCACAGATCACAGTGTAAACAGGGGTTTGACGGAACATGAAGATAAGATATAACACAATAAACCTTAATTAATCCTGAAGGAAACCTTCAGCCATACACAGCAGGAGATTTTAAAGCATTGAAATAGATTTAAAAAGGTATATACAGTGCAGGAAGAGGGGCACAAGAAGACATCTGAAGGATTGACAAGCCAGAGAGGCTACAACCACTCAGGACTCCTGACTCTGGAAACCACATGGGTTCATGCAAGCTAAAATATTTCCAATGAACTGCAAGTTAAATGAGCTCTACGTTAAGTGCATTAAGTGCATTGCACATGAGTGTGTCCTTCTGGCTAGCTCCCTACTGATCACATCGTGAAGCACCCACTCTCCGGTCCGACCTCGGGTAAACACACTTGGCTCTGTCAGCACTGTCGGCACCGTTAGCCGCCAACTCAGCTAGCAGAGGAAATAGAAATGCTCCCAATCACACATTTAGCACCTTTAAATAAAGATCCTCACATGAGACATTTAGCTGTTGCAGCAGCACCAGGACATAATGTGTACAGATGAAAAGAGAATAGAAAAAATAAAAGAATATAATATAAAGAAATAAAAAATAGAAGTAGAAACAGAAGATAAAGATAAAATTACTAGGTGAAGGTGAAGTGGCATCACAGAAAAGCTATAAAGTGATGCTGTACTCTTGTCTGTAAATAATTTGTCTGAAGAGGATTGTTGTGCTACTGCACAGTATTTAAACTAAGCTTCCTTTTGATTTATTCACTGACATATTAAAAATAAAAACACCATCAAGATAAACCTAAAGATGTGAACACAGTCAGAGTGGTTGAAAAGCTGAATTTTCTACCATTTCCTTAGAGTCTTCACCTTGCAGCGACCTGCCTCACACCTCCTCTGAAAACTAATAAGAGGTATCTGAGTCTCCAGCATCACACTCTCTCCAGGCCTCACTCCACCACAGCGCTACTAATCGACAATTTCCAGTCCTGTAACGGCTGCACTGACTTCTAAGAAAAGTGACACCGTTATGGAAAATGAGATGTTAATTTTCGTTTTCAAAGTATGAAATTGACTGCAAATGTGTGTCATTTCAGATACAGTCCAGCTCTCTGTGGTTTCTCTATTGCGGCCTCAGTGAGAGTAAAGAGTGCAGCACTGGACCTGTGACTGCTTCAGTTTTAGTTCAGTGAGTCATGATCAGGACTTGTGGTGTGTGAAGTGACTGCATGCATGTTAACTGAAAAAATACAACAGATTAATGAAAAAGAAACTTTCTCAAGACTTCCTGAAGCTTCAGTTGACACCTGGTAGCTGTTTATTTTTTAGTGAATTATCTGTACAGTAACTGACAATATGTTGGCTGTGTCTGGTCTGTGCTTCTTTCTTTCTAATAATCCTGATGAAAGACAAATCATCAAGTATTATGTACTATGTCGAGCAGGCATGGGGTTGTAATATTCCCAAAATTAACAACCCACGTCTTGTTTTCAGTAGTCTGACTCATGTTGACTTTTTGGAGTATTTCTTACATGTAAAATGAATGCTTCATTGTCAGTGTTTGACAAAATAATAGTAATAAGAATAAAAAATGTACAGCCTGAACTCTTCTTTCATCATTATAGGAACTCAAAATGAAAGCAACAGCAGCAGCAGCATTGGGGGAAATGCAATCGCCATCCTCCAGCATCATCTGCTGGGAGACTGCAGTATGACAGTACACACACCTCTACAGCACAACAGCACTACTTAAGATTCAGATTCTGCTTTTTCTTATTTAATATTTCTTTAAAATAGATATTTAATGAAAGGTGGGTGACAGTCTTAGATTTTCATCGCCAATGACTGATTTTCTGTAATTGTTGTGCACATGGTGGGACTGAAGAACTCAAAGGAGCTGTTTTGGGCTCTGAGTAATTGCGACGGCATTTCTCATTAATTTTACTGTTTTCATAAAGTAAACAATTGCTGGAGATAATCAGATTGGTCCATAATGAAAATAAACATTAGTGAAGAGTTCAAAATGAGTTCCACCTCTACCAACTACAACAGTAAAATCCTGCTTTACATTATTGCATGAGTAATAATGTTATGGTAGAATATTTAATAGTAGAAGAGTCACTTGGGACAAAAACACATCTTACCTCAGACCTGATTCTACCCCTGACTAGTCATTTTGTTCTAGTATGGGTAATTTTAATACAGAGAATGCAATGCTCTACTGCTAACTCTTTAAGATGAAATGATGCAGTCTTGTGAAAAAAGGCTCAACAAAAACTCTTTTAAAGGTTGTTTTATTAGTATTTTTATTTACATAAATATTTCAGTCCCAGAATGACACTAACAGACAGAACATGGTGATGAAAGCAGGGTCTTCACTTCTTTTCAGGGGCAGCCTCTCCAGCTTCTAGTTTGGGCGCAGCCTCCTTGGGCTCTCGGTAGGCAGGGAATACCTCCCAGGGCGAGTTCAGGTCAAACTTCCTGAACTCCTGAGCCAGCTCAACGGGCTCCGCCACCACACGCTTCACCTCATCATCGTAACGCACCTGCAGAGGGAGACGAGCTTCAGTTTTCAAGTTGTTGCAATTTAATTAAATGTCTTCATGGTTATGGCTGATACATTTCAAATAACTAAAAGGCAATTATTTCTTTTTGGTACCATCAACACAGGATTAATTATCATGTGTTCAATAAATTCATTGTGCAGGGAAACATGTTTCCCTACTGTATGTATGACAATTAACACTTTGAATCTTGAATGTTGAAATCAAATCACAGTTTGGGATCATAAACGTTCATCCTGAACGAATCATATACTGATGAAGTTGAATAAAGCTGGTGGAGTAGTTGTCTTGCTGCTCACCTCTACGTATCCTGAGAGAGGGAAGTCCTTCCTGAAGGGGTGACCCTCAAAGCCATAGTCTGTCAGAATACGCCTCAGGTCTGGGTGGTTGGCAAAGAACACGCCAAACATGTCCCATACCTGCATGAACACACGCACACACTTATTGTACTCCGCTTGTCCAAACATCAGCAGCTCTCATGATCTAGCCTCCTGGTTTAGGACTCACCTCTCTCTCGTACCAGCTGGCAGCCATGTGGACTGAGACCGCAGAGTCCACTGGTGTTAACTCATCCGTATATGTCTTAACACGGATGCGAGAATTGTAGCGCAGTGATAACAGGTTGTACACAATCTGTAAACCAGCACACACATCCATTAACTCTATGGAAAAGTCTTAGATGATGAGCATACCAGGCACATAAATATTGTAACTCTAGCCACAACATTTAGTCAGAAAATTACAGATTTGTCTCACACCTCAACACAATTTACACTCACAACTCACACCAACAGAGTAACCCTCCACTCATTCCTCCCTTTCCAAAACTGTGGTAACTCTGCAGTTTCATGAGCCTGTTGGAATCAAAGTCTCTCTCTAAAGCCAGTGTTTGGTTTGTCTGTTCTCAGCTACTGTAGAAACACAGTGGAACAACAAGGTGGACTGTGAGAAGAGGAACCACTCCCTATGATATGACAGATGAAGGACTCATTCTGAGCTAATGAAAACACAATATATCTAAATTCAGTCTTCATGATATCAACATGCATGATACACATATTGCGAAAGGCAGTTTGAACTGTGATAAAAGGTATTTTGAGCATGGAAATGAAGCAAAGTTAGTGGTCATGATGGCTGAAGGAAGAGGGATGAACACATGATCTACATAGAAGGGTAGAAGAGAGATGACATGTTGCAGCAGTAGACACCACGTAAGTCACAGTGAACACTTGAGGCAACCACCTAAGGAAACATGACTAATCTCCATAGCAACCTACAACACCACCACAAAGATCTATATGAAGAGGTCTAGAAAGCTAACGTTAGCAAAAGCTAAACTGCAGAAAGCAGCAGAAACATTCATCAGTTTACCTAGGGGTTTAACTGCTTGTGAAAAAACACTGAAGCTCCACAGTTTCTTTGTTTTCAGTGCTTTTATAAGCTCCTCTCTGTCTCTGTTATCACACATCACGTTCTCCTTCTTAGTTTGAGATGATATACACAAATGCTCGTTTGATTTGCATTGACCTGGATGACTGTCTGTGTCTACCCAGACACACTAATGACATAGTTATGAATATTATATTCCAGTTGAGCCAACTGATCTCCCAAAAATGTTACGCACTGGCCCTTTAATGACTTCCAACATCCATGACAAATTCCTAAAACTCTATGTACTTACGTGTTTGGGTTACAAAAAAAAAAACAAAACATTTGTGCTTTGTTTCATAAGGAAAGATATTGTTAAAGATGAAATAATGTGTCACGTGTTAAGTGTGTGTGTGTGTGTGTGTGTGTGTGTGAGAGAGACCTCAAAGCGGTTCTCTCGTGTTGGGACATCAACAGCAGTTAGGTCAATCATGTTCCTGAACTGGGCGTTGGTGTGGTCCCTCAAGAAGGTCAGGACAGGGATCACTCCATCAGGATGGATCATCACCTCCAGCTCATTGTAACAGCTCACCTACACAACACACGCCAGCTCTGTTGTCATGTGTCATATCATGTTTACCAAAACTATTCTATTGTTGTCTTTATTGTTGGTTGAATAAAATAGTAGGCTACTCATTACTTTAATATGACTTCACATTTCAAGGTCAACACAAGTGATGGACCCTGATACTCCCATATGAACTGACCTGGACCTGCTGGATATATTTGGGCATCATCTCAGCCACAAACTCCCCAAATGCTGCCAGCTGACTGTGAGTGACGGCATCCTTAGGCCTAACGGTGGCTGCATGAAGTACAGATTTCAAGTAGTCAGCAGTGTCAGGACAGATGCAGTTTGTGCCTCTTATGTAATATCACATCTCAACCAAACTGCTTGCAATTCAACACTATGAACTACTATGGGTGTGTGGGTGTGTATGTGTGTGTGTGTGTGTGTGAGAGAGAGAGAGAGAGAGAGAGAGATACATTCTTGGACATCCTCGCATCTGATAAAAGTATTATCACTAGGACGTAATGTAGAGAAATAAAGCTGAGAGTACAATTTTGCATCATAATAATAACATGTAAACATATGGATTATAATGAAAGTACAGTAGACAGAATATATGGGTTTTTATAAAAAGAGGTAGATGTAAGAGCAGCATCAGTGGTATTAGCGCCTGTAAACATGGTGCACTTGGTGTTGGAATGACACCTATAGGTCAGGCAGTGTGTACTCACGGCTGGTCTCAGTAGCAGAACTCTGTAGTCTGGTCTGCTGCTGGAGGAGACACGAACTCCTTGCAACTGGGAGGAAAAAAAACAGGAGAGAGTCAATAAATATCATTAACATGCTACTGAGGAATAGATGTACAGAGCTGCAGAGGAACTGGAGCGATGTGGGCAGGACGACAAAAATACGAAGCAAGCACTCACTCATAACACTTGTGTATGACCGTTAATGTCGCCTAAATAAACACACCTGTCACATACAACAACATAAGCTGTCCATCATGTCTTATCCAACTCATTGGCAGCTAACATTAGCATTAGCATTAGGTAGCTCGAAGGTCAAACCAGACAAATCTGACGGATGGAAATAGAACAGAGTTGCTCTCAGCAACAACAGAATGTACGCATTATAATATAGGGCAGTGAAGCAGAACGTGCGTAGGAAATATAATTAATTTCCAATCAACTTACGGTTATAACTCCTCCCAAGACCTCCGCGAACAAACCGTACCAGCGACGCCGCCATGTTGGCTCTTCAAACGTTCTGCTCCAGAGCAGAGAAGCTGCTGTTAACGAGCTGTCGCCTCCTGGCGGGCCGGAGGGGAAGTTGTGTTGGAAAAGTTGTTCAGCCAAGAAAAGCAGTTTTGACTTCTTTGTGCATTCTGTTCCCTGTCAGTGTTTACTATTATAGCATATTCAAGACATGCTAAATAAATCAATGCTACTTGAGTTAACACATTAGCAAACAAATATTATGTAAAAGGGAAATGATGTAGGCTAAAGCAAGAAACAAAGTCTTGTGCAGATTAGACACTTCTTGAAATGTTGAAGACTTGTCATGTCTCTTCTGTCTGGTTTGGTTCATTTTTTGTGTCCTTCACTTAAAACTGACCGTACATTTGGGATCCAGCTCAAGCTCTGTGTTTTCTGCTCCACGCATTTTCAACAGCCTGCTATCATTCGCTGTCAGGACCTCTGTGAAACTGACTCAGTCATTTCTGGTAAGTCCTGCATCTTATATCTTATCATATTTTATATTTTCATGCAAACACAAATTGCATCCACATGACATTATTGTTAGCCTAGAAGAACTGCCTGTCTCTTATGTTCTGTAAAGCTATACAAACATAAGCCACAGCTAGCTTAACATAGCATTAGCTGTGTGGTTATAAAATATTACTGTAAATCTAAGTACAGTAATACTTAATAACCGTGAAAACAACAGAAAACATCCATCTTCAAATTAATTTGAGTGCAACATTTTGTTTTATGTTAAGTTTTAACAACAGCATATACTTTGTGTGACGTTATGTAATGTTACCAATAATTAGCCACAGCTAACGTTAGCTTAACTACATGCTGTACAGTTTAAAACATCACTGTAAATCACTGACACTAATCTCCATCTCCATTTGCCTTCACTGTTCTCCCTGAAAGACTGTCCTTACATTCTGTAATGATATTGATACACCAATATGAATTCATATGTAATATGACAGGTCTGTCCATCCTGAAGAGGGAGCCCTCCTCTGTTGCTCTTCCTGAGGTTTCTTCCATTTCTTTTTCCCTGTTTAAAGGATTTTTGGGGACTTTTTTCCTGAGTCGATGTGAGGGTTGTTTGTAAAAGACAGAGGGTATCATATCCTGTACAGACTGTAAAGATGTCAGGCGCCATCTCCAGTCGATCAAGGGAGTTTGTTACAGCTTCTACATAAATTGGGGTGATGAAGGACTTCAACTCAGCCGAGACACCAAGAGATATGCTGAGACATTATTATTGTTCTTTATTATTTTAATTTGAGAAATAGTCTGATCTCGACAACGTAATTGAATGTTTTACAATTTTTGGTTGTCAAAAGTAGCTACTGTTTACATTACAAACATCACAAATCAGTCTTCCCCATCTGCTGATTTAACAAACGCCTCAAAAGGACAACCATATTCTCTCAAAGAAATCCTGCTTCCATTTTTGTATTTATGTTAGCTTTTTAAAGGACAGGCTGATAACATTCGTCTCACCCTGAATGTAACATTTAGCACCTCTTTTTCCAAACAAGTGTAACTCATCTTTGAGAGTTCAGCTTTTGACATTGTAAATTGTACTATTTTTATGTCTTGGGGTGAAAGGCAGGGTACACTCTGGACAAGTCTCCAGTTCATCACAGGACACATAGAGACAGACAACCACTCACACTCACACCTACAGTCAGTTTAAATTAACCAATTAACCTAATCCCCATGCATGTTTTTGTATGGTGGGAGGAAGCCGGAGTACCAGAGAGAACCCACACAGACATGAGGAGAACATGAAAACTCCACACAGAAAGGCCCCGGGCCAGGAATCGAACCCAGTACCTTCTTTTTGCTAATATAGGGAGGACTGACTGACACACTCTGTCCAAACAGAAGCAGGAGCTGCTCATTGTGTTTAACGTTTTTTTATTATGCAGACAGATAGACACATTACTTGCCATTGTGTGTGTGTTCTTTGTGTTGTTTTGCAATGTTTGCTTTGTTTGTGATGATGCTGATTCAAGTGACATCACTTTAGGACATTCATCAGGTTTATCAGACTCTGGATCTGCAGCTGTAGCTGTGATGATGTTCATGAGCTGCCTCAGGCTTTCATTTAAATTGTTCCTGTTTCAACAGACTTTGCAGACTTGGCATTGTGCCCTTAATAACAATAATAACAATAATAAAATAGCTTCATGTTATGTTTAAAGAGAAAAAACTTGAATAGACATTATGAAAAAGAGGAATAAGAGAACTAGATTCTACCTGACTTCCTGTCTTATTTTTGAATCCCTCTATTTCTTCCTGTATTCAGGGAAGAAATTCTTCCATTTCACATTCTGCAAACACAAAAAAACAAACATGAAAAGATACAGTACATTTCTACTCTTAATAACACCAAGATCTTGATTTTCTCTTTCTGACTTACTTTTTTCCCCCAGGTGTATTTGGACTTCTTGGTCTTCACATCCTCCAGTGACTCGTACGTGTTGCCCTGGACGACCACAGCCTCTCCGGGGATCTGCTCGTAGGTGTTATTAGGCAGCCCAGCAGGAGTGGGCGTCTGGGGAACCTTGGTGTTCATGGCATCTCCTTGTGGAGCTGGATCCCCTCCAGGCCCTGGCAAGATCTGGTACAGCGGGTTGGGCCTTGAAATCTCTACTCTCTGGAGGGAATAGGTGTGACAGGTGACCTTCCTCAATGGAGCAGAAAAGTAAGATGTTGAGAAGGAGCTACTGAGCTGATTAGAGTACTCATCTTCTTCCTCATCTTCTCCCTCCCCCATGCTGCTTTTATTCAGTCCTGGTAGAGATTGTCTTCTGCTGTCCACCTGCATCAGCTCAGAGAACCCTGGTGGACAGGGATCACCTGGATAGCTCATGTCAGTGGTGTTAAACAAGTTTGTGTCAGACATTAGCTCTGGGTTTGAGGTTCCTCTGACTCTCTCTGAGGTATTCAGGGTGAGATGTGAGGCTGTGTCACTCAGAGAGAAGCCCAGAGGAAGGCCTCTCTTTGGTACTGGAGGAGCGCCCTGAAAGACAAAACATGAATAAAACAACAGAATTTGTTTTTGTCATATACATAAATTTGACTTCTGCATTACACCCATCTGTAGTGTGTTATATGTATTGATCCTGATTATATAGTACTTTAAATGAGCCCACCTTTACCTGCTGCAACATGCACGCCGCTCCTGTCAGCTTTCTGCTTTTGGATTTAGGTGGCAGTGCAGGTGGCTGAACAGCAGGAACGTCATTTTGCTGCTGAATCATTTGACAGGCGCCAGCATCATTGTGATGCTCACAATCCCACAGCGTTCGCAGAGCTTGCACACTCACCCCAGACTTTCCTTTGGTTTTGTAATGAACCATATCGTACAGCTCACCTGTGTTTACCTGGAAATAACAGCTAGTGTTATTTGTCTTAATACAAAAACGAAAACAAAAAAGATGATGAATAAACAAGTATGGCCTATGAGGAGCCAGGCCAAACACTGTATTACGTTATACTCTCTGATTTAACCCGTTTTAGTTAAAAGTCAGACTTGCATTATGTTTAAGTTAACACACTGTAATAAAAAATGCAATCAAACACTGTGCTACAAGCCAAAAGGCAGTAAATGGTAAACAGAACCAACAACCATCACTAATCCTATTCAGGGTCTTTGGAGAATGGAGTTGATCCCTAGGACCAGTTTAGAGTCATCAGTTAACCTGACCTGCATGTCTTTGGACTGAGGGAGGAACCAGAGCGAGAACCAAGAGAGAACCAGAGACAACCAGAGACAACCAGAGAGAGAACCAAGAGAAAACCAGAGAGCGAACCAGAGGGAATGAGAGAGAACCAAGAGAAAACCAGAGAGAGAACCAGAGGGAATGAGAGAGAACCAAGAGAGAACCAAGAGAGAACCAGAGACAACCAGAGACAGCCAGAGAGAGAACCAAGAGAAAACCAGAGAGAGAACCAGAGGGAATGAGAGAGAACCAAGAGAGAACCAGAGAGAAAACAAGAGAGAATGAGAGAACCAAGAAAGGACCAAGAGAGAACCAAGAAAGGACCAAGAGAGAACCAAGAGAGAACCAAGAGAGAACCAAGAGAGAACCAGAGAGAACAAGAGATAGCCAGAGAGAACAAGAGATGACCAGAGCGAACCAGAGAGAGAACCAAGAGAACCTAGCCTGACTGTAGCCCTCCGTAATCTTCTGCTCAATTATCATTTCCCTGCAGACTACATCTGGCTTTGCCAGCAATAAAACTTTCAGTTTTATTGCTGGCAAAGATGTTGTGGCTTTACTCCCGTCTTGGTTCAGGAAAAGTCTTATTGATCAGTTAGCCCAATGAAGGAGTTGGCTAGCCTGAATGCTAGCAGCGCATATGTCACGATCAAACGTTAGCGAGTAGTGGGTAAAATCAGATCCAATCGTTTCAAACTTCAACAGAGCTCACACCTCCTATCTGAAATCAGTTCTAAATGGAGGAATACCAGACCCTCTGTACGATAGTACGAGGGTTTGGTAAGACCAGGCTAGAGAGAACCCAAAGAGAACCAGAGTTTTAGTTTCAACAGAAAGACCACTTTTTCTCCTCTCTGATTGCGACAACTCTCCTTTCTCCTTCGATCTTTGTGGATTATATTGTCTCTTTTTGTTTGGACTACATATCCCAGAAGCCAAAATATTACTCACAGGGTGCGTAAGAGTGCCAACTTGTGGGAGCCGCCAATAAAACACTTTGACGTATATACTTTACTGACACTCAAAGAGTTAAGGAACCACCAAAGTCAATGGGATTCATGGATCATGAATCTGAACCACAGATAAGATTTCAATTTGAACAGAAGTGGTAGAGTGACTTTACCTGACTTTTGCCAGCTGAATGTAGTACCGCCTAACTCCACTCATTCATCTGGGTTTGCTCCAATGGAGATTTTTCATTTCAGAAGGCGGGGCCTTATCAAAAATCCTTGAATGTGATTGGATAAACCACTTGTCCATCATCTTTAATGACGTGCTACTTCAACCACTCACATCGAAACCAATCCATGAAGCTGATGAGAGCGACGCAGGGAAAACCAAAACAGAGCAACCAACATCTTGGATATAGCAGCAGAGCAAACAGTGCAGCAGTGTCAGTAAATGATAGATGTCATCTGTGGAGCTGAACGGAATGACATTCAGCTAGCGAGAGTCAGGTTACAGTTTTTAAGCCTCTCGGATCTGATCCTCTACTCGAGCAATCAGCGGGGAGACAATAATAATGAGGGCGTCCTGCACTCGTCCCATTTCCTTAACCACCGGTGGAGCTATTTGAGAAATCAAGCTCTTGCCAATCCTGATTGGGAGAAGAGCAAAAACATCCTTGCCACCAATAAATGCCTTCAAACCCGTTCTCTGTTCATCGTTTAAAGAATGAATATACGATAGATTCACCAACACAGTTGAAATAGCAGAATCAATGTTGATTCCTCACTGCAAGCCGCCATTGTTGTCTGAATCAAACAGTTGTTTATCCGCTACGTCACATCTATGAAAATCCCGTCCGGCGATCCTGATTGGCTCAGTCATTTTTTGCTCCCTTGAAGTCCTTCCCATCGGGTGAGAGTCCAGATGAATGTGTGGCGCTAGGCGGGACTACATTCAGCTAGCGAGAGTCAGGTTAGGAGTGACTGACTTACCCAGAGCTACTGACATGTCATTACTCTAGTGAATTAAAATACATTACTTGCCAAATTCAGGTGAGTCTTCAAGTAAAATAGTGAATAACTGACCACTCCTCACCTCGTAACAACTGGAGGTCAGGTATTCTCCAAAGGGCTGGATGGGGCTGACTTTGTAATGTTCGATCAGCTCTGTGAGAGTGCGGTATGTCTGACCGTCTCCTGATATGACAAACTGTCCGCCTGGATCCTGGGTGATGACAAAATGGCGGCACCTGTCATGGCCCCTTTGGAAGGAAAGTAAGATGAATCATAACGGCAGCAAAGGAGCAACTGTGCAATGCTAGACAGACTGGATTTATCTCACTTGTAGGACAGGATGTAGCCGATAGCTTTATCACTGAGGCGAATGAGAAAACAGCCCAGAGCTTTATCTCTCAGTAGATCCTCTGTGTCCCTGCAAGATACAGCCAATTAAACAGCTTCAGGCAAATTAGAGTTAAACTAATGCAGCCATGTCATGAAACCACTGTTTTCCCTGAGTGAGAGG
Source organism: Synanceia verrucosa (assembly GCA_029721515.1). Classification (NCBI taxonomy): domain Eukaryota; kingdom Metazoa; phylum Chordata; class Actinopteri; order Perciformes; family Synanceiidae; genus Synanceia; species Synanceia verrucosa. The sequence continues at coordinate 29,024,019 of CM056549.1, forward strand.
GAACGAAAGAGTAAAACAAGCTGATGATACATCCATACTGGAGTCATCCATCCAGACACATAAAGTGATCTTTCACTCTACAGTACAAACAGCCTTCATACCTTAAAGCAAGACTAAGTCATTGGAGAGGAGAATTCATAGAGAGTAAAACATACTCAGGGGTCTTGCAGCCAATGAATGAATGAACATTACATGTGTAATATGTAATTACATATATATGCTTTGACTTGTGTTCATGTAATATACAAAACATCATCATACATGTTTACACTAATCAGTCTCACACAATAAACACAATAACAAACTATGTTACAGAGAAAGGGATAGACTGAAGCTGAGGCATATTTTTGTCTATCCCTGCTTTCTATAAAATAACCTAGATTATCAGCAATGCTTTTTTAGAGATCTACACATTTTCACTTCATCACTAACTCCATTTAACTCTTAAAAATGAAACACACTGTATTTAACGTTAGTCCTCACATGGCATGTTTCAAACACGCAGCCTTCTTAAATTATAACTTTTTCTCTCAGTTGAATACAAATAGGAAGGCTTTTATTCTTCACTCAAAATAATATTTCTAGTGTTTTTAAATATACACTATCGATGAATTTTAATGTGTATGACTCTATATATCTATAAATAATTGACTGGTAGTGTCACGATAGGAAACTTTATAATTCTTATAACTCTTTTAATTATAGGGTCAATATAAGTTCTGTATGTATTCCCCCAAACACAATAAGACATGTATGGTGTTATGAGAGAGAAATACAATATGTGCAACCATCTTTATCCAACAGAGCCATTATTTTGTAGATAATACAAACAGATTTAGTTTTTGGATTACTGTTTAATAGCTTGTTGTGGCTACTGTTAATAAGTTGATATCACTTTTAAACTGTCATTACTGAGTCAGTGTTCTCACTTTATAGCTCTTCTTGATTAATTATGTCGAATTATGGCCCCTATCAGTGTTTGACCATTATACTTTATAGCAGTGGACGATTACTACTGATGCATTTACATATTGAGTAAGCAGCATTTTACTGCTGTAGCTGATCAAGGTAGAGCAAATATATTATATACCTTATACTGTACATATACGGTATAAAGGTAAAACATTATGCACATGTCAAATAAATGTCACCATTTACTAGAATTCACCAGACAAGCGCTGGTACAGTGTAGCAATGCATTAAAAGGCACTTCACCCCGCCACCATCAGTTATGTGCATTTTTCTTACTTCCGCCCAGCGAAGCCTTGGAACCAGTCGGGGAACTTTCCGTTGTTCAGGATGAGAGGAACCTGAGTCTCAGTGAACCACCTGAGCACCAGCTCCTTCAGGCCTCCATCTGATGTCGCCATGTGCAGGTTAACAGCCAACATCTCCATCCTCACAGGTTGGGCAGAAGGAGTGGTGGCAGCACACCATGCATGCTCTCTGCTCAGGTGATGTTTGACTCTCTACAGCAAGATGAGCAGCCTCATTTGACTATTTCCATTTCGTTCTCTCTCATCTGAATCGTGCTATTGTCTCAGTTTATCTGACAACGCCTCCTCTAGCTTCCATTGGGCTGTCACTTTCATTTTACTATCTGTCTTCCTTGTCCCAGACTGAACTTTAACAGCTTGGTCATATAGTACGTTTTTTTCATTTCAGTCAGTATATGTACTATGTTCTGATCTAGGCTCTACATTTCACACTGCATTAATTTTGAAACAAATGCACATGTTGCAATTATTGCCAAGATATTGGAAGGCAAATTACCTCCTCATATAGCCAGCATTTTTATCCTTTCATTGCAGGAACTATAGCCCTTTATCTGTAAAAACATCTGACCAGGACTCCGTGGAAGAAGAGATCTTATGTCTAAATGAGGCTTGGCTTAAAAAAAAAAGCATAAATGAATATTACAAAAACAAATTATAACAAAAAAAAACATTACAATACAGCAGTGGTGTACACGGGGTGGATAGGTTGTTGAAATATGCCTTCTTGAGAGACAAAAACATGCACTAATGTACCCCCTGGTTGGCAAAACACACTAAATTGCCCTCTTGGGGGTGCAAAAACTTGTGCTAAAGTGCCCCAATCAAACACGCTGAACTTTAGTGCCCCCTTCAGTGGCAAGAATGTGCTGTAGCCCTTTTTTTTTTTTCACCCTGCACTTTAAAAAGTCTGTGCACGCCACTGCAATACAGTCAGTCAGACATGAAGTGATGTACTTTCATAAAAGAGAAACAGACAAATAAATGAAAAATGATTAATAAAAATAGAATCGTAAATGTTGAAATGATTTAAATCAATTAGCAGTTATTAAGGTGAGAAATAATTTTATTTAAGAAAAAAATGATTTTGTGAGTGTCGCGGGAGGCAAGAGGTGTCAAACGTTCACGCGCGAGGTTGGACAGATGCCCGAGTCTGACAGGCAGAGCGCGCGCACATTCACGGTGAAGCCAAACCTCGTTTATTTTCTATCAAGGAGAAAAAATACCGCAGTCTCTGCAGACTCACCTGCTGTGACTTTTCAAATGAAGAACATGAACGCTCTTTTTTCTTTTTTATATGCTGCAACGCCTCGGTGAATTAGTGGTTTCTGAAGGAAGGACAGGAGGACAACATTTTCTACTCGCTGGTGTTTTTTGTCGCATTATTTATGACCGTTTACATTTTGTCAGCAAACCTTGAACCGCAGTGACATTCCCTGTCCCTCGGTTTCATTGTCTGCTTTAACTGTTCATCTCGTTCAGGCTTCTTGTTTCAAGCAGAGAGAGAGGACGCAGAAGTAACTTGTGAGGAGTCTGCAGCCATGGACTTATTCAAACAACAGAAAGTGGAGGATTTCTATGACATTGGCGAAGAGTTGGGAAGGTACACACGTGCATGCGTTATTTTGATTTCGACTTATTCATGGTGGCATATTTGCATCTGATTTTGACGGGAATGCAATAAACAATAGTGGGATTTAAATCAGAATCCTAGCAACTGATAGTGTGAATGCCTACACACACATGCCAGGTCTACTTCAATTGAATTATGTACTGTTTCATGTATGACACAAATCTGGCCATAGATATATTATTAATAGCAATAAATAAAATGGATGAAAGAAACACTGTAATGTTTTTATTTATTTATCTATTTTCGTTTATTTCAGTGACATGACAAATTCTTTCATTTTTATATGGTAATATTTGACATGGTTTCTGAAAAATGATCTTGTTATTTTGTTTTAGAAAAGCCAGCACGAAATTGAATCAGTCAAAAATATCTGTATAAAATATGAGTTATTGACGGGAGGAGTTGAAAACAGGTTGCTGTAGCAGTGCTGTAATAATGTGGGAATGATGAGCTGCATGCTGCACCTGTGAGAAGTCAGTGTTTTTATTCCCCTCTTTAACAGTGTGGGCTACTTCTTTGACAGATGATTGCTGTCACATAATGCACAATACAAGTGCTGGTGTAAATCAGCATGTGTTTTGGGCCTGTAGTTTTCCTGCTGAGACAACTGTTGCTCATGTTAAGCTGCTTCTTAAAGGGCTCATCTATCTTTAGCCATGGCTATATCTACTCTCAGACTGGCTGCAGATGAGGAAGTGGAGTGTTAGATTACAAACCATCCAAGTGAACTCCAAATCAAACTAATATACAGTAATACCAACATGATCATTTCAAATACTGAACCATATCAGTAGTATTTTACATGTGGTGTTTGCCTGTGTTGGTATGTGTGAGAATATGTGCAATGCTATAAATAGACTGAAGTGGTGGGAAGAATTGTCATGACAAAATGCCATAGCTTGTGTTACTGTGGGCTGCACAGTATTCAGCAAACACACATAATAAAATGATTTAATTAACACAACACACAGATTACACTGGGGAACAATTTGAAAACAAATTCTGTTGAGTTAGATTTTTATGCTGATTAAAACACTTGGCATGCTTTCTAGCACATCAAGTTTTTCTCCACAGCTTACCCTCCAGATAAGCAAACGTCCACCAGCTGTAGCAAGACTTACCAGCTGATTATGATTAGAAAGCTTTTCTCTTAACCTTGTAGCCATGGGCGTAACATTGTAAGTTCTATTTCGTTTTATGTTGTTTTATTAGTTTTCAAAGCTTGTAACTATTCAATCTTAGTGTTTTATATATATAGGTATATATTTCCTTTGTTCCAGATCATGTCTGCTCATGCTACTTCTCGTCGTAAATGCCTGAACAATCCTGACTCCTTTTGCTATATTTGTGGTAGTTTCACCATTCCAAGTCAGAGGGCAAAGTGCATTTGTCAAACAAGCATGTTTTGCATATTTTAAAGAAAAACTCGGTGATCAAGACAAGCCATGGGCCCCTCAGTGTGCAAGCAGTGTGTCGAGAGTTTACGGATGTAGACCAAAGGAAGATGTGAAAAGCTGGCATTTGGTATCCCCGTGGTTTGGCGAGAGCAAAAAGATCATTGCACAGACTTTTGTTTAGTGAAAACATAAGATTTAACAAGAAAAACAAAAGTAAAATAGAATCTCCTAATCTACCGTCAGCTATAAGACCAATGCCTCAAGCTGAAATTCCAGTGCCTCTATTTTTCATATTTTTTAAGAAAACGGGGATCCTATAGTTCCAAAACTTGACGTGATAGAGAAAAACAAGATGAGAGTGAGAGATGAGTTTTAGATTCGTTACCCAAAAATTAACAGCTGTCAGACCTAACTCAACAAAAATTGTGTTACCCAGTATAATCAAATAACCAACTATGACATATGGTTGTTGATTATACCACAGAATGGCTCAGTCATGGAGCAATCTATGTACAAAATAACTAAACTAAAAAAAATGTATCACTGAAAATTAAAAACAAATATCATATATAACAATTTGTTACAAATAACATTTCAAACATTCCCTTAAATTGTGAAATGATTGTGACCGACATGCACTGTGATGCAAATGATTGTGACATACATTGAGGAACATTTTACAGTGGAAAAATAGACTTGTCAGTGCTCTCTGGTGGACAAATGAAGTAATCATGTCACTGTTTGTAAATGGCTTCAAACATATCTTTGACAGTAGTTAAGTTAAGTATAGGAATATTAAATATATACTTGAAGTGTATTTTAATTCTGTTTCACACAAGTTGCATATTCCATTTGATGTCTCCAGTGAGCTGTCTCGAAGTTTTCAGAAATTCAGAAATGTATTGCTGTTGTTCTTCATTAGGGTGGTGCATTTTTAATCTGTATGGGATTTTCTTATCCTTTACTGAAGCTACTTTCAACATGTGCCCATAACAACAGCCCAGATGTCTAGTGCATTCTGGGTAATGCAGTTCTTTTAATCTGCTCATAATAATGCATTCTACTCCATGACTGTAGCAGGAAACAGGAAGCTGCTAATAAGGGTGCGAGGAAGTGACAAAGTTTAGCATGCCATCAAAAAAAAATAACGCATTATGCTTTGACTCTAATTGTAATTAACGTGTTAACGCTGATAGCCCTAATGTATATTTTTATAGGCTATATTTTCTCAGATTGAACTCTCTGTGATTCCTTTTCTGTGTCTCAGTGGGCAGTTTGCCATCGTGAAGCAATGCAGAGAGAAAAGCACAGGTCTGGAGTTTGCCGCCAAGTTCATCAAGAAGCGTCAGAGCATGGCCAGCTCCAGGGGAGTGCGGCGGGAGGAGATAGAGCGGGAGGTGGACATCCTGCAGCAGATCCAGCACCCCAACATCGTCACACTGCACGACGTCTATGAGAACCGCACTGATGTGGTGCTCATACTGGAGCTGTGAGTGACAGGAGATCAATTCACTTGAAATCAAGCTGCTGTTGGATTATTTGACAATCATATCATATAAAGTCTTTTTTAACTGGTCTTTGGCACATGTCAAGTTGGTGAGTCAGTCATTAACTCATACTGTGCAGCAAAAAAGTGAACTTAGTGATGAATTTAGTAATCGTCCTTAAGTGTTCAGATGTACCAAATGTGCAGAATTTTTTTTTTATACAATCATAGACAAAATATGTAGAATATTTCCATTTAATAGAACAGTGCAGCCCCCGGGCAGCACGGTGGTGCAGTGGTTAGTTGTTTCTCACAGAAAGAAGGTACCACATGCGATTCCCGGCCCGGGGCCTTTCTGTGTGGAGTTTGCATGTTCTCCTCGTGTCTGTGTGGGTTCTCTCCGGGTACTCCAGCTTCCTCCCACCATCCAAAAACATGCATGGGGATTAGGTTAATTGGCCAATTTAAATTGACTGTAGGTGTGAATGTGAGTGTGAGTGGTTGTCTGTATTCATTGGTGCTTTCCCACTACACAGTGATGGCACGGTACGGTATGGTCCAGTTTTGTTGCTTTTCCATTACAACTGAGTACCTCCTCGGCGTGGGTGGGGTCGTCATACGGCAGCGTGATACTGCCATAACTTCATTTGCATGTGACAGAAAACCGGGAAGAAGAAGAATAACAACACAAACAATGGAGGACAAGGAAGTGATCATGTGTTTGTTGCTCGCTCTGTGACTTTCTGTCACGCGCAAAGCAAAAGAAGAGAGACAGAGAAAAATCCAGGGAGTGTAAAAATAGCGAAGCAGGTTTTAAAAATGGCGGGGTCGAGATATGTTCGGTTTTTACAGTCCAATCAGACGTCCCCCATCCAATGACACTTTCAATGATGACACTCGTTGGCCAATCAGTGGAAGGCAGTCATCTGACGTCACGTTTTAGTATCGCTTCGGCTCGCTTGGAACCAGGGCCTGTACCGTGCCTGTGGAAAAGCGCCATATGTGCCCTGTGATGAACTGGAGACTTGTCCAGGGTGTACCCTGCCTTTCACCCTAAGACAGCTGGGATAGACTCCAGCCCCCGTGTGACACTATGAGAGGATAAGAGGTAGAAAATGGATGGATGAGTGGAAAGAATATTAATATGAAAATACCAGTCGGCAACCTCCAGCTCTACAAAGTCAATACTGCGTGAACCATACAATGGTGGAAAGTTTTACATAATCTCAAATATTATCATGAAATATTTGTGGAAAAATTGTTTTAGTGTTTCCAAAGGTGGGCTGCATTAGACAGACAAACAAATACAAATTACATTTTTTTTGTTTATTGTTTACCAGAACAAAAAACAAACTTAAATCTTGACAGTTTCAATATGTCACTTCTCAAAATTTTCAGGATCAAAGTCAACAAATAACAGAGAATGTGTTCAAAACTGAACAAAAACTAAATAAACCATCACATGATCAAATTAATATTTAGTATTCCTGCCATGAGCACGCAGTAGAGCTCTCCTCCTGGCTGGCATGTTCCCCACGAGCCAGAGCACATGCAGAAGGAAGCATGTGGGCTTCAAGAATGGCACAATTGGGGGGTCACGTGATGATGGCTGACTAGAGGACGTGTTTGCACTGAGCTCCCGCTCCCACTTGCCTTAATTCACATTTACTGCCATCATTTTGACTCCTTAAACTGATTAAGTGGCGCAGTGTTTAGCTGTAAAACGTAAAGGTGCACTTTTCACAAAAAAAAAAAAACTGTCGAAACAGACGAAAATCAACCCACGAAAGATGCCGACTGCTACAACGGCTAGCCGAGCTACAGACTCCTCTGCAGCAGCAACAGGCGAGGACTCTCAAGCGGAGGTGAACACTACTGCTCTTATTCGAGAAGTGTCTCAAAACTTCAGCGACACAATGGAGGTGAAACTTAATAAGCTCTCCGAGGTTTTGGAAAAGATTTCTACGTCGCTGGAAAGCCAATCGAAACGCATTGACGAGGCAGAGCAGAGAATTTCGGAGGTGGTGTCCGGCCTGCAGGGGAGACTCGCCGAGGCGGAGGAAAAAAGTAAGGTACTGGCTGCTAACGTGGAGGATATGGAGAACCGGAGCAGGCGGGATAACATTCGTGTCCTCAACTTAAAAGAGGGCACGGAGGGAAAGCATCCCGTCCACTTCTTCGAAACCTGGCTGCCCACTGTGCTTGGCTTGGAGGCGAGCCCCGGTGCCAAAAGCCGCATTAAAATTGACCAAGCACACCGGAGCCTGGGGCTGCGCGGTGAGCGTCCCCGCCCGGTGATTATCAAGCTTCACAACTCCAGGGATAAACCGAGGATAATAGCTCAGATCAGAGCGACGCCTAATCTGCAGTACGAAGGGCAACGGATCTTCATACATCAAGATTTATCCTCATCGGTCCGGCAGAAGCGGCGAGCTTTCAACGACGTGTGCCAGGCTCTGATCGAGAAGGGCATCCGCTTCAATATGTGCTTCCCGGCCACTCTGACTGTGAACTACAAGGACACTGAGCACAGGTTTGACACGCGACAAGATGCAGAAACATTTCTCAACACACTGAAATGAAGTTATACAGTATGCATAACTTTTGTCACGTACGACCGGAGGGTTTTTGGCAGAGTGTGTGCATTGTGGTCTGCGTGGGTTGTTTACGGTGGAACGTATTTGATGTTGGGAGAGAACACCTCAACATAGGAATCTAAAGGGTATGACTTGACTCTACTGCATTTAGTTATTCACACTTTTCTCCTCGATATTGGTAGAGGGATAATGTCACCTTCTCATATGGCTTATTCTGGCAGTTTACAAATAATAATTTACAACTTAACATTTTTTTAATCATTATTATTATTATTATTTTGTTTTCAATGTGATTATAAACACCAGCTGGAGAAGCTTGAAGATAGATGGTCAGGATAATGATGGATGGGTTTCTTTCTGTTGTTGCTCCAGAAGTGAGAACTCCTTCTAGCAGCACGTGCCCCCTTAGCACTACCCAGAGGGTAGCTTCCTATTTCGGTTTTATCTGGATTGTTCATCTTGTTTTGTGATGTTTTTTATGTGCATTCACAGTTTTCTGAGTGTGGTTGAAGTTGTTTTTCCATGCTTAGATGAAGAAAATGTTCATACCAGCATAGCCCACCCAGTTTATATGCCAAATTATGATGCATCGTATTGCGTATGTTATAAAGGGTCATTTCCATTTATTCTGGATCACTTATATCTGATATAAGAATACTCGGTTAATTGATGAGTGACACAAAAATCATAACACTAAATTTTAAAGGCATTAACCATGTTGTTAAGAGACGTAAGATACTCTCCATGCTGAAAAAGGATAAGGTACAAGTGGCTTTACTGCAAGAGGCTCATCTTACAGACCTAGAACACTTAAAGTTAAAGCGTGACTGGGTGGGCCAAATTTATTATTCATCTTTCAACTCAAAAAGTAGAGGGGTCGCGATACTTATCCACAAACGACTTGCTTTCACACTTGATAAAGTCATTACGGATACAGAGGGAACGTTTGTTATAGTTACTGGGTTTCTGTATGGTGAACATATCCTGTTGGGAAGCGTTTATGCTCCCAATACTTTTGATAGCTCATTTTATTCAAAGTTGCTGGCTGACACCTCTTCAATTTGTCCGCCCTACGTGATACTTTGAGGAGACTATAACTGTGGTCTGGCCTCTGAGATGGACTACAGTCCACTCAAAACCCAGCCACTGTCAAAGATTGCAAAAGCAACGCTAGGGCTTTGTTCAGATCTCGGCCTATATGATGCATGGAGAATTGTTAATCCTCGAGATAGAGATTTTACATTTTTCTCACGACCACATCACTCCTTCTCTAGAATTGATTATATTTTTGTTTCTAGATTAGTCCTTGATAGGGCCAGGACTTGTTCCATTAACACATATGTTATATCAGACCACTCTTCTGTCTCTATAGAAATCCGGCCACCTTATTACGACCCTTTATCTAGACATTGGCGTTTAAATCCCTCTCTGCTCAACAATGCTGATTTCATGAAGTACTTAGAAAATCAATGGGATCTTTTTATTTCTACGAATGACTCGCCCGAGGTCTCTGCCTCTACCATATGGGAGACCGGCAAGGCCTTTATTAGAGGATCCATAATTTCTTACACTGCCGCAAAAAGGAAGAGTACATTAGCAAAACAGAACTTGAACAAGACATTACAGTTATGGAGAGAGATTTTAAAATGTCCTCCTCTACCTTTATGTTAAAGAAATTAGAAGATCTGCTTTGAATAATTTGTTAACTCAGAAAGCAGAATCAGCTATATTTTATGCCAAACATAGATTATTTGAATTTGGCAACAAACCAGGCGGCCTGCTTGCCCGACTGGCGCAGGGCAGAGCAGCGTCTTATACAATACCGTCACTTAAAGATAAAAAAGGCGACCAACACTTTGAAACCAAAATTATCAGTAGAATAATGAAGGAGTTCTATGAAAAATTATATTCATCAGAGTGTCAAGATACAGCGACTTTGAAAAAAAACATTTTTGAAAGTATTAACTTACCTGCCCTGTCTGAGGAGTGTAGAAATGATCTGTCTAGGCCCATCACAATACAAGAAGTTCAAGAGACCATAAAAACCCTTCAGAGTGGGAAGGCTCCAGGCCCTGACGGGTTTGGGCCCGAATTTTATAAGAAGATGGTCAAGTTAGTGTCGGGCCCTTTAACTAACATGTTTACAGAGTCATTCAAGGAAGGCAGGCTCCCCCCAACTTTAAATCTTTAAAAATTAAGAAAGATAAACCCCCAGAGCTTTGTACATCTTATAGACTAATAAGTCTGCTTGGGGTCGACTGCAAAATTTTATCAAAGCTTCTGGCTAGGAGATTGGAGGATGTGTTGCCAGTTTTGGTGAAACCAGATCAGACGGGTTTCGTCAAGAGTAGATACTCCCATTCCAATGTGCGACGGCTTTTAAATGTAATTCAATTCTCACAAAACAAAAAGAATACAGTTCTGGCAGTTTCGTTGGACGCTGAAAAGGCCTTTGACCTCGTGGAGTGGGGGTATTTGTTTGATGTTATGAATGAGTTTGGTTTAGGTTCGGGTTTTATTGAGTGGGTCAAAGTGCTGTATAAGTCTCCAGCTGCAAGGATATTAGTAAATGGTTCACTGTCGGATGTCTTCCCCTTGAATAGAGGTACGCGTCAGGGGTGTCCTCTTTCGCCGTTGTTATTTGCACTCGCTCTTGAGCCCTTGGCAGAGGCAATCAGGACTCATCAAGGGCTCTCGGGAGTCAAGTTAGGGGACAGTGAATACAGAATCTCGCTCTATGCTGACGATGTATTATTATTTATTACAAATCCGGAGTGTTCGATCCCTACTTTAATATCTATCATTAATCAATTTGGACTGATTTCAGGGTACAAAATTAATTACGACAAATCAGAGGCTTTGCCATTGGGTGATTGCGGGGACTGGGTGGTGCCTGCCGACTTTCCTTTTAGGCTATTGACCTCTGGTCTTACATATCTGGGCATCAGAGTTTCAGCTGATATTAAAGAGCTTTATAAACTAAATTTTAAAACAGTCCTGACATCAATAAAAAATGACCTTAATCGGTGGTTTGATCTCCCACTATCTTGGATGGGTAGAATATGTCTGATCAAGATGAATGTACTTCCTAGGATACTATATCCTATGCAAATGCTACCACTGAAGATCAATAGGAGAGTCATTCTGGAAATTGAAGGATTTTTATCAAAATTCATTTTGCATGGAAAGAAATCTCGGATAAAGATGAAAACCCTACAGTTGCCAATAGACAAGGGAGGGCAGGCTCTTCCCAACCTCCTTTTCTACAACTGGGCTTGTCACGTTCGAATAATATCAAGTTGGCTTAAATACTTTCTACATAAAGGGGAACCACCCATAGATGCATGGTGTTGCGCCCCTCTCTCGCTTTTTAGCCTCATTTCATCCGACTTGGGGGAGCTCCCAGCAGAAGTTCAGTGCAACACTATTTTACTTTGTACACTTAGAATTTGGCGAGATATTGTTAAACATTTTGGTCGGAGAGCCTCTTCTTCAGCATTTCAACCCTTAATTGAAAATAAAGCCTTTTCCCCAGGCATAGGAAGAAATATTTTTGATAAGTGGTATTCAAATGATTTAAGATTTGTTCATGATTTGTTTGAAAATGGTAATTTCATGTCATTCAAACAACTTCAGACTAAGTACAGAATACCAAATAACCATTTTTACGGCTTTCTTCAAGTGAGACATTTTGTAGATTCTTTTCTTACACTATCAAATGATCTTCCTATTTTAAATCCGATAGAAAGTTTCCTTCTAAATTTCAACTTAACTGCTTTAAATGACAGGAAATTTATCTCTCTGCTTTATGGAAAATTTGTCTCCCTTAACTCTGTACCTGCTAATAGAGCCAGGCAGCTATGGGAAAAGCACTTAGAGGTTGAATTCACAGCAGAGGATTGGTCAGATGCTTTTGTATCTGCTAAGAATGTTTTATATGCAACAGACTGCGGGAGAGTCAATTTAGAATTTTACACAGGGTACAGCGCACTCCTGAATTTTTACATAAAATCAATCCTCAGCTTTCACCCCTATGTGTGAAATGTAAAAAAGATATAGGAACCTACTTTCATTGTATTTGGCAATGTCCAAAAATATTCAGATATTGGAAAAATATTGCTAAGGAGCTTAGTTCAATTTTCCATAAAACGGTTTAACTAGATCCAGCGCTGTTTCTACTTGGTGTATCTACAGGACAGCTTTCTCTATCTGCTGGACAACTAGCACTGATGTGTAAACTTTTACTTCTAGCAAGACGCTGTATTCTGTTCCAGTGGATCCAGGAGAAGCCTCCCTCAGTTACACAGTGGTACAGAGAAACATTTAAGGTCTTTCCCATGGAACATCTCAGTGCTGCATTAAGAGGCAACAGCAACTTTTTTTTATAATATTTGGCAACCTTTTCTTGACTATCTCCTCTCTGATCTCATTGATTTGCTGCAGAGGGGGCGCCCACACCTTATCTTTTCATATGGGACATAAGCAGCTGAATGTCTTCCTTTGTCATGGGTAATGCTAGCAGTGTTGTAAGTGATTTGGACCGAGTGTGTATTGATGTGACCCTTGTGTGTGATGTATCTTTTGGTAATATGGCGTAATATGGGTGTTTGCTGGTTGGTTTGTTCTGTTTTTGGGTATTTGTGTTTTTGTTGATGCAAAATCAATAAAATATTGTAAATAACGAATGGCACAATCCTTGGCAGAATTCAGAGTACCATCACAGACAGTGAGATGACCAACACCAGCAGCACTCATGCGTCCCCAAACCATGATACTGCCTCCACCATGCTTGACAGTAGGTACTGTACATGCTGGAGTTAATGCTTCGCCTGGCCTTCTGCGTCTCCTCACATTAGCAGGAGGAAGATAAAGCTGGAAACTGGACTCATCTGACCACAGAATCTTCTTCCACTTCCTGGCTGTCCAGCTCTTGAGTTCTTGGGCTCAACGATGCCGGGCTATCCTCTGTCTCTCATTGATCAGGGGCTTCTTGACAGCCTTGTGGGACCTTAAACCATGATCTAAAAGTCCTCCATGTACAGTGCTGGTGGAACACTGGACACCAGTTTGGTTTGACCACTGCTGCTGAAGCTCCTATGATGTCATTAGGCAGGTTTTCCTTGCACATGCGGATCAGGATGTGGTCATTTCTGGCTGAAGAAACCCCTGGATGCCCAGATCTTGGTTTGTCTTCCAAGCTGTTGGTTCTTCTGTATTTCTGCAGAGTGTACCCAACTGCTGCAGGACTGCATCTGCACTTCCTGGCGGCAGCTGTATCCTTCCTGGCTGAGAATCTGTATTTTCAGACGTGTTTCCTGTGTTAGGTTCCTTGTTTTAGCCATTTTTATCTCTGAAGAACTGTCAAATGTGCTGGCTTTATATAGACATGAAGCACGGCAATAAAACTTGTGTCTTTCAATAAAAACCACGACCTTCATTCATGGATCACTGGAACCAAAATAACCCAATACTCAAAATTTCTTGTCTTTTTATTGAATCAATCAATTTGAAGTTTTTAATTTTTTTTTTAGGATTTGTTTAGTATTTTGGCTTTGACTGTAATAAAAGGTATTGCACTTAAAGACTTTTAATGCTATATATCACAACTGCATGGGGTGTCTGAAAACTGTTTTCCACTGTATAGTTCCCACCCCCTCTCAGCCTCCTCTAAGCTCCACCCCTTCCCCCAAAGCCACGCCCCCTCAAACTTGAACATCTGACAGTAGGATTCAGCAGGGAGAGGAGAGCCGGTATGCTACATCACCACAGCCAATATATCAATGTCATTGATACACCTACAACCAGCTTACACCCACAGAGAAGCTAACGTTAGCATCAGGCTCATACTCGTTATAAAAGTAGCTAAGTTGTCAAACACTACATATTTCATGAAAATAATAACTCCTCCTGAAGCAAAACCTGTCCAACAGAAAGAAAGCAGAAACTTCTTCATCACTTTTCAGTCCCTTCAGATGTCTCAGTGTCTCCACTGATGTTCACTCTGGTTTGTCCTCTTAGCTTTATCCAGAGTTTTTTACTTTCAGTCTTTTCTGCCTCCCTCTTTCTTCTCTTTGTCTGTTTAGCAGGGTGAGTCATCAGAAGTAACACTTGAAGTGGTATTTTTGGCTGAATTTTCTCTCCATTGTTCCCTACAGAACAGATTCTCCTGCTAACTCTGTATTTCTGCAGAGGAGTGTGCTGGATATTTACAGAAACAGTGGGGAGGAGGGAGGGACAGAGGGGGACGTGAGCAGGACGAGACATGAAGGCATCTGATTGGTTCTTTCCATTCAGACCGAGTGTCAGTTGATTGGTCAGATTTTTACAGTCCTGTAGCTGCCACAGAGGTCTGATTCTTTTCCCTCCTTTTTCTGAACACATAATGTATTGACTGCTCTCAGTGTAACAAAAAGTGTTTCTGAACAGAATGACAGACTATAGCTTTGAGCCTGAGTGTGTTCTCTACTGGCCAGCAGGGGATGACTCCTCTGGTTCTACAGAAGTTTATTTGAAAATGATCATACTTCACTCTTGATTTATTACCTCAGGAAACATTGTCAACATGGGTTTATGGTCTCAGTCTCTAGTTTCTAGTCTTCTTCAATACAGCATGATGTTCATTTAGTAAATTATGCTGCCATTTAGATCAAACAGACCAGAAAGCAGGGGATGGTTTAGAATGGGGATACCCTCACTGCATGAAAAGGGCTGTATACGGGAGTATGCAGAAAACGCATATGGCCAGATATTCTGCCCTGTACCAGCAAAATGCTACAAGACACCACATACGGATGTTTACAGCCGCTTTCAGGAATCTGTCTGACTTGGTGTGACTTGGTCTTTCTTACGCTAATCATTGTCAGTGGGGGGCCGAGTAGTGGATCCTTCCTCTTGTTAACCCGATTCTTTAGTTGGAAGCCCCAAGAACACATACCGCAGAAATCTGTTAAAAAAAAGGCAGTTCACAGATATTTATTCAGGTCACAATTAAAGTATGGCAGCCCTGGGCTCTGAATGACAGAGGTCTGCTCAGCCATAGAGAGCCCCGAACCCCTAGATACAGTTCACATTTATCTTCTTGGACTGGGTCTGTCCCGTACAGAGGTTGGACTGACACGCAACCGAATGTAAGTGGCCAGTTAACATCAACATGAGCAGGCCAAACGATTCTTAAATCTGATTTGTTTGTAGAGTAATACTTGAGTTTACATTTGAATACATGGACTCATCCCCCTCCTAAATTTAATTTTGAACTGGTTTTATAATTAATTGAGAGAAATTTGAGGATGTTGTCCTGTTGTAACTGTAAATTCATGTTCTACACATACTAGCCCTCAACCTTATGTTAGATTACAAATACTTTTGTATTTTAATCACTTTTATCAACTCAAAATGATTTCCATGCACCTTCTACACTGTCAGTGATTCCTCTGTGTTGGGAATCAGTAAATGGCTGATTGATTTATCAGTTCAAAGTCTGCCATCTTTGAGGTGTTCACACTTAACGACCCAGGCTCTCTGAGCGGACGTCTGCCTCACCCTGATCTGGGGGAGGGGTGCCAAAAAAAGTTGCCGATCTGCCGATTGGCCTAATGCTGTGTTCAATTTACATCAGAGGTCGGAGCTGGGAATGACGTCACACCCGAGTTGATGGCATTTCAGTAAACAAGTCAGAAAACCGAAATGGACGCCTCCAATGAAAAGTTTGTTGTGCTTGCTCTGTCGGATACAGAAAGCTAATGCAGCAATAAGAGGTCCTTGAACACAATTAATGGGCACAAAGAAGACGTGGAGGGTGTGTGTTTGTTCTCCAGTGTAATTATGTGTGGGAAAAATGTTTGACTCTACTGTAGGCTGTAATGTATAACACTACAGGGCACTAATTAGGGTTGGTGAGGTTCGTCAGACTTTCCAAGTCGGAAATCTGATTTCGGGGAGTATTCCAGTTGAAATTTACAACTCAGAACTTGGAAATTCCGACTTCCGAGTACAACTCGAACGCAGCATAAAATCGTGTGGTGTGAACAAGGCGTAAGTGGGAGGGTCAAATGAATTTCTCTGAAAGGGATCATCAGAGAGCACAATAGGCTGCCAGACAGTATCATGTGACTGAAACCAACTAATGGGAGTGTGTTTCTGGATTCCCTCCAAGAGCGTTTTGGTTTGAAAGTCATTTTCTTCATCTTTGTTTGCCGTTTTAACATCGAGAGTGGGAATTCCTGCATTGCTCCTGTGCCCCAAATGATCCTGAACGGGGGATGAGCCGCCACCCAAAGGATCGAAGATTAGTCCACCAGGCTGGACCGGCTGGAGGCATTTCAAGAAGAGTGTGGGGCAAAACGGTTTCAGTAAGCAGCAAAAAAGGAAAAACACAGGAAAAACTGCACTATTTCGGTAAGTGGCCTTTGAGACGTAGATGGTGATTCTTTTATTATTTAAGCGTTTTTATTTTATGTTGTTTAGAATATAACCTTTTCTCTTATACAGGCAGCTGTGAGGCTCTAAATGATAACAAAAGATATGATGCACTTACAAGGTGAGATTACATTTTTGTTTGTGGGTTATATTGAATTATAAAAGTGTTGTTCCAGCCTGAACCAGTCTATAGGTCCCCTTTTAATCACTCAGTACATTTACATGATGACAGTAACTCGATTATAGCTTTAGTTGGTATAGCTTTAGTTGGACTATCCTATTTTTGGGGGCAACTGCAATTACCCTAATATATATGGCAGTGAATAAATTGAATCATTGGCAGAAAGCATGTCATACTCCGGTACGATAGGTGGCACTGTATCCATTTCAACTAGTGCTAATAGAGCCAATTCTGCTTGACTTTTTCACCACCAACTTCAACAACCTCAGGCATTCAAGAAAGATGAATGGAGGTGAATGGAGAGCAAGATGAAGCTATATTTAGTGCCTATATAAATAAAAGCTTGCAGGACTCAACAAAATTACATATGGTAAAACAGTCTCAGATAGATACTGGAATTAAGTCTGTATGTCAGTGCTTATATTTTAATCTCAAGGTTTTTGTGAAGGAATACACGCTGGTCCACATGCTCAGCTTTCAGGATGCTTCTCTGTGCAGTCGCAATGTCTCCTGCGGAGTAGAAAACTCTCTCTGCAGAGATGCTTGTTCCAGGAATGTACAGGAAACATTTTGCTACTCTGAATAGTTGAGGGTACTCCTGTTCATGGTCCCTCCACCAACTCAGAAGATTTCCTGTGAGAGGCAAAGGGGTCTCATCTCTAAACCTCCGGATCTCAGCTGCAGCAACATCATCTGTTGATTTTGGTGCTGTATTGTCTGTAGTGGCATATGTAGCACCAAACAAGTCTGCCAATGCACATGAGGTCCTTGGTCTCTTTAGGGGTGGCTGAGGAATGGAAGCAGGACTGTCCTCAATAGATGGGTGATCAGCTTCCTCTGGGACATTCTCCACTTGTTTGTCAATGTCCTCTTGCAGCTGAAAAACATCAAATCCAATCCATTAATGTCACGGAAAGATTCATCCTATTCTACACTTATATGTGTATTTATATCCAAGTGCAACTATTAAAACAATGTGTCATTCAAATTTGCACTTAGTTATAACTTCTGTGTATTTTTTCCAATTATAATTAATTAATTTATTTACTTACATTCTGTTGCTTCTTTATCATAGCCCCCACCGCATTGGTCACTCTGGAGTAGATCTCGCTGGTCTCAACTTCAGACAGGAAGGGCAGGTTCTTAAACCTGGGGTCAACAGCTGATGCCATGTACCTGACATATCTCTTTCCCAGATCTTGTGCTATAGCGGCGTTGATGTCCTTTACAGTCTGTGTGTCATCAGGGCTTTCTTCTGCACCCATTACAAGTTTGGCATGAATAGGAGCGATGATGGACAGCGTTGGCATGCTCTCCTCTGACATTACCAGGGTGGCATCCTTCATGGGCTTGAGTGCCGTGAGCACTTCTTCTGCACACGTGATATCAGACTCACTTAATGTGAAGAAAAAAGCAGAGCAGTGCAGATGGCTGGTTGCTGTTCTAAAAATTGTTCTATCATCTCATAAGAGCTGTTCCATCTTGTAATAACGTCTGTGATCAACCTATGACTTGGTAGCTGGAGCAGGCGCTGTTTTTGCTTTAACTGTTCACTGGCTAGTGCGCTGCGCCTAAAATAGGCTGTTAGACATCTGACCCTGCCTAGAAGTTGTGCCACTGACTGAATTTTCAGTACTTTCTGTGACGCCAAATTTAGGCTTGTGCAAAACACTGTATGTGCGTCATGCCTGCGAGTCTTGCCGCGACAGTCATGTTAGATGCATTATCTGTAACAACAACGGGATCTTTTCCATCCAATCCCCATTCAGTCAGAGCCTCATTCTGTAACGCTGCAATGTGGTCCCCCGTGTGACTATCACGAATGGCTCGGGTTTGCAGCACATGGGACTTGAGGTTCCACTGGTCATCTATGTCATGTGCTGCACCATCGCTTTGACTTCTCTGTACAACTTCGCTTTGACTTCTCTGTACAACGTCTGTGATGTGTTGTCAGGAATGGATGTTGTAACAGGGCTCCAATGTTGTCGTCATATTACGAAATCCCTCATTCTCCACAACGCTTAGAGGGCGCATGTCTTTGCAAATAAAATAAAGTACTGACTGTGTTATTTTGGTTGCGCGAGTTGAGGTCGCTGGCATTTTCGAAAAGTTCACTTCTTGAATAGTCCGTTGAGCAGGATCCCGTTTGATGTTAGCTTGTAACATTAAGTCGTCATGGTGTCTTGCCACATGTGATCGCAAATTTGTAGTGTTGCCCCCCGTGTTGTAGATTTTACAGACTGCATGGCTCTTGTCTAAGTCGTAACTGCCGTTCTTTGTTCTGAAACCAAATTATGCTCAAACATCAGCTTTAAAAGCTGCTAGAGCCGGCTGTACCCTCTCGTCTGCAGCCATCGGTTGCTAAATTAGCATGCAATCTGCCACAGACTGGTGCTCTCGCGAGATCTATGCGCGAAATGTCATCATTCCTTTGGCGCGGAGGACGTGATGACTACTAGCAACTAGCGGTCGGAGGTTTAAATGCAAAGCAAAAATGAAGCAACGCCATGAGTATTTGCATGTTAATTGTAATTAAAAAAAAATCGATACAGTGCTGTTGAATATCGACACGGTATCGTCAAACGAAATATTGTGGATGACATGTATCAGTAAGTTTGGGCCGAACACCATTATTTAGTTGTCTGTGCACTGTGAACGCTTACTAACTGATATGTTCACTTGTAGCTTCTGGAGCATCAGCTGCAAGATGCCTGGGTGTTTTCACGCTAACGTGCTGAGGTGGTCGACATTGCGAGGAATACTTGCTACCAAAAGTAAGTCCAACTGTATTCTCAAGATACATTAATGTATGCATAAAACAGTATTCAGTATAATCCCCATCACTGCCTTTCACACACGTAGGAATAACCCATGCAATTGTATTTAGTGCTTTGTAAATTTGTTTCTATTATTATTATTATTATTATTATGTCACTGATGCTTTTCTATATTCTGCAGTGTGTCTGTGCTTTTTGTCTATGCTGCTGTGGCGGGGGAATTTCCCCCAATGGGGGATAAATAAAAAAACTATTATATTCTATTCTAATGTTCAAAACGGTGAAGCCTCTGTGGCTAAACTACTTGATCAATAAAGGAGTTAAACTACTGAAAGTTATTCGTGTAGGAACTAGTGAAGCTACCACCAAGCTATTGAGATTTGTAGTATGTTACTAGCTTAGCTTCAAGAAGTGAAACTACTGCCCAACATTGGTAACCATTTTGTTTTTACACCCAGGAACAAAGAGAAATCAATGGTGTCTCAATCAGACACCTCCTGTTGGGAGATGCAGTGTATCCTGTCATGGACTAGCTCATGAAAAGCTACACCCATTCCCCAAACATCACGCCTGAGCAGGAATCCTTCAACGTCTATTTAAGCTCTGCAAGGACAACAGTAGAAATTGCGTTTGGGAGACTGAGGTCACACTGGAGAGTTTTGATGAAGCGCAGTGACTTCCACTTTTCATTCACCCCTAAAGTGATTGCTACCTCTTGTGCATTACACAATTTCTGAGAACGAGAAGGAGGCTGTAAATCCCAACTGGTTAGTTGAAACTGCTACACTTGAATCGGATCTGCCACAGCCAGGTGTTCATGCCAACAACTACACGGACAACACTTTCAGATTACCTGAGTGCTAACTTCCCCCTGCGCCAACCATACCATTAGATGTCTTGGTATTTAGGAAATAATTACCTCCGCCAAGAATGTTTTTGCCAGGGTTTGTCTGTTGTCTGCTTTTCTAGTTTTTAAAATACAATTATTGTGCAGTTCACGCTTGTTTCATTCCGCAAATAAACAGCCACTCATGAAAGTCATACTTAAGTGTTTTATTTAAGGTAAAAAAGTATAAACACACAAGTATAAAAGGTAACACCACTTGAATGTCACACAAAAATATATAAATACAACTATATAAATATATAAATATGGACAATATAAGAGAATTGTGGAGACATGGTAATATAAAATCTGTAGAGTGGAGTTTGGAAAAGAACAATAAATATGAGCATTATAATGAATATTGAAAACAATGGGGAAGAGAAAATCAACAGTCAACATTTGAGTTTGAAGTGATGGTCTGTGCAATTTGAGTCCAAGGTGCAGAAGGACATGTGTACATGAGCCTTCAGCTGATGGTAGGGAGAAGTGGATGGTCCTGGGAAGCCATACCCATAATCAGGGAATGGTTAAGCAGATAGGAGGGTGTCTGTGGCCCTCAGGAATTGCAGAACTTCCAAAAAGAGTTTGGAAGTTCTGCATTTTCTCCATCAACTGGGCAACCATACACTCATTGCGGATGGTGGCGATCAACCACTAAAATACACAGATAATATTAACACTTACCTCCGTTATATTCCATCAAACATTAACATTAGCGGTAGTTGTGCCACAACCCTGGACTTGCCGGGTTGTGGCAGAACTTTTTCAAAGCCCTCAGTGTTTTCGACGGAGTAGGTACACGGTCTCTCTTATCAGCACTTGTTGCTACTGCAGAGGCTTCTTCGACCTTCTTGTTTCCCACCCATCTCCAATACACAGGCAGGTCTCTTTCGAGTCTAGTTAAAATCGTGACACACCAGTGAAAAACGGTTGGACTTCCCTGGTCTTAATCACCACTCGAACATGCTGAAATCTCTCCACAATACTCAGCTGTTTTTTCGATTTATCAAAAATGGGTGTACAGTGTGACAGTGCACTGGCTATCCTCATGCCTTTTTGTCAAAAACAACAAAAGCATTCAACCTCCATAACCACAAAGTGTCTCTTCGTCAAAACATTCTCCAGTCTTGTTTACCTCCAGGCCACTCCCCCCACTGGTTTCCATTGCTCTGAACACATCACATATGCACTTGAATATGCACTTTGTCAAGTACAAGTGATCAGTCCCAAGTCCGCCACATATTCCTACCTTCTCCTTTGGTGCTCAGCTTTATAAACTAGTATATACCTTACATTACTCTTGAGTAGCGTTACAGTCAGAGCATGCTCATTCTAAGCTCTGAACTAACAGTGGCACCTGTTGTCTTGCTGACGCTCAGGCATTCGTCTTATCAAAAGTCCAAAGCTAGCAGACTCCTCTGACCTTGGTTGCCTAGTAAACTTAGAGATAACTAGGCACCTGTTTTCCTTGAGACACTCTGCTTCAACCCTGCATTCTGGAGAGACAGTTTTACAGACAGATTTAGAGCTGTAAAAAGGACACTAGCTAACCCTAGGAACCCCTAAATTTAGAAAAATTCCATAACAGTAGCACTGGCCTATTATATGCAGAGGCAGTTTGAACAACAACAGTTGGTCCCACCCACAGGCTTCAACTCTGCCTATGGACTGCTCCCAGACTATACATTTGATGTCATAGTCTGGCTTGTCAGACTACCTTCTTCACATTCTTCCACCTGATTCTGACTTACTGCTTCTTGTGTTGTCCATCATGTTGTTTGTTTCCAACGGCAGCGACGACAACGCTAATATTATCTTGTTCTACTTCCGGGTCACAACCTCAGGGGAAATCGCAAGCATGCGCAGAACGCAAAGTCAAATTCCCAATCCAATTCACCGTATACAAGCACGACTATTGTGACTAACAACCGAGTTATCTCAGGGTCTTAATCTGACTGCAATTGTTTTAGTCAATTGATTTTTAGTCAAACTAAGGTGTATACATGAAAATAATAACTCACTCTCAGTTGAGTTAAGCCAATAAGTTGAATTATTACACTCCCATGTAAACGCACTGACTGACTTCCTTTGTTCTCCAGTATATCTTCACCCCACAACTCAAAGGTGACGACCTTCCTCAACCAGGAGGTCTCATTGGCCTATCCTCATGTGAGCCTGAGACCATAGTGGATGAGTTACTTTGTCCTCTGCCTAACTTGGAATCAAAATAAGTTTTCTTCCTTATATTTTGAGCTGTAGGTGCTGAATTTTATTATTAATTGAACCCTTTCCTCTTAAGCCTGCCGCAAAACCTATTTTGAAACAGTCCAAAGAAGTTTGAGGAGCCAGGAGGACAGTCCTGAGGAGAGGGGGAGGCGCCGCCCAACTGCTGCACAAAAACAAAGGAGGAGAAGAGGAAGTGAAGACTGCATCTCTTTTCTTTGACTCTCCCCTCTTTAATGTGTTCAGTTTCTCTGTACTTTTGCAGCTTTTCAAAGCGGGGGGGGTGTGGCGTCATCTGTACCAGCAAGGTAGCTGCGGTATGGAAAACTGCTTCCATGGACCTCATGTCAGAGGAGGTGGACTCCGTCTTGGATGGAAAGCCTGTGTGCGTTGTCCAGCCTCCACTCAGCAGAGTTATCTGTGTTGTGATCGATGCTGCAACAGAGACTTGATGCTTATGAAGTATGTATGTAGTATGTCACCACTCATCACCAAAGAGTTGCCTGGGATGTGTTTAGTGCACAATAGTGTATTACACTTTATTAATGCACATTGTTATACATTTTTTTAAATAAAAAGCACAAAAGAAACTTTTGCTGTGATAGTGTCATTCTTTTTTGTGATATAGGATATGATTTGTGTACATTAATTAGAAGTACATTCATTCAACTCATTGAGTGCCAGCCCTTTTTTAAAACAGAAAGTGCATTGTGCCAGCGTTTCTTTTACCATTTTGAGTCATCTTTCATGATGCACAGAATATTTTGTACTATGACTCTGAAAACACTGAATAGCTCAAATGAAAGAAGAGACTCTCTATTTCACCATGGACAAATAAGTTTGTTTTTACCTTGTTGCTTTGATCTCTGTGGCGTACGCTGTCACTTTATGTCCCGACTACAAATCCCAGAAGTCCCAGTATTACTCACAGGCTGTGTGAGAGCGCTCTTATTTCATTTTGTCCCTGCTGCCAAAAAAGGAAAGACCTATATACAGCTCTGGAAAAAATGAAGATACCACTGCAAAATGATTAGTTTTGCTGGTTTTACCATTTATAGGTATGTGTTTGAGTAAAATGAACATTTTTACTTCATTCTATAAAGTGCTGACAACATTTGAAATATAAATATTGTGTTTTCAGACCTCAAATAATGCAAAGAAAACGTTGATATTCATTTTAAACAACACAACACTAATATTTTTACTTAGGAAGAGTTTAGAAATCATTATTGGTGGGACAATCTCAATCTTTAATCACAGCAGTGATTTTTATAATTTTCCTCATAAAATAAGATTTAGTTCAGGTGATCACCTGATTAGTGTCTCATTAAGTAGAATGAGATTGTGTTGCTTGTGTTGGAATCGAACAAACACTGGAATGGACTGGCTGCCATAGATGTAGAGATGTTTACATTTGTTAGAGTGGTCTCTTAATTTTTTCTGGAGCTGTATGTTTATGGCACTCAAGCGTTCTATTTTAAAGCACGTCAGTATACATCTTTGACACTCAAAGAGTTTGACATTAAATTATAATGCATTTAATATATGCATATTAGATAAGCTCCCTCACACGCACCAATGGTGGTAGGACTAGTGAAGGCAAAAACACCAATCCAGCATAAGAATGATACCTAAGGTGTGAGATGCTAATGCTCCTTTGTAAGCAACCACTGGATTGTTCTCCATAGCCCCCTGTGGAGCCTTAGGTGTGATGTTGACACCTCAGCAGAGTCCTTAATGGGGTAGTATATGGGTATATCTGGGCTCCTGTTTTACAGCAGGGATATTCCTGAATACGCCTGAGTCAGCTGTGTGCGGCCATAGACGGGACTGCATACAGATCTTTTCATGCAGTGCCTGTGATTGACAGGTCCCTACCACAGTGTTGTCCGATCTGGGAGTTTAGACCTTTTCACAGTGTGTTTTCAGTTCATGAAAGAAAAAAAATGTTTCCCTAAAAAGTCGACTCGGGTCGATGCAGGTTTTTCGTGCACAGTGAAAGTGTCGAAGCGGCTTTATTGACGTGGGTCAACGACTTGGCAATCGACCCGAGAGTTTATCGGCTCGGATCGGATCGGCTACAGTGTTAAACTCAATACTCGCTATTTACCTGATGATGCTGATGTATCTGCCTGTCATGTTCTGCTTTAGTCACTGAGCAGCCTGTCAGTGTGAAGCTCCAGAGCTGCAGAGCTGCTCACTCATGAGATCAGTCTCTCTGTTGATCTCCAGAGACCGATCTCTGAAGGACAGAGTAGGAGCTGGTTCTGAGACTGCCCCTAGATACAATAGAAGCCCAGTGACTCTTCCCCCAGACAGTGACAGAGGTAAGGGCATATCATGCTTTAACTGTGGTAGAGAAGGTCACAAAAGCCCCACTTGCCCTGTTGGGAAAGCAGTCACAGCACTTTTAGACACAGGCTGCTCACAAAGCCTAGTACAGGCTGACTTAGTCGCCCAGGAGTATAAAAACATGGATGAGAAGCTCACTGGCTGCTGTGTCCATTGGGACAACAGTGAGCATAGTACAGCAAACGTGTATGTCAGTGTGGGTGGTCAAGCATACCTATTGAGGGGAGGGCTCGTGCTTAAGCTTCCCTATCCAGTGTTGTTGGGTCAGGATCTCCCAGTACTGCTAGATTTGGTGACAAAGACGGCATGATGTGGTGTTGTCACCAGAGCCAGGGCTAAAGAACAGCAATCAGACCTGTCTGAATTACCATTTTGCAATGAGGAGGTGCCAATAGAGCAATAGATTGACTCCCCCAGTTTGGATGATGCTGATTTAGTTTTTAAAGGTGATCTGGCTGAAAAGCAGCGGTCAGACCCCACTTTGCATCC
This sequence comes from Synanceia verrucosa, assembly GCA_029721515.1. Lineage (NCBI taxonomy): Eukaryota > Metazoa > Chordata > Actinopteri > Perciformes > Synanceiidae > Synanceia > Synanceia verrucosa. Next base: position 29,049,729 of record CM056549.1, read on the forward strand.
ATTGCTTAAGAGAGCTGGGGAGGGTGCTGGTTATGTTCCGTTACTGGGAAAGGAAGGTTATGTCATGCAGAATAACCTCCTGTACAAACAGAGTGAGGAAGGTCTGCAGCTTGTTGTACACCAAAAGTACAGACAGGAAGTGCTGAATTTAGGTCACACCATACCCTGGGCTGGTCATTTAGCCTATATGAAGACTTTGCAGAGAATATGTAAGTGGTTCTATTGGCCAGGGCTGTTTGGGGAAGTCAAAAAATACTGTATGTCACGTCCCCAGTGCCAGCTGTCAGGAGGCAAAGGCCTTGCCCAATGCACTTTTAGTCCCTTTACCTGTGGTGGACATTCCCTATGAGATAATTGGGGTGGACATTGTTGGACCCTTGGAAAAGAGCAAGTCTGGGAACAGATTCATTATGGTGATATGTGATTATGCAACCAAGTATCCAAAAGCTTTCCCTATGAGAGAAGTCACAGCCAAACAGATAGCTACCGCCATATTACAGCTGTTCTCCAGAGTTGGTATTCCCCGGAAGGTCTTAACGGATCAGGGCCCCAACTTTATGAGTAAAACCCTCCCTACCACCCCCAGACCGATGGACTGGTTGAGCTATTCAATCAGACACTGGTGAGCAAGCTCCGGAAGATTGTGGCTGACACTGGAAAAGACTGGGACCACTGGCTACCCTATCTGCTGTTTGCGTACAGAGAAGTGCCCCAGGTGTCAACCGGATTCTCCCCCTTTGAGCTCCTCTATGCACACCAGCTTTGGGGTCCCTTAGATGTTCTTACAGAGACCTGGGAAGGAGAGACCTCAGGCAGGACTGACATCATCTCCTATGTCCTGAAGATGAGGGAGAAGTTGACAGCTGCAACGACCATGGCACAGGAACATCTCCCAAGACCAGCAGAAGGTTTGGTACGACTGGTCTGCGCATACTCGCTGTTTCCAACTTGGTGAGAAGGTCCTGCTGTTTTTGCTCAGCTCAGACAACAAGCTGTTGGCAAAATGGCAGGGGCCCTACACTGTGATCAGGAAAATGGGACAAGTGACTTATGAGATCCACATGCCCGACCATCGCAAGAAACAGCAGGTCTTCCACATCAACCTGCTAAAGAAATGGACTGAGAAGCCAGAACCAGCAGGGTCTGCAATGTTGATCTGAGCAGTGGAGGAGGAGCAAGAGTACAATGAGCAGCCATCCTACCGGATTCCTGAGCACTTGCTGCCGGCCCTGAAGGAGGAGTTGGACATGATGCAACAGCTAGGGGTGATCAAGCCATCTTGCAGTGAGTGGAGCATTCCCGTCATCTTGGTCCCTAAGGAGGACGGGAGTCTACGCTTCTGCCTAGACTTCCGGAAGGTCAATGCCCAGGCAAAGTTTGACCGGTACCCCTGTCGAGCGCTTGGGTAAGGTGAAATTCCTAACCACCCTTGATTTATGCAAAGGCTATTGGCAGGTGCCATTGACAGAGTACAGTAAGGAACTGACAGCTTTTAGGACTCCATATGGGAACTTCCAATTCACCGTGCTTCCTTTTGGAGTGAAAAGCCACGTTTCAGTGGCCGATGGACCAAGTCTTCAGAGGAACGGAGGGCTTCGCCGCTGCTTACCTGGATGACATTGTTAATTACAGTCCCAGCTGGGAGGAAAATATGCAACATATCCAGCATGTCCTCTCCTTGGTGAAGGAGGCGGTCCTGACCATCTATCCCAGCAAATACACCTTGGCTAAGGAAGAGACCTCTTACCTCCGCCATGTGAGGGCGGATGATGCCCAACACATAGCGGAGGAACAGGTACGCTCATTTATAGGCCTGGTAAGGTGGTATTGATGCTTTATCCCAGCCTTCTCTAAGAAGGCATCTGTACTGACCGAACTGACTTGCAAAGGCAAGCCAAACAAGGTTGAATGGACTGACGAGTGTGAAGCATCTTTCATGGACTTAAAGGACTTGTTGTGGTAAGAGCCTGTGCATCTCAGTCCAGATTTCAACAACTACTTTTTACGGTGCAAACAGATGCCTCTGAAAGAGGCTTAGGGGCAGCCCTGTTGCAGGGGGACCATGGACAGCTCCAACCAGTGGCTTAGCCGTAAACTCCTGCCAAGAGAATGTAAATATGCTGCCGTGGAGAAAGAATGCTTAGCTGTGAAGTGGGCATTGGACTTATACATCATTCTGGGGAAATCCCACCAATCGGGGAATCCTGGTGTGAACTACGTGACCGTGTTTATATTCAGCTTGTACAGAGATCTGAAACACCTTTTTTATTGATCATGACAGTATGCATTAGTAGTAGTAGTATTAGCACTGCACTGGTTTTGTACACTTTGCAAAAGGGACAAATTGTAACACACTTAACAACAACGTTAACCTGTGACTCACTAATGTCCGTGCTGTCCATTGTTTACCTTGCTGTGTTCGGCGCTCCTAAATCTGTAATGACTGAATGAATGAATGAATAAATAATGAATTAATAAATCTGTACGCAGGCACGCAGCTCTCACAGCTGGAGGTCAGAGCCACATCAGCTGGCACTGTGAAACCCAAATGCCAATCCGAGCCGTGTCGATGCAGGTTAGAAAAACCTGCGTCAACCCACTAATTTCAGTGTGAAAGCAGTATATAGTTCGGTACTTAGCTCCACTCTCTTATGTCACTTCCGGTTCCAAAGAAACAAGATGGCAATGGCCAAAATGATTTGAGACTTCAAAACTTTCGAGGCTTGATGCAGGAAGAACAATAGCTTTCACAGCTGAGAATTCTTTCTGGATAAACATAGCAGCACTGAGAAATTTATTAATTTAATCAACTGCATTTATCATCATCGCTTTTAATGATTAATACCTGTAGCACCGTAATTAACATCTTCCTTTTAATGTCATCCACAAGTCTGTATACGGTTGTTGCAGCCGCAGCTCTTGCTTCTGTGTCCAGGCGGTTGTCTGTTAGTGGCAACTCGCCTCTCAGCTGGTTCGACTTTTGATGTGCTTGTAGGCTATAGGAAGCCATTTTTCTAAGTTGTATGTGTTACAAAGCCTTTGTGGCCTGCTAGTTTTTTTTTATAGCTTTTGACCCTAGTTGCTTCAAACAACCTTCAGGTTCAGAGTTCTGACTTTTGCTGTTCACCACAACATAGAATATTTACTGTTTAGAAATAGGAAATGCATGGGGTGCTGTTTTTATGTTGTTCAGTTATTAGTCAGAACAGGGAGTCAGCTTTTGTTTTCCCCTCATATTTCCGAGCTAGCCAGCTTTTGGTATCCTTATATCTCACAGGGAGACCTCCTTTTGTTATATTGTGTATTTATTTTAAACAGCACCCACCGTCCCTCTTCTTTGGTGTGATTTGTGTCTTTTGTTAACCATTATCTTTCAGCCTAAGTTACAAATAAAAATCATTACCTTTTTCCATCTGGGGTTTTGTCTTGTTTCCCTCCCTGTTGAGCCAAGTTGTATAAGTGGTGTATACAGTATACATAAATACTATAAGCAGGTTAACATCAGTGTACAATAATTAATCTGTCCCTTTGTTTTATTCTGATTTAGTAAGTGTAAAACATTATTGACAGTGTTATTCTGGACTGATTTAGTGACAGCATATTGAATCATTCGTGTCTGTGATCTAGGGTCTCTGGAGGTGAGCTGTTTGACTTCCTGGCACAGAAAGAGTCTCTGAGCGAGGAAGAGGCCACTCAGTTCATCAAGCAAATCCTCGAGGGGGTCAACTACCTCCATGCAAGGAAAATAGCCCACTTTGACCTCAAGGTTTGTCCAGATAATACGTGATGCTACACTACCACTGTGTACTGTATGAGGACACTGTGCCTCATGCAGGAATCAATACAACGTGTTCTTAATTTTGTTCATATTCACAATTTGTTATTTTGATATTTGATGTATGTAATTATCCATCTTTTCTTATTTTTGCTTTTCCCTCAGGTAAGACAGCATTTGTGGTCAAGAGCACTCTCACCAACGTAACAAGTTGTCATCAGACACAACTTAAAATCAGTTGCTGTCTAGAATGATGAGAGGGAGTCAACAAAATGCCCAAATTCAACATTCATTCATCACTTCTCCATACAGCCTTAGTACAGACAACTATGCAACAGACAACAATCTAAGCTATTAAGCTCATTCCTGTACAGAAAATGTTATCTAATGGTGCTTTTCCACTACACAGTAATGACACGCTACGGCACGGCACGGCTCAGTTTTGTTGCTTTTCCATTACAGGCCAATTTATAGTACTCCATAAATTGCTGTAAGTAGAGACGTAGAGCCCTCTGCTTCACCGGAGAGCCTCTCCATCCTTTCCGGGCACAGGAAATATTTTTAACTGTCCATCACTCCATCAAGGGAAGATGGAGACAACAAGGTTGTCCTCAGACAATTGGTCCTCTAGTGGCACCCCTGCCATGAAATGCACCCCCTCGCCCTACACAGAAACAGACAGACAAGTCGCCTCTGCAGCACTGCGGACAGGACAGGAACTAAAGTATCAATTAGCCTTGTGAAAGGCAAGTCAAGTACATTCAACTTGCTCAAAAAATCCATTTAATTCATTTCGTAATTATGGAGTATATTTCCACAGAACATAACGAAAAGTGGGGCGGCACGGTGGTGTAGTGGTTAGCACTGTCGCCTCACAGCAAGAATCCCGGGCCCGGGGCCTTTCTGTGTCGAGTTTGCATGTTCTCCCCGTGTCTGTGTGGGTTCTCTATGGGTACTCTGGCTTCCTCCCACCATCCAAAAACATGTATTAGTAATATAATTTAAATTGACCATAGTTGTGCATGTGAGTGTGAATAGTTGTTTGTCTCTATGTGTCTGGTGATGAACTGGAGACTTGTCCAGGGTGTACCCTGCCTTTCACCCTAAGACAGCTGGGATAGGCTCCAGCCCCCCCGCAACCCTATGAGGATAAGCGGTAGATAATGGATGGATGGATACCGAAAGGTGTTGGTTTGCGTTCGCTATTATCCGAGAAGAACAGCTGTTATTTGCACTCTTTAGAGGAGCTTCAAAGACTGAAAGCAAACAATGTTCTTCTCTTCTATCTCCCTCACAAATAATTAAATCATAAAATAGTATTTTCCCCTGCTTTTGTCTGTGATATTAAAGCGAAATGCGAGGGGGTGCATTTCACAGCAGGGCTGCACAACATGCACCACGATGGAGAACTGCGAGGGCTGGAGGGGTCTCCGTAGCTACAGAATTGGATAATGTATTACGCAGTCAGAGAAACATATTCCAGCCTTAACGCAGTTGGAGAGCCTTAAAGTAAGTAAAGCATAGACGGAGTCGTCATACGGCAGCGCGAAACTGTATTTACATGCGATACAGAAAAGCAGGAAGAAGAACAACAACACTAATATCACAATCAACGGAGGACACAATCGACCATGTAAGCAATCAAAAGTGATACAATTTTCTCGTGTAGTAATAGTGAAGCAGTTTTAAAAATGGCGGGGTCAAGTTGTGTTTGGCTTTTACAGTCGAGTCAAACGCTTCCAATGACGATACTCGTTGGCTAATCAGTGGAATGTAGTCGGACGCCGTCACGTTTAGTATCGCTTCAGCTCACTTGGAATGAGGGCTGAGGAGGTACGGAAAAACTCCACAACCGTGTAGAGCCGTGCCGTACCGTACCGTACCATAAGAGACAGAGGAGCTGATAAGGTCTAGTTCTGCTTTTCTCATGTTGTCCTTAGAGTATGGTGAACTTAATTCACTGTCTCATAAATGCTTTATTTCATCATTTAAAATGTTTCTTTCAGATTAAAAAAAAAAATCTCATTATGATTATTATTGTTATTTAGTTACTTGCTTAGCCATGACATTTTGTCAAAGCGTTAAAAGATTGTTTCATGCTCAGTTTGCTGTTCACCATGATTCAGCATCTTTTGAAAGGCTTTTCCCAGAGATACTGCTGTTATGGGATAATGGGTGATGAGGCGTCACTTATCAGGAATGTGAAGGACATTATCCCGCTCACCCCATAGTGACTTAACAAAGAAAAAGAATGAAGACCGTTAATTTAAACCATGCACCATGCAGGATTCAATGACAATAACATATAGCCTTACAGTATTCACCCAGACCATGCACCATTTTTTACGAGCAGACCATCTATGTGATTTGAAGATCAAACCAAAAAGGAAATTGATAGATTGGACATAACTTTTTGTATGCCGACAACCAACAGCAGCAAACTAAATATGCTAATAATTACTCAAAGTTATCCTTAGGGCCATCAGGAATATGAAGTGAGAAGCAGCTGTCAACCTGTGTGAATGGTGTCTGTTTAGTCGTGGTTCTGCTTCTTGTCATCATATCACATGATCATGATCAGGTGCTTTTTGAACAGTAGTTTTTGTCTTCCCATTTTCTTAGCAGTTCAGGTCGTTTCCCCTCTCATCATAGTTTGTAAAATACACACAGAGGATTTGTTCTACTTGATAGAGTTAGCTCTGTTTAATGAGGAAGACATGACTCGACTGTGTTCAGTCATTTTAAAATGAGCAGCTATTGCATGTGTATTTATCACTGATCTCTGATGATTTTATTTCTGTTGGTCCATAGATCAGTCCAGACAATTTTGCAGCTTATGAATGTATATATTCAGTCCTCTTTTAAATTGTTGAAATTTAGAATGAATATCATGAAGGAAATGGAATCATTGTTTGTTTTTATAGCAGGCTCTCAAACTAACGTTTTCCTCTCACCTGCAGCCTGAAAACATTATGCTGCTGGACAAGAACGTGCCGCTGCCGAGAATCAAACTCATTGATTTTGGTCTCGCCCATAAGATTGAAGCCGGTGTTGAGTTCAAAAACATCTTTGGAACACCTGAGTTTGTAGGTAAGACAAGTAACATCAAAAGGCAAGTCAGACCTGTCTTTTCCCATTATCTGTTTCATGTTGTAGTGTCAGGATATGTCACAAATATGACAAAAAGTAAATCAAAAAGAGCAAAAAAAAAGTGTCATCTGGACTGCTTAAGGGTTGTTGAAGATGTTTCTCCTCTCATCATCCAAGAGGATTCTTCACTTCTAACTGACTGGTAGAGAGTCCAGATACTTATGATCCTGTAGGAGCAAAAACAAGCAAACAACCGAAAGTATTTTATTTAAGTTACCAACAGTATAAACTGAGCCATTAATGGAGCAGTCCTCTCCATCCCCTCATCTCAATGCTTATGAGAAACTTACCCTAGGCATCTCAGAGATGACCAGAGGAATCAGCCTGCCTGAAAATTGAGAAATTGATTGATATGAGATGTTTTGATGGTGTGAATGAAAAGTATGGTCGAGTAATGCGTCAAAATGAACAAGAGTCTGCTTAGTTTTCAACACCTTTAACAGAGATGCACTCTGCATTTCATCTGTTTGCCTTTTAAGCACCAGAGATTGTCAACTATGAGCCCCTGGGATTAGAAGCTGACATGTGGAGCATTGGGGTCATCACCTACATCCTGCAAGTGACCCACAAATACCAAAATGTCTCTTAGCCTGGTATACTGCACATTATACTGCAGCCCCTGTCAAACAGGATGATGATTTCTGTTTCATGTGTTGATCTAGGCTGAGTGGTGCTTCACCTTTCCTGGGGGAGACCAAACAGGACACACTGGGAAACATTTCTGCCATAAATTATGAGTTTGATGAGGAGTTCTTCTGTCACACCAGTGAGCTGGCCAAGAAATTCATCAGCCAGTTGTTGGAGAAGGATAAGAAGTAAAATCTCAAGCATATCAATGTCATTTTCATCAGGCCATAGTGGTTTCAAGTTTTCTGTGATTATAATAGTTGAGTGACATTTCTTTTCTTTTACAGAAAAAGATTAACAATTCAAGATGCGCTTAATCACCCATGGATCAAGGTGAAGTGTAAACTTAACTTTTTTCTGCTTTACTTCAGCAATAACTAAGTTAACAGATACTCTTAAATATTTACATGTATAATGTTCCCAAAAGAAGAAGAATTAAATGTTTTTCATTTAGTTGATGCCAACAACAGTGTTGAATGACGGTGTAACGACTGTGAATCGGATGTGAATCCTAAAGCACAGCTCTCGAGATAAATTAACGAATACAAGAACTATTTAATGAAACAATCATGACCATAAGGAGGATTGAACTAACAAAACAAAAGACTGTCTGCATTAACAAACTGGCTGAAGCAGACAAGGAACATCTAAGAAAACAAAACAGATGCTGAGCTAGAAAGTAGCAACTGAAAATCACTCTGAATGAATGACGAAATAACAAACTAATTAATCTAACGAAGAACCAAATCAAAGAATTAAATATGTGGAGAATAATAATAATTCAAGGTGTGGAGAAAACAACATAAGACAAAGTAACGGCTGAGGCAGGAAGGGGATCACAGGTGGAGACAGACAGGACTGTGGGAAATAATGTGGCCTTAAATGAGAGGGAACTCAGTTACTCAAAAATAAAATAGGAAATTACAAGACAATGTGGAGATGAGACAAAAAGTGTAAACGTGACAGAGACGATGAGACATGACAGATGGGGGAGAATACAGTTGGAACTTGACATGTGGAATTATTTGGACCAACATTAAAAGAACTCAGTTCACATTGTGAGTTTATTACAAAGAGGACCGGGTTCTCTTCCTGGTCCAGTTCAGCTTTGCTGGGGTCTCAGTCCCCTTTCTGTTCACACCTGGTCCTCTGGAGCTCTCAGACCCCCAATGCACTGAATTCTGGGTAGTTTTCACTTGGAACAAAACATCTACTGCCATGCTTGCCCACCTGCGTTTTCTGGTTAGATGTGCGCATATTCATCGGGAAAATAGAGTTATCCAGATTATTTATGAGCACAAAAAGCTGCATGGCTGCGTCTGAAATTCCATATTAACAAAATGGAGCCACCAGTCTAAATTTTCCACCGGCCTTCCGGCCGGCTATTACTTACATTTTTTACCCGGGCACACGTGCACAGACATGACGTGACAATAAATGTACCCATTTAAGCGAAGCTGCATATTTGTCTTATTAAGGAAAAGGAAAACTATAACCTATTTTAAAAACAATGAATTCCCTTACACATACACTACACATAGCACAATTAAAACAGGATTGTTGTGGGACTCAAAATGTTAACTTTTCTGTTAACAGTCTATAGATTATTAGTAATAATAAATGTAACGCAATCAACCAAATACGTCAAAAGGTGTTTCCTGAAGTCTTTCTCATAGTTTTTCACCAGCCTATATATACTACGACAGTTAAATAACATCCCTAGAACTATGGCTTTTTAGTTTTGGTATACCACCTCAAAATGTTCAGTGGCCCCAGCTGGCCACCCCTATGAAATATTTCTGCAGGCGCCCCTGTATTAACATGCTATTGAATGTGCTAAAACAGCATGTGAGATTTTTTAGTATGTCAGAAACCTTAGTATGAACCCAATAGTATGTGAGGTGCATAATATTACCAGTAAATATTACAGTATGAAAGCACTGGACACTATGCTGGCATAAATGTCCCACAATGCAATGCAGCGATGATGACAACAACAACACAGACAATCGTGTTTATTAACATATATAATAATAACTATCAAGGATGTATTATTAGATACTGTACTGTAGACAGAGGTGGTCTCAGTACGGTTCTCTTAAAATCAGCGGTACGGTTGTTGTGCACAAAAAATGCTGAGTCATCAGTCTGAGTTCATTTGAAGGGCTGAAAGGGACCAAGTGTGAAAACACCCTCAGTTACCTTCGATCATTACTGAACCACAACAGTGAAATGTTGCTGTGTTTTTCTTTGGGCCCTCTGCCCTTAATGAGTGGTTAGAATGAAGAGGTTTAAAGGATCAGTTTATAGCCTGTATCTGTATAGTATGTAGTATGGGTTTATTAGCAGAAATAGGAAATAATATTTGTTAGTGTATAATTACCTAAAACTAAGAACTGTTGTGTTTTTGTTCGCTTAGAATGAGCCCTTCATAGGCAGCAAGTTCTCTTCACAGAGTCAGTCATGTTGCGTTTTGGCCGTTGCCATCTTATTTTTTTGAAACCAGAAATGACACCAGAGGGTGCAGCTGAGTACAACTGAACTGAACTGAAAACACACAGTGAAAGGGTTTAAGTTAAATAAAAACAGGACCAACACTCAGACTGGGCAATGCCGACTGGTAATGACCTGTCAATCACATGGTAGTCCAGCTCTAAAGTATGCTTTATTGTGTATTTGACTCTAAATGGAACCATCATTTACTAAATGAACAGTATGCTGTTTAAGAACGCAAGGCTCATTTTCTCATTGACTTATATACAACCAGGCTTCTTTTAGCAATCAGAGGAGTTGCCTCCTGCTGGCTGTTAAAGGTATGGTTGGTAATCCTGTTATACTGGGTGAAATGGTCCTTCCATCCTGAGAGCAGTCAGTACATGATGTGTTCAGAAAAAGGAAGGAAAAGAATCAGACCTCTGTGGCTACAGGACTGTAAAAACTCTGACCAATCAACTGACACTAGGTCTGAATGCAAAGAATCAATCAGATGCCTTCATGTCTCGTCTTGCCCCTCCCCTCTCTGTCTCACATGACATTTCACCGCTGTCAAAAATATCCAGCACACTCCTCTGCAGAAATACAGCGTTAGCAGGAGAAGGGGTGTGGCTTTGGATGGAGCATTGATGGGAGGTAGTGTTGTGTTGTTCGCGAACGATTCATTTTAAAGAGCGAATCTTTTGAGTGAATGAACTGAACTGAATCACTTCCTGAACTGATTCGTTCATTTCTCAGTTCACTTGAGCTCAGTCAGCGAGGGGAGGGGAGGGGCGACTCACTGAACTAAATTAGTGATTCTAGCAGGAAGCTGCCGCGATCCGTTCACTGAACGTTTCGTTCACTGAACGAACGAGTGATTCTAGCAGGAAGCTGCTGCGGTTCGTTCACTGAACTCGGAGCGAGTATGTTGCTCCTCGGAACGAGGGGGGGCGAGTAAGGGCTTCCTCAGAGGAGGAAGCCGGCATCCTCTTCAAGGAAGCCGGTAGAGTCACTCAGTCAGTCCCGCGAGGAGGAACTAGAAGCGGGAATAAGCTCTCATGGCGCTGACATGTTTCTCTGAGCTAACAGCAAATGCTAAGTGAAGCCACATTCAAACAAAGGCACACACATCACAGTGATCATATTAACAGACTGAAGAGCAGAGGAGAGGAGCGAGTGAGATTAATATATTATTGATTAATAGTTTAGATATTATTAGTAATGGTTTAGTAATAGTAATAGTTTATATATTATTGATTAATAGATTGTCATTTTACTTTTTTATGATTAGTTCCCACTTTGATTGTTTTTTGTTTTCATTTCAGTGCAATAACAATATTTAATAACCTGACATTTAATCACATACACTATATTTGTTATTTTAAAAGGCTAGAAATGAACGATTCGTACAGATTCAGTCAAAAGAACTGTTTTGCTCATCACTAATGGGAGGGGGAGAAGGGGGTGGAGCTTCAAGGAGGCTTAGAGGAGGTGCCACTTTCAAATCTTGCTAGCTCTCCAACATCACCTGTGACTTTAAGTCACTTCAGTATTGGCTTCATGTTTCACAACTGGAGATTACTGATTTGTTGCATTGCCATGTTTTGCTCAGAACAGACAAACCAAACACTGATTTGAGTCTCATGCCTGTGAAACTGGGTTAACGTGAACTACACAGTACAAAACCGTGGTACCACCAGCCTCCGTCAGACTTTGGTATTGCTCCTGGAGATGTTTTTAAGGTAAACATGGCCTCTGAGCGAGGCAAACAGCTTAACTATAGTTTGGCACACTGCAGCTTATGTCACCACAATCTTGGAAAGGGAGAGATAAGCAGAGGTACTCAGGTACGCCACTAGATGTAACCAAATCCTAGACACTGTCCCTTTGAACTATGATTAGTCAGTCCATGGTCTATTGAGCTGATATTCCAACTGTGCTAACCCCAAACTATCCTTCTATTTCAATTTTCAAGTCTAAAGAACTTTGCTCATTCAATATGCTGCAACTGTTACTGCCAGCTTTTCATAAACTGCATTATTGTAAACTTGACACAGGAAATAGGAACCTGTTCATGTTTACATCTCCATGACAGTTACTAACTCTCCCTTCTTCAAACCCTAAAGTCCAATGAGCACAAGGAGGAAAATAAAGCCCAGGAGCCAAAGAAACGGGAGCGGCGCCAGCTGAAGACCAAGCGCCTGAGGGAGTACACCATCAAATCCCACTCAAGCATGCCACCCAACAACACCTATGTAAACTTTGAGCGCTTTGCCCAGGTGGTTGAGGACATTGACCAGATGGAGAGCTCGTTTGTTAGCTTGGCAGCAGCCCATGATTCTCTGCAAGAGGACATTGATGCCATGGTATCCATATACAATGAGAAGGAGGCCTGGTACAAGGAAGAGAGTGAAGATGTGCGCCATGAGCTCTCGCAAATCCGCTATGAGTTCCGTAAGGTGGAGGCGTTTAAGAGAAGCCTGCAGGACGACATGCAGGCTTTCAGCTCCAGCCTCGATGCTGTCAGCAGCCGCTACCAGGAGAGACAGAACCACTTCGATGCACTGCGCCTGGAGCTCATGAAAGAGCTGAAGTGGGTGCAGGAGGTGATGGGTTCATTTCCCATGGATGGAGTTGGCAGTGGATACCCGAACTGCAGCTTCTCCACTGTCTTCAACAACGATGTGAATGAAGCCCTGAAGGAGCTGCTGAACCGGCCCTGTGGAGGAGAGCTGCTGTCCGGGATAAACCTAGACTTTGAAACTGGACAACAAAGATAAATGTTTACGACATCACAATTATTAGAAAACTATTTAAAATCATGGTGCAGATGCATTGTCACAATAAGGACGACTGTGTCAAGCCCTAAATCATCATATCTGTTGCTACACACATACATATTTGTCATTTCCAGTGCTGCAAATAATGAATAAAAAGTCTTGTCCTCACACAGTATAATGTTCAGCGAGTGTATTTCATTGTAATCGGTCAGTTATGTCATTGTGTGCACTGTGTTGGAGATTGAGTGGATTTTTCATTTGTGTCATTTGACATCTTTGTGTAAAAACAGTATGAATGTACTATGGATGTGTGTGTTAACTTTTCTTTGCTGTCTATTTGAAAGAATGCAGTTCCACATTGGCTTCACATTTGAGATCCTGATATGATAATTATTACTGCAATAATTAGGATTATTATGACAAATCTCTGCTAAAGGGGTGGCACGGTGGTGCAGTGTTTAGCACTGTCGTCTCACAGCAAGAAGGTCCCGGGTCCCGACCCGGGGCCTTTCTGTGTGGAGTTTGCATGTTCTCCTCATGTCTGTGTGGGTTCTCTGCAGGTACTCCAGCTTCCTCCCACCATCCAAAAACATGCATGGGGATTAGGTTAATTGGTTAATTTAAATTGACTGTAGGCGTGAATGTGAGTGTGAGTGGTTGTCTGTCTCTATGTGTCCTGTGATGAACTGGAGACTTGTCCAGGGTGTACCCTGCCTTTCACCCTAAGACAGCTGGATAGGCTCCAGCCCCCCATCGACCCTATGAGAGGATAAGCGGTAGAAAATGGATGTCTTTGCTCATACTTGTGTGGTACATAGAAAAGCTGGTTTTTGTACTTGAATAAAAGTGGATTGTCACATTAACTCTTTGAAAGCCATTGATGTAGTGTATTTTGACATCATTTAAAATCCTACGCTTGGGTGCCATCGAAATAATAATATGTCAATGCGTTTATTCACCGATTGCGGTCTCCCGCAGCCTGTGAGTAACTTTGGGGCTTCTGGGAGTTGTAGTCGGGACATAAAGAGACGGTATACGTCACATCAAAGCAGGAAGTGGAGATCTGGACAAAAAGGTGACATTTTCGGTGGGAGTGGCCTCTACCTCTGATAAAACAAGACTGAAGTAAGTTAAAAACTTTTTTTCATGATGAAATAGAGTCTCTTCTTTCATTCAGAGTCATAGTACAAAATATTCTGTGGGTCTTGAAATATGGCTCAAAATGGGTGAGAAACACTGGCACAAGGCACTTTCTGTTGGCACTCAGAGTTAAGCCACCTTAACACAAAGACTTATTTTATCAAGAATAAAATTAACTCCTGATTGTAGATCAGATGTAAAATTTTGTCAAACCGTCACACTCAACCATTAAAGCAACTTATACACCTATCTATCAACCTATCTGCCTCATTGTGAAATGGTTTTGAGTTCCTTTGTAAACAAAATGTATTGTAAAATGTAATTATTAAAATGTACAGAGAAACAGTTCTATAGTGAGCAGGAATATAAACTGGTGAAAGAGCACAAGCTTCACTCTGCTATTCTGTGGTGAAAGGAGCGACTGCACTCTTGCAGATCTGACAGGATAGCTGTTGTGGGAACTTGTTCACACTCTGCATCCTTCTATGACATATAGAAATAACCTCATCCACATTACCAGACAGGAAAAATGATACAAAATTTACTCAGGCTCAGTAGTCCCTCTCCTCAATTTTTTTAAAAAAAACTGAATCTGCTGACAAGATAAAATGGAGCTGTAACTTGGGCTGGGCTTTTCTGTGTCTGCACTGCCAAGATAACCACAAAACTCACCTTATACACCACATTGCATAATGTCACTAATGGGGGGGATTACCATGCACCATATAGGATTCAATAACAATAACATATAGTTTTACCGTATTCACCTAGACCATGCTCCATTTTTTTATGAGCAGACCATTTATGTGATTTGAAGATCAAACCAAAAAGGAAATTGATCAATTAGATATAACTTTTTGTATGCTGATAAACAACAGCAGCAAACTGATTGTGCTAATAATTACTCAAATGTATCCTGAGGGCCACCAGGAACATCAAATGAGGAGGAGCTGTCAACGTGTGTGACTTACTGTTTAGTTGTGGTTCTGCTTCTTATGATCATTATCAGGTGCTTTTTGAGATGCACTGAAGCTCAGTGTCCATAGCTTCAGTAATGACAATACCCATCCAGGCTGACACTGGTCAGGTACAGTCCAGTGAGTCTGCAGATAAGGCATTTAGTCACGCTCCTATAACAACAGAGGCTCTGTAGTCTTCACCAAGACTGCAAACTTTATCACTACTTTCCATCTTGACAGAAGCAGTGCTCACCAGTTCAAATCCTTTTGTTCTTACCTTTCACAGTACAAGCCCCACACACAATATTTCAAGTATTTCATATTTTCATATTGTTAGTTTGTCACACCACTGGTATGTAAAATCTTTAAGACAAGCAGTAAAGAATCCCCTCTGAATGAAGACAAGATGAGCGAGGCAAACAGCATAACTATAGTTTGGCACGCTGCAGCTTATGTCACCACAGTGACATAAGCTGCAATTGTTTACACAATAAACAAGCTTTTAAAAACAGTTTAGATAATAAAACATTAAAATAATCTAAGGGGAATACAAGACTATTTTGAGCAAAGTTGAGTATATTTAAAAGGTTCACCATAACATGAAAGTTCTGTCTTACATCAATATTACGTATGTGCATAGAGCTATCTCAGGTTAAGTAGTTATAGTGACTGGATTTAAAGGTCTTATTGATAACATTTTTAAAGACAAATAAAAAAAAAATACAAATAAAACACAATCATTCTTCTATCTATTCTAGTGGCTTAAATGCATCAATGTTCTCAATTGCACCTTTTACTGTGTTTTTTTTAAGAATATTTGAAGAATAAGAATATATATTGTTGGAGGGAGCCTGAGATCTAAGATTGCCTTTGCCAACAGTTGCTTTCATGGTAGGTTAATTGTTTACTTAACATATAATAACGTGTCATTTGGTAAGTGAAACTTACCAAACCACCCTGTCCAACGACATAGAACAGAGGGCGGTGTATTACTGAGAGCTCTCATGTGTTCTGCTCAGGAGCAGAGTACACGCAGGCAGACAGACAGACAGACAGAAAGTAACCAAACGTATAGCCTGGCAGACAGACAGGTCCTGACGTCACAGCCTTGGGCTGGGCTGGGGCTCAGAGAGGCGTTGGGACTGAGCTGACTGCTGACCGGACTCAGTTGCAGTGGAAGAGGAGAGGCGGGTGGAGGTATGGAAATCCATGCGTGGCTCTGTCTCCTTTTACAGTAACGCTATCAAAGCGTATGGGTATTTACTGAACTGCTCGTGTTTATGCACAGAAGAGGAGGCATTTGGCAGTTTACTGGTAAGCGAGCTTTTCGATTCCGGGTAACGTTTGAAAGTGGAGCTAGCAAGCTAACCTGCTTGACGCTATCATAAAGCAGTTAAGGCAATCTAATGCTGGCTAAAATAGCTACCGCAATAGCTGGGCTTTTCAGACAGGTATGCGTACTGGTATGAGTAGTTGACCTAATCATGACACCCTTTCATATCTGCACATTAGGGCGTTACGTATGTGCTTAGTTATTGTATGCTTTGCTAGCTGAGTGACGTGAGGAAAGTAAGCTAACGTTAGCTAACATCATCAGTAGCGTCAGTTGACAGTCGTTCCAAAACAACCTGTCAACAATACAACACTTGTCACAAGAGCTAGTCAGGCTAAACTAAGCATCATTAAATGACGCCAGTTGTTCTGTAATGTGAATGCCAGAGGTTCATAAATTGGTTAGCTGTTGGTGATTATAACAGGAAGACTGCCTTTCTAATCTGACAACAAGAAGGTTACCAACCCTCTTCTGCCTTCAAGCCAGCTGCTGTGTCACGGCACTGAGTTAACCGTCTAATGCTATCCACCGGCGCTTGGCTACTTATTGCTAACTACCTCAGTTTGAACGTAAATTAACTGTATATTAGCGTGGGCTGTTGCTGCATGGGATTTGTCCGGTTAGCTACTGAGGTGCTAACCGTCCAATCATACTGTAGTGGTGCCTAAACAACGGCATTGTTGCCTGTAACCTTTGCCAGTGTGGTTGTCAACACTGCGAAGAAGTGTCTGAATAAAGTCACTCGTCTTCACTGTAAGTTGGAGCAAAACAGACCCCATATATTTGTTTATAAAACCCCATATATTTGTTTATAAAAAAAAAAAAAATGTAATTTCCCTCATTGAGGGATTAATAAAGGAATTCTTCTTCTTCTTCTTCTTCTTCTATACAACAGGATGATGGATTTTCTGTAGCTCAGGCTGTATTTAGTGGTGCAAGAAGTCATCTTGGTGATTATGATTATGATGATAATCACAGTATTAGAAACAAAGTTGTCTATGGCTTACGAAGGCAGTTTGAAGAAAGACCTAGAGTGGGTAGGCTTTGTGCTGGGATGCTGTTAGGCCAGGTATGTGGAACATGATCGAATTCATTAGAATAGCCTGGCCTACTTTGTTTATTTTGTGTGTAATATACTCAGTTCAGTTATAATTAGTAATGATGGGAAAAAAACATTTCACAAGAACAGGAGTTTGAAAGTATTCTATGTATTCTCTCACATTCCAAACAAATCAAGATGTAATGCCTCACATTTTAACATCAACCAATCACGTGAACAACATGCCTCAACTGACCAATAGCAATAGCTTCCGGCCACACACTCAATTATGCAAACTTAGGCCTATAAAATAATTCTACATTTTGAAGTAACAGTTATTAAAATGAAGGCAAAGAAAGGCGATGGCAGCAGCAGGCTATCGGCCATTTAAAACAGACTAACCGATCAGAAAACTTAACGCAAAGAACTTCGAGTGATTGAAACTGGAATATAGACACATAAATTAATTGGCTTACTTAATAGGCTAATAAAACATCTAGGGGTTGGCGATATGGCCTAAAATATATATCGCAGCATAATTTGAACCATAAACTGTAGACAGTATATAATCATGGTATGCTTTGGTATGTAAATTACAGCATAACAGTTTAATGGTTATCATAGCCCATGGTGAAAGCATTCAAGCAGGAGGTTGTTTTTTAAACTACTAAATAACATAAAAGTCAAGAATATTATATTAATATGATAATAAAATGTATTGTGTAATTGTAGACAACATAAAACAAGAAACTTCACACTGTTAACACACTGTTAACACTTTGTGTAGCCCTACACAAAGTCCTCAACTCTGCCACTCCCGCCGTAATCCTGCTACTCTCAGTGATCACCGCAACTCTGCCACCCCCGCTACCTCCGCCACCCCCGTTGCCCTCCGTGATCACGGCAACTCCGCCACCCACGCCGCAATGGCGCTACTCTCCGTGATCACTGCAACTCCGCCACCCCAGCTACCTCCACTACCCCTGCTGCCCTCCGTGATCACGGCAACTCCGCCACCCTCGCGGCAAACCCGCTACTCTCCGTGATCACCGTGATCACTGCAACTCTGCCACCTCCGCCAGCTACCCTCTCTCCACTCATCGCAAACCCCCACCTGGAGCTCCGGTCATTTTATGGCCCTTTAACGTTTTTTTGCTGATGAGGATTTAGCGCAGTAGTGCTGGGCGGTATACCAGTTCATACCAAATACCGGTGTGTAATTTTTTATGATATGAATTTTTAATATAGGACTATACTGGTGTATCTCATTACACAACGTTCAGAATGCTGTGCCGCGCAACAGATGGACCCCTTCAGTGTTGTGCAACATGCGCGGGGCGACCGCGGAGCAAACATTAGTTCGTGCTCCGGTGTTGTTGGGGCAATTATGCAGCGTTTTCCTTGGGCACCGAGAGCATGGATGAGCAGGGCCCTTCGTCTAGCCTCAGGCCAGGCGTTGCCGGTAGCATATATGGCTAGCATGTTAAGAACTGCGGCTATTTGGTTTTGATGTGCAAATGTTTGTTACAACTTAGTGAAGGTTATTGACAGTGAAATGAAAACTGGGGAGAGAAGTCCATGGATACTTTGCTGACGTTAAAAAAAAAAATGGCATTGCTGTGCCTTTATACTCCTGACATGACAGAGACCTGTCAATCACATGGTAGCTACGCCCCAAAGCATCTCTTGCTTAATGTTTTTTTTTTTTTTTTTTCACCATAAATTTGACCATAATTCAGTAAAGGGACATCATTTTGTATAAGAGGCTTTAAACTAATTATTGAGACCATAAACTCCTTTTTACACTGTTTACAGAGGTAATAAACCAGTTGAGTAGATGGTCATTTTCCCATAGACTTCAATAGAAACAGCCTTCTTTTTGAAACCATCAGTATTGCACCCTGCTGGCTGGTGGAGAGAATGAAAGTTAAAGAAAAAAAAAAACCTGTCATTTTACCATTGTAGAATTAAGGGGGTTCTTCTTCTTTTATTTATCCTGGATCATTTTCACTGAGAGCAGTGTTGTTTATTTCAGCATACTGCCATTTACTGCAGCATGGTGGTAAAATATGGTCAGATACCGGTAATTGTTTTCCCCCAAATATTTTATACAGTTCTAAGGAAAGGCCACATTATGTAAATACAAATTTCTATTCACAGACTTGATATTAACGTTTTGCACTATGCCTGCTCAATGTGTAGGACTGATGGCTCCAGAGTGATAGGCCATGGCTTTGATGATCCCACCGGTGAAGCTCAAATGGCTGGAGCACCTCAACAGCTCATGGATCACAGAGGACAGCGAGTCGATAGCCACACGGGAGGGTGTTTTGGTGCTCTACTCAAAGCTGCTAGCCAACAAAGAAGCGGTGCTGCTACCCCAGCAGGTGCTGTGTCTGAAAGGCCCCCAGCTCCCCGACTTTGAGCGTGAGTCCCTCTCTAGCGATGAGCAGGAGCACTATCTGGATGCGCTACTCAGTAGCCAGTTGGCCTTGGCCAAGATGGTCTGCTCGGACTCACCCTTTGCTGCTGCCCTGCGCAAACGCGTGCTGGTGCTTCAGCGCATCTTCTATGCGCTCTCCAACAAGTACCATGACAAGGGAAAGGTCAAGCAGCAGCAGCATTCTCCAGAGAACAACTCAGGCTCGGCTGATTTGCACTCAGTCAGTGAGCGTCCACGCTCCAGTACGGACGCCCTTATTGAGATGGGAGTTCGCACAGGCCTCAGCCTTCTGTTTGCTCTGCTTCGCCAGAGCTGGATGATGCCCCCTCCACCCAGCACTGGCGGTGGTCCCGGGGGCAACATAAACTTGTGTAATGATGTCATCCACACCGCTATAGATGTGGTCAGCTCCCTACCACCCCTCTCTCTGGCCAACGAAAGCAAGATCCCACCAATGGGCCTGGACTGCCTGGCCCAGGTCACCACTTTCCTGAAGGGGGTGACCATGCCAAACTCTGGGGCAGATATTTTAGGACGACGTCTTGCCTCTGAGCTACTGCTAGGGCTGGCCTCCCAGAGGGGTTCACTGCGCTACTTGCTGGAGTGGATTGATATGGCCTTGGCTGCGTCAGCTGTGGTCACTGCAATGGAGGAGAATAAGGTGTTACACAACCAAGAAGGGCTCATCGGCTATGATTGTTTCATGAACATCCTCATGCAGATGAGGCGCTCTTTGGTAAGTAAACATCAACAATACTGGCAGATTGGAAGATCAAATGTAAAAATGTACAAAATGTTCCTCATGTTAAACTTACCCAGCTTTTGATTATTTTGGTATCATATTGTGCAGATTAGTCCATCAATTAGACGAGTATTCAAATTACTACAATAGTATAATATTAATATTTTGCTTTATGGTCCTGAGTTAAGGGTCTTTATTTATACATGAGCATAAAAATACAGTATAAATATAGTTTTCTGTGTACATGAGCTTCAGGTTTCAGAATTGTGTCCATGCAGTTAATTTTGTTTGTTTACAATCACATTTTTATCTGGGAATGTTGCCACAGAAAAGTTATATTAATTTACTTTTATCATTGGTTTAAAATCTCATTCTCCATTGTGTTATTTCCATTAGCAGTCATTAGAGACTTAAAGGGGAAGTTCTGTTTTTTATAAATTGAACCCTGCACCTGCAGAGAGGTGGAGACTTGTCCAGGGTGTACCCTGCCTCTCGCCCTAAGACAGCTTGGATAGGCTCCAGCCTTATCTCTACCAGATAAGCGGTAGATAATGGATAGATGGATAAATTGGACCTCATTTCTTGGATAAAATACTGCCATTTGCTCACCCATATCACTTTGGAGTCATTTGTAGTATTTCTGATGATAATTGGATTTGATGGTATCCATTTAACAGGAGTGAATTGGTCACTGAAATGCAGCCAGTAAATGACAACAAATAACAGATGTTTAATAAGCTGGGCTACACTATTACTATTCTCATTTGAGTCGGGAGTTGTCAGTAACTTGAGAAAATTCAATCTATAAACAGACTCTACTTCCTGTGTAAATGGTAAATGGCAGCATTTTATCCCAGATATAAGGCCCAATTTGTAAAAAACAGAACTTCCCCTTAAACTGGCATTTATTTAAATGAAAATCTTTCTGATTTTCCACGTAAAGAAGCAAAAGTAAATATTCAAATGAGAAAATAAGAGAAGTTTCTTAATATGAGCATGTAAATGTTTCCCTTTTCTAGAACAATCTCTATTTTTGTTGCACCTTATCATCTAAGAATTTGATTGTGGAATTGTCTCAGGGTTCCTCAGCAGATCGCAGCCAGTGGAGAGAACCAACACGGACCTCTGATGGCCTGTGCTCATTGTATGAGGCAGCACTTTGTCTCTTTGAAGAAGTAAGACATTTCAACAACATTTTACTTTGTATCATTATTCTGTACACATGACATCTCAACCTGCTTATTTATAGCAGATAGCCTTCTTTTACACACAAAGCTGCAATACGAGTTGAATGCATTGTGGTTACTGTGGAAAAGGAGGAGATGGCATTTTGACACACAAATGATCATTTCAAAGAGAGTAAATGTGTCTGGAGCTCATCCTCATTCCTGTCCTTTTCCTAGGTGTGTCGCATGGCATCGGACTACTCTCGCACCTGTGTCAGCCCTGACAGCATACAGACTGGCGAAGCACCAGTGGTGTCTGAAACTTGTGAGGTTTATGTATGGGGCAGCAATAGCAGCCATCAACTGGTGGAGGGCACACAGGAGAAGATCCTGCAGCCCAAGCTGGCTGCCAGCTTCGCAGATGCGCAGACGGTAAGAAGGAGCAGTTTTCACATCTTCTGTGCAGCTGTGTGTGTTGAGAGATAAAGCATCTGTTATCCTGTATTCATCAAGATATGGAGAAAGGAATTGGCTGGGTTTATTCTCTAACTCACTCACTCATTAAGTCACTGACTGACTCATTAATTCACTCATTAACTCGCTCATTGAGTCACTCGCTCACAGACTTGTCACTTTTCTGCAGATAGAGGCAGGTCAGTACTGCACCTTTGTGATCTCATCTGACGGCTCTGTTCGTGCCTGTGGGAAGGGCAGCTATGGCCGCTTGGGTCTGGGGGACTCTAACAACCAGTCCACACTCAAGAAGCTCAC
The DNA here is from genome assembly GCA_029721515.1 of Synanceia verrucosa. Taxonomy (NCBI): domain Eukaryota; kingdom Metazoa; phylum Chordata; class Actinopteri; order Perciformes; family Synanceiidae; genus Synanceia; species Synanceia verrucosa. The sequence goes on from CM056549.1 coordinate 29,072,129, forward strand.
CTTTGAACCCCACCGTGCCATCAAGAAGGTGTCGTCCTCCAAGGGCTCTGATGGCCACACGCTGGCCTTCACCACAGAGGGCGAGGTGTTCAGCTGGGGCGATGGTGATTACGGTAAACTGGGCCATGGGAACAGCTCAACCCAGAAATACCCTAAACTCATCCAGGGTCCGTTACAGGGCAAGGTAAGGCTTCACCCAGTACTACTTGACACAGTATTTTATTGATAGGACTGTCTTTATCTGCGGACCTCTGTAAAACTCTGGGTCCTCCTTCCTCCTCTACCTTCTAGTTTTTATTTTAATAGCAATTCCTGGCACTATGAACACATGTTGTTGTGTATGGCTTTTGTTTTTTGATAGGTGGTGGTATGTGTGTCTGCTGGCTACAGACACAGTGCTGCAGTCAGTGAGGATGGAGAGCTGTACACATGGGGTGAAGGAGATTTTGGAAGATTAGGTAATTTGCTGAATCCTTTACCTTAAAGGCCCAGACACACATCAAATACTAACTAAAAATGACTAAGACCAAAAAATTGCACTCTTCACACTTCACAGTGACGTACAACCAAATGTGAGTTAGCCCCAGGTAGCGGTAGGCTGTAGTCATCATTCTGAATGCTAAACTAGAAGATTAGGATGGCAGTTATACAGGTTGTTGCTATGATACGTAGATGTTATATTTTCCCACCACCAGTTTCATTCCACATGACCATGTTGTTGTGAAAATATCCCTGTTATGATATGATCACATTGTGATCCAGTGGCTATGTTGTTTGCTTGTTTCCCCCTCTTCTGTCATTTTAATGTGTCACAGAAATTCATTGTTAAGTGGAATTCAAAGCCCTTCTTGCAGCCTTTTAGTTCATCATTAATAGCTTTCAATGAATCTGTTAGTGTCAGTCTGTAGTTACAGGGTTGTGATTCAGCCTGACAATGTGTGTCACCTTCTCCAGACCTCATCCTGAATCAAAGTTTGGACCTTCTGGTTAAATTGTTTCACTGGTTTTATTCGCAGGTCACGGTGACAGCAATAGCCGAAACATTCCTACCCTGGTAAAAGACATCAGCAATGTAGGTGAGGTGTCATGTGGTAGCTCCCATACTATTGCACTGTCAAAGGATGGACGCACTGTGTGGTCCTTCGGAGGAGGGGACAATGGTGAGCAAACCTATTTTTGAAACATTCACTTTGAAAGTATGAACATATATATTTCTTTAGTTTCTTCTCATCATATGTGGTTTTCAGTGTGCCAACATATCACATACTACTACTAGACACAACTAGAACGTGAGTATATGCTCATGCTAAAGAGAAACCATGTGTTGACCTGCAGGAAAACTAGGCCATGGTGATACTAATCGAGTCTACAAGCCAAAAGTGGTGGAGGCCCTGCAAGGAATGTTTATTCGAAAAGTGTGTGCAGGAAGCCAGTCATCTCTCGCCTTAACGTCAACTGGACAGGTAGGACATTAGGTCTGCATTATTAATCAAGACCCAATAAAAGAGAAATCGTGGAAGCTTGATGTTCTTGAGCATTTTAAACCAAAGAGGAAATTTCATACTGCTGTTTCTACATTCCATACAACAGCTGGTTGGAAATTGACAGTGATGGATTTTAAGGTCAGGAATCGTTACGCAACAACGCTCCTCTTTCATGGCTTTGTCTCAAAAGACACAGTCGCAATGTTTTCTCATGAAGACATTGTTTGTCTGGGAAAAGGACCAAAATGCATTGCTTTGCATAAATCATCTGCTTGTGTTGATTCATGTCTCTTGTTGTAGGTATACGCTTGGGGCTGCGGTGCTTGCCTGGGATGTGGTTCCTCTGAGGCCACCGCGCTCAGACCCAAACTGATTGAAGAGCTGGCTACCACCAGGGTGGTGGACATCTCCATAGGGGACAGTCACTGCCTGGCCTTGTCGCATGGTAGCTGTCTCTCTTTTTTGTGTCCTGGTTTTCTACCCCCTCCACCTTTCTCTCTTCTCTTATCTGTAGATGGTTAACTATAAACAGCTGATGCTGCATTGACGGAAACACACTCAGTGTTACTGTACATGCTGAATCCTCAGTCAAGTCAAGTCACTGTTTGAATGTTATTTTGCTGGCACAGTTAGATTTTGTTTGTTAATCCTGTGACAGAACTGTTGCAAGTAGTGTGATGTAATAGCAAACACATGGACCATATTTGTTTAAGCTAATACTTAACTCAGGGGTGACGTCAGCTAAGGTCATATTTTGAGCTCAGTGCAGTACAGTTAAAACTGCTTCAGTATTGTTCAGTGTATTATTGTATCTTTTTCTTCTGCTAAATCACTATCTAGACAATGAAGTATATGCATGGGGCAACAACTCCATGGGCCAGTGTGGCCAGGGGAACTCCACAGGGCCAATCACCAAGCCCAAGAAGGTTGTCGGTCTGGATGGAGTTGCCATTCAGCAGATCTCTGCTGGCACTTCCCATAGCCTGGCGTGGACTGCCCTACCCAGAGACAGGTCAGCTGCTGTCCAAGGGAGGGAGGGGGGTTGCATAAAATAAGTCAAAGGTCAGTGACTGTTTGAAATATAGAGCAGTTTTTATCTGGTCTGTGTTACAAAGTAACTACACAAGACCGTTCACATCATGCTGACATGCAATACAGACACTTTTGATTCAGAGAAAAGGTGACAGCCAAAGAATTTATATGCCCAGGTATTCTTTATTATATTTATTTATTTATATGTCTAGTATGATTTTATTTATTTTATCCATTTTTATAAGATGAAGTGCAGTATTGTGTGTTTCTTAGTAGTCCTAGTAATAGTACTGTATTGTAGAGTAGAGCAATATTACAACAAATAGCCTGAAATTATCTAAATTTGTGCATTTTGCCAGGAGCGTTACAAAGTAGCACGTCACTGTAACCAGGTTACGTTTCTGTGTAATGCAGAAGTGTAACGCGTCACTGTTGTCAACTTAGTGATCACATTGCAGTTACTAAATTGGTTAAAAATCATGTTGTTACTTGTGATACTTTACATTCTTTGACTGTCTCAATAGCAGGAGGACAGAAAAACGTGACTTTAGAGCGCAAGCTCATGAACGAGGAGATGAACAACGACGGCAGAACCAATTCAGACATCTTTTGAGGGGTGGAAATATTAACATTATTGAGAATTTGTTGCATTAAAGGACAAAAATGTGATGTGTGAAGCATCTCAGGTTTTCTTGAATGAAAGTTGTACATTTATGAGAAGAAAATAAATTCACCAAAAAATCAGAAATTATCTGAGATCAAAGTTAGATATGTATGATAAAAAAAGAAAACTCAGATTTACGAAGAAAAGAAAACTCAGAATGTGCATGAAAAATACTTGAATGCTCTCTGAAATTATAGTCAAAGTTGTGAGAATAAAATCAGCAGAAATAGTCTAGACATTTTTTATTGAACTATTTTAATACAAGAATAAACAGTTTAACATACATAGTTTAACTTTGACATGAACACTTTGAGTGATTCAGTGAAGCATATTCCTTCAACCTCTTTTACTTTGGGCTCTGAGGCACCTGGGCGCTTGTTAAAGTTTCCTCTTTGGCTCTCCAGGCAGGTGGTGGCTTGGCACAGGCCCTACTGCGTCGACCTCGAGGAAAGCACATTCTCTCACTTGCGCTCCTTCCTTGAACGCTACTGTGATGGCATCAACAGTGATGTTCCTCCTCTCCCTTTCCCCTCATCCAGGTAAGCCTGCAAGACACTTTTTATATGTAATATCTTGCTTGCAGCAATGGTCCTAACATTCTTGGCAGGGCCCCCAAGTTACCCTTTTAAAAGGCTTTAGTTGCATGTGTGGCAATAGAGAGGAGGAATAATTGCTATTTGCAAAATCACCAAAAGCAGTACAATATGTGAGGGGAGTAGTTTATGTTACATGGATGTATGTGGAAGTCCTGTATATGTTTCTTTGCCAATCAAATGACTTTGTCCTTTTCAATTGGTGTTAAATTACTTGCAGAGAGCATCACAACTTCCTCAAGCTGTGCCTTCGGCTTTTGTCCAATCACCTGGCTCTAGCTCTGGCTGGTGGCGTGGCCACTAGTATCCTAGGTCGGCAGGCTAGGCCCCTGAGGAACCTGCTCTTCAGGCTAATGGACTCCTCTGTGCCAGACGAGATTCAGGAGGTAAGATACAAGACTTTGTATACACACTATGAAACTATGAAAATTATTTTCTTAGAAATATCTCTTTGACATTTTTTACAAGTTTAGTTTAGAGAAAGACAGGAATACCAGGAGGGGAGCAAAGCAATGTACTGCTATGGACGGAAGCAGCAGCAAAAACGGTTTTAGACACCTACATAAAATCAGTTGAAGTGTACACTATATTTTCATTGCTTTACCTTGCCATCAGCCAGCTTAACATTTATCTGTGCTTTCTTCAAAGCCACCCAACTCCTTGACAAACTATATTTGTGTTATTGTGTGGCATTTGGTGTTTTAAAGGGTTAGTTCAGAATCACCAAGTCACACAAAAAAAAAAAATAAATAAAAAATAAACAATGCAGGCGGGGATAGACCACCAACTCGAGGTTCTTTGAGTCAAAATTACTGTTTATGTCAAAGGAGGCTGGTGGCTTGAAGAGAATATAGATAATGGATTTGGTTTCCCGGAGGGAAAGTGCTCTCTGATGGTAAGGTTAAGCTGCGAAAATAATCTAAATATAGTGTACATTTAAACTGCTATTGATCAGTTGTCTGAATCCATTCTGCTGCTGCCTCTGTCCACAGCAGAACAGTGCTTTGCTCCTGGAACTCTTGTCTGTTTCTCTGAACTCCATCTCCTGTTGTCATACACTGACTATGGAGAAGTACCACATGGGACCTCCACGCCCAAATATTCCAAACTGTGCCCTGTAAGACAGTAACATCCCTAACGTATCAACAAGCTCTGGATGCATTAATCAGCTGAAGCAGTGACAACATGTGTTGTGTGTTTGTCCCATCAGGCAGTGATTGAGACTCTGTCAGTAGGGGCGACCATGCTGCTGCCTCCCCTCAGAGAGAGGATGGAGCTTCTGCATTCCCTGCTGCCTCAGGGTCCCGACAGATGGGAGAGTTTGTCCAAAGGACAGGTACCCTGTGCTGCCTAATGCACAGAATGATTATCATAGTGTTTCCTGTTTTATTTTGTGGACAGCAGTGGAGATGTATGTCAAAACCACCGGGTTAAAAGCCACTGATGTATGCATTAATGGATCTAAGGTTTGCATAGATTAAATGCCTCATTTGTTGCGGCCGGTGCAGGCTGAAAGATTTGCCGAGCTGCTCGGCTAATGGGTTGCTTTGTTTGTTTGGTTGTGTTGGGAGAGTAAAAGGTTATTTGATTCATCTAAGTGGTCTCTGACAGAAGCCTGAAGAACATGCTCCGTCTTCCCTGTAAGCTTTTGACAAGTTGTTCTGTTTAGAAAAATTTGTTCACAATTAGTAGCAGTTCCTGCTCGGCAGTCTTAAACATTGTTAAGATTCACCATTCCAGGAACTGCTCAAGATATTATTTGTTGTAGGGCTGGGTATCGATTCAGATTTTCCTGATTGATTCAATTCGATATTTCAAGGTCCCCATTCGATTCGATCCACGATTCAATATCGATTCAGTCAGGGATATTTCAGTTATTTCAGACTGGCAGACGGGTTTATACTTCAGGCTGCTTCTCTGCACGTCCAATAAAGAAGAAAAATATGCAAGTTAAAAGATCAATGTTTGGATTTTATGATACGATTATCAACCATTTAAATGGAGATCGATTAAAATCGATTGAAGCGATTTTTTTAACCCAACTCTAATCTGTTGTTCACTTTAGTAAATGTTTTAAAAACCAGACATTTTCAAAGGTTGTCGTCAACTTGGTGATTTTGCCCTTAAGCAAAATGGCAAAGTGTTCACTTATTCCCTTTCTTATTGGGAGTAGAAAATAGATACTACCATCCTTATGTATTCATGGTAAATATGAGGCTATAGCTGGTTGGCTTAGGTTGGCATAAAGTCTGGAAAGGGGGGAAGGAACAGCTAGCCTGGCTCTCTCCAAAGCTACCTGCGCATCAAAGTCAAAAATATGTAACATGTTATATTTTGTTTGTGTTGATTAATCTTGCTTCATCTTCTGTTCAGTGTTGATGGTAAATGTTGGTGGTTTCCTAAGTCCAGCACCATTATTTGACAGGACAGTGAAGTAGTTGGATGTTAGGTACACATGGTTTTAGCTTGGATTTCCAGTGTCCCTATGAATCTGAAGGGGACATGTCCCCTTGGCACCAAAAGATGATTACTTTTTTGATACCCGATATGATCGGAGCTTTTCGGTCAGTGCTACAAAAGTATTGGAGTTCGGTACCCAGCCCTATGTAGAATAAAATAAAGAATCCTAAAATACAAGAACTAGACTCTTAAATATATCAAGATTATATCAAGTATTGTTATTTAGTTCAGTTAAAGGGTTGTGTTTCATGAAGGCGACAGTGTTTTCCATTCTCAGCATTTCCTCTCCTCATCCCTTTCTAAACGCAAGTGTAAACATGCATCAAAAATCATGTTTGCTAGCCCATGGTTTAATTAAATGCATTAATTTAAATTTGGTTATTTTACTGTATTGTTTGTATTTTTTTGTAATTAAATTTTACACATTTTCCAAAGTGTTTAGTGTGTTACATAGGTTGTTATGTTTAACCAAATGGTGGAATAATTGTGTCCAGCCCTGGCTAAAGTTTGTGTGTGTGCGTGTGTGTGTGTGTCACAGAGGATGCAGCTTGACATCATTCTGACCAGCCTCCAGGACCACACCCATGTGGCCTCGCTCCTGGGTTACAGTTCTCCTGCCGATATCCCAGAGGTACTCTGCTCCGGCCCGGGCTTCACAGCATCCCCTGACCCCACATACAGTGCCACAGCAGGCCATCCTGACACCCACCTGGCTGAGATCCTTATGAAGACTCTGCTCAGGAACCTGGGCTTTTACACTGTGAGTAGATCAGACAGCTTAAAGTTCTCTCTTATTGAGTTCAGTGTGTGTCTCTCCAGAACGAACCGTTATTTGTGAAATCATTGTGATCTCAGTGAGGATTGAAGAAGGCAGACATTACGCAGGGACAAAGTCATCAGTGGAATCAACATAAAAACCATTATTGTAACAAAGTGTCCCTTACTAACCTGGCCCTCCCATATCTCACGGACCTTCTGCAACTTTATCATCACTCCCACCGCCTTCGATCGTTTGACTCCGACCTCCTCACTCCCATCATTAAATCCAAGCATTGTACCTTGGGGGACAGGGCCTTAAGCCATAACCATCCCCAACCTCTCTCCCCCACAAATCCGTGCCTCCGACTCACTACACCAATTTAAATCACAGTAAAAAACTTACCTCTTCAAGCAGGCACTTAACCTCCAATAACTTTTTATCTGTTTTTTCTCTCTGTCTTATGTGTTTTTCCTTGTAAAGCATCTTTGAGTTTTCATGAAAAGTGCCATTATTTTGACCGGGGTCAAGTGGCTCTCTCATTGACCCGGGAATTTATCAACTTGGCTTGCCTGCAGTGTGAAAGATGTCCCGCGTCGACCCGCTAAATTACCTGATGACGTGTTGGCTTAGTCCCTGGGCACCCTGTCAGGCTGTCATTGTGGAGCTGCAGGGATGCAGAGCTGCTCACTCTGGTCTCAATACAGAGCAAAGTTTTGGTCCACTCCCATAAAATCAGTTTTCCTTTTGACCTCCAGAGAATGTGATACGTGATCTTTAATGGAAGCACATACATAAATTAACCCTTCCTCATGCTAGGGAAATCCCTCCGAAAGGGGAATCCTGATTGTGTGCATGTCAGTGGTCTTATGCAGCTTGTACAGCAATCTGGCACACCTTTTTTTATTGAACATAATGCACTAGCAAGGTCATGAGGTCCATGAGCTGCTCAGCATATGCACGCACTCACGCACGCACTCACGCACGCACTCATGCACGCACTCACGCACCCACTCACAATTTACCAAGTGTGATACATACACATAAATCCTGATAAATGTCAACACTAACATATTAGAAGAGCAGGTGACAACTGCATTAATTATGTGGTTGGAGATTTGCCTGTACAGCATTTCGAAGAAGGAAAGGACATAGGTGTGGTTATTGATAGTTCACTGGAATTTCAAAAACACATTGTTGAAAAAATAAAATTAGCAAACTCCAGGGTTGCAATCATACAAATTTAGGTTTTACCACTGTATAAAGATTTAGTTAGATCGCACCTTGAATTTTTGCTGTCCATATAAGGTAAAATAGAAAAATAGAAGGGGTTCAGAGAAGAGAGAGCCAAACTAGTCAAAAGGCTGAAAGAGATGCCATATGAAGAAAGGTTAAGATAGTTAAAATGACCAACTCTTGTTTATAGGAGATATAGAGGGAATATGGTCCAGCTGTACAAAATTGTCCACAAGATACTGTGTGTGATCCCACAGTGGAATCTGTTGTCAGATTTTGGAATAACAGATATGAACTGAAAAAAAATACTTAACATTCTTTCCAAAACTGTTCTTCCAAAAAGTGTAAAAATATGTAATGAACTAACAGAGAATGTAGTGATTTCTTTTAAAAAACACACTAGATAAATTCTGGTCAAACAAGGAGTTTTTATATAATTACAGAACAAGGTTGTCACTTTTTGTGGATTTTGGTTCATGTTCGAGGTAACATGAAAATTACTTTGGATTATTTTTGTTATATAAGTAATGTGTATTTTATTAAATTTCATTGAAAAAACAAAAGAGTCAGCAGGTCTCACAGAGGGAGGTCAGACCTGTGGCTGCAGGCAGTGTGAAAGCTCCCTAAAGCTGGACCAAGGCGGTTCAACCAGGGTTAGAAAATCCTGCGTCAACCTGCTAATTTCAGTGTGAAAGCGGTATTGGTCTCTGTCGCTCCTCTCCATAGTTGAGAGCTGGAGGCAGCACATGACACATACTGTATAAAATCCATTGTTACTATCACCTGCTGCCTTTTATCCTGGCACAGTAGTGTCTTTTTCCTGTGCTTCGTGTCAACAGACAGCATTTTATTGATTGTTTTCAAGTGTGTGCAGTGAATGGTGATTGGGCTGCAAGGCCTTCTGCATTTCACTCCTTTTTGCCTCATAGCCTCTCACTTTTTTACTCTTCTTACTCCTTTCTTTGTGTATAGACCTCTGCTTTCTGTTACGGGGACATTCACAGAAAAAAACACATCTAGATAGCGAACGACAAAGCAATGATTGTGTTAAGACCAATGTAAAATGCCAAATAATTGAATTTGAATATTTGTGTGCAAAAGCTCAGAAAAATCTTGTTCAGAAAACACGTTTTTTGATACTCGTGACAAAACTAGCAGTTCTAAATAATCTTTAAATATCCTCTTTTTGTATAATGTATCACATTATATTAAGAGGTTAATTTGAAAATAATTGCTATTGCTCATTTTTTATAATTAACTATGAAAATGAAGAGCATATTGTTAGTGATGGAAGAAGTATTCATATTCTTTACTTTATATAAAAGTAGTACTAATGTACTGTAAAATAGTTTATATTTATTAAGAAGTAGCAAAGTAAAAATAATTTTGCTCTGCAGCAGAAAGAATATTGCTAATATGTTGTCTTATATATCATAAAATAGATCCTAACAAAACATTGATTTAATGAATGCACACATGTAATTAAAGTCAGATCCATACTCTGTTAATACACACAATCGTGGGACTGAAATCCCAGAGTAAAACCTCTCATTACCTCATTAACCCCGGCACCTGTTAAGTGTCAGGCACGCTGGTGTGACCAATGGACATGTTTGATTTCACTTTACAGAGTTTTGGTCGCAGTCTGGAGTCCTGATATTGAAAGCAGCAGAAAAACAGATCTGTTAAAGTATAGCAAGTTATGCCTTTAGCACATGTTTTCCTCATGTCGAGCAACCCTATTGTGAACTAGCAGTTGATGATGTTCTGACTTGTGTTGTGCAGGATCAGGCATTCGGCGAGCTGGAGAAGAACAGCGATAAGCTGCAGCAGGGCACCTCCTCCTCCGACAGCAGCCAGCCGGCTCACCTCCACCAACTCCTCTGCTCCCTGCAGAAGCAACTGCTAGCATACTGCCACATTAACTCTGTCACTGAGGTGTGGACTCTCTGCTGTGCAGCCTGTTCAGACACACTGGCTTCTTCCATAGATAACAGATTTGTGTGGAAAATTATGTTATCCATGCAGTTATTTAAACTTCCCAGTCCATTGCCGCCAGGATCATGTGTGTAATTTCTTGCGAAACCGCCAAGATGACAACACAATGTTTTGGTTGACTTGGAAGGCAGAAGCCCCATGATGTTCAATTTTATTAAGTTATTTACTTTCTATCATGCGTCTTATTTCAGAACTCACATGGACTTGTTCATGGGGCGTAAAATTACATTAAATTGCCTGTCTTGGGGAAAAAAAACACTTTTTTATAACCAAGGCATGAAACAAAGGAACTCCTAATTGCATCAGATTGAATTTCACCAGCTGTGCACCTTTATAAATCACAGCGTGTGTTTTCAGGGGCTTTAAAACATCTTGTGTGTTTTTCCGCAGAACTCCAGCAGTGTGGCTTTACTCCACAAGCACCTGCAGCTCCTGCTGCCTCATGCCACAGATATCTTCTCCCGCTCATCTGCTCTGATAAAAGAGAGCTCCTGGAACGGCAGCATACGTGAGAAACTGCAAGGTGAAGAGGATCAAGTCTCTTTTCCAGCAGCAAAGCTGAAATGCCTTTGGTTATTTTTGTCTTTTGTTAATATCATTATTTTAAAAAGTTTCTTATCATCTCCAGATGTGATCTATGTGTCAGCGGCAGGCAGCATGCTGTGCCAGATAATCAACTCCTTGCTGCTGCTCTCAGTGTCGGTGGCGAGGCCTCTCCTGAGCCACCTGCTGGACCTGCTGCCTCCTTTGGACCGCCTCAACAGGCTGCTGCCTGCTGCCTCCCCACTGGAGGACCAGGAGCTGCAGTGGCCTCTTCATGGTGAGCATGATACAAGAAGCTACGCAAAGAAAAACTTCTCTATGCATTAAAACACAAACATGTACATGTATGACGTGTATGTATGTCATTTAAAATCCAACGCTTGAGTGTCAGATGTATGTACGTACTGTATATCCAAGTGTTTTTTTGGCAGCTGGTATAAGAGGGTGCTGTGAGTAATTTTGGGGCTTCTGGGATTTGTAGTCGGAACATAAAGAGACGGTATGCGCCACAGATCAAAGCAGGAAGTGGAGACGATCACGATTAGAGAGAAAAACAAAAAGAATCTGGGCAAAAAGTGGTGATTTTGGTAGAGATGTTCCGATACTTTTTCACTTCCGATACGTTACCGATATTGCAGCCTTGAGTATTGGCCGATATTGATCCGATACAATATCATCACTAATCATACAGACTTTTATTACTTATTTTGTAGTATGGGATGTGTGAAAAGATTTGATCAAGTGATATTTCTCAAACAGAGAACAAAAAAAGCAACAGTAGGTCCATTTAAGGCCCTAAAAATAACCTCAATAAATCCAATAAAAATTATATATACCAGTAGTTTAAATTAAACATAAGCATATACTACATTTAATAACATAATGTCTGGAATGGACTGCTGGTATTGGAGTGCTTATATGGAGATTTTAGATGGAGGCCAGTATATATTTTGGTGAAAACTGACCTCTACTCTCTTCCAGATAAAACAAGAATGGAACAAGGTAAAAACAAACATTCACCTGAGCTGTAATGTTAAATGAGCTAGCAAGCAGTAGCTGTTGTGTTCCTTCTGTGTGGTCAGTGGAAAAAAAATAGTCCCCACATACACTTGCTCACAAAATACATCAGTGGATTATCTTGAGTAACCAGACATGATATCTGGAAGGAGGCAATTTTCAGTAGGGCTGCAACAACGAATCGATAAAAATTGATTATTAAAAGTATTGGCACCGAATTTTGTTATCGATTCGTTGTGTTGCGTGATTAATATGTCAGTCACCGGCACATCACCAAGCTTACTGAGTCGAGCGGACGGATGCACACTGCTGTTAAACACCACCGAAGAAGAGCAGAGTGTTATTTATATGTCTTTTTTTTTTATCCGATTCATCGATTAATCGAAAAAATAATCGACCGATTAATCGATTATGAAAATAATCGTTCGTTGCAGCCCTAATTTTCAGTGCCATTTACTTCCTTTGTATTGAAGAGAAGGCAGAGAACACAGCATTTCTGCAGCCAATATCTCCAATACTTTGCCACTTGCACAAAAACCATCTAGGTAAATAGCGTTACAGGTAAAAATGTGTGTTTTTGATTTTTACAGTTAACTGCCCCATTTAAATTGAACCCTCTTTTCTTTATTCTGATAGCACTTTAACAGGAGTGTCTTCATATCTAAGCTTGGTTGCTGTGTATGTTATGTGTTGTTTTATTTAAATATCTAGCATCTTAATTTCACCATTTACTCATTTGTCCTCAATATATTTTGCTTTGTAAGCCCACATGCCCTGGAAAACCTGGAAAATGATTGACCAATTTTCCAGTCATGGAAAATATATGGAAAATGAGAAAAAAAAGGTCAAGTGTCTTGGAAACAATTAAGTTATCCTGGAAAATTATTTAGGCCTTTGACTCACAAGGCATGGGGAGTATAAAACAATAAATTTATTTAAAGTTACCCCCGCCGCCAAGGAGGTTATGTTTTCACTGGGGCTTGTTTATTTGTTTATATGTATGTTCCTTTGTTGGTTTGCAAAGTAACTCGAAAAGTTCTGGACGGTTTTTGATGAAATTTTCAGGATTGGCTGGAGGTGCCTAACTTAAAACTGATTAATTTTTGGTGGTGCCGCCCAGTCGGATCCGATCACCACCAAAAATTAATGAGTTGTAAGTTTGGCCACTTCTGACGAACCCTGAAAATTTCTTCAAAATCCGTACACAACTTTTTGTGTTACTTTGCAAACCAACATACAAACAAACAAATAATCAAACCCCCTTGAAAACATAACCTCCTAGCAGAGGTAATAAATAATTTTCCAGGTTTTCCAGGACACGTGGGAGCCCTGCAAGTTCACCACAAATTAAATTTCATGTTTTATATTTTTTTAGACAATAAATGGCTGTTTAAGTGAGAGGGCCCCGCTGAGGTTGTGAAATGACATATCTTCTGTGATCTTTAACATTTATATCTTTATAATCTCTGAAAATTGAAACTTTTGGGAAACCCTTGTCTTTCTGTGGAGTGTATTTCATGTCCTCCTCTAACTTTTCAGGTACTTCTGACTTTGCCGAGCCAGCTTCAGGAATGTCCCTACAACAGCCAGCGCTCTCCTGGGTGTGGCTCGTTGATCTGGAGAGGACGGTTGCCCTGCTTGTTGGCCGTTGCCTTGGTGGGATGCTGCAGGGAGCTCCTACATCGCTGGAGGAGCAGGATACTGCTTACTGGCTCAAAACGCCCCTCTTTAGCAATGGCTTGGAGGTGGACATCCCACATCTCGGTAGGGAGTGGACACACTGTGATGGCTAAGTTTAAAATGGTAGTCAACAGTTAGGTGCTGTTCTCCCAGCTGTTGTGAATTTACAGGGGTTGGACAATGAAATTGAAACACCTGGTTTTAGACCACAATAATTCATTAGTATGGTGTATGGGCTCCTTTTGCGGCCAATGCAGCATCAGTTCATCTTGGGAATGACAGATAAAAGTCCTGCACAGTGGCCAGAGGGATTTTGAGCCATTCTTCTTGCAGAATAGTGTCCAGGTCATTACGTGATGCTGGTGGAGGAAAATGTTTCCTGACACGCTCCTCCAAAACACCCCAAAGTGGCTCAATAATATTTAGATCTGGTGACTGTGCAGGCCATGGTAGATGTTCAACTTCACTTTCATGTTCATCAAACCACTCTGTCAACAGTCTTGCTGTTTGTATTGGAGCATTATCATCCTGATACACGGCACCGCCTTCAGGATACAATGTTTGAACCATTGGGTGCACATGGTCCTCCAGAATGGTTCGGTAGTCCTTGGCAGTGACGTGCCCATCTAGCACAAGTATTGGGCCGAGGGAATGCCATGATACTGCAGCCCAAACCATCACCGATCCACCCCCATGCTTCACTCTAGGCATGCAACAGTCTGGATGGTACTCTTCTTTGGGGCTTCTCCACACCGTAACTCTCCCAAATGTGGGAAAGACAGTAAAGGTGGACTCTTCAGAGAACAATACATGTTTCACATTGTCCACAGCCTAAGATTTTTGCTGCTGGCAAGATTGAAATCAGCGTTTGGCATTGGCACGAGTGACCAAAGGTTTGGCTATAGCAGCCTGGCCATGGATATTGACCCTATGGAGCTCCCGACTGAGAGTTTTGGTGGAAACAGAAGAGTTGAGGTGCACAGTTAATTCTGCAGTGAGTTGGACAGCTGTGGTTTTATGTTTTTTGGATACAATCCGCGTTAGCACCCGGACATCCCTTGCAGACAGCTTCCTCTTGCGTCCACAGTTCCTCCTGTTGGATGTGGTTCATCCTTCTTGGTGGTATGCTGACATTATTCTGGATACCATGGCTTTTGAGACATCACAAAGACTTGCTGTCTTGGTCATAGATGCGCCAGCAAGATGTGCACCAACAATTTGCCCTCTTTTGAACTCTGATATGTCACCCATAATGTTGCAAAACTGTGCTAATTGAACCTTCACATTCTGCTCTGAAGTTTGGCCACCAGGCTGGTCAAACTTAGCCACGAAACCTCCAACACTAAATTGACCAGTGTTTCAGTTTCACTGTCCAACTCCTGTATATTTCAGCTTGTTATTTCATAGGTTGACATGTTGCTCATTTTGCCCTTTTTATTTCATAAAGTGTTCATGTGTTGAGATGATGACTGTTTGTTTCCTCCAGATGGCTGCATCAGCTCCTTACTGGAAGCAGCGCTGTCTGGTAATGAAGAGCAGAAGCCCTTTGACTGCACACTGCGTCCTGACTTGAGTGTGCTGGTGGATTTGGCTCTGTGTTCCTCTAAAGAACCAGCGAACAGCCTCTGGATCAACATGCAGGACTATGCCATGAGCAAAGGTCTACCTTTTGACTGGGCATTTCATTCTGTTGTAGTAACTGACAGTGTACTAAGCGTGCTGTGTATTGTGTTGCAGACTGGGACAATGCATCTCTATCTAATGAATCCCTGCTGGACACTGTGTCCAGGTTCGTGTTGGCAGCCTTATTGAAGCACACAGGGCTGCTGGGCCAAGCCTGTGGAGAGGGCAGGTATGTACATTATCAGCAATTTGTCATATTAAAGGTTTCCACACATCCCATTAGTGCTGGCCTAAATAACACCTCACATCAAAAGTATATTTTCATTTCATCAGGTACCAACCATCTAAGTCCCTTGCGGAGGTCTATCGCAGTGTTTACAAGGTCCGAAACCGCCTGCTGGCTTGTAAGAACATGGACTTCATCCAAACGAGATCCTCTTTGCGTGAGAGGAGGGTGAGAAAACAAAAGCTGCATGCAAACATTTGCAATCAGTGATGTGCATGGATGTTTTTTTGTGAACCAAAAGATTTTCAAATGCACACATAGATGTTTTGATGATGATTTGGTTTGGTTGGCTCAGATTTCAGACAATCAGGACTCTCTGGACATGGACCCTCAGGAGCACTCATTCACACGCACCATCGACGAAGAGGCGGAGCTCGAAGAAAGAGCCGACCGCGAGCGGGAAGAGGGCCATCAGGAACAAGACGATAATGAGGAGGACCGAGAACACGAAGTTATGACGGCTGGAAGTAAGTACATCTGCTTGGAGTGTATCTGCTTCCAGTGTGCTAATAATGAGGAATTAGGTACTGTATGTCATTTTTTTAAATAAATGTGTTTCTCTGCTCCCATTTGTTCATGTCACTGCTTCATGATGATATTTATTAATCTGGTGAAATAGTTCACTAGTTTCATGGAAAAATACATGATTTGGTTTCATAGTACACCGCGGTTTGAATGTAATCTTGCTCACTGTGGCTTATGACATACCAAAGGCTGTCATAGAGTCAATTGTTAGCTCATTCAGAGAAAATCTGATCGTCAAAGAAAAAGAGTTGGATGCTTTTTGATGTGATGCACTGGCATGGGCTTTGGTTCTGAACTTTTGTATGTGTGGTGTGTGTATGTACGTGTGTGTGTGTGTGTGTGTGTGTGTGTGTGTGTGTGTGTGTGTGTGTGCGTGCGCGCATCTTGCACCACACAGAAATCTTTCAATGTTTCCTCTCAGCACGGGAGGTAGCTCGCAGTCGGGATAGAGAACGGGCCAGCAGCAGCACAGGAATGGGCTCTGGCTCGGTTTCTCGGGGTGGAGGAGGAGGAGAGGAGGACACCATTCTGTCTCAGGAGGGGAGGAGGGACAGTCTCCCAGAGGGCCAGGACCTGTACACGGCAGCCTGTAACTCTGTGATCCACCGCTGTGCCCTGCTGTTGTTGGGGGTGAGTCCTGTGCTGGGGGAGCTGACCAAACAGAACCAGGAGGAGGGCCAGAGCCAATCAGCAACAGGAACACAGGAGTGTCTGAGCTTCATGACCAGGTCAGAGCACAGGGTAGAGTAAATAGTTAATTTGCTCTTTAGTGGAGATTTTTTTGCTGCCCGTCAGGAAGGGTATATAAGGAGTGTGTATCAGGTATTTAGCTGTCATCTTTGGGATAAAATCATTTGTTCTATCTCTTCTTTCAGTTACAGTTGTAACTGATGGTGCATTGGCGTAACAAAGATGATGAATTCTTTTCTCATGTGCTTGTGTTTGCAGGAGTGAAAGTCTGAGTGCAGAGAGCCGCTCGGTGCAGAGCAGCCCCAGTTACAGACTGATGAAGTCCAGGAGCGAGTCTGACCTCTCTCAGCCCGAATCAGACGAAGAGGGTTACACTCTGGTACTGCACACAACCACTCATTCACACGCATAATATCTGTTTCACTTCAGGGCTATTTTTGTGTTTATTAACAGCTTTTTATTCACTGGCTCTCTCTTTCAGAGTGGGAGGAGAAATGTTGACCTCGACTTGGCATTCTCACATAAAAAGCGAGGTAAAGACCATTTGCAGAAAGATGTGTCGTAATGTTGCAGCTGAGGATGAAACGGGTCATGAATCACGTTACTCTTGTCTTTCTGTCCTTTGATCCCTGTGTGGATAGTTTATTTGCTTCTTTTGGGGCAGTTGAGTCCCAAACACAAGAGGAGCTCCAAGCAAGTAAACGATGGCATGTTTCTTCCTCTTGTTGGCTCATACCTCCATGACTGTGATGCCCCCCATTCATCTGTCATGATGAGGGCCTTGTTTTGAGCTTCGCTTCGAGACACTGTCATATTCTAGCCTCTGCACTAATGCATACGAAACAAAACATCCAAGAGCATAGCGATATGATGATTGTACAAATAACAGTGCATTCTTCTGCTTGGAATGTTTGTTACTTGGCACAGTAACGACTCATTCCTTGTGAAGGATGGGGTTTGTTTAAGTTTTCATGGAATCAGTGGCACTTTAAAAAGAAATCATCACTACTGATAGTTAAAACAGAAAGCTTGAATTTTCTTTGACGTGTGGTTGTATGAGCTTCTTTTCTATAGTCAGTGTATTACCAACAATTACCAACATCTCAGCAATGACTCAAATAATTTAGTGATGAAATCATCTGGAATGGCAAAGAAGCAGTCTTGCAGGACTTCCAGAGTTCATCAAGATTCTTCAGTTTCATCTTCCAAGCCTCCTCCTTCATCTTACCCAGACATGCTCAGAAACGTTCATGTCTGGTGACTGGGTGGCCAATCCTGGAGCACCTTGACCTTCTTTGCTTTCAGGAACTTCAATGTGGAGGCTGAAGTATGAGAAGGAGCGCCATTCTGCTGCAGAATTTGCACTCTCTTGTGGTTTGGAATGTAATGGGCAAGAATTTCTCGATACATCAGGCTGTTAGTGTTGCCATCCACTCTGCAGATCTCTTGCACCCCGTACTGGATATAACCCCAAACTTGACTGTTTGCTGGGTGAATCTTGGGTCCATGCAGGTTCCAGCAGTTCTTTTGCAGCATTTGCATTGATAAGGATGCAGTTCAATGGGTGATTCATCAGAAAAAAATAACCTTATGCCACTTTTCCACTGTCCAGTCTTTCTGCAAGTTGTGGGTTTTGGCAGATGCAAAAAATGTTTTGTTATCTTCTGTTTAATGCTGGTTTTTGAGCACTAGTTCGGCCATGGAGACCACTGTGTGAGAGAATTTGGTTTCCGGTGACCAATTCACATGTAGCTCTGCTGCAGTTAAAAATGGGCTGGCCCTGGACTGTCGAAGCAACAAACGATCCTCTCGAACAGTTGTCTTACGGGGTCTGCCTGACCTGGACTTGTCATGAAAGTCACCAGTTTCTTTAAATTTTTTTCTTATCCTCTCCACTTGACGTTTGGTTATATGAAAGATGTCTGCCACCTCAGACTTGATCTTCAGACTCTTGATGATCAGCACTTCGGTCTGTGGTTGAATCTTTGGCATGTTGTCAGAGATCAGGTTATACTTCACATGAAGGTCTGGTGTGATTGGGTTCTGTGATTGGATGAATGATTTAAAAACAGGACAAGACTTTTGTCCTTGCAAAAACAGATGTTATGGGCTTTACCAAGCTGTGAACATCAGGACACTTATTGATGTTTTTGTTTTACACCCAGTTATAAATGTGAAAGCCCTCGACATTAAAAGTAACCATTTATTGTGACAATTGTTTTATTAGAAATAAAGTTATATGCCATTTTAAACTTTTATGTCCTTATGTGACAAGACTTTTGTCAGGGACTGTAAGGAACAGTTTCCAATCTTAAATGACTATCTGATAGCAAGATAAAGCAGTGAAAACATTCTAAATATAGCATACAATTAAACTGATATTCTTTTAGGTGTCTAAAGTGGTGTCAAAGTAATGCATTGCCTCAGCGATGCATTACTTTGCTCCTGTCCTGGTTCTCCTGTCTGTTTCTCTAAACTGGGGCGGTGCTGACCATCATCTACTGAACATGCTACACTGACTATGGAGAAGAGCCTCATGCAACCACACTGGGAAACGCCTGAACCGTCCTTTAAAATGAAATCAATAGTCAGTATCATCAGTAATGATACTTTATCTTCAGCTTTCAGTTGTAATATAGAAACAATAGCTTTGGTTGCCATTTCACTTCTCAACTGCACCATTTTCCTCAGTGGTATTGGAAAGTCAGTGCGCCCATTATAGATGAACCCATAATGCCTGATGAAGGCTTGTGCTAGCATGAAGAATCAGCATTTGGCCATTTGGTGAACTCTTACACAGCAATAATGTGTTGCGCTGCACAGCTCTCAAGTGCATAAAAGGTCCATCCATCAAAAGATTTATTGTTGTGCATTTATGCATCTGAAAGGCTCCTGTACCTCTCCTCCCTCCTCCCTCCTTCAGGCTTACTCCACAGCTCACCAGACTCCTTGGCTGAGTCCTGGTTCCGGGCCAAACTGAGCCGCCAGCGCAGCTACAGCTCGGCACACTCCTATGAAGAGTCGGACCTGGACCTGAGCCGCTCGTTGGGCATCCATGCTCTCATTGACAACATGGTGAGCTTCATCAGTGGTGATGTGGGCCTAGCTCCAGCCTTCAAAGAGCCAGAGGAAAACATGTCAACCAGCCCACAGGCAACTATCCTGGCCATGGAGCAGCAACAGAACAGGGCTGAGGTGAGGGGCAGTGTGGTCACCTTCAGGGGTGCTTTGATTATTCTGTGAGCCTTTGAAATTGTAACATACTTTTGGAACACCATGGCTTAAAGAATAATAGTTTCACATTTTGAAAATGCTCAGTGACTTTGCAAAACAGCTGCACACTGTCAGCCAGTGCAAGGTTTTGGTTTCTTCATGAGGTTTAATGATAATAAGGCTTATCCTTTAAATGTATTAAAAGAGGCTGATACACAGTAGATAGATAATTATTGGTAGTAGTGCAGCCCAAAAATGGAGAACGTATGCAGTCCTCTCATGGCTGTTACACTCCATTTGACTACCTGAATGTGCTTCTAGCTGCGGTTGGAGGCACTTCACCAGATTGTGGTGTTAATCTCTGGCATGGAGGAGAAGGGCAGCCAGCCTGGGAACATGGATCGATCCAGCAACGCCTTTCAGTCTTCCTCCCTGCTCACATCCGTCAGGCTGCAGTTCCTAGCAGGTTGCTTTGGCCTTGGCACTGTGGGCACTGGAGGGCTGAAGAGAGAGAGCGTGCAGCTACATCACTATCAGGTATGAGCCTGGTCAGCAGCTGCTTTGCGGTCATTTTCCATGACTACTCTGAGGTCTGTGTTGATATAATAATTTAGGGGTTCTTAGATACACTGAACTGGTTGCTGGTGAGTGACATGCAGGCTCTACACGTACAGCAAACCACGTATCACAGTCATTTCATCAATCAGTTTATGAAACAACCAAAGCAAGTGCTGTTAGTTTTTAACCACAACCTGAAAATGATGTGCAGGGACAGAAACAAAATGTGATGCTGCAGAAAGGATGATGTTGACTGAAAATGTCTTGTATTTTTCTATATTGCAGAGAAAAGAAATCTGCAGTCCTATTAATGACCAAACTGACAGCGTTTTTAACCTGTATCGTAACACATCACTTTTTCACTGTTTTTTTCAGGATGGTGTAAAAGCAGCTAAGAGGAGCCTCCAGATGGAAATCCAGACAGCTGTTCATAAGATCTACCAGCAACTGTCTGTCACTCTGGAGAGGGCACTGCAGGCTAACAAGCACCGCATAGGTAACAGAGGCTGCTGCAGCGGTGGAGCCCCTACAGTTTAAATGCAGAGCAACTTATAAAATAGGTTAACTGTGACCACAGTGGGCTTGATGCCCCACATTCAATGCATTGCCTTCGTTCTGTCAACCCGTTTGTTGTGATTGATGAATTTAGGCAACATGAAGTGACATGCTGTCTGTGTGATTAACCAGTGTTGGGTTTGATTTTTGGTCCTGGTTTGATCCACTGTAAAAGCATGCTATTTATCACCGCAGTTTTTAATTTCTGATGATCGTTTGATACCGAGCGTAGCTTAATTGCTGCTAGCAATTGTTGAGTGTTTCCTTCTGTGGTTGAGGGGATGCACCCAAAGAAGCATTAATTGCTGCTTGCGAAATCTAGATAAAAATAATTTTGAGGATGAGCATTTGGCTGTTACGATCTCAAAAACTGAAAAAGTGGCCTTGCCTCAAAAATGGTCTGTTTGGGAGTCAAGCAGTTTCTCTCTTTGTCTTCTCCAACCTAGAAGCCCAACAGCGCCTTCTGTTGGTGACTGTGTTTGCCTTGAGTGTTCGCTACCAGCCAGTGGACGTCTCCCTAGCCATATCCAGTGGGCTGCTAAATGTGCTGTCGCAGCTCTGTGGGACAGAGACCATGCTGGGGCAGCCGCTCCAGCTGCTGCAGAAACCTGGGGTGTCCCAGCTCAGCACTGCCCTGAAGGTGGCCTCCACTCGCCTGCTGCAGATACTGGCCATCAGCACCGGGTAAGTGCTTTATGAGGGTAAAACCTGAAGGAATGGAGTCAGCAGCACTTTGTAAACCTGAAGAAAAGACAGCAGTTGTGCCTGTCTTTTGCAGGACCTATGCAGATAAGTTGAGTCCCAAGGTGGTCCAGTCCCTGCTGGACCTGCTCTGCAGTCAGCTGAAGAACCTGCTGTCTCAGGCAGGAGTCAGTATTCTGTCTTCTTCTGGAAAAGACCAGGAGGACAACAAACAGGAAGACAGCACAGACTCTGAAAAGAAAGACTTCAGAGGTAATAGAATATTCTCGAGTTGACCAGTTTGACTTCAAATTGGGTCAAATTGCAGTGTTGTCAGTATGTGATATTCTCTATAGTTCGCAGCCATGTCAGCCAACGTCATGTAGCACCACCATGACTTCCACTCCCGAATTGCACTTCAATTGTATTTGGGTTTTTCTGTTTTTCAGCATTGATCCGTAAGCAGCACACTGCTGAGCTACACCTTGGAGACTTCCTGGTTTTCCTCAGGAGAGTGGTGTCCTCTAAGGCCATCCAGTCCAAGATGGCTTCCCCTAAATGGACTGAAGTGCTCCTCAACATTGCTGCACAAAAATGCTGCTCAGGTACAACCAGGACATGACGCACAGTACAGATAAATATGTGACCCTTAATCTGATGGATGATGGTGGCTGTTTATTCCAGGTGTCCCTCTCGTGGGGAACTTGAGAACTCGGCTGCTAGCTCTTCATGTGTTGGAGGCTGTGTTGCCTGCTTGTGAGGCCAATGTGGAGGATGACCAAATGACACAGGTACGCCACTCTCTTCGCTTCTACAAGTCCTCGTTAACAGTCAGTGAGCTGATTGGGCTGTTGTCTTTTAGGTTGTTGAGCGGCTATTCGCCCTGTTGTCTGATTGCATGTGGGAAGCTCCTATTGCTCAAGCCAAACACTCGATCCAGATAAAAGAAAAAGTTCAGGAACTCAAACTACAGGTGAATAACTCTACTCCTTCCTTTCCTACCCATAGTAAAGCCTAGTTTTTATAGAGTGGCTGACATCTCCCGTCATCCACAGGGAGAGGCAGAGGAGGAGGACGAGAACCTCCCCATTCAGGAAGTGTCCTTTGACCCAGAGAAGGCTCAGTGTTGTGTGGTGGAAAATGGCCAGGGGCTGACGCATGGCAGTGGGGGTAAAGGCTATGGCCTGGCCTCCACCGGTATCTCCTCTGGATGCTACCAATGGAAGGTACATTATGGTGTTTTTATATCTTCTGCTGCTCCCCAAGTGTTCATGACCAGAAAGGGAAGACAATCCAGGCAATAACTTTGTCTTTCAGATGAGTGGTAAGAAAACATCCTGAATATACCTACTGTTTGCATCTGTAGATTTAGACTGTAGTTAGCATTAACATAAAATTTCAAACAGTAAAAAATAATGTAATGATGCAGTTATTTAAACAGGGAAGTTTCATGGTGATAACTTCAGTCTTTAAAGGCTGTTTTGTCAAAATTATTCTCAAGTTATGAGACATAAATCTCCCCTTCAGTAGCACTCACATGCACCAAACTTTGCAATTTCTATTCTGAATTCATTTGTGCTGTAATTATAGAATGGGTACAGTAAAGACATAACATGTTTTGTTTTCTTTTGTTGTTTGCCTGTTTTGATTAATTTCACATTCAATTTTGTAGTTTTACATTGTGAAAGAGAACCGAGGCAACGAAGGAACATGTGTGGGCGTTTCACGCTGGCCAGTGCATGACTTCAACCACCGTACCACGTCAGACATGTGGCTGTACCGAGCATACAGTGGAAACCTGTATCATAACGGAGAGCAAACACTGACACTCAGTAGCTTCACGCAGGGAGACTTTATCACCTGCGTCCTGGATATGGAGGCCAGAACCATCTCATTCGGCAAGAATGGAGAGGTAAATTATACCAGCTCCTACAATCAACTGAGGAACAACTGTGCTAATCATTGCCAGCCACTTCTCTTTATCAGTCCTCATTAAACACCATCTGAAAAAAAATCCCCACTGACTACAGAGGAGTAATGCCTCAGGACAGTCAAGGACACAAATCAATATTCTATTTCATTCGCTCAACAACAACAAATGAGATCCACAAATGAAAAGCTACGTAGGGTTCTGTGTTCATCCCTAACTACAAACTTGTGATTCAACAGGAACCAAAGTTAGCCTTCGAGGATGTTGACGCCACAGAGCTTTATCCCTGTGTGATGTTCTACAGCAGTAACCCGGGAGAGAAGGTAAGAGAACAGAAATGTTCACCTCCTTCTCCATCTGCAGGAGTCATTTCACCTATTGGCTTGTTTGTCTGTTGTTTACAGTGACAATTACCTGTGATTGATATTTGCTATCTTTACGCTTTTTCACTGATATTTATTGTGATATTGATGAGGGGTGAATTATGTACTTGTGTGTGTGTGTGTGTGTGTGTGTGTGTATAAAAATCTAATATATATAAAAGTGTCTTTATTGCTGTTTATTGGTTATCGATGTATACACACCCGTGCTTATTTCTTCCAGGTTAAGATCTGTGACATGCAGATGAGGGGAACCCCTCGAGACCTTTTACCTGGTGACCCAGTCTGCAGCCCCATGGCCACTGTCTTGGCCGAAGCCACCACACAGCTGATCCGCATTTTACATCGCACTGACCACTGGACCCATCGCATCAACAAAACCATGATCGAGCGGCTACACAAAATCAAACCTTGCTTCAGAGACCCTACCAGCACGTGTGGCGGCGTTGGGGTTCAGAGGCTGAAAAAGAGTCGGTCTGTGCAGAGCCGGGAGGAGCACGATGTCCAGAGAGAAAGCCCAGAGACGCCTTCTAGGACGGAAGAGGAGAGGGGGCGCCACGGACGGCAGCATGGCTTGGGGGACCTGTCAGAGCACCACCTGAGGACACTCTGTACAGAGGTGTGGCCCGTCCTGGCAGTGATTGGTGGGGCAGATGCAGGCCTACGCGTTGGTGGCCGCTGCGTGCATAAACAGACTGGGAGGCATGCTACACTGTTGGGCGTGGTGAAGGAAGGCAGCACATCAGCCAAGGTTCAGTGGGACGAGGCCGAGATCACCATCAGGTAATGGGTGAACAGTTCTGCTGTGGCATCTTTGTATGTCTGTATGTTGTTATTTATTGAGATATTAAAGTGATATATCAAGCTGTCAGCGAGTAATAAATACATTTTGATTTTTGACATTTAGAATGTAGAGTGTTTGGCTGTCATTGCTGTTGAATAGCAAGATAGAAGCTACTTTTACTTCTTCTATATTTAATATTTAATTGCTTATCAGGATTAGGGAGGCTGTCATACTTTTGTGCATTTCTCTTTTTCTTTAGTGTCTTACATAGTTTGTTATGTAAAAGTTACATAGCCCCAAGCCTCTAAACCGCAAAAAGGAATTACCCTCCTTGCCTTTTACTCTGTAACGTGATGAAAAGCACCAAGCAGTAGGCCAGTCAGGGAACACCTGAGCTTTTTGGGGAGCATTTCTGACAGAGGGTGAGAAGAGGTGCTGCAGCACAGCCAGTATGAAAAAAAATTATGCTTAATCATGAAAGCGTGTAAACAAACATCTTGGCTGCCACCCACCTACTGGCTAGACTTACTCTGAGCAGCATTCATATTATTATATTTTTTTTTGATTTTTATATTGTTTTATATTATATTATATCGCATTATGTTACTTTATATGTTGTAATATTATAATATATTTTATGCATTTCTGTCTTTTTCCCTGATGGTCTGAATCAGTCGCTAGTCATTTTTAGAAATAAATTTGCTTCAAGTCTGAAGAGTCACATCATCCACCCAGTTGACAAAGCTATGTGTGGCTGTGACAGTAGTGGCCACTGAGACTAACAGCGAGTTACTGGTCACTGGTCTTTTGATTGGTGTGTCTCTAGTATGTATTGACCTGTAATCTAGCACACAGCCATCAGCAGTGTGACCACATGGTTCATGAAATATTATCATGAAAGTATTTTTGAAACAGTTGGAGCTGAATGTTTCTTCACTGTCTGTATTGACATTGACATTAGCCTCTTAATCATTTTTTCCACTTCCATTTTCCCTCGCTCTAATTCGCTGTTTCCATGTTTATTGAACTGTCCTTTTGCATCATAATTAATCCATAATGG
Organism: Synanceia verrucosa; assembly: GCA_029721515.1. NCBI lineage: Eukaryota > Metazoa > Chordata > Actinopteri > Perciformes > Synanceiidae > Synanceia > Synanceia verrucosa. The sequence goes on from CM056549.1 coordinate 29,097,878, forward strand.
TTCTGCATGTCCCAAGGAATCAGCAATCAGCATGTTATTTGTGCCATACCCACACATTCCATCTCTTCATTTGTCTTGCATGCTCTGCTATCTCTCTCTCCTACCCTTTCCCTCACTTTGTGTTTCCTTCCCTTGTCTCTTTTCACTCTCCACTACCTTCTATTAAAGCTTCCCAACTTTCTGGTCACCTAGTGACACTCCACTATACAACCTGGAACCCTGCGAGCCGCTTCCATTCGACGTGGCACACTTCCGTGGACTCACTGCGTCACTGCTGCTGGATCTCACCTATCTCACCAGCATTCATGAGGAAACCATTGCCAAGCTCAGCGCTCGCCGCCACGACAAGAAGCACCGTAACACAGCTTCAACTGGGCACGAGCCGACCAGTAATGAAGACAAGGCGGAGAACGAGGGGCACAACCAACAAAAGGAGAACGCTGGAGCAGCTCCAAACAACACAACCTCTGACCTGCGTGTGTCCCACAGCTTGGATGAGGTGAAAGCACACGTGGCGCCCAACTCCAAGTCAGAGAGTGAGATCTCCTCTGTGGTTAGTGGAGGGGTTGGTGGGAATGAGCACCTTTTCACCACAGCTCCTCATACTCCCGCTGAGGGGAACAGGAAGAAAGGCCACGAGCACGGCTCCCGCAGTCATGAGCCCTCCCCTTCCTTTATCACCACACAGTCGGAAATCCACGCTGTGCAACTGTCTTACCTCTACCTGGGAGCCATGAAGACCCTCAGTGCCCTGCTGAGCTGCAGCAAGTATGCTGAACTGCTGCTCATACCAAAGGTACTGCAGCTCACAATGTTCACTCTTCCAATAACTGTTCTTCAGTGATATGAGGAAATTCTTAAAGGGAACATTTTGGGAAATGCTTGTACACTTTCTTGCTAAACTCAACTCCAAAATCCTGTAGCACTATATAAAACTCTACAGCCAGTGAAAAGAATGAATTTTTTTTTCTTAAAAAAAATAAATGATGGAGAAATATAGCATTTTTTATGTACCCACAAAGAATTTCAACTCTTTGCCATAAAAGTTTCAGTTAAGCACACAGTCAATAAATCTGACAAATTGAGTTTTTCATCTCTGACACTACTCTCTCCTCTAACATGAAGGTGTTACCAGAGGCAGCACCCAGTGGGCACAATGCTGACCTGAATGCCAGCACCAGTGGAAGCACAGCTGCCACTTCGCCAGTGTGCCAAGAAGAGGTGGAGATGCGGGCGGCTTTGCAGTTCCTCATGCGCCATATGGTGAAGCGGGCAGTGATGCGCTCTCCCATCAAGCGGGCATTGGGCCTGGCCGACCTGGAGAGGGCACAGGCTATGATCTACAAGCTCGTCGTGAACGGGCTGTTGGAGGAGCCCTGTAGTGGGAAGGTCAAGTCTGGTGAGAATACATAGATATGTGATGCACAGAGATTGTTGATTAGTGAGAACATTTTTGTCAGCTTATCTCTGTTTTTTGATCTCCCTCAGGAGTGAGAAGTGAACCAGAAGGTGATGGGGAAGGTACAGAGGGCGAGCAGTTGGCACAAACCCCAATCACAACCAGCCCCTCTGCCTCGAGCACCACCTCCTTCATGAGCTCCTCTCTGGAGGACACCACCACTGCTACCACACCTGTCACAGATACAGAGACCGTCCCTGCCTCAGAGTCTCCAGGAGTCATGCCTCTCAGCCTCCTCAGGTCAGAGCAGATGGCTCTTCATGTGGTGTCAACTATTCCCATGTTTGCTTCAATCGAGATCGTTATTTTGATGCTTCTCTGGTGTGTGACAGGCAAATGTTCTCCAGCTACCCAACCACCACCCTGGTTCCAGCTCGTCGAGCTCAGACTCCTCCGGTGTCCTCTCTACCCACCTCTCCGTCGGATGAGGTTGGCCGCCGACAGAGTCTCACTTCCCCGGACTCCCAGCCCTCCAGACCACAAAACAGGACAGGGACCTGTAAGTATGCCTGGCTGCCATGCATATAAACACTGCTGCTGTGCTGCTGAAAAACTTGCATAGTGTGATACACATTTTAAGCATGTTCACTGTTTTAAGTTAAAACACACATATAGAAGACCGTTATCCTTCATGCGCTGGGATTCCTCCAGGGAATGAGTCTTTGAATGAACTCTCACATTCTGATCACAGTCATTGCTCCAAATGTTCCAGTCCAACATCTAACCTTGAATTTATTGCAATGTAGACGTAAACAATGCAGGTTTCAAACTTAAAATACATGTGTATTAACAGGTGCTCTTTTGTTTCAGACTCTACCATAATATGAAGGGAAATGCTGCAACATTCACATAAAATTACAATTGCAGTAATTCAGAGTTGTTCACTTTTTATATTGGACATGAATCTACAGGAATATGTTAATTTAATAGATGAAAAGCTCATCACATTATGATACAGTGACAGTATTCAAAGCATTATCTCAGATTTCCTAGTACTATATTGTAATTGTTTCCTTCAGCTCTTTCGGACCCCAGCAGCAGGCTGTCGACGTCTCCTCCTCCTCCTGCCATCGCTGTGCCTCTGCTGGAGATGGGCTTCTCTTTGCGCCAGATTACCAAAGCTCTGGAAGCCACTGGTCAGTCTCACCTCTCTGTCCTGTCTGCTGTTAGTTAGATAGCACACTTCACCTCAATTGTTTGTTTTTTGCAGTTAATTTATTGTCTGTGTAAATAAAATAATTAAAAAAAAAATCTCCTACTTTTGCACTGTTAAATATTTTAACCAGCTTCAGTCTTGATCATATTCATTAACCCTTTGACACCTGAGCCTCAAAATTTTTGTATGTACTTTTTAATGCTTATCCGGGACACTTGGAAATTACAATATCCGGCAATTATTTACAGTTTACTGCATGTTATAAGAGTGTAATAATAGTTTAAAATGACAAAAAAAACACAAAACGGAATTCGGTTTCAGTTTCATTTGGGGAAAAAAAGCCAATGCTATTAAACATGAATAACAGATTTTACATTGGAAAAGATACGATTTTGTGAGTCTTCGTCTGTAAATTTGCAGGAATCAGCCACAAAATACAAACTGTATTCAGGCATTTTTTTACCACAGGGAACAAAAAGGCTGCTTCTTCGGCAGAATGAAATTACTGTAAGGACACCATGTTGACGTTTCAGACTCAGCTTTCAGAAACCATTGGATTTTTCGCTACATAATTATGGTAATCCAAACTGTGCATGTGTGAAGTGTTGCCAGCAACATGTTAGGTGTTAAAGGGTTAATCTTCATAATACAGACATTGTATTGTATTGCTTTCAATGGTTCTATTCATAGAGAGGAAAGCAAGTTGATCCATAATGCAAAACAACCAGTTAGTTATTAATTTGCTTTTGAAATGACTAGTTTGGTAGTAATATGATGGTGTGGTGTTCCTGTTATCTCAGGTGCTCGAGGAGAGGCAGATGCTCAGAACATCACAGTGCTGGCCATGTGGATGATAGAGCATCCAGGTACGGAGGACGAGCATGACGAGCCTCACACTAGAGGCAACGGTATTGGTGACGGGTCAGACTCATCCTGTCCGGGTGCGATGGCCTCTGCTGGAGGCAAGTCTCTGGACAGGAGCTCGTACCTGTGCTCTCCTGGAGACATCGCCAGTGCAGATGCTTCAGAGGTGGAGGAGGGCTTCAGCGAGAGGTAAAGCTGGAAGTAGTATCATAGTAGTGATCTTCATGGCAACAAGATGGCCAGTTAACAAGCAGCATTATCATGATAATGTGCCAAGAACTAATATAAATTCATAGAAACTAATTCTAAACAATAGTTTCTTTACTTAATGTGTCAAGAAATTTGTGGAAAGATAGACAGTATATAATACTCAGTATCTACGGTATATTAGTGAATCTAATTCCAACATTTATTGTCATTTAATATAACAGATCTTTTCTATAGATTCCTAAAACATTTCCCTCCCGTGGCACTTATATAATATAATGACAGATAGTAGAGTATGACGTTCTTGTGCTTGGGTTAATTGAAGAAATTTTAAAAATCTTCACCAAATTCCAGTTATTTTATTCATTACATACCAAAAGCCATAAAACTGTAACTGGCTTACAGTAAGTATCTAAAAGTGTATGGTAATGCACATTTGCACACAGCTTTGTTCCCTGAACCATACCCCACTCTCACCTTTTTGTAATGTTATTTATTCCGTTTTCTAATTAGTACATCAGCTGGCAACATTGTGACTATGACTGTTTATTATAAGTTGCTGAATCTGACATAAAACCTAAGCAAAAAGAGTACATGAAGTGGATAATAATGTTCTTTGTAGTCCTGAGGGTCTGGAGCAGGACAGTGCATCGGCCTCCAGCAGTGGTCCGCTCAGAGGCCGCTCTGCTGCTGGTAGGAAACACCGCTTCGACCTGGCTGCGCGCACACTGCTGGCCCGTGCTGGTAAGAATATTCTAGCAGAATATATCTTGAACCTTTCTTTAACTCCATCGCCCACTTTCTCACTTCACTTTAAACCTCCTCTTTCTCCAAGCTGGACTGTACCGCACAGTGCAGGCTCATCATCACAGCCAGTCACGCCGGGAGGTCTCATCCCTCCAACAGCAACAAGACCCAGGTGCCCTTTATGACTTCAACCTGGATGAGGAGCTCGAGATGGACCTCGACGAGGAGACCATGGAGGCCATGTTTGGCCAGGACCTTGCCAGCGACACCGACATTCTGGGAATGTGGATCCCGGAGGTACTGGACTGGCCAACATGGGTGTGTGTGACTTTATGCTATGTCCAGAGGGCTGCTGTCACTGTTCTGCTCTTTACCCGCATCACTTCTCACTCACAATTAATTTGAACTACATGTGCATGCTAGCACACTCTCCTTGAAAGCCCACTCTCTCCACTGATCTAACTGGCATGGAATGAAAGACTTATCAATAACAACATGATTATTGTCAGCACAGATAAGTGCCTGTTGCTTTGTGTTCATTAAAGCATTTTTTTTTATTAATTTTTCTAACACCTTACATTGCATGTATGTTTAACTTGTTCGTTTGTGTGCATGTATGTTCATCTGTGATTTTTATCACACCTTGCAGCACGTGTGTGAGACAGATGATCGAGATGAGGTGGTGGTGTGTGAGTTGTGTGAGGCCAACGTAGCCAACTTCAATCAACACATGAAGAAGAGCCACCCGGGCTGTGGCCGTAGCGCCAACCGGCAAGGTTACCGCAGCAATGGCTCCTATGTGGACGGCTGGTTTGGAGGGGAGTGTGGGAGTGGGAACCCCTACTACCTGCTGTGTGGTGGCTGCAGAGAGAAGTACCTGGCCATCAAAAGCAAGGCCAAAGTCCCCATTGTGGAGAGGTATGCACACACCTGGGAAAAGAAAGAACCAAATTTATTGATCATTTAGGCTCCAGCCACACGACAACGGCACCATAATGCTTGTTGCACCGTTGCCGCAACTCGATAAGGATGTAATACATATGCCACGCCAATAGGTGGTGCTGCAAATAAACACAGAGAGAGACCCACGAAAAAGGACGGAAGAATGCAATGAGTATGTGCATGTGAAAGTCCTTGTTATACTACTACTTCTGGTCATGTGATGATGTGATGTCATTGTTAGCAACAACGTCGGGAACACACTGCAACGCCGAGACAGTGTGGTCAGATCTTCTCACTTTGTAACCCGTTGTCAGAAAACACTGTTGTGGGTCTCAGACTACGCTGGAGTCGTCTGTCCGCAAGGCGGAATCGTTATTAAAGTTTGTCGGATTCACATAATTCCGTTGTCGTGTGGACGGCACCTTACACAGGTACATACACAAAATTTGACCACTGCATTTTATCCATCCCTCAAGGGAGCAGGGGAGCAATTTCGGTTAAGTCTCTCGCTCAAGGACACAAAAACTTGTAGTCAGTAGGAGCAAGGCATTGAACCTACGACCCTGGGGTTGAAAGGCAACCACTCTACCCACTGAGCTACAGCTGCACTGATTGAGTGGACAAGGAGGCACATCTGTTTGCTGTATTATCTCGTAACCTCATCATAATGCCCCATTATGATTAAGTTGTTACATGATACAATACTGCTTTATTGTCAGCTGAGAACTGAAATTCATTTAAGCCCACTCAAGAAACACATTGACAGACAAACTTTCAAGTGCTTAAAAAATCCTGACTTACAGGACCTGGGCTGTGTGTATAAGCCTGCTAGTGGTCATAGGAATTCTCCTCCCCTTCAGCTATTTCACCGTTTTCAAAAATCCCCAGCACTACGTGAAACAACAGCCACCCCTAAGGTAGCAACCAACATGCTGAAAATGGCAATTTTGGCCTACATCAGTTACACTTCACACAAACTCTTTTTATATTGGTTGAATAGCGTTCTATAGCAATGAAATTGTTTGGAGGCTTTATCCTGGTGACCAAGTTTAATACCAAAATGAGCATAGTAAGCACCCTTTATGAAACTTATGACTGGATTCCTGGTAGGAACTATAGTGTCTTCACCACAGATGTAGCAGAATACATTGGGCTTATTTTTGCAAGATTTCTGGTTGAAATTTCATTCACTTGTGAAATAAAAAGACCAATTAGTCAACAACTGACACAGGGAAACCACTCAAAATAAGATTATTTCCAGCAGTAAAAAAGTTTGCATCATATGAAGTGAAAATACCTGCACAAAAGACATTTTACCATAGCTCTAAAAGTTGACCTGATTGAGCAAAACCAACGTGATATTTGGATTCAGCACATCAGAACTGTCCAAAATCAGCGAAAAGAACTTCATGTTCATGTATCAACAGAAGGTCAGTCAGTTGGACACAATTGGTGTATAGCACACAGGAATAAGTAAAACCAAGTGGATCCATAGGTCTGGCTATGAGAGACAGTAGCAGTAATTAGCCCTGCTCCATACATAATGCATCATGGTCACAGTTATCTTTGATGTATTGTATTATGTTAAAAAAATAATGTGAGCTGACAAATCATGAGATTTTTTTTAAACTCTGAAGTATTGACTTTGAATTACATCCTCTGTTTTATTTCTGTAATGTTTTGTAGTATGTTTTTACTTAAAATAAATGAAACACATACCTTTTATTCCGTTATGTACACAGGTACAAGGGACAGGCTCCTGACCTCCTGGGAAAGCAGGACAGTGTCTACGAAGGTATTGTGAACATTTCAAAACTGATGTGATGTCTTTTATACGGCAGATTATGGTTCTGATTGTCTGGTCTGTGTGTGCCTGTCCTGCTGCAGAGGACTGGGACATGCTGGACGTTGATGAAGATGAGAAGCTGACAGGGGAAGAGGAGTTTGAGCTTTTGGCTGGGCCGTTAGGTCTCAGTGAGCGCAGGATCGTCCCAGAAGCCGTCCAGTTCCCCGACAGCGATCCACTTGGAGCCTCTGTTGCCATGGTGACAGCCACCAACAGCATGGAGGAGACCCTTCTGCAGATAGGTGAGGAGGACAAGGTCCCATTGCGACATAATATCCTGATGTGATGTCGTCAAAGTGAGGCATTTGGTTGAAATGTTTCAAGTAATAGCAGTAAGTGTGTGTTTGTGTTTAGGCTGTCAGACTTCGGTGGATAAGAGTTCATCAGGCAGAGTGACCCTTGGCGAGCAGGCTGCTGCCCTCCAGAACCCTCATGACCGAGTGATGGCACTGAGGAGGGTGACGGCAGCAGCCCAGGTGCTGCTAGCCAGGACCATGGTGATGAGAGCCCTGTCACTGCTGTCTGTCAGGTAATCTTCACCAGCACACTCTGCCTGTTTGTCCTATTCTGTCTACTTTGATTAGCTGACATGAGCAATAATAAGTGTTCCTGGGTTAAAGCTTTATGTAATATCACAGGTGTGTCATTCAGGATTAAAGATGATCAGTTATTTAATTAGTAAAAGATTGAAATACTGTTTCTGCTTTTTAACTGTTTGCGCTGTATAGACACTAAAGATTTGAACTTTGCAACCTTTGCAATGTCGTCCTTAACAGCAACAGTAGAAAAACCAGACTGAGGCCTGCAGTGTCACTGTAGATAGAAACTACCACACACACTAGTGGGTCACAAGTGCCACAATTACATAAAATGATGCTTTTAATTCAACAAAATATACATTATGTTTAATGTAGGAAGGAGTTCTCTGACAAAATTAATTGCCCAGATGTTTTGAGCATCTGGTCTTCATACATACTGAAATATTTGCAAGTTTTGTGTTTATTAATCATTGAGGGATTATCTCCAAAATATAACAAACATATTTCTTAGACCACCTGTCCTGTTTGCTCAAAGAGCCTCCAGCGTCATTTCATTCATTTCGCTCTTTCTTTCTCAGTGAGTTCCCGGTGCTTCACCAAATACAGACACATTATACAACAGGTGGAAGGGGATACATCATTCAGTCAGTCTGTTGCAGTACATGAACTCTCCCTCCCTTCCCCCTCACACAGTGGATCCAGCTGCAGCCTTGCTGCTGGTTTGGAGTCTCTGGGTTTAACCGACATCAGGACTCTGGTCAGGCTGATGTGCCTGGCAGCAGCAGGCCGGGCTGGTCTTTCCACCAGTTTTGCAGCGGGCTCTGGCCAAGCTGAAAGGGCCCGCGGGGCCACCAAAGCAAGCAAACCCATCTCCTGTCTGGCTTACCTCAGCACAGCAGTGGGCTGCCTGGCCTCCAACAGTCCCAATGCTGCCAAGCTGCTGGTGCAGCTCTGCACTCAGGTATGTAATGGCTTCATTGAGATCTGATGGATGAGTTACCAGAGATCAAACATCAAATGTCTTTTCTGTCTCACAGAGCTTATTTATTATTGATTCATTTTCAAACAATTTTTGCTGTTATTTGGGTCTTAATCTGCAATGCTTCCAGGATGTCCTTTTGTTTTTTGTTAGGTTACCAGTGTAGAAACAGAGTGCTAGCCCCTGATTGGCACAGGGATTTATTTAGTTTTTTATTTAGGATTTAGTTATTCATTATTCTGCCAGCAGTCAACAATATTAAAACTGACTGTTGTTGTTGTTATTTGTTGTTATTATTATTATTATTACATATTGTGTTGCTGAGAGCAACATCAAGTCCATTAGGATAGTTAGAAGTTATTATCCAACATGGAGGAAATATAATATCACCCTTATGTCTTTGCATGTAGAGAGCAAGAGTCAGGAGGCAATTAGCTTAGCTTGGCATATCATTAGCATAAACAGCAAGCCTGGCTCTGTCCAGAGTTCAAATGTACACCTCCCAGCACCTGTAATGCTCACTAATTTATATCTTGTTTGTTTAATCCACACAAAAGCAGAATTGTAGAAACTTAGGGTTGACCCTAACTAACCCTAACCCTTTACATTTGGTCATGCTGAAGTTGTGGAACATTTCCTTTAAGTGCTACAGATTCTGTAAATAATGCAAATATATTACCTTTTAACAGTACAACCAATTTCTTTTTTATCAAAGGAAAACTGCAACTCCATAATTTCTGTCTACATAGTGCAATATTCTGTCCTTCCCAGAACCTGATCTCTGCAGCCACTGGCATGAATCTGACCACAGTGGACGATCCCATTCAGAGGAAGTTCCTACCCAGCTTCCTGCGTGGTGTGGCAGAGGAGAACAAGCTTATCACCTCTCCCAACTTCGTGGTTACCCAGGCTCTAGTTGCTTTGCTGGCAGATAAAGGGGCCAGACTCAGACCTGCTTATGACAAGGCTGATATGGAGAAAAGAGGTTTGTAGACTTACAAGGAGTGGAAGATGCAAAGAGGCTGTGCTTCCATATATCCAGTCAGTGTTTCTCTGCATTTCTCATAGCTCTCAGTAACATTTCAAATTGGTAGATTTACCCTTATTCTCAAATAAGGGTAATTTAACATACAGTACTGAACATGGCACTGCCATATTAAGCCACATCACATACTGATGTGTCAGAAGGATTTACTTATTTTCATATGTAGTTGTATGAGGTACCTCTCCATAGTCATTCTATTGGTGATGGCAACTGAATAAAAAAACAGTATCAATTTAAGTGTACATGTATATTTTTCTAGAGTAATATTTTCACATGAAGGGTCAGCTCAGATTCCTCAATACCTATTGATGCAGTGGTAGCTTGCCAACTCACAATCTGTCAGATAAAATTACTTTTTTGGCTTCATCTCTGAAAGGGCTTACTGATGGTAACTGTGAAAAAATATACTTACTCTTAATCTTATATACTTACTCTTACTCCTGGTACAGCACTTTTACTGTAGGTAATACACTGACTATGGAGACGCAACCTTTCTGAGAAACAACTGCACTGTCCCTTTAAACGCAAACTGCATTCCAGTGATTCTGTCTTATCTTGTTTTATATATATTTTGAATCATCTCATAATTGTCATGCATTGTGTAATTCATGTAGTAATGGCTTAATTCAACAGTAATGTCTGTCAGGTTTCATGCATCGTACACAGCTTGTTTCCTTCTCTTCACTCTGGTCACTTTTGGGATTTTCTGTACCTTTTTCTGGTTTTTCTGTGTGTCATTTGTGTTCCTTCTCTCACTCACCGGGCCACCTTGTCACCTTCTGTTCCGTGTCGAGCAGGTCTAATTGCGCATTTGTATGCCCATCCTTCCCATAATCCCTCCGCTGTAGGGCCTCTGGAGCTGGCCAACGCTCTGGCGGCCTGTTGCCTGTCCTCCAGGCTTTCCTCGCAACACCGGCAGTGGGCCGCCCAGCAGCTGGTCCGCACGCTGGCTGCCCACGACCGTGACAACAACCACAGCCGGCCGCAGACCTTTGCCGACATGGCAGGGGACCTGCGGAAGTGCTCCTTCATCAAGCTGGAGGCTCACCAGAGCAGAGTGAGTCAACACACGATGAGGAGGGTTCCCTCGCTGGGTTAGAAGAGCTCAAAAATAGTTTGGTATTAAATCAAGTCTCTTTCACTCAGGTCATTACCTGTGGATGGTGCAGTAAGAAAGGCCTGTTGGCTACAAGTGGCAATGATGGGACGGTCAGGATGTGGAATGTAACCAAGAACCAGTACACCCTCCAGCAGACCTGCATCTTCAATAAGGAGTAAGGCTTTGTGAAAATACCACTGTAGCACACTTCACTGTGTGTTTGACTGTGTTGCATTGTAGTCCCTGTCTGATACATTTAAAAGTCATTAAACATTCAAGGAAATTTTAGTGAGACACTGACTACACTCTGCAGTACTCACCTCCAGTGTTGTAGTGTCTTTCAGCTCATTGTTTTAAGTTTTTTGGCAGGAGACAGCTGTGATGAACCAGCACCACAAGACAATCAGAAACAAGACTAGCTGGTGAAGAAAGTGGAGTGTTATGCAGCCAAAGAGACCATTACAGTAACCAAATGAGAGTTAAGAGGAGGTTTGAATGGTGGATTTACAGAACAATCAAATTAGATCCGGTGATGTGGCCCAAAAATCACATCTTTATAATGTAGGACTTATAAATTTCTTGTTGCAAGCAAAAATAAATTCTTAAAAACAAAAGAAAATAACAGTTTGCACATAATGGTAACAGCAATGCAGCACAGAAGAAGAGGGGGTCAGGGTGTCAAGCTCAACTCAAATCAAACGCACCCTGAAACTGATGGGAAACCAGTAAAGGGTCAGAAACTGGTGATGTGATCCTGTTTTTTTTTTCCACTGAGGAGATGAGCAGCTGCAGTCAACGCTGTAACTGAGGGCAAAGAGACACATGTGACATGACAACAGGCTTTCTTTCCCACTTTGAAAATATTATTGCAAAACATGTAGATGAAAATTAGTATACCAAATAAATAGCCTGTAGAACGGGATTTTGTCTTAAGTCGTTGTTCAATAACAGACAGATTTAAAATAGGGTAAAATTACAGGTTTTCTTCTCCTGCTTAGCAAAATAAACAGTAATTTTTAAACTTTTTTAAGTGACTACTCCAGGGACCCCCACTTAAAAAAAGTAATGGATTAAGTCTAATTTACACCACCCGCGTTACTGCAGCACAGCGTTTTTCATGCGTTATTATTACAGACATATTGCTTGCAACATCAATTTACACCGGGAGCTTTTTAAAGCGTAGCGCTGCATGCAATACTGCGCCACACTCTCGCGAGATTCACAACATAATTTAGTAAACTTCCTGTTTACTGTGCACAGCCACTCATTACTTCACAGCTGATCTCTCCCTTGTTCTTCCTTTGTCCATTTTTGGCAGGTTTTTGAAAACTCATTCACACACATAGGCTACAGTAGAATTTACCCACTGTCAACTCTAACCACTTCAGCAGTTTCTCTCCATGCATTCTCTTTTCTGTTGCTGGTTTTATAAAAGGCATGTTGGACATCATAAATAATGCTGTGTTTCTCCACTTCCATGATAAACCTTTCCTCATCCATTTGGTCTTCGCCGATTGTGCTGCTAAATATGAAGTAGCTGGAGTTCACTCGTGACATTTTAGTTTGAAAATCCACCGGAAACTCTTTTATTCTGGTGCCTGACTTTCTGTCTGCTGGATCTAGTTAGTTGCGATTGTCGCATTTTGTGCTCGACACAGTTTTTTTTCTCGCTCTGTTTCAATACATCTTGCATTAAATTTAAATGGTTCGGTGCAGATTTTTGTTTCCAGTTAAATAAAATCAATCTATGAGCCAGTAGTGTGACAAATGATGTGATAGACTGCTCCACACTGATTTATATTGTATCATCCATAATTCCTAAAATTGCTCCGGAGATTCCGGCTTAATAGGTTTATGTACAGACTAGGGTTAGTGTTTGAAAAATACTGTTCCAGTATATGGTTATTCTTGGACAGCTGCAAACATATGCCCCAGTGATGCTGGTGAAAAGCCACAACAGTTACATGATGGATCTGCTTCTGGAAATATTTTATTAAGTTTTTGTTTTGACCAGTGTAAGCAATGGATTATTTTAAACTGTAGCAGACCATGCCTTGCACATACTGAATGTTTATGGGTTTGTAATTCAGTTGAATTCTAATGCTGTTCTGTAGATGTCTAACTAGGGAACAGTGTGCTAACACATTCCCCATAAATATAGTAGTACAGCAATAAGTTTTGTTTTTATGCCTTGTTGTCTCATCAGTGATGGCACTTCAGAGGAGGGCATGTCAGGTTTGGGATCTCCCAGCGATCCTTGTCTGTCTCCCCTTGCATGGAGCGTCACTGGAAAATACCTGGCATCCGCCATGGAAAAAATGGTCAACATCTGGCAAGTTAATGGTAAGCACTTATTTTTTATTCCGCTCTCCTGGTTTCCACTGTTTTATTTTTATTAGACATTTTAATGATACATTCCTTTAATATATATATATATATATAAATAATTACTAAATTGTGTGGCCCAGCCTGTATCACAGACATGTGAGGTCAGCAGAATATGAATGAGATGCTCCCATTAAATATAGATGTAGTGGATGTTGTCCAGTTCTCATCACTTCCTGCCTCTTGCCACACCCTGCAGCATGAACCATCTGTCCTTGGCGACATTCACTTGCCCCCACAGGTTTCTTTTCATGGACACATTTTGTCTTCTGCGCTGTTGAAATTAGAATTTCTCTGCATTACTGCCTTTCTGTGTTGTGCTCAATCCATTATACACCTCCCTGTGTTTTACAGCTGTATAAACATAAATAACGGTTGAAAAGTTGAAGTTTGATTTCAGCTGTTACATTGATGTCTTTCTTCTTTCCTTCAGTAATACTATTATAACAGAATGGCTGAGAGCAAAAAAACCTTGTCAGAGTGAGTTTTTCTACAGTGGTTGTCTGTACTGTATCTGCAGCAGGAGGAGTGGAGGTTCAGGCATATTGTCTAGGGACAGTAAGTGTGTTATATACATTTTTTTTATTAAAAAAAAAAAAAAATTAAAGACTCAAATCTTTAACATAAATATCCCAGTTTTATTGAGTAAAGTGCATTTCAGAGCACATGAACTAAGGATATACAGAAAATATCAATGTTATTATCCTCAATGAGCGAAAATCCACAATTCAAATAGCCCGGGTCGTATTTACGCTTTGCCATCTTACCTCCTCCTCGCAACACAAACTGAGTCTCAAGTACCTTTGTTACCGAGCCAAGGTGGCTGCGAGTGTACGCATGCCTTACAAAATAAGCTATTTTTCAAAATAAAAATCGTCAAACATCGGATGCACGTTAAATATGTACTTTTTTTGATCAGCTTTTTGCGACCCATCCAGAACATGTCAGTGACCCACTTTTGGGTTGGGACCCACCAGTTGAGAACCACTGCAGTAGGGCATAACAGGAGAAAATACAGTTGAAGAACATGAATGCTAAACTTCACCACTGAACCACCGATGATTTTCTTTTTCTTGCCATATTCCAACAGAATAACGAAGAGCTTTGCTAAAGTGGCTGCAGCTGTTCATTCCTGCTTATCGTAAACTGCATTATTGTGAACTTGACATTGAAACAGGAACCAGTTCCAACCATATCAGCTTCAAGTTTGACTGATGACTGCTGGTTTCTTCTTCTGAACGGTTGTTCAGAGGGATGTTTATCTCTTGTCAATCATCAGTCAGCAAATTATTTTCGATTAGTTTGGACATTTTTTGGTACATTCGACAGAAATTAAGATCACCAAGTTTTACTATTCAGAACAGAAATTCTGGGTGGCATGCCCCAGAATACATAATATCGACAAATGTTTTCACAACAGTACTCATTTGACCTGTTTCCTCTCCTCCAAGGTGGTAAGGGCCTTTTGGATGTGCAGCCTCACTGGGTGTCGGCGCTGGCTTGGCCTAAAGAAGAGGCAGAGTCATTGTGGTGCGGGGAACCCAAAGACATGCTGCTGGTTGGACGAATGGATGGATCTCTAGGTCTCATTGAGGTGCTGGATACCTCTAGCATGCACCGCACCGAGCTTGAGCACTGCTACAGGAAAGATGGTATGAAGAGGGACATTTTGATCGAGTAATTAATCTGTGTTTATGTGGTAGTATTTTTTCTGACTGACACAGCTCCTGTTGGTACTTTACACAAGTTTGATGCTTTCTGCTTTCAGTGGCAGTGATGCACATTGCCTGGTACAGTGAAAGCAAGCCTTTTGCTGTGGGCTACGCAGATGGCAAGCTCCTGATTGGATCCAAAGAGCCCTTAGAAAAAGGAGCCATCGTGGTCATTGATGCACACAAGGTAAGCTACTGCTTCTTCTACTTCTGTTACTACTCTCTCTCAAATTCTTCTCAGATTTGAATGTCTCTGCATGGTTTTGTTTGCAGGAGTCAATCACCAGTATGAAGTGGAGTCCCTCTGGGCAGATCTTGTTGACTTGTGCCAAAGAGGAGACGGTGAAGCTGTGGGCCAGCCCGCACTCACACTCTGACTCGGGCTCTAAGTCTGGTTGGCACTGCCTGCAAAGTCTTCGACACCCCTCCCCAGTTAACAGCGTGGCTTGGTGCAGCCTGCTGGGACGTGGCCCAGTGCCCCTCAGCATGTTGGCCATGTGAGTACTAGGCAGGGCTGTGATTGGTTATACTCTTTTATTACGTGTTTTCAGACATAGTTCCCAGTATAATCAGTGGCACTAGTGATTTTCACTATTCACACATGCACTACATTCAGGATGATCAAAGAAGATGGGATGGGGGTCAATCTAGCAGGTGGTATAGCATTTCTCATGGATGCCAGTCTCCATTAAGTATTTTATTATTTATTTATTGTTTTTTCACAATTTTTTTTATATATTTTTTTTTTACATATTTTAAAATGTTTTTTCTGATATTTTCTCCACAGTCTTTTTGTCATCATCCTGAAATTCAGTCCAGTCTATTTGATAATGTGACAACACTGCTATAATTGGCTAATTTAAATTGTTTGGAATATTTAATTTGACAGATATGAGTACAAGTCAGTATGGAGAGTCATCATGATAAGTGGTTGCATAGTCATAAGTTTGATACTATGGAAACCTAAAGAGAGGGTCTGTATGTTCATATTTGTTAGTTTCAAATGGAAATGCTCACTCAGCTGTAAACAAATAGCAAACTAATCAATAAGGTTATAATAATGTGAACGTTAGCGCTAGCAACTGTTAGTTTGGATTTTTTTTTGAAGTGGGGTTGTATGGTCTGCAAGTCATGTCATGAATATTAAGCTTTTCTCTCCTGTAGTCTAAAGGAAACATTCTCGCGTTTCATCTTTGTAACACAGTGATAATGGAGGTCCATGGGATAGTCTTTCCTGTATTTTCTTGATTTTTAAAGTGTTGCTGTGTTTTCATTTGTCAGATGCTGTCAGAATGGCCTTATCTCAGTCTGGACTGTTCCTCAAAACATCTCAAACTTCCCAGAACCCTCTTCATCTGATTCAGAGGGATGGTGGGAGAATGAAGCAAAACCCAAATTCGCTGTATGTACACACCTTAAATAATTATGAGAGATGTTATTTAGCTTTTTTCAGTTCCAGTGTTGATGTTATAATGTCACATAAGGTGTTCATGAATATTTCTAAATGTGTTTCAGCATACCTGCAGACTGTACACAGGACTGTGTCATGTTGTTTATGCTCTCTACTCATACATTATCTCGTAGGAAAGGCAGTGCTCACACTTACCTGCTGTCACTGTGTTGCAGTCTTCCCAGTGGTCGGGCAATGGAGCAGTGTGTGTTTTCCAGCTGAAAGGCCATATCACCCCAGTGAGAACGCTGGCCTTCAGCCCTGATGGTCTGGCTCTGGCTTCTGGAGGAGTGGGAGGCCTCATGAACATCTGGTCCCTCCGGGTAAGAAATTCATAGATGGAGGTGAAAATGGCCACACAAGCTAGATGGAAATAGTGCAGGTACAAGTTCCATAGATATGCTCAAAGTGATTCCTTACTCTTCTCACTGTATAGGACGGGTCAGTGCTCCAGACAGTGGTAGCCGGTTCAGGTGCAATCCAGAATATTGTCTGGATCCCAGATGTTGGTGTCGCTGTCTGTTCCAACAGGTCGAAGGTACGACATCTTGACCTCATTTGTATGTAGCATAACTGAAAGGAAATTAATGTCTATTTTCTCTCTGGTCTGCTTCATCTCCAGGATGTGCTAGTGGTGAACTGCTCCAAAGAGTTCATGACCTCCAACCATGTGCTGGCCACTTGCCGCACAGCTCTGAAGAAGCAGGGAGTAGTTGGCCTCAACATGGCGCCCTGCATGAGGGCCTTCCTCGAGAGACTGCCTGTAATGCTGCAGGAGCAGTATGCCTACGAGAAGGTGCAGAGACATTTAAAGTTCATCTCCTGCACAACACAAATTAATGTCAGTTATCAAATCAGCTTTTAAATCCTCGGCCTAAATGCTGAACTGCAAACAATTTGCTCGCTCCATGTGACGAGCGTCAAACGGACAGAACCACTTACTCGCTCGTCCCTGCGATTTTACTGCTTCCATTCACAACATAGCTGTACCAGCACTCTGCCTGAACGTTCGGAGGTCTTCAAGTGGAATATCAGTGCCTGCTTCTATTACTACATGAGCCCATGCAAGAATGTACCTGAAAGATTTAGGGATATACTCCATGTGTAAAAGGAACTATTTCAGTATACACAATTACAGATGCACAATCCAGCATTTGGTCTGCACTTTGGTGCATTTTTATTGTACAAATCTATGTTTTCAGTACATAAATGCCACATCTGAACACACATTAAGTATTAAGTCTAACCAAGTCGGTGCAGGTCCCACTTTTTCTTAGTGTGAACTCTATTTTGGATCTTGTCTCTTTATCATCTGCTTTTATCTCAGGTCTGATAACCGTTCGAGCTTGACCAGTCACCTCGGCCTGTAACTGAATGTGATTCCAGATTGCTTCACTGGGGGTTGTTGAATGGATTCTGGTCTGGTGATATTACTGTGGAGCGCCTGAGGTTGATTTTACTCTCACTGCTGATGTCTCCTTCTCTTCTTCACCTGCAGCCCCATGTTGTCTGTGGGGAGCAGCTCGTCCACAGCCCCTACATGCAGTGCCTTGCCTCCCTGGCTGTGGGTCTCCACCTGGACCAGCTCCTGTGTCACCCCCCTGTACCGCCTAGCCTCCGACACTGCCCACCAGAGTCTGGCACAGCTGCCTGGTGTGCCAGCGAGTGGGCGTGGTTGGACTGCTTCTCCACAACAGTAAAGGCAGCGGAGGCCCTTGCTCGAGGCGCCATCTTCTCTGAGTCATTCTCCGTTCCCGACCTGGAACCTGTGCCGAAAGACGATATGGCTCTCCTCATGGTGAGGGAGGCTGCTTCTGCTTTTACTGTTGGAGCAGCAGTTTATAATGTAGTTAACACCTAGTGTGGCCTGTAATAACAATGTTTACACTCTGTTTTTCCAGGACAACAGTAAATGGGCGTCTGGTATGGATGAACAGATCATGTCCTGGGCCACCTCCAGACCAGAGGTAATTTAAATTGAGACACAGATTAGATGAAATAAATGGTTAATTCTCAAACTCTGACAGTATTCACTGTGTGTTTGCAGGACTGGCACCTTGGAGGGAAGTGTGATGTGTATCTGTGGGGCGCAGGGCGACACGGCCAGCTGGCAGAAGCCGGCAGAAACATCCTGGTGCCAACCATCGCCCCATCCTTCTCTCAGGCTCAACAGGTAAATACACATCGTCATCATTGTCATCGTCATAATCATCATCAAACAAAATAATAATAATAATTTACAGACAGTGGGGTATGATGAGGACTGCCTTTGAGTGAGGTGAAAGTCTTGAAACATACATATACACATTTTCTTTGTGCTTTTATACATAAATAGACACTAATATTCAAATAAATACTAATATTATTAATATATTTTGAACTCTGCAGCTCATGTACTGCAGTGTTCATTGGTGTGAGGTGGTTCCTTGACAAAAAATATCACTTTTTTTTCTTGTAAATTTGTGGCCTTGAGCTCAGAGAAGGAGAGAAAATAAGCATGTTTAAACAAGTGTTTGGGGAACCAGAGATATTAAGTCTTTGTTAATATTTCACTTGTGAATCCCCTAATTTTTTGGGGTGACCTTGTGAATAAATAAAAAAAAAACAATAAATAAATCTGATCATATGTGTGTCCTTCCTTTAGGTGGTGTGTGGTCAGAACTGCACCTTTGTGATCCAGCCTAACGGCACAGTGCTGGCCTGTGGTGAGGGCAGCTATGGACGCCTGGGTCAGGGCAACTCTGACGACCTGCACGTTCTCACCGTCATCTCTGCTCTGCAAGGTGCAGCTCTAATATTTTTTGTTTCTTACCATTTGTACTGGTAGATGATGGATAACACAAATGTGTGGTTGTTTTAAAGTACGACATGTACGTGCACATGTGCGTGTTCTCTAATGACACAGGAGAAGAGTGGCAGTTTAATAGTGTTTTATCGGATCAGAATCCTTTCAGGTTTGGGTGACTAAAGATGCCACAGGCTCAAAAATCTGTCATCAAATTTGAAACAATACAGTTTTGAGCAGCGTGAGTCTGATTCGTTTTTGTTAACTGTAACCTGAAAATTTTAAGTACTTATGAACATGACATGAAGTATCAGTTCTAGCCTATTGTTTTTACACTTTATTTTATATGAGCTGCTTGATCCAAACACTGGAGGATCTGATGCAGAACTGTTAATTGCTGCAAGCTTAAAGGGATACTTTGGATGTCATGGTACTTATCCATATATTCATATTTAACATGACTAAAAGAGGAGTGTCGGTGTGAATGTCATTTGAGATAAAAAGAATATTTTTTTAAGAGAGAAAAGAAATTCTCAGCTGATTAACACTCATTATTAGTGGGTTAGTTGATTTAGTTAACAGATCTGTAAATAGTTAAGAATCATTGAAAATCACCACTTTAAATTAAATTTTCTTGGAAATAAGATAATCCAACTCATTGCCTGAATGGGCAAAAGTCTGATGTGGGACATCTAGATTGTAGGTGAGGCATTGCCTTCCCCCTGACTGTGTGGTCATCTCTTTGTCCCTCAGGGTTTGTTGTTACTCAGCTGGTGACATCATGTGGCAGTGATGGCCACTCCATGGCCCTGACGGAGAGCGGTGAGGTGTTCAGCTGGGGTGATGGGGACTACGGCAAGCTGGGCCACGGCAACAGCGACCGCCAGCGCCGACCGAGACAGATCGAGGCGCTGCAAGGAGAGGAGGTGGTGCAGGTGGGTCTTTGAGGAACTCAGTGGATTCAGTGAAATGTGATTGTATTCAGTTCTGGTAAGAGAAGAGACTATTGATTAAGTTCAATGGTCCCCATTAGTACATATTTGTAATGGTGCTAGGCTGCAGTCACAGTGTTTTTTACTTGTCTTTATGCTGTTTTAGATGTCCTGTGGGTTCAAGCATTCAGCAGTGGTAACAGCCGATGGAAAGCTTTTCACATTTGGGAACGGTGATTACGGCAGGCTGGGTTTGGGAAACACCTCGAACAAGAAGCTACCAGAGAAGGTCACCGCTCTGGAGGGCTACCAAGTGGGACAGGTGAGACAGAAGAGTATTAGAACTGACATTTATTTAACAATTTCACTGACTCTGTGTTTTTTTTTTTGTTTTTTTGTTTTTTTTACTGTGTTCTTAAACAGGACTACAGAAAGAAGTGTTCATCTTTACCTCATTGTTTTCTTGTGTTTTGACAGCTAACATATTTTTTTAAACATGTTTATTAAACATGGAGTAGGTGATTAACAGTAGTAGCAGTGCTGCAGTTACTGTAGCCTTCATACCATTATGTCTGTGCTTCATACAATACACGTTTTGAACTCTCAGAATACATTTGGATTATCCAGCGGTCATTCTGACCGTGCTATACACGGCGTATCTAAACCACAGCCAGATTAACATTAACGCTAGTGTAGCAACAGAGCTAACCAAGTAGCTACACGTTAAAATTACAATATAAACAACAGAGGTTTATATCGTAGACATTTTTATACTGCACTACGATATATATCGTAATATCGCACAGCTCTAACTCAAGTGTTGTATTTTAAACTAGAAAAGCACTCAGAGAGCGCAGACCTCCGCCAAGGCTGCAGCAGCGCCTTTTTTATTAAGTTACTTCCGCCATCAAGGAGGTTTAAGTTAAGTAAGGCTACTTCTGACCAATCAAACCAACAAACGTAAACAAACCCTGGTGACAACATAACCTCCTTGGCAGTGGTAAAGGTGTACATATATGTCTTTGGCACTCAAAGAGTTAATGTTGCCATGTGCCCTCTCCTCAGGTGGCTTGTGGTTTGAATCACACTTTAGTTGTCTCAGCAGACGGGATGATGGTTTGGGCTTTTGGTGACGGAGACTACGGAAAACTGGGACTCGGCAACTCCACAGCCAAGTCTTCTCCTCAGGTAGACACTGTGAGGCCTGCTGCTTCATGTAAAAACATGATGTTCGCTGATGAAAAGGATCACGTATGATTTTGCTTTTGAGTGATTGTAATGAAGGTTTATTTTTCAATATTTTTTTTTGATTCCTCAGAAAGTGGACATGTTGTGTGGACTTGGCATCAAAAAAGTGGCATGTGGAACGCAGTTCTCTGTGGCTTTAACCAAAGATGGAAAGGTTTTCACGTTCGGCCAAGGTACGCTATAGTTAGATGACATGATAATAACATTGTTATAGACTAAAAGATCAACTGAGAAAATAATTGTTAGATGAACTGATACTCTCTCTCTCTCATCCTCATATAGACTAATTATATAAAATGTTTTATCATGCAGTAAACCTGCTGTTTTTTCATAATTTTCCATACTTCTATTATTTGTTTTGTATTTTTTTTCCTCAGCCTATCATTTGAATATATATTTATCCTGATATTGATCTGATTGCAGACCGTCTGATTGGCTTACCAGAAGGCCGAGCCAGGAACCACAACCGGCCCCAGCAGGTGCCAGCTCTGTCCGGGGTCCACATCCAGGATGTGGCTGTCGGAGCCGAACACACTCTGGTGCTCTCCTCCACAGGAGAAGTTTACACCTGGGGCAGCAACTCAGAGGGACAGGTAACCTGCTGTTATTATTAACCCTCTCCACCCCATGGTATAATGATTTGTTTAGAATTCATTCAGAAGGCATTGCAAGTTATAACCTTCAGATTTTTTAATCAGTTTCATGTAAATATGTCAGAATTCACTGAGGAGTGTTACAATGACAGTTTATTCTTGATCTGGGAAATGTAGTTTGACAAAAAAAAAAACATTTACTAGCTTTTTGATCTTTCAACCTCATCCAACGGTCTTCATGAGCAGATATCTCGGGATCAGTTATCGTGTGTTGATTGAGATTATGAAGTGTGGTTGAAAGCTTTGGGACATTATGATGTGAAGACAATATTCTTTGTGCTTCCTTTACCTTATAAAATATTTCAACAGTTTTATACACATTTTCTCTCATTGTAAATGATTAATTCATATTAATTGGGGTGATATATAACTATACATTATTAATTCATGTGACTGTGAACTGTAACACTGTTGTGTAGCTGGGTCTGGGCCATACCAACCATGTCCGAGAACCTACAATAGTAACAGTGCTGCAGGGCAAAAACATCCACCAGATCTCTGCTGGACGTTGCCACAGTGCTGCCTGGACGGCTCCCTGTGTGCCGCCTCGAGCACCAGGTGAGACACACACACACACACACACACACAATATGTTCAGAAGTGATACTTTAATTGAAAACTTTCTCTTGTCATGTCTCCCTTCTCCGTCCTCCTCCTCTTCAGGCTCCTCTGTCCCTCTCCAGCTGGGTCTTCCTGTAGCAGTGCCTCCTCAGTACAGCGGGCTGAGAGAGATAAGCATTGAGGCGGTGAGGGCTCGTCTGCGACTCCTCTACCACTTCTCCGACCTCATGTATTCCTCATGGAGACTGCTCAACCTCAGTCCCAACAACCAGGTAGGCAAAGAGTCAGAGCATGAAACAGAGTCCTGGCTTTAACAGCTTGAGAAGCACATCAGAGTGTCAGGGTTATCTATTGGATACCATCTTCAAACATAGCTAATCTTTGCTTTGAGGTTAAGTAAAACAAAGAGGTATAGCTGGCCATAAATGTCTATCATCCAAAATTTTTCTGTCAAATTTCTGTGAATTTTTTGTGATGTCTAATTGCAAAAAACATACTACATTTCTTCGCTAAAATTTTTATAATAAAAAGCAACTTAGGATTTGTGAAGCAGTAAAAACTGTCATTCTTCTTCTGCAGAGCTGTACGTCCCACTACAACGCTGGCACCTGGGGGATTGTTCAGGGCCAGTTGAGGCCCCTGTTGGCCCCCAGAGTTTACACTCTGCCAATGGTGCGCTCCATCGGTAAGACCATGGTGCAGGGCAAGAACTATGGCCCCCAGATCACCGTCAAACGCATCTCCACACGGTCAGTACCACACTGGACTTAGTCATGTTTGTTTGTAACTAAGGTTCACAATTTAGCCCCATTTCAATTTCAGTTGAAGTTCAGTACAGTGAAAGTGTTTTACAGGGAGCTTTTGGGCTTGTATGCCTTTATTTGAGAGTAGACAATAGAGGTTAGGAGAAAGATTACTGGGCTGACAATGTTACCTTACCAGAGTTACATTATGATGTGTCCAGGCTCTGTTCAGTAAAGTATTAGTTCATTTAAGTTAATGTTATCATGATGTGTGTAGTTTTTGGTGATTCGTCTGAATAATTCCTGTTGTTGGAAGGGGACAGGATTTTCAAATAATAGTTATATCCTTGTGACCTTGTGACAGTTTTCGTGTTGACCTTCCTGTTTTCTCATCTTCTTTTCTCTTTTGGACATTAACTCTCTGCAGGGGACGGAAGTGTAAACCGATTTTTGTACAGATCGCTCGTCAGGTCGTGAAGCTGAACGCCTCGGACCTTCGTCTGCCGTCACGGGCCTGGAAGGTGAAACTGGTGGGAGAGGGGGCTGATGATGCAGGAGGGGTCTTTGACGACACCATCACAGAGATGTGTCAGGTAGGAACACACCTGTTCAAATGATTCTTGATAAGCCAGGAGTTTACTGGATGTGTCATTATACGGTGATGTTTTTTTGTCCTGTCAATGTGTTTGTAGGAGTTGGAGACGGGAGTGGTCGACCTGCTAATCCCCTCCCCCAATGCCACAGCAGAGGTCGGCTACAATAGAGACAGGTGAGGAGAACCACGTCAGTCTTTATCCACTTACTGTCCACTGTCACCCTGAAGGTTCTACTGTTTTTGGAATGAATTAGATTTTTTTTTACTTCCCTGTGCAAAAAAAAGTCTAGAGCTGTTAAAGTTGATGCGTTAACATGATTAATCCATGTTAATGCGCAGAGTCTCTGCAGACCTCTAACAGACCAGTTGATGCTCCTCAGTGGTTGGTCCACATCAAGGCTCTCTGTCTGTCTGTGAGCAACAATGCAGCTTTTGGAATAAAAACATCCAATGTTTGACTGATATCCACTAATATACTCCAACAGTCCCCCTCATTGTTCACTGTGGCTGCTCTGATCGAGGCTTCCCGAGCAGTTTAGGAGCTCCATAGCCACCAAATATCCACTTCTGTAGTCTACAACTGGAGGAGACGCAGCATCATTCAACCCTGACGACAAGTATAGTAGAGCAGATAGACGAACGATGGCTGATTGTGGATAAATGACTGTTTAAATCAGAGACAAAACAGTGTTAAATTGTTTAATGAAATTCAGTGCCGATATATTCCCTTCTCTCTGTTTGCTCATGCAAAATCAAATGTGATTAACATAGATTAAAATTCGAGATGCACCGATCCAGTTTTTTCCGATCCAATCCTGGTACCGATACCTGGGCTGAGTGTATCGGTAGATACCCGATGAATGAATGAACCGAATGAACCTTGCCATGTGAGCGAAGACATAAGGCTTGGCAGGCAGGCTTGACATAAACATTTAGCCTAGTTAACAAATTAACACAGATATAAATGTACTTAATTTATTTATTAACAAATAGCAAAGTGTACATTAGCAGCAAAAAGAAATAAATAACATTTCCATCTCAACTGCACTGCAAAAAGATATTTTAATATGTAATATAAAATATGGTATGTTGCTCTCGGCATACGTATATGCGTATATACATATATATGCGGGGGGTCTTTCTGTGTGGAGTTTGCATGTTCTCCTCATGTCTGTGTGGGTTCTCTCTGGGTACTCCAGCTTCCTCCCACCATCCAAAAACATGCATGAGGATTAGGTTAACTGGCTAATTTAAATTGACCGTAGGTGTGAATGTGAGTGTGAGTGGTTGTCTGTCTCTATGTGTCCTGTGATGAACTGGAGACTTGTCCAGGGTGTACCCTGTCTTTCAACAACTACTTTTTCCAGAGATGTTAATGACATTTTGAATTGTAATTGTGATGTTTCATGGAGCACTGAGTGTATATTTTTGCACTAATTATATATTCAGGAGGTCTGCAGTACTTTATCTCAATTTGTCTCCTTGTTTTATAACTATGGTGGTGTTTCCTTTCTTTTTGATTTGGTCCTTTACCTCCTTTAAGCGTCCATGAGGTTTTCTGCCTTCGACAGGGAAAAGGACGCTGTTCAAGGACGCTGTTCTCGTCGCAATGGTGAATCGATGAATCTGTGATCGATGACGGGGTCTATTAGAGGAAGCATTGTGTGTGCACTTATCCTGGATAGGTTTCCCCTGGCTTGATGAATCCATGTCCACTCATCCTGGCTTGGTCTTTGTGCAACCGATTGAGCCTGGATGCTCTTGATTTGGATTGGTTGAGCCAAGCTCAGTCACTTATCCTGGGTGTATGAATCCTACTTTTGTGCAACAGGGCCCCAGCTCGGCAGCAGGCCAGTCCATTAATCCTAAGGGGGCAGTGGGATGGGGTTTTTTTTTCTTAACATTATTATTAATTATTTCTAGGTTTCAGTACTTCTCATAATTAAATTGAATATATACACACATAATACACAGTCATAAAAGAGAGAAGCATTGCATAAACAGTCGGAGTTCAAATTCAATAGTAAGTGCTTATAGCAGACACACCCCTTTTATGTAGTACTGTCCATAGTTGTTTACGCTGCTCTGTTGACTTGATTGAACAATAGCAATAGATGTGATCCTACTCTGCGTGATGACGTAACCGGCATTGCAAACAGAATTGAAGTGACTGGATTGGTATACTGGATCATCCTCATTCATCAGATATCCGATCCAGCTAATTAGGCAATATCGGAGCCGATATCCGATCCCGGTATCGGATTGGTGCATTTCTAATTAAAAATGAATGTTATTTAATCATGATTGTTCAAGATTAATCCACAACAACTCCTGATTAATCTGATTAAAAATTATATGTAGAATAAACTTTTTCTTCTTAATTTTAGACTGACTACATTTTTTACATGTCATGGCCATCATGGCATTTGCTGCATTCTTGTATGTTTATCCTTCTATCTCTGTGACTGGTCGGTTAAGAGGAGTGAAGAGACAGTGAGTTTATAAAACCATCAAGTTGTATCACCAGCAGGGTTTCTTACTCCATAATTGGCTAACCTGTTACACATCTAAAACTCTGTCTCCTTTAATCGGCCTAGGTTCCTCCTCAACCCGTCAGCCTGCCTAGATGAACACATGCTCCAGTTCAAGTTCCTGGGCATCCTGATGGGCGTTGCCATCCGCACCAAGAAGCCCCTGGACCTCCACCTGGCCCCACTGGTGTGGAAACAGCTATGCTGCATCCCCCTGCTGCTGGAGGATCTGGAGGAGGTGGACCTGCTTTATGTGCAGACCCTCAAAAGCATTCTTCACATTGAAGACAGTGGCATCACCGAGGAAAATTTCCATGAGGTGGGAAAACAGATTTTTGATTTTAACATTGGTGAGAGTGGACATTCCAGCTCTAATCTAGATACCACAGTGTTAAAAAAGTCTCTAATGGTTGAGGAATTCATATCATTGCATCATACAAGTTGTCATATCACCCAGTTATAGAAAGGTTGGCTTATAAAGGAGAGAGGGTGCTATATACCAGAAAACAAGTGTCATTGCACATAGACAGGATTTACGATGGCGAATGAAATTCACAAATCAGATTTTATTGTATTGTCTTCTCGGCAGTAAATACCAGTTATACACCACCACCACCACCAGCATGACATTCTCTGTATTTAAACTTGATCTCTGGCTCCAACAAGTCAAGGCAAGTCAGTGTTGACATCGTATTCTACTAAAGGCTCATAGGGTGGCTGATGACTGTTTGTCCCCTTGGTCATGTGCATGTTCATCAGAAACACATACAGTCATGGTCAAAATTTTACATACACTTGTAAAGAACATAATGTCATGTATCTCTTGTGTTTCCAGTTATTTCTACAGATCTGATTCTTCTCTGATAGAGTGATTGGAACAGATACTTCTTTGTCACAAAAAACATTCATGAAGTTTGGTTCTTTTATGACTTTATTATGGGTCAACTGAAAATGTGACCTCCTGGGAGAAGAGTCAGTTATCTGTCTTTACATAGAGCAGGTCGCTCATATGGAGGCTTCATGTCTTTCCGGTCTATCAACTACTACGAACTGCAGAGAGGGACATAAAGCACCACCTGCTAGTACCAATAGGACAAAATGCATTTCCACGTTTTGTGATTCACTTTTCACGGAGAAGCAAGGTAGAGACGCCGGTTTTACTAAACTAAAACCTGCACTGCACTTTTGGTCATAATACAAGACCATACTTATGCCGTGCCGAATCCTCATCGCCAAAAAAAGTGTAAAAGGGCCATAAAATGACCGGAGCTCCGGGCCGGGGATCCGCGGTGAGTGGCCCACGGGAGCAGCCCATGCCCGGCCACGGACGATCGGAGCCTGCCGGAAAGTTCTCTGGGCCATAGGAGCTCCAGGCCGGGGGCTGGGGATCCGCGATGATAGTGGCCGCCCGGGAGTTGACCCATTCCGCTTACCATAGTTCCAACTATGTTGCAATGCATGCAAAGTCAAATTTAACCACTAGATGGGAGAAAAAATTACGTAGTGTCCGTTTAAGGGAGCTCAGCTCCTATTGGCTCCCACATTTTTTCAAACAATGGAAATATGGCTTAAAACTGGATAAAAGTTCAGTTTACCAAACAAACACTTACAGTGCTGACACTTGAGAGCAGGATATGACACAATTGGCAGGCGACCAAATAAAATGCATTGTTGTAGTACACATATCAGCAAACATAGGTCTTTTCTTAGACATTTTTAACACAGGAAAGTTCCATATCATACTATTACAAACCAAATTCTCTTCAAATGATGTCACATATCAATGCCACACCACGCCCAGTGAGCAGTGATCATGAGTCAATCCTGTTGACAGCTGACAGAGTTGAACATTAACCAACCAAATGGTGCCGCAGATTTGTGCTCACATTTCAAACTCCAGACTGGCAGAGGGATCAGTAATGTTTCTGTGCCCAGTCTGAAGCCCTGCTGAGGGGGCTGTGGTAAGCTTTTTAAACAGCAGCACTAGCTCAGCTCTCCTCCCTGCTCCAGCACACACAGACCACACCCCCTCCCACCTCCACCCAATACCCCATAGAAAGCTAACATATCCCCAGAGCCCCTATTCTGTCCAAACAACCTTACACAACCCCAACACTGTAAAGCCCCAGCCTGCAGGAATACCAGGGCCACTGTTGATGCTGCATATCCTGCCTGCTGGAGGCTTGGCCCCGCTCCCAGACTACAGCCACAACACTGGCTCCGTCAGCCAGGCGGGAGGGAAGGAAGGGGACAGAAAGGATCTGCTCCTCTGTGGGCTTTGGTTTGAATTCTGCCGGAGCGCTCAAATGGCTTCACATGCTACGATAATCTCTCTTTGAATAAATGATCCGTTTAATGAATACATGATCAGCTTTTGTAACTGATCTGTAGCATCGTTCACTCAAAGGAAAGCTTATAGATTTTTTTGACTAAATCGTGCTAAAGAGATGTGATTCACTGACTGGCTTTGGCTGCCACTAGACATAACATACTGACTAGAGACTGGTAAATGTGCCAGGCTGATAGGTCAGTTGGTGGTGTAACTATGTAAATGTCGAGATAGTGTGTCTCTCATCCAGAGAGAGCTCAGGGTGAAGCTGCTGCAGCTCCAGGTGGTTCCTCACCTGTGTGAATGACACAAACAGTCATAGAATCTCTCCTCTATAGTGCATCAAGTGTAATGGTGGACATAATGTTTTTTATGTACATAAGAGATAGATGACTTTCATAATCCCCAAAGGGATATTAAGTTGTCATAGCAGCCAAATGCCAAATACACAAGGAATATAAATGTAAAAAAAATGCACCAAATACAGTAGAAAATATACAAAGTATACATTAAAAATGCTAAGCGTAGACTTTTCAGAAAGTCTGGTTTCAGTCCAGTTCTGTGAGGACTCGTCTGGCAGAAACAGATGTGCTGTAAAGTCTGATAGCAGCAGGGAGGAAGGATTTCCTGTATCGCTCCTTTGAACAGTGGGGGTGGGAGGTGTTGTCCATGACTGCTAGCAGTTTAGCACCCTCTCCTCAGCCACCTCCTCCAGAGGGACAAGCCTTTAGCCATCATCACATTCTGCCTCCCTGAGGGTGTGTTCAGTCTGCTGGTGTCCTTTGCTCTGAAGATGGTGCTCACCACAACAGACTGAAGAACATCTGGACCTCCCTGCTGCAGCTGTTAAAGCACCTGAGCCTCCTGAGGAAGAAAAGCCGGCTCATGCCCTATAAGTATATGGCTCTGTGTTTGTGGACCACTCAGCTTATTGTCCAGATGTACACTGAGGTATTTGTAGGATGGAGCATGTGTCCTACTGATGGAAACAGGAGAGAGTGGAGACTTGTTCCTCCCGACATCCACCACAATCTCTTTGGTTTTCACCACATTCAGCTGCAGGTGATTCTCCCCACACCATCCAACAAAGTGGTCCACCAGGTCCCTGTACTCCTCCTTCTGTCATTTCTCCACATGTCCTACTATGGCCATGTTTTCTTGAGCTCAGTCTCAGCGTGGTGGCCAGGAGTTGAACTGCCTCGTTCGTTAGTTCATGACTCGTGAATCTTCAATGAACGACCCAGCCAGGGAGGGGAGGGGCGACTCACTGAACGAACGAGTGATTCTAGCAGGAAGCTGCAGCAATTCGTTCAGTGAATGAAGTAGTTCACTGAACGAACGAGTGATTCTACCAGGAAGCTGCCGCATTCCGTTCACTTAATGTTTCGTTCACTGAACGAACGAGTGATTCTAGCAGGAAGCTGCTGCGGTTCGTTCGCTGAACTCGGAGCGAGTTCGTTGCTCCTCGGAACGAGGGGGGGGCGAGTAAGGGCTTCCTCGGAGGAGGAAGCCAGCGTCCTCTTCCAAGGAAGCCGGTAGAGTCACTCAGTCAGTCCCGCGAGGAGAAACTAGAAGCGGGAATAAGCTCTCATGGCGCTGACATGTTTCTCTGAGCTAACAGCAAATGCTAAGTGAAGCCACATTCAAACAAAGGCACACACATCACAGTGATCATATTAACAGACTGAAGAGCAGAGGAGAGGAGCGAGTGAGATTAACCAGTGCACGCAGGGTGCATTTACATTGACATTTCATTCTTAATATATTATTGATTAATAGTTTATATATTATTAGTAGTAGTAATAGTTTATATATTATTGAATAATAGATTGTCATTTTACTTTTTTATGATTAGTCCCCACTGTGATTGTTTTTTGTTTTCATCTCAGTGCAATAACAATATTTAATAACCTGACATTTAATCACATACACTATATTTGTTATTTTAAAAGGCTAGAAATGCATGTAGGTCTTCAGCCTATATAAACTTTTATTTTTAAAAACAGTACTAATAGAATAACAGAAAGAGGAGTGATGTTCACTTGTGGTGAACGTCCTGCTTGCTGCAGTATCATGGAGGGGTGGGGGGGAATCTCGGTGATTCGGTGAACGAATCTTTTGAACGGATCTTTTTAATGAATGATTCGTACAGATTCAGTTCAGTTAAAATAACTGTTTTGCCCATCACTAGTATCATAGTTTACTAAGGACCCCTAGTGCCTACCTATGTGGCCTTCACAGTGCCTGAACTAAAATAGAAAGTAAGTAAGTAAGTAAGTTTTATTTATATAGCACCTTTCACAGATAAAATCACAAAGTGCTTTAGCATAGATGTGCAGCAATACAAAGACAAACAAAAACAATACAAAACAAAAACAGTCACCACTCAACAAAAGCTTGTCTAAAAAAGAGAGTATTTAGCTGTTTTTTGAAAGAGTCAACTGCATAAACCAGACATAATGAAGCAGGTAGTGTGTTCCAGAGGTAAGGGGCAACAGCCTGAAATGACAGGTCATCTCTGGTTTTAATATGAGTTTTGAGGATCTGCAGAAGATTTAGATCTGACTATCTGAGTGTGTGGCCAGAGGAGTAGAGGATTAAGAGATTGCAGATGTACTGCGATGCCTCTCCATGAACAGCTTTAAAAGTCAAAACTATAATTTTAAAATCAGTGTGAAATTTGACTGGTAACCAGTGTAATTCAGATAGAGTAGGTGTAATGTGTTGCCGTTTACGAGTACCTGTTGAAAGCCTGGCTGCAGAGTTCTGGACCATTTGTAACCGATTTAATGAGCTCTTGTTAAAACAGGTAAAAAGGGAGTTGCTAAAATCAAGACGAGATGAGATAAAAGCATGTATGATCATCTCAAGATCTGCATGTAAAATGCTTGTGATCTTGTTACATATGCATACATGCTTTTTTTAGTTCAGGCACTGTGAAGGCCACATAGGTAGGCACAGGAAGTAGAGTCTGTAGTGTAGACAGCAGTCTAGGTCATGAATCCTGGGGGCACTGACGTTGCTGATCAGATGGTCTGACACAGTTCTGTAGTCTAACCTGCAGTGGTCTGCATGTCAGATAGCTGTGGATCCATGTGACGAGGGGAGCATCCAGCTGCAAGTCCTCCAACTCTCCTCATCAGTGTGTGCTGGAGGTGTTGAAGCTCCTGAGAAGTGGAAGAACATGATGTGTTGAGTACGCCCTCTGCAGCAGATAGATTGTTGCATCATCCACCCCCACACGGGGCTGGTATGCACATTGCAGAGGGTCTTGTGATGAGACACCTGTGGTCTGAGGTGAGCCAGGACCATGACCTTCCTGATGTGGCAGGTCAGGGCTGTGGGGCTGTATTCATTCAGTGCTGGAGGTCGGCTTCTATTGGGCACTGGGACCAGGCGTGATGTTTTCCATAGCACTTACAATGATGAGTACTACATGTATGATGCTCTGTGATGTGTGGTGAAGTGAATATATATTTAATAAACTCAACAGGTATTTGGACAGTTGCACAGACTCCAGGAAGACAACAGTCCTTTTCACTGATCAATCAAACATGCTTCATTTAAACTAGACAGAAACTCAACGCAACTCATCAAAAGCTTCTTTGTTAGTCTTTCCTGTGTTCCAGGAGTCAACAACTGTGGTTGGTTATCTGAATAAGAAACAGATGCTGTGTAGTGACCTCTGTTTCCTAACCCTGCTCCTGGTGCTGTCAGCCATGTCTGATGTTGAACGAGACACCAGGGAAGAGAAAAACAATACTCTTCTCCTGGTAATGTGAAGGGAGTTTGTTGCACATTTTAGCAGGTTTCTAATGTATAAGTCAAGTGTATTTTATTTGAAATATGCCCCATCCCGAACAGGATGCCCCACCACTCTCTTTTACAAACTACACCCCAAAAAGGTTTGTACAGGGAATGAAATGGAAGAGAAAAACAGGAGGGATCATTTTTTTCTGATGGATTAAAGCTTTTAGATTTAGGCACTGCAGTGAAGTGAAGCATTCTCATTTTATCACTTCATTACTGTTTACTGGGTGGCACGGTGGTGCCTCACAGTAAGAACGTACCAGGTTCGAATCCCGGACCTGGTTCAATGCCCAGCGCAAGGCCTTTCTGTGTGGACTTGTCATGTTCTCCCCTTGTCTGCGTGTGTTCTCTCCGGGTACTCCGGCTTCCTTCCACCATCCAAAAACATGCATGGGTGGTTGTCTGTCCCTATGTGTCCTGTGATGAACTGGAGACTTGTCCAGGGTGTACCCTGCCTTTCACCCTAAGACAGCTGGGATAGGCTCCAGCCCCCCACAACCATATGAGAGGATAAGAGGTAGAAAATGGATGGATTAAGGCTGGAATATACTTCTCCGACTACGCAATACGTTATCCGACTCCGTAGCTACGGAGACCCCTCAAGCCCTCACACTTCTCCGTCATGATGTGTGTTGTGCAGCCCTGCGCTGAAATGCACCCCCTCAGAAAGTGAAGCAATTCGCCTTAATATTTGTCGATAAAAGCAGGGGAAAATACTATTTTATGATTTAATTATTTGTGAGGGAGATAGAAGAGAACAACATTGATTGCTTTCAGTCTTTAAAACTCCTCTTCCTCTTTCTTTTCAACACAAAATCGGATTATAGCGAACGCAAACCAACAACTTTCGGTATGTTCTGTGTAAATATACCCCAGCCATAATTACTAACTGAATTAAATAGATTTTTGAGCAGGTTGAATGTGTTTGATTTGCCTTTCACAAGGATAATCGATACTTTAGTTCCTGTCCTGTCTGTGCTGCTGCAGAGGAGACCTGTCTGTCTGTTTCTGTGTAGGGAGTGAGGCTGCATTTCACAGCAGGGTGTAACTAGAGGACCAATCACAGCCCTTGTCGTCTCTGTCTTCCCTTGACGGATTGACGGACAATTAAAAAAAATTCCTGTGCCCGGAGAGGACGGAGAGGCTCCCCGTCAGGCTCTCCGGCGACGCAGAGGGCTCTCCGTCTCTACGTATGGCACTTTACGGAGTACTATAAATTGGCCTTTACTGTTTACTGTTTGCTTTACTTACTTACTTGAGCCATTTACAATGAAATTTCATTCAGGTCTGCACCTGTGTTGAATGACAAAAGAAGGATCTATCGTATTTCATTTGTTTAACAG
Source organism: Synanceia verrucosa (assembly GCA_029721515.1). Lineage (NCBI taxonomy): Eukaryota > Metazoa > Chordata > Actinopteri > Perciformes > Synanceiidae > Synanceia > Synanceia verrucosa. The sequence goes on from CM056549.1 coordinate 29,131,838, forward strand.
TATCTCCCTGACTTTTCCTCCTGTTTGTTCCAGATGATTCCTCTGGACTCGTTTGTTGGGCAGAGTGCAGATGGAAAGATGGTGCCCATCATCCCAGGAGGGAACAGCATCCCTCTCACTTTCTCCAACCGAAAGGAGTATGTGGAAAGAGCTATTGAGTACCGGCTGCATGAAATCGATCGACAGGTACATAAAGTATAACTGCCTGATCCACAGTTACGTGTAAAATATTATTCAGGATCAGAAGCAGAACTGATTTTAGATATTGTATCAGAATATTTGACAGTCTCATTTAATTTACAGCTCATCCAAATGACAAAGGCCCATAATTGTTTCACATTTTCAACGACGCCGAGACAGTAAATGTAAAGTCAGAGCATCATAAACTGCTGAGGAGGATCCCATAATGTGACTGAAAGCTCCAGAGCAGCTGTTAAATTAACCATGCAGTGTGAATGCTTTGCTTCATGTCAATAATGAACATCTGCAGCAGCTTTAAGCTGAAAAATAAATACAATTTAAAACATTTCACAATGCTGTTTTTCCCCCACAAACAAATCATAGCAAAACCACCCAGAAAACAGGACTGTTTGTTCTGTAAAATGTAATTCTAATCAAAACTGTTGACATTCTATTAATTTATTAGTCAGTCAACAGCTGCTTTTGTAATCACTTAATCATTAAAGCAACCCTCCTTATGTCCAGCTGTTAGACATAGATAGACGTCAGCTTAGGGTTTAAGAGTCATGTACATTTTTCACAGACAAACACTTCATGGTTAGTTGCAGCTGTAGTTCACGTACAGTGACTATGTGGGTGGAAGTATGAAATGATAGATTTTTTCGTTGTGTGTGTGTTTGTGTGCGTACATGTGTGTTTTTGTGCGTGGCATATTGTATGCGTGTAAATACATTGCCCGGCCCAAAAAAAAAAGTTGCCACCTGGTTCTAATTCATCCCTGCTGACCGCCAGAAGGCGGTGCTGAAAGCACTGAATGATCCCGGCGCGCATGCACAGTTCGAGTATGCATACAGTACCAACAGTGTCACTTGTAACCAATGGGTGACCCGACAAAGGCAATGAGTTCCAGTGTCACCATAGGTTCGGTTCCTCTTTTCTTCTCGTGTGCCGTTCGCATACTGCTGAATACAGCAGCATGAAGGAAAAAAGAAATAAGCCTGTACGTCTTAGCTCCATCGCTGCTCGGGCTGCTCTGCTCACTCTTCTGTTTAATTGGTGTCTGCTGGGTTAGATGGCATTCGCACCTTAATTAAAGGTTTCATTGTAACCTTTGCTGGCGGAGACGTTCACATACCTCTCCCAGTACTGGCGTGACACCAAGAGGACACAGCTCTCAGCTGATCGACTCTTGCTAAGTAGGCGTGTATATAGAAAGCCTCAATTTGCAGCGATTTTATTATCTACTGTAACTCTTATTGGCCTTGCATAGTGCATAAGCCAGTGGTGCTGCCTTGGACACCACGCCCACGGGGACCCAGCCCATCCTGTCACGAGGTGGACAGCGTTCTTTCTCTCCTTACGCTCTCCCAGGAGAGCAGATCATTGCTGTACGTCACTTTCCTGCAACTTTTCAGGCAGACTGATGTCCATTACAGCTGTGGCGCTGCTTGACCTGCTGTCTTTGCACCCCCTGCAGATGTAGTCAAATGGCTTCCACACGGACACAAAGTGGCATAGTTACCGGTGAGCACAGGGCACCACACCAGTACCGCCCTGCTTTCCTGTTGAGGGGTGCCTCATTGGCAACACAAGAACAGCTCAGGGAAAGAGACCGTGGTCTGCACAGGACATCACTGATCACATCAACATTCTGGAATCGTGAGCAGTGCATCTGGCCCTCAAGCACCTTTTACCATGCTTGAATGGGAGGTGTATACTCGTACGGTCAGACAACACCATGACTGTTTCCCACATGAATCATCAGGGCAGCACAAAGTCTGCTGTACATCTGTTTCAGGTCTCTTGACACCTTCTCAGATGAGCTTCCCCCTCCTCCACCAGTCCAGTGGCGCTTCCACTCACAGGTGGAGCACATAATTTGGGGTCTTTCCGGTAGAGCAGGGGTCAACCTCTTTGCCTCCCAGGAAGTGACCCACTGTCCCCTTTAGTTTTTTCCATGAGGGACACCACCAGCCCTCTGGGCCAAGCACTGGCACACCTTTAGCCAGAGGGCCTCCTCTACGCCCTTCTGCGCCCCCTCTGATCTGGCCAATGCTTCAGAGAGTTCTTCGGGAGGGCCACATGCTGCTGGTGGTGGCCCCCTTCTGGCCAGCTTGATCATGTTTTCCCCTGCTGTGCTAACTGCTGCAACAAAACATGGTGTCTTCCCAACAGGTAAGGTCTGCTGTTCCACTAAGGAGGTCAGGTCTAGCTTCCCAATCCTCACCGCCTCCGCCCATGTGTCTGGCCACTGAAGGGTCAGAACCACTGCCGAGCACCTGCGCGGAGCCTGTCAGACGAACCATTCTAAATGCTAGAGCTCCGTCCACTTACCTGCAATATGATAATGGGTGGAAATTGTCTATGAAGTGATGCAGGATCCATGGGGAGGACCCAGTACTTTGCTCGGTCCCTACAGTTCTGGGGTTCCTGCAGTCTCTTCTGGATAAAGATCAGTCTCCATCTACTCTGAAGGCGTATGCGAGCCATATCAGCTCGACATGCCAGAGTCAACAATAGCATAGTGGTGTCACTTTTTCTCAAAAGGGCTCTGAGGCTTCACCCCCCCCCCCCAAGAGCTCCACAAGCTGGCACATGAATGGTACAAGGTGTCAGCCCTGGCCAAAACATGCCTTCATTTCTCCAAGGTGCTATCAAATTCACATTAAGCTAATCAGCCTGTAAGGCTTGCACGCTATTTATCTCCACCAAGGGATGGTGGAGACAGGCCAGAGCCCTTGGGCCCAGTTACAGCTCTGGGATTTAATATTGAATATCCGTGTATCTGCACAGCTTTCTGTTTGCTAGGGGGTCCCAACAAAGGCCCTGCTCTCTCAAAGCAACGCTTGTCTCACGGGATCACGGATACCATTCGGCACTCTTACCAGGTGTTAAACCGCCCTACCATCAGATGTACACTGATAGTCTATCAGGAGGGTGTCCACATCTTGGGCCACCTTGAGGGGAGTGCCCCTGGAGGAAATATGTGCCGCTGCCTCATGAGCGACACCCGACACCTTTTCCAGATTCTACAGTGCGGTGGTCACTACTCCCCATCCGCTGGGTGTAGTCCTTCAATATTCAGAGGCTCCTCAGTAGGGCTGGTATCTGGGATTCCTCGTGACTAAGCTGGGATTAGTTATTCAGTGCTTTCAGCATGAGTTCAGCTGACTACCTGAATATACTGAATGACCAGGTTATTCCAGCAATGGATTTTTTCTTCCAAGATGACAGTGCCAGGGGGTGGCACGGTGGTGTAGTGGTTAGCACTGTCGCCTCACAGCAGGAAGCTACCGGGTTCGATTCCCAGCCCGGGGCCCGGGGTGGAGTTTGCATGTTCTCCCTGTGTCTGTGTGGGTTCTCTCTGGTACTCCGGCCTCCTCCCACCATCCAAAAACATGCATGGGGATTAGGTTAATTGGCTAGTTTAAGGCCGTCCTCACACACGGCCCCGTATTGTCTTGGCGTCGGCACCAAAACATGTATCACTGTTTACACATCGTATTGTACCTCGGCTAGAGTATTTACATGTTGCCCGTCTGGTTGTGCTCCGAGGTGGATTCCATGACAAGTTGTGCACGCGTAACATGTTGCGCCTCTGAATGAGCACTAGTTGTTGTAGTTGTTGCCGTAGCCTGTGTTGTTGCTGTTGTTGTTGTTGGTGTAAAAGTCGTAGGATCAGTAGTTGCTGGAACAAAAAGAAAATTAGCTCAGGTACCGCCATTGTTGTTGTGTCTGTGACTACGTAGGTTGGGGGCGGGGAGGAGGAGGGGTGCCATGATGTCACTGTCTTTTGCGGACTCATCTATTTACACCAACTGCGGCATGAAGACGACTACCCAGATATCCACCTGCAGACCCGTTTTCAAAAAAGATGCGGAGTCATGGACAAATACGCGTCTCCGTGTGTCAAGATCACCGGATCGATAGTTTATTTTACCGGTGTCTTACAAATTCGTTCTCGTGTAAAGACCACCTAAATTTTCCGTAGGTGTGAATGTGAGTGTGAGTGGTTGTCTGGCTCTATGTGTCCTGTGATGAGGTGGCGACTTGTCCAGGGTGCCCTCTGCCCTAAGACAGCTGGGATAGACTCCACACACACACACACACACACACACATCCCCCCCCCGCGCCTCTATGTGAGGATAAGCGGTAGAAGATGGATGGATGGATGGATGGGACAATGCCAGGATTTATCGGGCTCAAATTGTGAATGAGTGGGTCAGGGATCATGACACATCATTTTCACCACAGAGTCCAGACCTTAACCGCATTGAGAATGGGGATTTGCTGGAGAAGGGTTTGCGTATTGCATCAATTGAAAGATTAATGCAACACTGATGGAAATAAATCTTATGACATTGCAGAAGCTTATCGAAACAATGCCACAGTGAATGCGTGCCGTAATCAAAGCTAAAGGCAGTCCAACGAAATATTAGAGTGTGTGACCTTTTTTTGGTGGTCACTTTTTTTTGGCCAGGCAGTGTATGTGCAAATATTGTCAGGATAAATCATATGCAGGTATATTTTGGGTATTTTATTTTAATGCCAGTTGTAAACGGACTCTCAGTGAAGGATAAAACCAGGCTGTCTGTTTGGGTTCGTCCCTTTAATGGTAAACTCCTGTCCGTCGTGCTGTCTCAGGTGGCGGCAGTGCGTGAAGGCATGTCATGGATCGTGCCGGTGCCGCTGCTCTCCCTGCTGACGGCCAAACAGCTGGAGCAGATGGTGTGCGGCATGCCTGAGATCTGCTGCGACGTGCTGAAGAAGGTGGTGCGTTACAGAGAGGTGGATGAGCAGCACTCCCTGGTGCAGTGGTTCTGGCAGACGCTGGAGGAGTTCTCCAATGAGGAGAGAGTCCTCTTCATGCGCTTCGTCTCCGGACGCTCGAGGCTGCCTGCCAACACAGCCGACATCTCTCAGAGGTTTCAGATCATGAAGGTGGACAGGGTGAGTGACACAGCATCTGTGCTACATGATTAGTGCCTGAGTTTACATACACTTGTAAAGAACATAATGTCATGGCTCTCTTGAGTTTCCAGTTATTTCTACAACTCTGATTTTTCTCTGATAGAGTGATTGGAACAGATACTTCTTTGTCACAAGAAACATTCATGAAGTTTGGTTCTTTTATGACTTTATTATGGGTCAGCTGAAAATGTGACCAAATCTGCTGGGTCAAAAATATACATACAGCAACATGAATTAGCAATTTTGGTGACTTAGAAAGTTGTGTCAATGAAATGAGCTTCATAGCATGGCCTCTTAACTTCTTGTGAGTGATCATGAGTGACTACAGCTGGTGACTTCTCTGAGGTCATTTAAATTGGGCTCATTGGATACAAACACCCACAAACTCTACAATGGGAAAGTCAAAGGAGCTCAGCATGGATCTGAAAAAGCGAATCATTGACTTGAACAAGTCAGGAAAGTCACTTGGAGCCATTTCAAAGCAGCTGCAGGTCCCAAGAGCAACAGTGCAAACAATTGTTTGTAAGTATAAAGTGCATGGCACTGTTTTGTCACTGCCACGATCAGGAAGAAAATGCAAACTATCACCTGCTGCTGAGAGAAAACTGGTCAGGAGGGTGAAGAGTCAACCGAGAACCACCAAAAAGCAGATCTGCCAAGAATCAGAAGCTGCTGGAACACAGGTGTCAGTGTCCACAGTCAAGCATGTTTTGCATCACCATGGACTGAGAGGCTGCTGTGCAAGAAGGAAACCCTTGATCCAAAAGCGTCACCTTAAAGGCCAATTTATAGTACTCCGTAAAGTGCCGTACATAGAGACAGAGAGCCCTCTGTGTCACCGGAGAGACTGACGGAGAGCCTCTCCGTCCTCTTCGGGCGCAGGAATTTTTTTTTTTAACTGTCCGTCAATCCATCAAGGGAAGATGGAGACGACAAGGGCTGTGATTGGTCCTCTAGTTGCACCCCTGCAGTGAAATGCAGCCTCACTCCCTACACAGAAACAGACAGATCACCTCCGCAGCAGCGCAGACAAGACAGGAACTAAAGTATTGATTAGCCTTTTGAAAGGCAAGTCAAACACATTCAACCTGCTCAAAAAATCTATTTAATTCATTTAGTAATTATGGCTGGGGTATATTTCCACAGAACATAACGAAAGTTGTTGGTTTGCGTTTGCTATTATCCGAGAAGAACATCTGTTGTTTTCTCTCTTTAGAGGAGTTTAAAGACTAAAAGCAACCGATGTTGTTCTCTTCTATCTCCCTCACAAATAATTAAATCATAACATAGTATTTTCCCCTGCTTTTATCTGCAATATTAAGGGGAATTGCTTCACTTTCCGAGGGGGTGCATTTCACGGCAGGGCTGCACAACACGCATCATGATGGAGAACTGAGAGGGCTCGAGGGGTCTCCGTAGCTACGGAGTCGGATAACGTATTACAGTCAGAGAAGTATATTCCAGCCTTAAGGCTCGACTGAAGTTTGCTGCTGATCACATGGACAAAGATAAGACCTTCTGGAGGAAAGTTCTGTGGTCAGACGAAACAAAAATCGAGCTGTTTGGTCACAATGCCCAGCAATATGTTTGGAGGAGAAAAGGTGAGGCCTTTAACACCATGCCTACCATCAAGCACGGTGGTGGTAGTATTATGCTGTGGGGCTGTTTTGCTGCCAATGGAACTGGTGCTTTACAGAAGAAGGAGGATTACCTTCAAATTATTCAAGATAACCTAAAATCATCAGCCTGAAGGTTGGGTCTTGGGTGCAGTTGGGTGTTCCAACAGGACAATGACCCCAAACACACATCAAAAGTGGTAATGGAATGGCTAAATCAGGCTAGAATGAAGGTTTTAGAACGGCTTTCCCAAAGTCCTGACTTAAACTCCATTGAGAACATGTGGACAATGCTGAAGAAACAAGTCCATGTCAGAAAGCCAACAAATTTAACTGAACTACACCAATTCTGTCAAGAGGAGTGGAGTCAAAATGGCCAAGTGACATATAACCAAATATTAGCATTACTGTATGTATATTTTTGATCCAGCAGATTTGTTCACATTTTCAGTTGACCCATAATAAAGTCATAAAAGAACCAAACTTCATGAATGTTTTTGTGACAAAGAAGTATCTGTTCCAATCATTCTATCAGAGAAAAATCTGAGTTGTAGAAATAACTGGAAACTCAAGAGAGCCATGACATTATGTTCTTTACAAGTGGATGTAAACTTTTGACCACAACTGTATGCCTTTACCTACTGAAGAGCTTTTGGCTAGATAGGATGGTATAGAGGCAGCCAGCAAACCATTCAGCTTTCAGGACAGTGCATGTATGAATGGTTTTGAAAAAAGTATTTTCCAGTTTTTTTATTAAAAAAATTTGAATTTCACAAAAGATCTCTGTAGACACTAGAACATAAAACTCATCAAGCTCCAACCAGCATAATTGGTCAGTAGGTAGTGATAAAAGTCTACGTCAGCAGTACATGAAATACCAGTGAGGAACACTCTGAGCATGTGCAGTGGGATTAGTTTCCTTTGGCAGTGCCAAGTACTAAAATAATTACTGATTAGCCATTCATCACACTACTTGTTCATCCTTTATTTATTTCCCGCCTTTCTGTCAGTCATCATTGTCTCAGACACACAAGTCCCTGGTTTAGAAAATGCTAAATAGTAGAGGACGATATATGTTTCCAAAGATATCCATATTCATGTGGACAAGGTTAGTAATTACAGATTTAAACTTAAAAATTATGATGATGTGTCCCTCTTTTCCTGTTCTTTGTATTTTTGTCAAAAATGTCCAAATTAAAAGTTTTGGTAGGTGTGGCTATGAACAAGTGTCCCCCCTGCCCCTCTCTTTATGCTAAGCTAAGCTAATTTCCTTCATATCTCTTGTTGAATCATTCCTTTCCTCTTAGTTATTAACTAAGTAACAGCTCTGTGGCCAGAGACTATGGATCCTCCTTTAAGTTCAGTAACATCTTATAATACATAATATGATATGGTAGTGTGATATAATAATATGTTATGATACGGTAATGTGATTATAGTGTGGAGTATGATATGTAGTTTAAGTTCATTAAGGAAGTACCATGATATAACATCATTGATAGAGTATTACAGAATGAAAGAAAATATGCAAGTATAAATATGGTTATAATATAATAATAATAATAATAATGTGATGTATTTCCTGTTGTTATGGATCGATTCACTGTGAGTCGTGAGTTGAGGGGTTTTTAATGTCTCTCCTGGTTGTGTTTGTGTGTATTCATGTTCATCCTCCACAGCCATACGACAGCCTGCCGACCTCTCAGACCTGCTTCTTCCAGCTGCGCCTGCCTCCATATTCCAGTCAGACCATCATGGCTGAGCGGCTGCGCTACGCCATCAATAACTGCCGCTCCATCGACATGGACAACTACATGCTCTCCCGAAATGTGGACAATGCAGAAGGCTCGGACACAGACTACTGATGCAGGCACTTCCACACAATGCTAAGTGATGACCAGGCACACGGACATGTCTTAACTGACCCAGAGATGCTTTGTCATCGCTGCACCAGTCGTAGGGAACTCCTGAGCAGAAGGGACACTTTTTAAATCCATTTTATCAGACTTTACTTTCAAACGGCACAAACTTTTTTTGTGAATTATTAGCAGTTTTTAAATGACATAAAAATTCAGACAAAAAGTGCATTTAGTAATTTTTTTTGCTCATTACTCCACATCCCATTTTCAGGGTTTGTGCATAGAGTTTTGTTTATCCATCCATCCGTTTTCTTCCGCTTATCCTCACATAGTGTCGTGTGGGGGCTGGAGCTCACATTGACACCTACTGACAATTTAAATTCACCAATTAATCTAATCCCCATGCATGTTTTTGGATGGTGGGAGGAAGCCGGAGTACCCAGAGAAAACCCACACAGACACGGGGAAAACATGCAAACTCCACACAGAAAGTCCTTGCGCTGGGAACTGAACCCAGTACCTTCTTGCTGTGAGGCGACAGTGCACCACCACTGCACCACTATGCCACCTGAGGTTTGTTTATTTGTTTGGAAATGTGTATAGAATATTCAAGCAGGAGGCGGAAAGAAAAAAAAAAAGAATATTGTACATTGTGTAAAATGCTTCATTAGGAAAATGTTTTGCATAATATCCATATTTATTGTTTTCTTTGCCTATGCTGAGTTTCCAAAAGCATAAAAAAACAACCACAATAAATGCTGCATAACTGATCTGCTGTTCAAAACTGTTCAAGAAAGCTCAACATTTTCTCAGAATGCACACACACGTTTATTTCAGAAGTACAAAATGTCACAAAGGCCATCTTTTATGAGGAGTAACTCAAGTATGAAAAATCTATTTACATAAAGGAAAAGTTCTACATGTTAAAGCAGTGTGCTAATGTTGGTTAAAGCAGGTGTTGGTCTTAATACAATACTCACATTTACACTGAAAGACTTAATATTCCTGTTTACAAGCAGCCGTGCATACCCTGATTAACATGAAACACTCATCGTCTATGCCCTTTAGATGACTCCAGCTGCCATCATGTTGTTGCCATGGTGAACTCCTGCCGTAGCTACTGCAAGACTGTCCTTGAAACTTTTTTTTACAGCTGTGAGAAAAGATGCTGTGTTGCATATTGTGTCCAGAGAACTCTCCTAAAACCTGAGTAACAGCTCCATTAACCCCTTAAATGCTACTATCAGAATAAGGCCTTTATACACCAGAGTATTAATTCACATATCAACATATTTGTCTGAACTTTTGTTCCTGTCATGAAAAAGAAACTTCTGGAGCAAGGTTGATTTTGGGTCGTGTACTGAATGCTACCTAATTATGTTCACGTAATGGAACTATGGTTGGTAAAGTCGCCCCACTGAGAACTAACACTAATGACAGGAGCTGCTTTTCCACTCTGAGTCAGTTTCTTACCCACCAACCTGTCGTATCGACCAGTAAACGTCCACATGGACGGTGCAGTGAAAGCAGCGTCAGTCGAGCAGGCTGTGTTTGAATGCAGGTAAACACTGGAGAGCATCATAAGAATACATTCTGGAGATACATGGGCTACCGTCTGACGATGACTTCACTTTTTTTTTTTTAGCTTTATTTGATTTTACACACATTACTTCTTGGTTTGTACTGTGATTATTCATCTTACTCAACACATTTTGCAAAAATTTACCAAGAACACCATGCGAGGGATGTCAAAACTGGAGTATGAGACACTTCAAGGCACCCTTGATATTGGTTTGAAAGTGATCATTCATTTTCTCACAGTTCAGTGTGTGCTCCTCCTGTTTAGCAGTTTAATTAAAGTGAGACTCTTCTGCAGCTCTGATAGCTCTGCATGGGTTAGCTGCTGGAAACACCAGTGATGAACCAGCACTGACTGCTGAAGCTCAATTTTTAACTTCAACTAAACGTCACAAGATATCTTTGCACACAACGGTTCCTCACGGCTTGTATTTAAGACTGCAGCACCTCAAACTACACACAAGTATTGTATTATAATCAACTTAAAAAAAAAAAAATCAAAACCCATCTTTTACACTGTGGCAGATGTTGTTATAATTTTCTTCTGGGGTTCTTGTGATTGTTGGGCACAGTTAATTTATTTATGGTCACTGTTCAGCAGCCTGAAACTCTCATGTCAAAGGCAAAAACGTACATTTATCAAGGAAACTGATCTGGGTCGAATCAAATGTGATGAGAAACTCATCATGTTTCACTATTGGAAGAATATTCTCTGTGGAGTGACTGCTGCTTCTGGTAAAACCTCAGAGTTTCTGTTTTGAACAGAGCTGCAGTGCTGATGCCTGTCAAGCTGTGTTGTGGTGTAAGCATGAGGTAGAGGACTCATGTAAAGAGAATGCATCACACAGGGTGACAGTCCAAGTACTGAAGCAGTCTGAATGTGCCTTCATGTTTCCATAGGAACCCCAGAGCTTGTGATTCCTGCTCATTCAGCCTCCTGTTGAGAGAGGAAATCTGGAAACTGTTTAACTTTTGAACTTATTAGAAAATGAACTCAGATATTAGTGAAACCTTGTGGTCCATTGTGTCGTCACACAGCTGCTCTCAAACAGTAATGTCTAGGTCTCTTTCTGCTGGAGAACCTGAACGTTTGAAACAAAAGATGCAGACTACCTTGAAACATGCTCGGTTAAGGCCTTGTAGTATCTTCTGTGGAAGCCACGATGAGATCCTGTCCCACCCAGATCTGAACCCCACACCAGCCTCTCAAGACAGCCAGCCTCCATCTCCCAGCATCCCGGGAGCAATGATGCTCTCCTTGGCCTGCAGGAGTCTCTCCAGGCATGGCGAGTGGATCTTGAAGGGCAGCGTTCCCTGGCTGAGGCGAGGGTTGTCCCCGAGGCGGCGCAGGGGTCCCGTGCAGAAGTCGGTGCTGGAGGAGACGGCGTTGTCCTGGGTCACTTCCTGGGTGCAGCGTGCGGGCAGAAGGGAGGCGGTGGGCTGGCTGGGCATCGCTTCAGGTGTCTTCAGGGAGCAGGTGGGGGACGCCTGGAGCTGTCTGAGGCGGGTGGAGGAGTCTGAGGATCGGAGTGACATCGTAGAGGATGGAGGAGGGGAGGCACTGCCGTGGTGCTGCTGGAGAGAAGAACAGGGCCGTGATGATTATGACGACAAGCATGATCTGGGACCAACAGGCAGAAATCCTTCACTGTCCTCAGCTGAATTTCTCTTGGTGGATTTATTTTCCCCTCATTATTTGACCTCTACTCTTCTTGAATGAAACTATGAAACTATCATCACTAAAAATAATGAATGCCTTCACTGTCCTCTTCCAGCATTCAGTTACATAAAGTGATTCTCTTCTTACCATCAGAGCCACATCACTGCTGACATGCTCCATGAACACTAGATTAAGGTTAACTAATGACAATTTTCATTATTTACTGACTACTTATATTTTCAATCAACCAGCCAACACTGTGATGTAGTGGTAGATATGAAGGACTCACACCAAGTTTCAGCCATTATACACTATAACACCTTATATTCTGTGTTAGAAGTAATTTGGTTGTATTACTTTGAAAATCTTTACCTTTCGCTTCTTAGCTGAAGTGCAGTCGTCTGTGGAGGTCGTGTTTGGTCTGATGTGAGGAAACCAACTGTGAAGCATTCCCTCTATTTTCAGTATAATGGTGAGGAAGCGTCCACTGCAGGAGAGAAAAGAGAGGTTTTTAACCATCTACCACTGGGCAATTTAATCAGCAAAACCTCCAATTTAATAGCACAGTTGTGTGTGTGACTGTCGCTTCAGTTTCCTGTTAAAGGTGAAACTATCTGTGGATATGAAATATGTCTATAAAATACCTGGAAAGAGACTCCGTCTTAAAGTCAATGGGATTTTACATGTTGTCCCACAAGATAAAATACATTACACTACATTACTACATACACTACATTGAAGACTACACCGAACACTGGACCACCTTTACAGCCGTGATTTGTTTCTCCTCTCATTCTGGAAAAGTCAAACTTATCAAGTAGATAAGAGGTAGATTTCTGCTGGACGTCCTGCTGAGAGGAAACACTTCATTTAACGTTCATTTAAAGTTTTAGTATCACAAATGTTTATTGCCACAATTTATTCTAAAATTTTGGGGCTTTATCTAGTCTTACTGCATGGTCTGATTTTTTTCACTTAAATAAAATGTATTTTGTTTGGGGTGTGTCAACCCAATATTGATATGGGGTATCAGTCTGATTTCAGCAACAAGCGAGTATCAGATTATATTGTCCTGCATCTAATATGTCCTGCATCTAATATCTCTGATATGATCAGTCCAGCTCTTCTATGCAGCAGCAGAGTCCAGTGATCACAACAACAGCTGTGCTAAGGAGGAGGAGTGATGTCGACCCTGTGGCAGCATTTTTAGTTAAAGTCAGTTAGGTCAGTTTTTCTCAGACCTACTGTTGCTGACTATTGTTCTGTTTCAGTAATATCACTTGATCAAGCCTTTTCTAACATCCCACACTGCAAAATAAGTAATAAAAGTATGTATGATTTGTGCTGATATCCTATCAGATCAATATCGGTATCCACCAGTACTCAAGGCTGCAAGATTGATATCGTATCAGAAGTGAAAAAGTTGTACAGGGACACCCCTACATTTTGTGTCCTAAACAGTGTTGTCTTGTAGAAGTGGGTGAGATGTTTTAGTATGAAAAGAAAATACTACAAAGTATAAGTGCTGGTGTAGATGTTGATGGAGTATGCTGACAGGTGAAGCTGCTTCAGCCTGACATTTGAGGAGTTCAGAGGCGCCCTGCAGCTCAGATGGCTTACGGATGTCTCGCCAATGGCTATTACATAATCCTGATAAAGCCTGTGCCAACACATCAGCGCTGCAGCTTGATCTGATTGGTGGACAACATGAAGCAGCACAAAGACTGAATAAATAAAGAGCCTGCGAGGGGAAGGAAGGGCTCCACTGTCTGCTGTGATGCTTATCTGCTGGACGAGCATCACATGGTGTGTGAGGAGGACGACACACACACACACACACACACACACACGTGGCAGCAGCAGAAGGACCTTATTTCATTCACAGGCTATAAATAGAGCAGTAAGCCCTGGGGTGGCCGCTGAGGCCCCGCCCACTGCCACACACACACACACACGCACACACACACACACACACACAGACACACACTAAATAACTAATAAATAAAAATCTGTACCATGTAAATACAGTGACAGGTGAATATACATGCCAACTATTTTCTATGCTAGTCTATAAGGTTTAGACTAATTGGTGTTACTATATTTAGTCTGCCTGCAGTCATACACTGTATATATACTGTACAGAGGGTGGACGATTTAATAGAAACACCTCACCGTAAAGGAGAGGCACAAACTACATCCTCCAGTATGATCATACAGTTGAGTTAAACCATGATGGGTGGATGTACTGCAGCACTGTTCAGTTAGACTGCATTAGCTTTAGCTTGGTGTGCCTAATAAACTGGCCACTCTGTGTATGTACATTAGCAACAGAGTTCCAAGGTTGATAATAATTCATCATATTCTTAAATTACGGTGGATCACATGACTACTTGTTGTGCCAGTTTTGATGCTATAAGTATGTATTAAATGCATATTAGATATCATTATATTGTTTTACATATATGTTATATATTATAAATACATATTACCTTTCTGTGCAATAATGGTAACATAAAACAAGTATCTACAAAATAACTTTTGAAGCAATAACTGTGCCTTACTACTTTCAATATTACAAAACTTGATGTCTTTTCTGTTTTATTTTTTAAAACTTGATATTTTCTACATTTGACTGAGCACCTGTGCAGCAGCGCTCCTCATTTCATTGTATACAACGACAACAATAAAGGCTTTTGATTTGATTTTGTTTTTGGGACATGTAGTGTGTTTTTGTGTGGATTTTAATTCAAAACAAATATTTATTTACACACACACACAAACTGTTGTATAAGCTGTGTTCATCCAGGGAGGATCGCCGTCTGTGCTGAATTATTCTGCCTGATGTAGATCACTGAGGTGGTGGATGACTTGAATATGTCCTTTCATATGCAGGATCTGTGTGTTAAATGTGACATTATTAGGACACATTTGAAGCCACCTATGCTGCCAGGCTCCACGTGTGGCCCAGCTCAGTTTAAACAGAGGTGTTTATATATGTTGTTAGACGGCTGACCTCATCATGTTGAGTTAATGAAGCCCAGTGGTGGAGGAAGGTTTCTTTACTTCAGTTAAAGTCATAATAATATGCTGAAAATACTCCTCAAGTTTAAGTCCTTCATTCAAAACCTGACTGTCTTTCATGACATTTTTCAATAACATCTTCTAGACACTACACTATACACTCACTGCTCGTTGACCTTTGCTATGACACACTCTCCACTCGTCTGGCATCAAAGACTGAAACAAGCTCTTAAAGCACCAGACGGACGCCAGCTCTGTGTTTTGTGACTGTTTGAAGCGATACTTCATGTCTGTGACGTTACTGGAGGCAGTACAAAGTCTTAAAGGATCACATTAAAATCTAACACTTACTTATGTTGGGATAAATGACCTCTTTCCTACATTTATAGCACATTAAACACATTGACTTGACTTTCCACTCTCTCAGAATTTTATTGTGTTAGTTTTAAATATATTGTGTAAACTAACCATAAAAATATGGAAACTGTTTTAACATTTTATACTGTATTTTCAATTTTGATTCTTTGTCAATAGAACAATAATATAAAATCTAATTTGATGAACCTGACAGTATTCAGTGTAAGAGTGTATTCAGTACTGCATGGGACACAAAGAAAGATACTGCAGTATTTCTAAACTTTTTACCCCATGTCTGGACTCTGAAGGACTCCCATTATTCTCTGGATCCGGTCCATGGCCACGCTCTCCTGGAAAATGCTGAGACCTGTGGTGAGAAAAGAGAAGAACAGGAGGATCTGAATCCAAACACATTCAGTGCTGCGTCATCATCATCAGCTCTGATGAGACTGGACCACGACTACAACATCATTAGGGTTACAGGTCCCCAGTGCCATCCCTCCCTAAACACAGAACATGCACTGTGGAGGGCCACAAAGTCGATCATCGAACTGTGGCCTAGGGTGTCCTGGTGCCAAGTGCCCTTATGTGTGAACATAGTGTTCGTTATGGACAATCCGTGATGAGCACAGAAGTCCAATAACAGAACACCGCTCGGATTCTGGTCGGGGGCCGTTCCACCCACTCACGCCTCTCCAGGTCTCACTGTCATTGCCCACGTGAGCACTGAGGGCCACGCATTTTGTGCGTGGGAATGCATTTGTGTCTATGCGCTACCGTGAGACGCACGGCATGGACAGCATGAAATCAGTTCAAGGAAGAAGAGAGCTGTAATCAGAACGTGAATGCGTCGCTGCAGTGATTGACAGCACTGGACATCTGACCAATCAGAGAGAAGCACTGGCTCACACTTGCAGAGCTAGTGAGGAGTTGTTATGTTGTCCGAAAGACATCATGAGTCAGGAGCGAGTAAAGCAGGCGGATATGTTGTTGAAATAAAACTTTGAGGCCTCAAAATAAAATTTCATTTAGGGCCCCAATTTGGTCAGGGGCAGCCCCGCAGGTCCCCTTCCTTTCCCACATTCTTCCTGCAGAACTGGACCCACAGATGTTGTTTGGGATGTGGCTCAGTGCTGTGACTAGACCACTAGACCCTTCTAGAACATTCTCCTTCCTGTCCCGTCTTCAGCTGTCCAGCAGAGAGCTGCAGGTCTTCCTCTAGTTTCTGGCTGAACTTGGCAGCATGCATTTGTCCTTCAGTCCTGATCAACCGACACGACGCTGCTGAACAAACCTGCTACATAATGCTGCCTCCACCAGGCTTCACTGAAGCTGAGTTTGGTTTCTAACATACACAGCACCTGGAGTTCATCTGCTAATGCTTTTATATCCTTCTCCTAACTTGCTCCTGTCCACAACTTTACCCCATAGTGTTTCTGTAAGCTCCTCTCCAACCATGAAGGGCTCTTCTGTCACCATGCGCTGCCAGTGGGATCCTCAAGGAACAGCTGCTTTTATTCTGAAATAATCAAAACCACTAGACCAGGTGGAGGCCAGTTAACAGTAAACCTGTTGTGTGATTGGTTACACCTGAGGAACATTATCATGGTTGTTCTAAGGGGACTGATCACTTTTCAAATCCTGTTATTCCAAATTTTTCATTTTAAATTAATGTTCAGAAATTGGGAAAAAACACCTAGATGTTGTAAGGTAAATGTGAAAATGAAGATGGAAAAATATGGATGTTATGTATGTAATTTTGGGCCCAGTGACAAAGACCTGAATGCTATCTCCTGGCAGCACCAATAAGATCTGGTGGGACTTTTCTTTTTTATCCACACTTCACTTCCTCTTTTAAAGGAGCCATTGGTGAGGCTGTAGTCCTGTTCCTGACCTAATGCTGCAGGCATTAGATGTATTTCACAAAGTCTATCTATAATATGGAAATTACACAGAGATTTGTTACATTATAGGCAGGCATTAAATCTTAAATCTTATGATCATATATGTATTGTCTCATGGCCAGCTGTGGAGCCAGACTGTTATCTAGGAACTATATCACCCTCATATTTGGCAAAGCGAGCAGGAAGTAGTGTGAACAGCTCTTGTGCTCTTATCTCACTGAAGTCGGGAGCACAGCAGAGCGTCTTTGATCCCGTCTTTCATCTCTGAAGCAGTTTTAGTATAAAAAGACGTTGTACTGTATGTCTTGTGAGGTCTTTGATCCTTTTCTGTTCTGACGCTGTAATATTCCTCCCCGAGTCTTTTATTGTGGACATTCAGTATTAATTATTTCTAAACAAACACACGTTCCCTGAGAGGAGAATCATTCTTGACTCACTTAGTGAATCAAAGGAATATAATAATGACATTTAGCATCAGAAGCTTTTCAGGACTCAAATCATTTTAATGAGTGCCGTACCTTAATTAGAAATTTAAATAATTATGACAGATGTGTGACAAACTCCACTGGGAATAAAAAAAACACTTTACTTCTGTAGTTGTATTTAACTACAACATGAATGTGAATGCTGGGTCAGAAGGAGAGACTGTTTAAATAGATGGGATGGTCTTGTTGGTATACAAGTTATTATAAGCCTACTGGCATTTGCACTAAATTTTGCACAGAAGATGTATTCATTTTAGGTCTAAATAATTGTGTTTAATTAACATTTCATTTGCAATAAAAATATATTTTCTTCCTTTTTATTTAGTACATATTGTAAATATTGATTACTATTATTATTAGTTACTGTATTCTATTATTTCATTGCTGTTTTTATTGTTTCTTTGTGACTGTAAATCGTCTATGCTGCTGTGAGATGAATAAAAAACTATACTGTATCTTAAAGATATTACTAAAAATACATGTGTCATTATTATTATGACTTAGAATTAGCATGTAAACATAGTTAAATATATGCAAGTGTGACATATCAAACAACAAAACAATATTTTTCTTTCCTCTTGAGAGATAGATGAGATCAGCACCACTCTGATATCTGTAAGGAGCTGCAGTCAGGAGGTTGTTAGCCTAGCTTAGCATAAATACTGGAAACTGTGGGCTGTCATAAAGCTCATCATTTAACACATCATATCTCATTTTAGAGATCCAGACTACACTATATGTCGTTATGAGTCATCATCTTATGTGGAACACGAATAGATGAATCTGAAAGGTTTCGCTCTGGACCAAAGGCTCAACACTACATCACCACAGCAGTGAAATATTCCATGCTAGCTTTTATGATCAGCCCACTTCATGATGTGTCTATCTTTAGCAGGGTAATCTGCACACAACGTGTCCATTAACGAACATGTGGAGTGCTGCAGGAGGGACTGTGAGAGCTGGGATTAGACACTTACGTCCAGAGTACCTGCCTGACCTGAGGCCTCGCAGGATGGACGACAGGGGCTGGATGTAGCTCTGCAGCGCTGCACACTGTGGGGAACAGAGAGGTGGGTTAGCATTCATGCTATCAGTGCTGCTGCACCACAGCATAAAGTTCTTTCTAATAGCTACGTCCCATCCACAGCAGAACACTGCTTATTGCTTTCCTAAAACAAGTCACAACACCACCAACATTTAACAACGTGTGTGTGTGTCATTTACACATTTACAGCTTATCTCAATTTGTCCAATTTCTCATTTCGTCAAGGCCTCATTGATTTACAGCTAAGTGACTGATAACACATTAGTCCTCCATTAGTCCTGTGTTAACACTGAAATGCTCAAAAGAGGTTGCCATTAGCAGCTGACAGGAGCTAGCAGAGAAACTGATCACCAATCGACAGCTTCACACACACAGCTAGTCGTGCTCCCTCACTTTCACCCCCTTGCGTCGCCCCGGACCTCATCAGACCCAGGAGCACCAGACTACCCTGAAAACTGGGCCGATCAGATCCTCTTCCACTGATATCAGCTGTCTGGTGCCTCCCTGCACCTACTCTGCCAACTAAAGGTGTATTTAGTGTGAAGGTACACTCTGAACCCTCCCTCTGCTTCTTACATTTCTGTTATTGATTTGTAAGAATATATTTTTGACGACCTCCACATAGGCAGCAGCTCATGCCTTCAGCAGTTTGCTGAACAATGATAAAATTAGATAATGTTTGAACCATATTTAGCTGCATAACATAACATGCAGTCTATGGCTCATTACTGCAAAAGAAAGATCTTCACGTTTTAAAGGACCCTGGTAACAACCTTTTGAAATTCCCTTCCTTCTCAGAGGAGTGGATTTAGACGATGCTAAACACAGTAGCAGCGTGACGACTTCTGCATGTCTGGTCTTTTTTTTTTGGTCACTGACTGGTGAAGAATTCAGGTTGTGTGATGTTGCTGCTTATTTCCCTCCAGGTGCTGGTGTTTTATTTATGGAGGTGTTGGATTGTATTTTACCCATTTGTTTGACACTTTCATGGTTATTATATGAATATCTCTTTTATACTTTGTTCACTGTAATATGCACTTTATGAGTGGCTTTAAACAAACTCACAATCATGTTGATATGGGAATAAAGTATTGATTCTAGGATCTTTGTGAAACTACTGTTGTTGCCTCTTCTACACTTCTCTGCTCTATATGGCCATTTGGACATTTCTGTTTTGACCTGTGGCTGTTTTTCTTCTGTGGTTTAGGTTAGAACCGCCCAACTGAGGCAAACTTCTCCAGCATACAATAATATTTCAGACAATAATGTGCTTCCAACTTTCTTCCCCTTCCTGTTTTTGTCATCTGAGCATAGGTTTGATCTCCAGCTGGAGTGTAAAGTTCATGCTAACAGCTACATTTACTCTAAACTCCCCACTAGACCTCAACTCTACTGTAAAGCAAACATTGTTCTAAGTGTGACGTTTCATTTAACATTTGGACAAGAAAGACTCTATTGTGAAACTATGTCCTCCTGGTTTCTCTTTCTAACTAGTACCGTGTCAACAGTTAATAAAACATAAATCTGGAGAAGTGTAAAGGATTCAGGCTCTTAACTTGTATTGCAACCATAATTGAGAAACTCCCCCACAATTTTCAACCTAAAGCTGCATTTGGACACAAAGCAAACAGCCGCTGGAGCTCCAAAGCTGCATACATCAGATGGTGAGTAGAGTTTACATCCGATCTCTATGTTGCTCTGTGTATTTCTATACAGTATATACACAGTATATATATACAGTCATGGAAAAAATTATTAGACCACCCTTGTTTTCTTCAATTTCTTGTTAATTTTAATGCCTGGCTCAACTAAAGGTACATTTGTTTGGACAATTATAATGATAACAACAAAAATAGCTCATGAGAGTTTAATTTAAGAACTAAGGATTATTCATTTTCCATGGTTTTCTTGAAAATAATCAAAATTACTTAAATTCTTACATCAATAGCTATGGCATTGTACCGCCAAAAACACTACTTTTAAGCATTCCATGTTTTCTTTTCTGTTTGCTTTAAACACATGATACACACAAGAGTTAATACTTGATTGCATAACCATTGTTTTTGATGACTGCAGCCATGCGTCTTGGCATGCTCTCCACCAGCTTCTGACATTGTTCTGCTGTCACAGCAGCCCATTCCTGTTGGACAAATTCAAACAAATTTTCTTTGTTTTTGGGCTTGTGGTTCTCCATTTTGAGTTTGATGATTTTCCACAGGTTTTCAATTGGATTAAGATCTGGTGATTGAGCAGGCCAAGGCATGGTGCGAATGTTGTGGTTCTCCATCCAGGCTTTAACTGACCTTGCCGTGTGGCAAGGGGCATTGTCTTGTTGGAAAATCCAGTCATTCGAGGCAGGAAAGAGTTTTCCAGCTGATGGAAGAAGACTGTTTTCAAGGGTAGTCCTGTACTTGACCTGGTTCATTCGGCCTTCACACAATTGCATTTGCCCTGTTCCACTCAGACTGAAACAACCCCAGATCATGACTGATCCACCCCCATGTTTTACTGTAGGGGCAAGACAGTCTGGGTTGTAAGCTTCTCCAGGCTTCCTCCTAACCAGTAAGTTGGCTGGAGTGGGCATCAATTCAAAATTGGATTCATCACTGAAGAGAACCTTAGCCCAATCATCAACAGTCCAATCCTTGTGGTCTCGAGCAAAGAGTAACCGGGCCTTCCTCTGCCTTTCATTGATGAAGGGCTTCTTGCGTGCTCTGTGTGACTTCAAACCAGCTTCAACAAGTCGGTTTCAAACTGTCCTTGCCGAGCAAGTCACATTTCTCGACAGTGCCCACTCATTTTTAAGGTCCCTGGAGGTCTGACGACGATTCCTGACACAGGAACGGATGAGTGCACGGTCATCTCGTGGGGTAGAAAGACGTTTCCTGCCACGGCCAGGTAGCAATTTGGTAGTGCCATGTTCAGCTTGTTTTTTTTTGTTGTAATGAACGGCTGTCTTGGAGATCTTCAGTTTTTTCGCTACCTGTCTCTCACTCATGCCAATTTCCAGCAGTGCCAAGATGGCTGCCTTTGTTGCTTCACATAATTCTTTTGTTTTAGGCATTATGTGAGAGCTGACAACTTCTGAGTTGTGCTACGGCTTGAATGTAAGCAGGAAACCACTCTAGGCCTTTGCATGTGCAGTGCTGCTTGTGACATGAAATGGCCTCTTATATACCCTGGGAATCAATTAAGCTTAAGAATGTCAAATAGGACATAAAGTATTATGTGACCAGCTGCATTTTTTGTTGTGTTCATTGTATTATACGTTTAGTGGTACCAGATATTAGAATGAACAAGAAATTGAAGAAAACAAGGGTGGTCTAATAATTTTTTCCATGACTGTATATATAAGTACTGAAGAACTTCTAGCTTCTAGCAAGTCCAGCTGACTCTTTTATTTGCTCTATGGACAGACCAACTAAAGTGTAAGCTCCAATCCTATCAGGTATCAAAAAATGAATCATGTTTTGGTGCCAAATTTTGATACTGAAGTGTCTGTAAGCCATGCTCTCACATGTCTCTATGGACGGGGGGACATGTCCCCTTCAGATTCATAGAGACACTGATCCGTCCCCCCATTTTATCAGGATAAGGAGACAAACATTGCTAGTAAAACAGAGCATTAATGTCATTATAGCAGCATCAACTCATGGTGCGTTCAAGGTGCGTTCAATTTATGCTATCTCCACAGCTCAATGGACCCCTTATGAAGAAAAAGAAATTTGGAGCACGTTTTCCCTTGCCCGGACGCATCACTGGGGCCCCCCTCTGGAGCCAGGCCTGGAGGTGGGGCCCATTGGAGAGCGCCTGGTGGCCGGGCCTGTACACATGGAGCCCGGGCCGGGCACAGCCCGAAGGAGCAACATGGGACCCCCTTCCAATGGGCTGACCACCCGTAGGAGGGGCCAAGGGGGTGGGGTGCAATGTGAACTGGATGGCAGCCAAAGGCAGGGACCTTAGCGGTCCAATCCCCGGCTGCAGAAGCTAGCTCTAGGGACGTGGAATGTCACCTCTCTGGCAGGAAAAGAGCCCGAACTGTAGTGCTGTGCGATATTACAAGATATATCATAGTGCAGTATAAAAATGTCTACCATACGATATAAGCCTCTGTTGTTTATATCGTAATTTTAACATGTGGCTACTTAGTTAGCGCTGTTGCTATACAAACTTTAACGTTACTGTGGTTGTGGTTTAGATAAGCTGTGTAAAGCACATCTCAACATCGGAATGACCGCTGGATAATCCAAATGTATCATGAGAGTTCAAATCGTGTATTGTATGAAGCATAGACATAACAGTATGACGGCTACTGTGACCGCAGCAACACTACTGCTTTGTGGTAGCATGTTCACGTTACCCATAAGGACAGGTTTGCGGCAGCTGTAGCTCAGTTGTAGGATTAAACAGAGGTAAAGCAGCATGGAGGACGTTGTGTTGCGTGTAAAAGATTTATTATCATTTAAAACACATCTTTACCAGACTGCAAGCTGCATAGTAAAATACAGTGCAAACACAGCTGGACTTCTGGTTGCTCTCAAAGTAATCCTTCAGAATAAAAGCATATAAGGGATTACGCCACAGAGGAGACGGAGGAGAGCGCAATGGAAAGTAAAAACACATCAGAAAAAAAATACTATATCAGGATATATATATATATATATATATATATATATATATATATATAAATATATATAAAAAATGTTGTCCATATCGCACAGCCCTATCGAACTGGTGTGCGAGGTTGAGAAATTTTGACTCGATATAGTCGGACTCACCTGGGCTGCTTGGTTGCACAGCTTGGGCTCCGGTACTAGTCCTCTTGAGAGGGGTTGGACTCTATTCCAGATGTGGGCATACTTATTGCCCCCCGGCTCGGTGCCTATACAGTGGTGTTTACCCAATGGACGAGAGGGTAGCCCTCAGCCTTCGGGTGGGGGGACGGGTCCTGACTGTTGTTTGTACCACCCTTTTGGGAGTCCCGGGAGAGTGCGCTGGAGAGTGCTCCGTCCTGGGACTCCCTTGTATACTGGGGGACTTCAGTGCTCACGTGGGCAATGACAGTGAGACCTGGAGAGGCGTGAGTGGGTGGAACGGCCCCCGACCAGAATCCGAGCGGTGTTCTGTTATTGGACTTCTGTGCTCATCACGGATTGTCCATAACGAACACTATGTTCACACATAAGGGTGTCCATATGTGCACTTGGCACCAGGACACCCTAGGCCACAGTTCGATGATCGACTTTGTGGTCGTGTCACCGGACACACACCTGGTGGTGTGTTGGCTCTGATGGTGGCGGAACATGCCGGTCCGACCTGGCAGACCCAAACGTGTTGTGAGGGTCTGCTGGGAACGTCTGGCAGAGTCCCCTGTCAGAAGAGTGTGGTCCGCATTGCCAGCAATAAGTCAGATTCGTTTCCAGTGAGAATTGAACTCCGCCAAGGCTGCTCTTTGTCACACATTCTGTCCAGGTTGGTGGCCTCAGCATCGCATCCCTGCTTTTGGCAGACGAAGTGATTCTGTTAGCTTCTTCAAGTCGTGATCTACAACTCTTACTGGAGCGGTTCGCAGCCGAGTGAAGCGGTCGGGATGAGAACCAGCACCTCCAAATCTGAGGCCATGGTCCTCAGTCAGAAAAGCGTGGAATGCTCTCTCCAGGTCTGGGAATGAGATCCTGCCCCAAGTGGAGGAGTTTAAGTATCTTGGGGTCTTGTTCACAAGTGAGGGAAGAATAGAGCGGGAGATCAACAGGCAGATCGGTGCAGCTTCTGCAGTGATGCGGACGCTGTATCGGTCCATCGTGGTAAAGAGGGAGCTGAGCCGAAAGGCAAAGCACTCAATTTAGCAGTTGATCTATGTTCCTACCCTCACCTATGGTCACAAGCTGTGGGTCGTGATCGAAAGAACAAGATCACGGATACAAGCAGCCGAAATGAGTTTCCTCCACAGGGTGTCCAGGCTCTCCCTTAGAGATAGGGTGAGAAGCTCCTCAACCGGGAGGGGCTCAGAGTAGAGCCGCTGCTCCTCCACATCGAGAGGAGCCAGATGAGGTGGCTCAGGCATCTGGTCATGATGCCCCCCGGAGGTATACCGGGTAAGTCCCGCTGGTTAGACTATGTCTCCCGGTTGGCCTGGGAACGCCTCAGGATCCTTCTGGATGAGCTGGAAAAATTTGCTGGGGAAAGGGAAATCTGGGCTTCCCTGCTAGGCTGCTGCCCCCACGACCCGACCCCGGATAAGCAGAATAGAATGGATGGATGGATGGATGGATGGATGGATGGCTATCTGCTACTGACGTAAACAGTAGCTACATAATTTGTTGTACGTCTGTAAAACTGCAAGAACTGGGAGCACTAAACTTTGAGGTTACGATGATCTGAGCTCCAAGTTCTGACTTCCACTGAACACACCATAAGGCAAACCATCACTCCCCAGGGTCCTAAAGAGCAACTGTGCCGCTCTCGTATGTCTACCATGATTAAAGCCCAAATTACACAAAATAACTTATTTAGGTATTAAAAAGTATTGTTCTGGAGATGGTATTGAAACAAAGGTACAGAAATTGGCATTGTATCAAAATATTTTGAGAGATACCCAGCTAAAGCCAGCACTGCATTATTGCTCATTAGTCAAGTTATTTTCTCCTCTCGTGGTAGCCAGGGTATATTGATCCTCCATGGACTGTCAACACACTTTTGGCCATGTAATGATGGTGAACACTAACGTCACACAACGAGAAAGAAGCCGTTACTCTTCGACACCAGAACACTGAAACATTTTAGCACTTCCTGGCAGATATCTCTAGAGTCATTTTGTACAGTTCTCTACAATAATACAACTCCACCCAGAGAAATCAGTAAAACAGCATTCAGTGTAACTGTGGAAGAGGAAACCTCTCACCTTCTGTGAAAACAGCTCATCTTCAGAGTCCGGTTGAGTTTTTTCACTCAGTCTGTCCAAACCAGCACTGTGTTTTCTCTTTCTGGTTGACGGATGCTTGGACTCCACTGAAAGTTGCTCACATACAGAAGTAAATCCCTG
The DNA here is from genome assembly GCA_029721515.1 of Synanceia verrucosa. Lineage (NCBI taxonomy): Eukaryota > Metazoa > Chordata > Actinopteri > Perciformes > Synanceiidae > Synanceia > Synanceia verrucosa. Next base: position 29,157,556 of record CM056549.1, read on the forward strand.
AACTGGACTGACCGTCGGGGTCCGCAGGGCCGCTGGAGAGTCAGCATGGACCCCACGGCCGCCTCCATCTTTACAGTCACAATACTCACTCCTCCTCCTCCTCCAGGTCGCTCTCGAATCAAAGCAGCTTGTAGGAGACTCTGTTGAAGATGATGGTGGTACTGGTAAATCCTCTGCCGGCTGAGGACTTAATCTCTTTGGGCTGCCGTAGTCGTCCTCATCACTGGCGAGCCAGTCAATGGAGTAATCAGAGTCTGAGGTCGACATGTTGGAGTGCGACTCTCAGCCAGCAGAGAGCATCATGGACCTGCCAGGCAAACACAGCATCTCAAAACATGATGACCACAGAGTGTGATGTGTTTCTTCTGCATACATGACACTTTGTGAAATTAGTCCTGGGAGAAACACTGCAGCCGCTAAACAGGCTGAAATGCTATCACTCCTCCATCAATGTTCATCCTGAAAGTGAGAATTGTTTTTGCCACTGACAGGCTTTGGTTGTTATGTCCAGTATCTGACAACATTATAAAAACAAACCTACAGAGAAATAAAGCCTCTCTTTCCATATGTCATTGTTGAAATCATCTAAATATTTGGCCAAACCATGACTGGCCCAACACAACTGGATGTCATTTCAGATCATATAGCAGCGGCAGCTAACATTACATTAACATAAAGTTAACATTAAAGCTACTTTAAGATCACATATTATACACTTTTTCTGCAATTTTATATAGAGGATGTGCACCAATATTGTATTCAAAGTGTATTACCCCAAACTCAGCCCTGGTCCTGAATTCCAGCCAGTTAAAAATCACTGTATTGAGCTCTGCTGAGAACAGACTGTTTCTGTGTCTGTACCTTTAAATGTTCATGAGCTGTGTTTGACCACGCCCCCTCTCTGGAGAGAGGAAGTGGTTCTCTCTCCCCTTACTGTGTGCTTATGTTTACTTATAGATGCATACTGGCACTGACAAAAGAGGCTAGTAACAGTAGTCAGAGTCTCCCAAATTACAAATAAGTGTATAACACTAGCTTCAAGCTTTTATGTTGAATGTGTCCTGATATTAATTATTCAAGGACACAAATGTTAGCACTGCAGCTACCTGAGCTCCAGAGGACTGCTTTGTAAACATGGGCCCATACATATCATTATACAGCTACACAGCTGAAGTTGAAGCATGGATCGGTACAAACTGTCCTGTCCACTACAGGTGTGGAAGCTGTAAGTTAATCCATTTTGTGTTGCTTTACTGTGTAGCTCTACTTAGCATGATGGCCTGTAAACATGTCCTGGATGTTAGCTGCAGTGCTAGCATTACAGGGACATGTTTACACTGCAGCTACCGGAGCTACCAGTACCTCCGGAGGGTAGCTCCGGTACCTGCAGTGGTAACGTTACAGGGACATGTTTACAGGTCATCACGCTAAGTAGAGCTACACAGTTAAGCAACACAAAATGAAATAACTTACAGCTCCATGTTTGTTGTCCAAGACAGTCTTCAGACGATGAACAGAGTAAAAATAGCTTCCTGTACTCGTTGAAGCAGCCAACACACAGAGCAGCTGCTGTGCTTTGCTCCTAACTTTGTCAGGTTTGTTTGCGAAAGTTAGAGAGGAGAAACAATGGCGGCCGCTCAGTAACTTTAGAGGAGGGTTGTCTATCCAGGGGGAGGCTGGCTCAAAGACAGTGTCCTCTACTGGAGGGAGGGGCATTCCCCTTATTTACGTAGATGATAGGGAGATTTTAGACTTGTCTGTTTCAGCACACATTGTCAAAGAAGAGGAGCAAGCAGGGGAAGGAGGTGACAGACTTTTTTCACTGCTGGAGCCTCATTCACAGGCTGTGGGGACACATACTACTGTTACACTACCTTTATAAAGTGAATTATAAAGCATCATATGTGACCTTTCAGCGGGAGTAAAATGAGAGGACACAATGTTTAAAGTCCGTTTACATTTTGTAAATGCAAATGGAGTGTACGTTTATAGCTCATTTCTAGTCATCTGAGATCTGAGTGTTTTTTTTCATCTTTCCTTTAGTGTCTCATATAGTTTTTATGCATGTAAAAGATGTGCAGTTATCACGGTCACAGTCAGCGCTCCCCAACAGAAACATTGCTCCTGAACTGATTTAAAAACCTTGCTTGATCCTGCCTTTTCTCCCGTAACGTGATGATGTCACCAAGTAACACACTTTGCCAAGCTGCCGTCCATCAAACAAAGCTATTTAAAGCGGAGCAGGAGCTCAAACAAAGCGCTTCAGACAGGGTGAAAAGAGATGCTGCAGCACAGCCAGTAGGACAAACATTAAAGCATGTAAACATCGACATAAAGGAAAAGTTTAAATCTACAATAAGCATAATAGGCCCTCTTTAAGAGGTGAAGAAGACATTTAGTGGAGAATTAAATGATAAGCATGAAGGGGCTGCTGCCTCATTATGAACAGGTCCACACATGGATCCAGTACAATGAGCTTCAGTCACCAGATCTGGGATTTGGCAACAAGGCAGTATTTGAGTGTCCTGGTGGAGAGAAGATTAAAACATCTCTTCTTCATTTCAAAGTACAAAGCTCTATGTAACAGCCATGTCCTCACCACTGTTACTGGAAGTGTTCATGCTTCATGTATGATGTGTGACGATGCTCACTTATCTTTCTATAGACTCTTTCAATAGGACTGGTTTAATGCATAAACAGTGCCAAAACATGAACTTTGTCTCTAACTATTTTGATTTTTCACTTATGTCATTTATCAAAACACGAAAATATTGATTTGATCTTGTTAAATAGCAATAAACATAATTTTAGATAAACTGTCTATGGAGTTTATATTTTGAATTATATCCTATGCAGAGAAAGAGGATCATCATCAATTATTTTTATTATCAATCAGTGATTAAACCTAGTAATTTTCTCAGTTCATAGAGTAATCATTCAATCAAAAATGCTTCACAATTCCCCAAAACATTTGCATCTTCAAGGTATTTTTTTATCCAGCCGACAGTTGAAATTACACATAAACATTCAGTTCACTGTGGTGAGAAACTTGCAATTATTCACATTTTAGTCACGTTAATCAGTTAGTTGTTGGCTGGAAGTGATGCAACATCTGACACAATTAGAAATAACAGAGAACTTTGTTGGTGAGACAAAAAAGAAATAGCTGTGCAGCTCCACTCTGGTCTGAACTAGTGTCATTTGGTTAAATCCCAGTGCAGCCAGTGAATGCTGCACTCAGGAGACATTACAGCACTGAACACACAGGCCAGTAGATTAAATAACCCTCCTCTCTTCCAAATGGGCAGGTCGTCCAGCCTTATGTAAGAAAAAACATCCAAACACATGGATCTGTTTCAGCTCACAAGTGACAAGCTGCTACATTCACTCACATTTCCTCAACATTCACTCCATGCACTGATGACAGCAGAGGACAGAGGCTGACCTGAGTTCAGCTGTACAGCCGCCTCACAAACATCCTCTCCAGATCCAGATCCAGCCCTCACTGTGCGGCAGTATGGTGAGTCCAGGTGAGCTGCTCTGGCTCCTGAGGGCTCCACAGCACACAGAGCCGTCACTGACCACAAGTGAACCGAGAGCTTCCCGTCCGGCTTGGTGAGCTGAGGACTTGCGGCAGACAGGGAGCGTGCGTGAGAGCGCGCTGACGGAGAGAGCTCGAGCTGACTGATGAGAGTAGCTGTGCTCACGCAGAGAGGAGGGAGGCAGCTCGTGCAGCCTCTCCCTGGGCAACGTGTCCGGGAGAGGCGGGGCACGAGCCGCGGGTCTGGAGCTCCTCACCGAGCACGCGTACGAGCAGGAAACGCTCTCACGCGCACTTACAAATGGAAATTACTGTGGAAAAATAAATAAAACAGCTTTGAGGAAAAAAAACACACATACACGTGATCGCATCATGACGACACAGTGTAACGCGTCACCGCCAGTGTTCCTTCAATTAAAGCGTCCAATCTGTCCACTGCAGCACGTGACCAGCACAGGGGATACTTAATGGTGCGTAAGGGACGTCCCGGAAATGACAGGTTTTTAACCATGTTAGCACTGTTTGCACTCAACAAGTCACATCCACATTACAGATAGTAAAAATACATTTTGTTTATCTAATAATTGAGTTTAATCAACATTTCATTTGCAATTAAAACATATTCTATTGTATTATATATAGTATTCTCGTATTTCATTGCTGTTGTTAAATGTTTCTGTGTTAATTTGTATGCTGCAATGGTGGGTGAATTTCCCCCAATGTGGGATGAATTATTATGTGTTTTTGTCTCCATACAGTGGTGGAAGAAGTGTTATTACTATAGTGTAGAAAATAAATCCTTCAAAAGTTAGTTGTGGCTTGTTTGGACATTATATTACATTAATGCTGTCTACCACGCTGCTGCATCAGCCATTTTTAGGGTTATTTTAACCATAACCATCATTAACACTCACATTCACACCTACGGGTAAGACCAGGCTCTAGACCTCCTCTAGTACCCGCTACGGTTGCTCTCTCCAGTCACTGTGGTAGCAACCTGTCAATCACAAGGTTAGTGAACAGTTTTTGTTTTCTCATACACTCCTACAGTATACAATGCTGCTGTCAAGAATGAACTTTGAAACTAATATTTTTATATTATATTATCTTTATATTATCCTGCAGACCTTGTTTTGTGATTTACTTCATTCAGGAGAAATGTATTGGACTGACCATGTGTCAGCTTTGAAAAGTACCTCTGTCATTTTTCTGTGATGTAACAACAGTGATTTGTTTATCTCACAGTAGAAACCTAAAAAAATATTTATTTAGGTCAACAGCCCAGGAAAAAGTTCTGACAGCTTCAGTCAGAGCTTGATGGAGACATGAATCCTCTGCTGCTCACCTCCTATCTCCACTCGTTTTACTCCCTGGCCTATAAATGAGTCCTCCCTCTACATAGCCTGCTCCTCTCTGCCCGGCAATAACTTGCTCCTCCACTCAGCCTTAGACTACTGACTCCACTATTGTTTGTGTCATATGTTAGTGATAACATTATGGTTATGGTTGGTAACTCTTTTGCACATGCTTTCCAGCAACACCCCTTTACATTCATTTACTGAAGTAGAATAAACAATAAGCTCTTTTACATTTAAAAGACATACATTTACATTTGCATTTGTCTTGTTTGTGGAGAAAGGGATTGAATTTTGGGGGTCTGGGCACTTAAAGCATATTCACTTATATATATTATAGACATATTTACATCCTTTAAAATGCAACGCTCGAGTGCCACAGACGTATACCATATATAGTCATGTTTTGTGTTTGAACACTATTAAATAATGTTATTTTAACATGATGGGCAATAACTTAACATTGTGTAAATTAATTTATGTTGACAGAACCTACAGTAATGCATTTTGGGTAAGATTGCGTGTACAACTCCAGAGCAGAAGGTGGCAGTAGTGTGCGAGCCGGGAGTTTTAGAAACTTTACTTCCTGAAGTTCAGCACACAGTTCAAAACACATGCTGAGAGTCTGCGATGTTCGTTGTGGAAGACGGTAAGCTAAGTCCTTTACTTATCTTAAAATAACTTTGACTTAAAATAAACCACTGCACAGAAATGTCTCATAACTTGTTATTGTCGCTCTATAATTTTCAAAGATTAATTTCATCACTGAAAGTTTGCATAGTGTACTCACTAATCATAGCAGCATTAGCAGCTAACCATAGCAGCATTAGTTGCTATGGTTCGCTATTTAGCATTTGTATTGCTTGACAAATGAGCGTATTACAATTGGGTGGAAAATTTACTTTCCATAATTTTTTATGACTTGTTTGATTTTAACACCGGGAGCAGTTTTAAACCAAAGGCTGTTATGTTAATCACTGCCTTTATGCTCCTGGTGGATACTTGGGTGCAGCTGACTCATCTGTTGAGTCAGAGAAAATATAGCCATAAGGATTTTTTACGTTATTTGTGACGCAAGTCAGTTGTAGCTGGTGTTGTTGAGGATGACAGGGCTGTGATACATATAGATAATCAGTTCACTAATTCAGCTACACTGATCAGTCATAATATTATGAGCACCTGTCTAATACTGTGTTGGTCCCTGACCTCTGACCCCTGAAGGTGTGCTGTGGGATGTGACTCCTTTCTATCTTCAGCAGCATTAACTTCTTTGGTCTGCTGGATCAGATCACCAGGACCAGCCTTCACCCCCCACTTGCCTTATAGGAGCCATGATGAAGAGATGATCAGTGTTACTCACTTCACCTGTCAGTGGTCAGTGTTATACCTGATCACTGTACTTACAAAAAAGCTCATGTTAACGCCATCCATTTTCTACCGCTTATCCTCACATAGGGTTGCAGGGGGGCTGGAGCCTATCCCAGCTGTCTTAGGGTGAAAGCTATGAACATGGTAAAAGTGCAACGAACATAAACACTATGGACCAATCAGATGATAAGATCTATGAGGTGAATGAAAGGTGGTACCTGATATTTAATGAAAGAACAGATACACCAGTATGAGACTACTTTTGAATGTGTTGAGGCAGTGAAATGCTCACAACTCATAATCCCATTCATCCGTAATTAAAAGGGATTTGAGCTGCCGTCCTCCTGCAGCTCCTGCTGATAGATGCTCTGTCAGGTCTAGTGATGCACACTAAGTGAGGTCATGGGGAGCTTAACCCTGAGGCACAAACACACAAACATACCATATGTTAGTGTGTGTGAGAGAGATGTGAAGACAATAATGTGAGAAGAACACCAACAACCAGCAAGAGTTTTGTACCCATGAAAACTCTGCTCACCACACACTGAACATGTGCTGCCATTATACTGTATATTTAATATTCATACTATTTACAATATACATTACTGCAATGTACTGTTTTGCTAACAATGTACTGTTCTGCAAGGCAGAATGAGAAAACAAGTTTTTAACATGTAATATAAATCCTTCTGGTTTTGGTCGTGTTAAGTAGTGGTGGGATGTTTCTGTACTCAAGGTTGAGGTGCTTGTACTTTACTTGAGTATTTTGCTTTCATGCCACCTTTGTCACTGCAATTACAAGGGAATTACTGTGCATTTTACTCCCCTACGCTTATTTTAGGAAGGTTTGCACAAGTTTTTACAGTCAGTACTTTTACTTAGGTAAAGGATCTCTGCCACCGAGGTCCAGTGTCAGTGTCAAGCTTTGCAAAGCAGCACTGACCTCCAGCAAGGCATATACTGATATATGTTGCCCTGTAGGTCCAAAACTGTGAATCATATTATTCTTTTGGTTAGAAAAGTGCCTAAACAGTATGCTGTGAATAATTCATCATGTATTACTCAGTATACAGTGTGTATGTGAGAAACAGCTAAGGTCTAGAAGTGAAGTTTTGAGATCATAAATCAAATACTAAAACACTTCTTTATTTAACTGTAACTGTATCAGAGGTCTTTACTAGTACCTTTACTAGTAACTGTTCAGTGACAAAACAGCAGCTCAACATGTTTTTGTCTTAGCCAGTTTTTCATAAAAGAAACATTGATGAGTCAAAAACTGTTGGTCCAGCAGGACGTATGAGACTGAGCCAACTATCAGTGAACGAACATCCAGCTCTGGTCTGTCCAGTTTACACACTGCAGACATAAAGAAGACAACAGGACAGACTGAACTAGATCTGACCCTGGGACAGTTTGATTTGTTACCGTGTCAGTTTGCTGAAACACCCTTCATTTATACTGATGTGTTATACAATCCGATAGGGTGAAGGTGCTGCTGGGTTAAAGCCTAATAGAACACAAAGAAACCTGAGGAAGAGCAGCAGAGGAGGGATCTCTCTACCAGGATGGACAGACAGGAAATGGATGTTATTTGTTCAGTGTATGTGGGGTTTGTTCTGGCTTTTATGTAGTGTTTAATAATTTTGTGGTGCAATTAATTTCGATTATCCATCCATCCATCCATTATCTACCGCTTATCCTCATAGGGTTAATTTCGATTATCATTCTTTTTATTTATTTTACTCCTTTTTAAAAATCAGTGATCAGTGTAATTTAGTTATTCTATTTTATTTTCTTGCATCCTAAGTCTTGTCAGTCACTTGTAAATCACAATAATTTGTTGACTGATTGAGAGCAGTATCAGTCTACTAATAGTACAATAGCACAGAGAGCAGTACCAGCGGTATTAGTATTAGTGAAAGTCACAGTAATAATAACAATTTAGTGGTAATAGTGTTGTAGTAGTAGTAGCAGTAATAGTAAAAGTACTGCAGTAGTATCGGTAGTAGTAGTCCTGTAGTAGCGCTATATGTGGTACTGTAATACTATCGTAGGTAGTATAATAATACTAGTCCTGTAGAACTAATACAGACATTACAAATAGAAGTATTGATACTGCAGTGCTTGTTGTGCTGCTACTATCCATCTTCTCCCTCTTATCCTCTCATAGGGTCATGGGGGGGCTGGAGTCTATCCCAGCTGTCTTAGGGTGAAAGGCAGGGTACACCCTGGACAAGTGTCCAGTTCATCACAGGAGACATAGAGACAGACAACCATTCACACTCACATTCACACCTACAGTCAGTTTAAATTAACCAATTAACCTAATCCCCATGCATGTTTTTGGATGGTGGGAGGAAGCTGGAGTACCAGAGAGAACCCACACAGACACAGGGAGAACATGCAAACTCCACACAGAAAGGCCCCGGGCCGGGAATCGAACCCCATACCTTCTTGCTGTGAGGCGACAGTGCTAACCACTACACCACCGTGCCGCCCTGCTACTGCTAGTGTAATAGTAATAATATATACAGAAGGTTAGCAATGAGTTTAAATGAGTTACAGTAGGAGTACTGCAGTAGTACAATAGTAGTATTGTGTCATGTCATGCAGCTCACAGACATGGATCAGAGTCAGTCTTCATTGCAGGCCTTTCCTCTGAACATGTGTTGTGCAGATATATTTCAACACAGTTATGTAACACCGATCTCTCTCTCTCTCTCTCTCTCTCTCTCTCTCTCTCTCTCATATGACATGATCTTAATAATGTCTGGTTGCATAATTTAGGAGTTGGTCCAAAGTCTGAAGTTAATGTGTGTTTTACAGTTGAGGTTTTCATTTACTAAAATCAGCTTGTTAAACACCATGTATTTTAATTTTGAATGAAGTATAAAACATGCTGGTTTTAATGTGTTAGATTCGACATCATCACATCCTCACACCACGGGACAGAGCTTGAGACGAGGTGGTACTGCAGGTCGTAGTCAGTCGGCAGCTTGCAAGTAACAACGTGAGCTCTAGCTCTAACAATCCCTAAATCTAGAGAGCTTCAGACATAAACTGCTCCCCCAAATGATCCTGAATATTAACAACAAACATGGCTATTGTTAGTACTTAGAGCCATCAAGCTCACAGCTTGTGAAAGACTCACAAGCAACAGATCGATTGTTGTCAGGAAGTCATCACTTGCTTTTGAAAACAAGTTGTTTTTGAATAGGAGTTAATGTCGCATTACTAGTTTATAATTAAATACATATTAGTTCATTATCATCTAACAGTTGTTTGAATTAAGTAATTATGGGCTACTACGTAATATTAAATGAGGAGTTACTTGAGAAATGTTCAATAACTAATGGTTTAATAACAGTTATCTCTTTTTCTGTGCCAAGTGTTAAAGATCATAGTAGTATGATACAACATGATACGATACATGATGCAATACGATAGGATACACAATACAATACATAATCCATCCATCCATCCATTTTCTACCGCTTATCCTCTCATAGGGTCATGGGGGGCTGGAGTCTATCCCAGCTGTCTTAGGGTGAAAGGCAGGGTACACCCTGGACAAGTCTCCAGTTCATCACAGGACACATAGAGACAGACAACCACTCACACTCACATTCACACCTACGGTCAATTTAAATTAACCAGTTAACCTAATCCCCATGCATGTTTTTGGATGGTGGGAGGAAGCCAGAGTACCAGAGAGAACCCACACAGACATGAGGAGAACATGCAAACTCCATTGAACCCAGTACCTTCTTGCTGTGAGGCGACAGTGCTAACCACTACACCACCGTGCCGCCCACGATACATAATATGATACACAATACAATACGATACATAATATGATACACAATACAATACGATACATAATATGATACACAATACAATACGATACATAATATGATACACAATACAATACGTAATAACATACATAATATGATACAAAATACGATACATGGTATCATACACAATACAATACACAATACGATTCATAATATGATACACAATACAATACAATACATAATATGATACACAATACAATACGATTCATAATATGATACACAATACAATACGATACATAATATGATACACAATACAATACAATACATAATATGATACACAATACAATACGATACATAATATGATACACAATACAATACGATACATAATATGATACACAATACAATACGATACATAATATGATACACAATACAATACAATACATAATATGATACACAATACAATACGATACATAATATGATACAAAATACAATACATGGTATCATACACAATACAATACGATACATAATATGATACACAAAATACAATACATACATGGTATCATACACAATACAATACGATACATAATATGATACACAATACAATACGATACATAATATGATACACAATACAATACGATACATAATATGATACACAATACAATACGTAATAACATACATAATATGATACACAATACAATACGATACATAATATCATACACAATACAATACGATACATAATATGATACACAATACAATACAATACATAATATGATACACAATACAATACAATACATAATATGATACACAATACAATACGTAATAACATAATATGATACACAATACAATACGATACATAATATGATACAAAATATGATACATGGTATCATACACAATACAATACACAATACGATTCATAATATGATACACAATATGATATATAATATGATACACAATACAATACGATTCATAATATTATACACAATACAATGATACATAATATGAGACAATACGATTCATAATATTATACACAATATGATATATAATATGAGACAATACGATTCATAATATGATACACAATATGATATATAATATGAGACAATACGATTCATAATATTATACACAATATGATATATAATATGAGACAATACGATTCATAATATTATACACAATATGATATATAATATGAGACAATACGATTCATAATATTATACACAATATGATACATAATATGAGACAATACGATTCATAATATTATACACAATATGATACATAATATGAGACAATACGATTCATAATATTATACACAATATGATACATAATATGAGACACATTTTCAGTATTTTTAAATTATCAATGGCTCCTGTCATGTGAAAAATGATTTCTGTGATGACCAACAAAGAATCAACACAAATGTGATATCTCAGGAACATCTGGAGGGTATTTCACCAGGATTTAGCATTCAGGGCCATCTATTAGCAGAAATGGAATATAATATTTATAATTATGTTTTTATTGGAGTATAATCATTATTAATCAATTGCCCTGGAATCAGCCATTTATCTACTTGAAGACAGTCGCCATGTTTCTACAGTCTGATTTGGGCCATATTTTTGGTCATAAGAACTCATCTGATAAATATGACAATTTCACACAAAGCTAATGAAGTGAGGACATTTTGGACGGACAAGGCTGTAAACTGCAACTTCACTGAGCAACCAACCACAAGGCAATAATTCTGTGGTACAAGAAGATGACGTCTGAGTCCTGTCTACAAAGCTCTGATTGGCTTAGGTGTTTTTACTGCCAGGAAAACAGCCATCCATGAGCGCAATGCCAGACGTGACTCAAGAGGTCTGCAATGAGGGTAAACTGAGGCTTCAGGCTGGAGTGTCTTTACTGACTGTTGACCATTGACTGTGACGGCAGGCAATGGGTGACAGTCTGAATGATTTCATCCCTCTAAAACAACCAAACTGACTTCTAGTCACATCAAACCTTCTACAGATTTGACCTGACACTAAAACTCTACTATCTGGAGAACAAAGACAAGACATTTAGGATGTGTTAATGTGGACTGAGGCCACATCCATCCACCCTGGATACTCTTGACTTCTCTCTCAGCCATAAATCAAAGGTTTATGACAATGCCAAGACAACTGTGGATCAAGCAGTGATTCAATTTTTGCACATTGCCCTTTGTTAAGGGCTTTTTGTGGAAATTTTGTTTGATAATGGACACAAAGTTTATGTCTTACCTTACAGAAAGTTTCAACAGAAGGCCAGGACACTGGCTATAGATAGGTCCATTCACATTTCGGCCACCACAGTTATTTTACACGCTTGCTGAAAGTTCACTTCTAGATGAGATCCTTCACTCTGCACCTTTAATGAATGACAAGGCATTTTTAATTTTATTTTATGTTCTTCAACAGGCGTGCAGATTGTTGTGTATTTTTCCCAGAACCTTTGCCACCAGTTTGTTGCATTTGTTGTGGCTCAGACTAAATGTGAAGTATCTTTGAGCCCAAGACAGGAACTAATGGGCATATGTTTTTTCCCACTGCACACAAATAACTCCCTGCAGATATGACAGGAATAGCCACGTGATGATGAGACGAGGAGTAGCAGGTTGTTAATTCAGGCACATGCATTCATTTCATGCTACCATTTATTTTACTGCTGATACACTTTCATTGTTCTTCTGTGTTTTTCTTATTCTCTCAACACAATAGCTTTCTGATCTGTTGCTACTACTGTATACACTACTGTAAATGTTTCAACATCTCTGGTTGTCAACACTACCCAACCCCAGCTAACCCCACCCTAATGCTCACTGAGGACATGACCTTGGTGTCCTCAGCTCCACTTGTGACTGTATTTTATTACCAAATTCAAAATTCTCCAAGATGAATATCTGATGAACTGCTGCTGTAGTACATTTTGATTAGGATGATTAACAAAGGTGTCTAATTATTGATCAGCTTCTAAATTAGTCATTTTTCTGACTAATTCCTGGTGAGATCTGACACGAACAGCAGTGACACTCACTAGGAAACAAGATTCAGGTTATAAACAAGAACACAATAAATGGGGGGGACAACATGGAGCTCACTGCAACATGTTATCACTTGTGATAAATACGAGACACTGAATCCTGCAAAACGAGCTGATTATCATCATGCACAGCGTGTAAAAGCAACAGCACAATGAGATGGAGCTCAGGCCTGAACATGCTGCACAGAGAAAACAGCCTCCAATGGATTCCTGGTCATCAGTGGTGGAACTAAGAATATTTACTCAAGTACTGAAGTAAAACTTTGAGGTACTCTACTGGAGTAATTCCTTCTAAGACAATGCTGTGGCTCAGCAATAAAGCAAAGACACAGATTATTAAAACAATATCAATAACAAAAGGCAGATTTGGGCAATGTTGTAAAGTAGCGTGGGATCATGGGAGTTGCAGTCTTCATTGGTAAACAGCCACTGCAAGCGATTCAGGCAGAAACCACGTACATGGACAAGGATTCATATTGTACCATGGTAAACCCATGTACGTCCTCTCCCCGAAAGAAACACTGCTCCTGACCTGAATAAAGATCAGCCATATTCATATATTTATTCTGTAACATGATGATGTCACAAAGTAATACACTGCTTTGCAGGCCAGGAATCTGAATAGTGATTTGATGGATCAGTCAGAGCAAACTAGGCTTTGTTTGTTGATCTTATTATTTTATAAGCTCATCAGTGTTTTCTAACAGAAGCTGTCAGATAGATGTAGTTAAAAATCAGAATAAAAAGTAACAAAAGTCAGTTTTGCTGAAAGAAATGGGTGAAAGTATTCATACAAGCTGCAGCCTGATGCAAAGTGAAGCTCCTGCCAGCCGTATATGAGTGCTCAACAAATAACAGATCCCTTAGTTCCACTTCAACTTTTCACGGGAAAACAAAACCGCTCGACTCGCCTTATTTGACCTGAAACGCGCTGCCAGCTGTGCCATAGGTCTGAGCTGCTCACGTGGCCGACGCACTGTATATATAACATGAGGTTTCATTCACAGCTCTGGCAGGCAGCCAGCTCGTCCTCAGGAAACCCCACATCCTGCTGCTGACATCAGGCCGTTTATCGTGCGCTCTGAGCAGGGCCGACTGTGTGGGTTTTGCAGACGCTGAAAGAATGGAACAAACAGACTTGATCCTGAGCTCCATTAAACAGACAGGACTGGTTTTCACAGCAGCTCTTACTTTGTCACTTGTTTTGACCTGGGTGTGTTATCCAAACACACATTTATTCATAAGCTAATGTGTTTGTGCTGCAACGTAAAAAATGGACAAAAAATGTTGCTGACATGTTGCTTGTTGATCTTGAGTGATAAAAAGATGAAGAAAACTGTTTCTTCATGTGTCGTTGAACTCCACTGATTTCACACAGTCAGTGGTAGAGGTAGAGGTAGACTCTTTTCTGGGAATTTTCAAATGGAAACACCCTCAACATTAGCAAAAATCGGTGGCTTAACATACAGTAAGCTAATCAGTAGGTTATGAATAATGTGAACGCTACCACTCATTCAAGTGTAACACAGTATTTCCACCACTTTGCCCTACCACTCCCAACAAGGAACTGAAGCTGTTATCTATGGTTCCTTCAAAGTCACCAGACTCCTTTGACAAAAACAGTAATTATAAATCATTTTGCAGTTTTCAGTCATAGTTATAAACTCTCTGTTAATCTCCCTGCACTTTGCAATTCATTTGCCAAAGACAAATCACACAAGACCAAGAACAAAAATAATTTGACTAATAGCATTATTTTCTGTAGCTAGATATGATCAATAATATTGTTATTATTCACCACCGCTGTCCTACATTAACAGTACTGCTGATTGCCAAAATATTTTTTATATCTCTGTAATGGTTAATCCACTAGTGTGTGCAAGCTCTTAAATCAAAATGATATACTGTATTTAATACTAAAATATAATTATTGGTGGTGTTTTTAAATTTTCATATTTACTGTTTTACAAAAAAAAAAAAAAAACAGAAAAAAATAGCAAAGTGGTTGTTTGTTATTCTGGATTCATTTCTGACTCAGTGAATTCCAGTGTTCTGGCTCAAATTAGGTCTAAAAAGGTGAATTCAGTTTAAATTCCTCACTCCTGTTCAAAATGGTGAAGCGTAGTGAACTCAGTGAGGAAGAAAGAGTCCAGTTAAAGTGAAGGAGATGATGCTGAGACTAACAGGACAGATGCTTAAATTGCAATTTAATGTTTGGATTTGAATACATAAAGAAGATCATTACAGAATGATATAAAACCCCCAAAAAGTGCTGCACTGAGGCACATCTTTGAGCACCACGGAAGGATGTTCAACATCTGTTTGTTGTTAATATTACTCAGTTAGTTCTTACTTATCTTTAAGCTGCACTGCATGTTTGACAATGACACTGACTGATAAATGTCTGTAATATGAGAAGAGGTCACTGGCAGTGATGAAACCACAAAGAATAACACAATTAAGTGGTTGGAAACTGTAGTTTGTCTGACACCTAGTGGACAAAAACCAATACACATACACATATGTATATATACACACATACAGTATATACATATACTGTATATATACACACACACATATAACCGCCGGTTCCAACCAATGAATACAGAATATCATGTGTGAAGCTGAACACTGGAGCCTTGAAGAAGATGGACTAGAGCAGTAGAAGAGCACACCTGGATCCACTCCTGTCAGCTAAGAACAGCAAACTGAGGCTACAGTTCACACAGGATCACCACAACTGGACAAGAGAAGATGGAGAAACGGTGTCTGGTCTGACCAGTCTCCATTTCAGCTGAACATTCAGATGGTAGATGGTCAGAGTTTGGAGTAAACACCATGAAAGCATGGATCCATCCTGCCTTGTATCAATGGTTCAGGCTGCTGCTGGTGTACTGGTGGAGGATATTTTCTTTAGTACCAACTGAGCATGGTTTAAACGCTGCAGCCTACCTGAGTATTGTTGCTGACCATGTCCATCCCTTTATGAACCATCTTCTGATGGCTACTTCCTGCAGGATAATGCTCCATGTCACTACAGTCGCGGGGTGCATCAGGGATGGACAGGAGGGGGAGTACAGGGGCTCTGTGGAAGACTTTGTGGTTTAGTGCAGGGCAGACCATCTGCAGACCATCTGCAGCTGAAGACCTCCAAGATCAAGGAGATGGTGGTGGATTTTCAGAGGTCCAGACCACATCAGCAGCTCTCCAGTGAGGGATGGGATGTGGAGGTGGTCAGGATCTACAGATTCCTTTGAACTCTACTTCCTGAGGAGGCTGGGCTCTTTTAACATCTGTCAGAAACTCCTGTTGATGTTTTTTGCAGCATCTATCTGTCTATCTATCTATCTATCTATCTGTCTGTCTGTCTGTCTGTCTATCTATCCGTCCGTCCGTCCGTCCATCCATCTATCTATCTATCTATCTATCTATCTATCTATCTATCTATCTATCTATCTATCTATCTGTCTGTCTGTCTGTCTGTCTGTCTGTCTATCTATCTATCTGTCTGTCTGTCTGTCTTCATATGTACTTAATCAATAAAGTTGGTTCTGAAAAGCAGTAATATATTTGATACTACCATGTTGATATTAAACCAGCATATTTCTGTTTTGACTATGACTGCTTTTCTTTTGTTTCCTGAGAGGTTCACAAAACGAGAAATCATATTCCATCTTTTCACATGAAACTCAGTAGCACAAGCTCCAAACCTGTTATCGCCCTAATTTGAGCGCACACACACACACACACACACACACATACACACACACACAGAGAGTTGTCACAAGATGTCTACAGTGTGTATCAGGCCACAGGAAGCGCTGTTATGTAACTTGAAGCCTGCTGCAGTCCTTCAAGGAATCATCCCTTCAGCTATTCCTGGAAAGATTCTGGTTCCAGCACAGTGAAGACAGCCACAGATGTGTGCACAGTTGCACTTTAAGGGCTTTTCATATATATATATATATATATATATATATATATATATATATATATATATATATATATATATATATATATATATATATCTGTTCACTGATTTTACATCAGTAAACAGGTCATTGAGACTGACCCAACACACACACACGCACACGCACACACACTATCCAATAGGAAGCTCTGAAATCCCCTGATGTTTCCACACTGTAGAAACGATGCTGCCTCGCATGTACAGACATGTGAGCGGCCGCATCTGTGCAGTGTGTCATTCTCCAGAAACACCACCAGCACACACACACACACACACACAGGTCATTCACAACGCAGCTTCTCATACCATGTCAGGTTTTATTTAGACTGAAGTGTGTTTGTCTGCAGGAGCATCGTCATTCATTGAGTACAGACTGAATATATGTTTCTATCTCCTCCACACACAAACAAACCATGAGGTGTGGAGAAGAATGAGCGTCCAGGTGGGACCTGAGCAGACAACAGAAAACACATCAAATCAGTTGGTTCACTTTATGTTCAGTTTATGCATGAAAGCCTTTTTACACCTTGATAAATTATAAGCCAGACATTATTGTGGCATGAAAAGTCCACCAACAATAAATGTATTAAGTATCATGTGTGTATCAAATCTCAAATAATCTTATTCCTCTGCATCAACAAACACATTTCCTCCTGTTTGAGTTAGGTTTGTGAAAATTATAGTGATCAGTTGTTTTTGTGGCTCTATGGGTGTTGATCAGTCAGTCCGTGCACCACTCTAAAATGTCTCATCAACTACTGGATAGATTGCTACAAATTTAGGTGCTGAAATGAATTGTAATCATTAATTAATAGGTGACCTTTGACTTTTTATCAGGCTCAAAGCAGCGGATAAGTTACAAACACAACACAGACACATTATCACCTTTAAAGTTGATGTGATGAACTTGTCAACAGTTATAACAGTAATATATTCTTACCGCCATTTTGTATCACATTAGAAAAGCTGTATGGAAAACAGCACAATCACTAAAAGCCCCTGACTGTGACAAGATGTTCTTCTTTTTCAAAACAATATGTTCAGCTGCTGTCTAAAATGTGTCATTTCATGGGGTTTGTTGGCAAAACAAAAAACATAGACTGGCCTTTAAAGGAATAGTCAGCACAAAAAAAGGAAAAATGAGCAGAAAGGGACCACATTGAATGGGAAAATAATGTGTGAGTTGAGTAAAAAGTCAGTGACTGTGTGTGTGTGCTGATGGGTGAAATCATACCTGACTGATTCCCTCCACTCTTTGGTGCTGTGGTGGCCGACTCTAAAGAAACAAACACAACCTGTTACCTGACAGCATCACAGCTCATTCATGCTCTTTAATGTCTGCTCACCTGACTTCCTCACCAGCTCCACGCTGGAATCTGAGAACTCATCTCGTTTGCTCACAGAACAAATGTGAACTCCAAAGTCCTCCATGCTGACACGCTGGATGGTGAGGGTGATGCTACCAGGGCTGTAGGTGATGGTGTAGCCTGTGGTGCAGTTCTGGTACACTTTGTGTTTGATGTAGTGACACAGCAGCTCGTTGTTTGGGCTCCTCCACTGAACAGACAGCTGGGAGATGTGTGTGTGCTCCTCATAGTGGTAAGAGCACTGCAGGGTGACCTCCTGACCGGGCTGACAGAGCACCTTCACCACACCACCTGCCAAAAGAAGAGGCGTCCATCCACTCAGACTATATATATATATATATATATATATATATATATATATATATATATATATATATATGGAGTTCTGTTGTTGCAGACCCCTGCACAGACGCGGTGACGCACCTCAGCGGTTGGTCCGCGCTGCCGTCACCATCTGTCTAACGACGATGCAGCTTTTGTGTTAAAAACATCCAAGGTTGGACTAATATCGACTAATCAACTTGAACATTGTTCTCTGTGGCTGCTCTGACGTTCACGTGTTGCTGATCGAGGCTTCCTGAGCAGTTTAGGAGCTTAAACAGTCACCAAATATCCACTTCTACAGTCTCCAACTGGAGGTGACGCAGCGCCCTGACGCACAAGTATAGTGGAGCAGAGCTGTGTTGTTCAAACTGTTGAAGGAGTTTAATAACCACGTTCAGTGCAGATATATTCCATAAAAACACGGAGCTTATTAGAGCTAATGTGGTGTCGCTCTGATTTTAGCATATGTTTATGAAAGGAACATCTCTTTCTCTTTTCCTTTACATCCACCTCACGTTACAAATTAATACTTTAACAATTTAACAATGCTCTTTGATGGATTATTTGTTTGCTGAATTACAGAAGACGCTTAAACAGAACCAGAAAAGATGGTTAATTTTAGCAGCATGTTTCATCGTTAGGTACGACTGTGTTGTTGGTTTCCTTGATTTTTTGAACGGAGTTCTGCTTCATGACCTGCCAGCACGTCTCTGGAAACGCATTTCAGGCAGTTTGTCCAAGTAGAGTTACCGTCACGCTACTTTTGACGGCCCTACTTTGAGCTAAATAAAAGGAAACTGAAATAAGCTAAAATTTGCAATTATCCTCAACTTCTTTTTAAATAAAAAAAATATGCCTCACGCCTCCTTGCAACGCCGTATACAAAAAAACGTTGCATCCCCCCTCCCCACAAGCGCCCCCTGTCATGCCCCTGCGCCCCCAGTTTGGGAACCACTGCTTTAAACACTCAAGTGAACAAACAATGAGTGAGTTTTTTACATTTTACAATTACAAAATGAAGCCAACTGATTATTGTGTCACTATAGGAAGTGAAAATGAGAAAAAAAGTTTGAGATGAGAGTTTGAATGTTGAATCTTACATCCGGTGACAGCACTTTAGCATTTAGTATCAATGGTGTGAGATATGTAATCAATAAGGACATCAGGTGATACAGCTATCAAAATAACTATACATTGAATCATTAAACATACCTTCTCCAACCAAGTGTGACAGAACCAGTCCGAGGTACAGTACAACGGTCCCAGTGTGCTCCAGAGGTGCTCTCCACATCTGGTGATGGAATAACTTCACAGCTTCAAATACTTGAGTGCATGAAAATAATTCAGGAACAGTGAGATCCTGCAGCACAGAGTTCAGAAAGGACAACTGCCTCACATCACTTTTGCTTTCACAGATCAGCTTACAAGCCATGACATAAGCATGGATGTACTGAATCTGTGGTTACCAGGAACCACAAGACTCACTGATATGTGATCCCAGGTTTTGTTTTTTGTTTGAAGGGTCTGCAGCATTTTGAGAAAACACTAACTGACCTATCAGCCTCATACATCCTTCATCACAGGTTATCTGACAGCATGAGTTAACAAAAGCAGCCTACATGTACACCACAACATGGCCGAATCATGCTCAATTAACAATGAGCAGAACAAGAGAAGGTCAGCTTCTAAAGGATACTGGAGCCCAAACTTTCACAATAAAAGCACAAAGTGCTACAAAACCATTCACAAATATGCATCCACAGCAAAACCTCATGATTTAACACTGCATATAACTTTTTTAGTGGTCAAATGGTCAAAGTCCTTTCAGTAAATTAGGTTAGTTCATTTTATACTATTTTATATGACTATTTATACTACTATCATGGATATATGATGGTTGGAGGTAGGTACTGATATCTACCTACAACCATGATCATGATTTGCTCCTTATGTGATGGCTGAGGTCTAAGCCCATCCAACAGTGCAAAGAGTGCTAAAACTCAGACTTGTCATGTCATAGGGTGCTCAATAGAAAATGGAGCTGTCTAATATCATATTGCAGTACATGCTCAATGTGTGCCGTTCAACATACTTTGTGTAAATAAACTTTTGCAGCAGATACAGGATGTCCCAGAGGAGCTGAGAGCTGATGACTAAACTTCTTCATCCAGTTAAAGTATAGAAGTAACCACAGTGCTGACGCATGCACAAAGGGGATATGATGCCATTGACAGGCGATCAAATGAAACCCTGCACCTTCGTTAAAATTACAAAGTTCTTCTGCTTGAAAAAGAAGTTGGAAACATGTTAACGGACATTTTGACATGGAAAATTGACAAATTATACCTTTAATAAACTTAGCTGATGAGGCTGAATAAAACTCTTTGATGAAGAATTAAAACGCTAAATTCACAGAAATCAGTTTAATATCAATCAGTGCCATTTATACAAACCAACTGGAGTCTTCAAAACACACAGAGAGTAAAATGTTATTTTATAGAACTACTGATGACATTATGACACTGTGCACAAAGAGGAATAAAACACACACACACACACACACTGAGTCATTCTTACTTATATATAAACACAGGCACTCATTCACATTCAGTTTCATTTTTTGAAGTTGATTTACTTTACAGGTGCTCGATGACAAGCTTAAATACTAAATACTTATTATCTTAATACTTTACACTGAACCCTGCATGAGTGAACAAACTCTTGTAATAGTTTGTGACAATGAGCCTCAGACAAAAACCTCTGACAATCTGTAGACCATGCGATTCATCGAGAAAATAATCCGCTAATCACAGTCGATAATCAAAATAATTATTAACTGTAGCCCTCTCATCTATATTTTGTGCCATCTGTGTGGTTGGTTTTACTCAGGCTAAATATTACATGCCACCATTTTTCATTGATTTACTGGAATATATCATCGTCTTCTGTGAATTAAGTATGTTAATCAATTCAAAATAAATATGTAAAATCGAAATATAGGTGTGCACTTTCAAGTGAGGTGTGACATTGTGATATTGGCAGAAAAGCTGTTCCAGTAGCTCTCTCTCCCTCTTCTGGTCAGTTTAACATTACATGTTAAGGACTATACTCTCTGGGCATTGTCACCTCACAGCAAGAAGGTACTGGGTTTGATTCCCGGCCCGGGGTCTTTCTGTGTGGAGTTTGCATGTTCTCCCTGTGTCTGCGTGGGTTCTCTCTGGTACTCCGGCTTCCTCCCACCATCCAAAAACATGCATGGGGATTAGATTAATTGTCTAATTTAAATTGACCGTAGGTGTGAATGTGAGTGTGAGTGGTTGTCTGTCTCTATGTGTCCTGTGATGAACTGGAGACTTGTCCAGGGTGTACCCTGCCTTTCACCCTAAGACAGCTGGGATAGGCTCCTGTGACCCTATGAGCATAAGCAGTAGATGATGGATGGATGGACTATACTCTCTCATCTGTGGCTGCCATCTCTACACCTCTAACTCATCGAGCTCGGTCCTGTTAAAACAACACAATGAGGCTGTGTTGCTTCTGGGCACATCATGTACAGGATTTTATAACTCTGGAAAGTCATTAAGGTGGACACTTTTAACTACTATTTTGGTTTTAACATGTCAGATGTCGCTCCTTTATTTGTGCCTTGGTACAGACCTGCTCCAGCGACACACTGCAGATGTTTTACCGTTTTCAGAACATTCAGAACTGAAACATTTGTTCTGTGTTAGTCTGCTGATAAAAGCAGTAGACTTGAAGCTGCACAGTGTGAAAGGATTTTTCGGTTTGCATGGTACTGTTTTTGTAAATGTACAGGTGGCCTATAAACCTATTTGGAGGCATTGATAATTACTCAATAACAGTTCACACAAGTGATTAACAACAAAACTTAGGACAGCTGTGTCAATCCAACATGGAAAAAAATCCTCACAGTAAAAAGAGAAAGAACAAAATGTTATTGCATGAGGCCCAACCTGTTCTTATTTCCACTGTTAATTCACATGGTTGCTGCAGTTAACTAACGTGTGCTGGTTGTACCTGGACTGTGCTGTGCAGACTCTCTGAAAATCAACCATCATGGTCAAATCAAGGTTAGAATCAAGCTCTGTAGTGTTTCCAGCTTCAGCTTCTGGCCACTTACACATCAGTTTGTGCTCAGTGTTTTGCTTGAAGAGCCTGTAGCACCCGTGTTAATCCTTTACTTTTGAGAAAACACTGCAGATTACATCCTGTGTGTGTGTGTGTCTATTGTGCCTAAAGCAGTACCTCAAATGCCCCCCATGCTGTGAAGTACAAAATGATGTCACAAAACCAATGAGACACTATCACTGTACAAATACATGTCATATTTTACAGCTTTTATCTTCCTGCTGCTTGTGCCAGTGTGGCAGCTGGTGATGACGTGTGGACGCAGCTAGTGGATGCCTCTGAACAAACACATGGCAAACACCATGGCGAAGAGCTGCAGAGAGAGCGACACACCAGACTGATGTCAGTGAATTATCCTTCAGGGAGATGCTTTCACTCAGTGCTGTAGATATGCATTCTGCAGAGGACGGTACTGAAATCTCTGCAAATAGATGAATACACTTGGGAGTGAACTTAAAGGGATAGTCAGGTGTTTTTAAGTGTGGTTGTACAAGGATCTGCTCTATAGTCAGTGTACTGTATTACCTACAGTACATGATTGTCACAGTTGATACTCCTTCTCTCTCTCTTTCTGACTGTTTTCTACTGAAGGTAACATACTGACTATGACTTCAGACTTGAATAACAGGCTTTTTAATTTCTGTGTGCAGAATATCAGCCTCCCCAGTGATTAGTGAGTAAATCTCCTTTGCTCGTTTTTATGCATTAAAAGAGGTTCATCTGATTATCTGATTAATATTGCTGTTTTTAAATCACAGGACGCTTGTTTTCTTGTTAAATGAATCTGCATTACTGTCCTGAATTCCTCAAATGAAAAAAAGCAACAAGCAGTACATTATTGGGTATTTTGATATAAAGGAGTGACAAAGCACAGTGCATACTTCAATTGTCAGCACCACAATGGCCAGAGCTCCTGCTGTGTAAATGTACGTCTCAAAGTAGTCGACCATCGCAGAGTAACAGCCCTGCAGGAAGGAAACACACACACAGACATGAAGAAAACAGCCTGCTTATGGGAACACCTTTAACTATCCCGACTTTTTGTTTTTCATTATTTTTTTCCATGAGTTATGAAATAATGTTTTACAGAGGGCAAAATGTCAACTACCAATATCAATACTAATATTTAATATTTAGTCAATGTTGATGTCCTTCAGGACTATCATTACTACATAAAAAGCATTGTCTTCTAACAAAAAATATACATTTGTTGAACAGTAGATTCAATTACTTTCTAAAATTGACATAAAAAGCTAAATTGAATCTGATGTTTTGCCATTTATCTTACCAGATGACACATACAGTATTAAGACAGGGTCTGTGTATTGTTTAAGATTACTATAATACAATAATATAAACTTTTACATCCGATACAACCAAAAAAATTGCATTAACTGCGCTCTGTGATGCTAATCTGCCACCATCACAATCACGACCCTCTGAGTGAGACAGCCATAGCTAGCCTTAGAGCTAATCTCACTTTTTCCAACCTACCTATAATCAGTTTTGATGACCCAACATCATAATTATGTTTGAGGTGCATAAATAAGACAACAGCTACAACATGATGAAGTACGCTACGCTAGGTCACTAGCCAAGGCTTAGCTGAGCAGAGGAACTTCATCTCAGTCTTTTTACTCTGGGTGAATTCATGTGGTTTGATGTTATTAAGATCATTTTAAATCACATATTTATATCGTAGGTTTCATTTGTCAAATACACACATATCAAATGTCATTTTTACATTTTTCTATTTGAATGAATGAATGCTTTGCTTTGAGTGTCTGTCGGCAGATTTATGGGTTTTTTTTTATTTTATGGATGTATTATTGAGGTAACATAAATGTAATTAATGTGTAATTTATTTATGATGGATTGAAGCTGAATATTTTGTCAGATTTCAGAGTTATTGGACACATCACTACCAGTAAATATAGTAGCTCAACCTCTCAACCTGGACTAACACTCATGAATGATGATAATAATACAGCAGGACTTTCATTTTAAACTGCTGTGCCTCTACTCATTCTCTGCTGCATTCAAATGCGGGTTTTGTGATGACCTTGTTGTGTCTGAAGACCATGCTGCCGCTCACGCACTGCTCCACACCAACGTCTCCAGGGTAACCGTTCCTCTGGCAGCAGGCCTCAGGGACGGTCTTACTGGGGTTGAGGAGCCGGAAGAGGCTCTCCTCAAAGTCCTCTGGGCCGCTAACGCCACAGCAGTCGAACTGTACGGAGACACATGAGGGACAGACATGATGGACGGTCACCGTGGACTGACTGATAAGGTGGAACAAAAGAGGAATGGTAATGTGAAAGGGATGCTTCACCGTGGTCATGATGGCATTCCACGTGGACGTAAAGACGTCGGTGTTGTTGTGACCTTGGTAGTGACGTTTCAGCTCCCTGCTGAAGTACTCTCTGGTTAACTGGATGGAGACACAAACACAGTAAACAAGTGACCAGACGGCAGTCAATAAATGATGACATGAAGCAAAAACATAAAACAGCTGATCAAACATTGGTGTTAGTATGAATCTCAATTTAGGCACCTTGAAACTGTACAGCACTGTAGCATGGATCATTTCGATTGATGTTCGACCATATTAGACTGTTGAAATGAAGTATTATTTTATGCTAACTGTTGAGAAGAAATCAACAGACACAAATAGAAAATGTAGTAAAATAAACAACAAATGTATATTTTGGATGCTTTATTTACACTAGTCTGAAAGAACATGTTATGGAAGAAAAATCTGAGAATTGACCAGTTGATGAAAACAGTGTTTTTGCCTGTAGTGTCAATCATAATGATACATTTCCACTGCATGTGTGTATTTGATTTACATCCATCAAAGCTGACATTAAACATGTCTATAAATGTCAGTATGTGAGAGACCACAGAGAGAGTGTGAACAGGATTTAAGCTCAAACGTCTGCATGTCATCTGTCTGTGTGGCAGCTTTTTTTTTATGTATTAGGGAATTAAAAGCTGTAATGTAAACACTGATGATGCAACTTGATGGATTATTTAACAATATCTATTTTACCATCGTTTGAGGAATTCAATTTAATTTTTTCCATGAGATCATAATCCTTCTCCAATAAAGGATGGTTCCAGAAGAAAAGTGAATCCCATTAGTTGCAGTAGTGCAGTCACCCTCTCTAGGCTCTGCACTCATTCACTGTGAGCTCCTGGCGATGAACTGATCCAAAAAGTGCACTCACATGTTCCCTGAAGAGGAACGCCAGGATGGCAGCTGCCAGCTCAGCAAGGAAGATGAAGAGGATCAGCATGAAGAACTGGGACCAGAGAAGAAGTCACAGTGTTAATCAGGAAATAATATTCAGCTATACTGCAATAATTATGATAATACCCCGTGCAGGCTGTCTTAACAAATGCTGCATTATGACTCCAGACAGATGTGTTGTTATAGATTTAAGCAAAAAATACAGTATGCAATAACATTAACAGTACAGTAGCATACTGTCTGTGAATAATAAATGAGCTGTTTGGTGAAGTTGAATTAATAAACATGGACAGTAATAACCCCATACCAGTCTTGCAGATGTACACATTACATTCCTCTAGATGGCGTACTTCTACTGTTTTTACATTCTGCACTTAAATGTACTGTGAGAAAGATACACAAAGCATCTCTGTCAAAGTGCCCTTTCTAGTCTTTTGTGTCTATTGGTAGTTATGTTAAGTCTGAGGCTGTGATTGACTTTACAACAAGTGAGGAGTTTTTCTCTACTTGGAGGTAGACAGTGTCTGAGCATCAGACTGAAAATCAGAGGTCCTGCTCCATGCAATGGACACTGTGTGAGAAGATATGGCAGGAGATCAGTGTAGGGGATGTATGTTTCCTTGGCAGTATGAGTGACGTGTGATGTCAAACCTTGGAGGCTATTTTTACTGCTAAATCCATTTTTTTCAGTTTTATACACAATTATATTCTGAATAGAATAGAATTGCTTTATTGATCTAAACATCTAAACATTTTGACTTGCAGTGCTGACACAATGCCAAAGGGACGATGCATATTGGAGGCACTAACTATTTATATCCATCCATCCATTTTCTACCTCTTATCCTCACATAGGGGCTGGAGCCTATCCCAGCTGTTTTAGGGTGAAAGACAGGGTACACCCTGGACAAGTCTCCAGTTCATCACAGGACACATAGAGACAGACAACCACTCACACTCACATTCACACCTACGGTCAATTTAAATTAGCCAATTAACCTAATCCCCATGCATGTTTTTGGATGGTGGGAGGAAGCCAGAGTACCTGAGAGAACCCACACAGACACAGGGAGAACATGAAAACATGCCACCCCCTAACTATTTATATGAGAAAGGAATTTAGTTTTGACACATAAGTGAGAGATATGAACTTTTACAGGTGAACCATGGTGCTGAGCTGAACCATCCTGGTTATTTTGACAAAAGAGCGTTGAGAACATTGGGTCTGTTTGAAGAAATGAGCCAAAGCAACTGAGACGGCTCTTTGCATTCTGGAGGCACTGACTATTCATGTGGGAAGAAGTTTTGAGTGAACAGTTTTGGGAGACTTACGAGCTTTTGCAAGTGAACTATGGTGCTGAACTGTCAGACTGTTTTGCTAGAGTTTTGAGAATGTTATTTCTGTTTCAAGAAATGAGCCAAACCAATGGATGAAAAACTGTTATATACAGTATATCAACAGATGTGTTACTGCAATATTAACACTGCTATTGAAATAACCTGATTTATGTAGAAAGTACAATATGTCCTTATATTTTGTAAAAATAAAAAAATCCATTTTTTATATCTCTATTCCACTGTGAGCTTTTGAGACCAAGTCAAATTCCTTGTGTGTGCAGCTCACTTGGTTATAAAGCTCTTCTTGATTCTTGGTTGATGTGCAACGTATGAAATACTTCTGTTATCTTTATTACATCATTGTGTCCATTGTGTTCACTTATTTTGTATACATCCTCATGTTTGTTGCTTATTTAGACTTTTATACACTGTTAAGTGATCTATGTTAGTTAATAGTCACACACATATTGTTGAGGTACATTGTTTGCTTATTTTTCTTTGTTACCTGCTTATTGTGACATATGGTATCTCACTTATTTTAGACAGGCCCTTATTACAATGTTGATCTTTCCACTTTACTGCTGTAATGATACAAATTTCCTTGTTTGTGGGACTATGGATTATCTTCTGCTATTTTATCATACTGTATTATGGGATTCTAAGCACTGATGATCATGAGTAATATGAGTCAACATCTAATGTTGCTTTCTTTATAAAATGCCAGGTAGGGTGCGAATTCACTCCAAGGATCAAGTACTTTAACTGATAATAATACATCATAATGTATTTGTTGGTTATGTTTTCTATTAATAATCTAAATTCATAAAGTATCTAGTAACTGAAGTTCTGAAATAAATATAGTGCAGTAAAACTTAATACATCTGCCTGAATTATAGTGTATGTATAAAGTAGCACTAGCTAGTTAAAATTGTAAAGTACAGTATTTAATGAAAACAATATAATCAACTCTTGCTGTTACTAGGGTGATCACACAGGATGCTGTGTTTCACCTGTAGCAGTAAAAGCAGTAAACCTCTGATCTGCACATAAACTACTCACAAACAGCAGGAGACACTTGTTCTCTCGGATGGCTCCACAGCAGCCCAGGAAGCCCAGCAGGAACAGCATGCTGCCCATGGCCAGGATGACGTAGACCCCGGTGAACAGCACAGGGTTGGCTGCCACAATCTCCCTGAAGCCCATCGGGTCCACCAGCACCCAAACACCAACACCCAGCAGGAAGGAGCCACCCAGCTGGCAGAGACAGGGTTAACTATTCAGTCCGAGGGACATCGAGCTTCTCTAGACAGTGAGCTTCTCTGCAATAGTCCATTTCTGTGCTGTAAATTTCATAACGTTTATAAGTTGTACTTAAAGCTGTAGTCTGTCATTCTGTTCAGAAACACTTTTTGTTCTACTGGGTGAAATGGTCCTTCCACCCTGAGAGCAGTCAATACATGATGTGTTCAGAAAAAGGAAGGAAAAGAATCAGACCTCTGTGGCTGCAGGACTGTAAAAACTCTGACCAATCAACTGACACTAGGTCTGAATGCAAAGAACCAATCAGATGCCTTCATGTCTCGTCCTGCTCACGTCCCCCTCTGTCCCTCCCTCCTCCCTACTGTTTCTGTAAATATGCAGCACACTCCTCTGCAGAAATACAGAGTTATCAGGAGAATCTGTTCTGTAGGGAACAATGGAGAGAAAATGTAGCCAAAAATACCACTTCTAGGGATGGCGAAAACTAAACCGGCCACCGAGCCTCATTAGCCGGTTAATACCAGTTAACCGCTAAGTATAAAAAATGCTATTTGAAATAACAGTGATTTCGAGCTGCGTCTGCCGTCTGCAGTTTCATAACTCTGCTTTTCTCTCTGCCGCTCTGCCTCAGGTCTCTCTCACACACTCTGCCCTGCTGCCGTCACTTATCTTTAAATCCCCTACAGCGTGAAACATGGAGTCCCGCAAACGCTGTGCTGAGGAGCTTGTAAGCGGAGGACATTTGGCTCCACAGTTTGGAAATTGTTTGGGTGGTGATAGTGTGGAAAATAAAGGCATTCGTCTAGTGTTAGAGGCTCGTTTGAAACACTGCCGTGGCTCATTTATGAAAATGACAGCTGCAAAGAGACGCCGCTTGTTTTGTTTGAGGAGACGGCAGTGCTAATAATAATAAAGCAAGACATCATTACCTTATCTGTTTCCATTGATGATCCTGAAATGTAGAATTTCCAAATCTGAGCTCATGTATGCAGAACATTGCCTAACAGACTGCAGGAACAAATTGGGAGTTTGCCTTATGGTTTGTTCACTGGAAGTCAGAACTTGGAGCACAGATCAATGTAATCTCAAAGTTTAGTGCTGCCAGCGCTACCGGCCTTACAAGAAAACATTTAGCAGATAGCATGAATTCTATGTCTGGTTGGTGAGATTAATCTGACTTTCTGAGGTGGAGATCCGACTTCACGGGCTTCTGATTTAAATTCTGACCCAGAGCATGGAAATTCCAACATTCACATACAAGTGAATGCACCAAACACAAACACTGAGCTGGCATGCTGCTGCAGCGATTTTTATCTTTTTATTATTATTTTTACATAATATTTCCAACAGTGGCACATTTTCTGTGTTTAACAGCTGTTTGTGCATGGGTAAATGATATGATCAATATCAGGCACGCCTCTGATCAGGAGCCACTCCACTCATGTCATGTCCATTTTGACCATATTACACAGTCATAGTCTCCAGTGTCTGCATTATAAAGGTGCTCACAGACTCCAGCAGACTGAACGGAGCACAATCTGGATGTCCGTTAAGCTCAAAGCATCCATAGTGGAGCGCTCTGTCGCTAGTAGTTCCTTGTGAAATTTCTGTGAATTAAAAGATCCATGTCACATTTAAAGCGGATCAAAAATAGATGCCTAGCAAAGTTTGGTGTAACAACAGTGTGGAGTCCACATGGTAGTAAAATTTGAGCTTTGTGCACTCTGTGTCTGTTCCGTTTGAGTATGTTTGGGCCTTTAGCCCAATGCTAACATTAGCTTATCTGTGCCTGTAAACTGGTCTTTAGTGCCGCTTGTATTTAAGAGGTTATAGGATATAACACTTTCAAGTTTGAGGGGGTGTGGCTTTTAAGGAGAGGGTGGAGCTTAGAAGAGGCTGACAGGAGGTGCCACTTTCAAATCTTGCCAGCTCTCTAACATGACAGACTATAGCTTTAATATTTTAATGTTCTTGTAAGTCCCCTTAATGTGGTCCAGTTAAATGTTATAAATAGTCATTTGAGTCATGTTCTGCAGTAGCACTGTTAACAGTAACAAAACAGGCTCATTCATGTTTCATTCTGTATTGTTATACAGCTGGAAACAACAGGGAAAACAAATCAAAGTCAAAGAGAAGGCAGGGAACTCACGAAGATGAAGAAGTTGAAGATGAACATGAGGTACTTCATACAGCTGAGGCAGTCCCCCTCCATGGCTGAGCCTCCAGCTGAAACCTCCCCCTGCCCCTGCAACACACAATACAGTGATTTATAAACACTCAATATCCCTTTGTAAAAATTAGTACTGTAATCAGCACCATGAGGTGAGATGTGTCTGAGCTGAATTTGGTGATCATAATGTATAAGTTATTAAATATGATTTGCATAAAAAAAAACAATAATTCATAAAAAAAAATACATTTAATCACTTTTAGTCAGTGTTGTACTTTCAGCAGCATGAGGTGAGACGTGTCTGAATTTGATGATGCTACAGCAGATATAAGGGGAACCTTTTTCACTCTGATGTCTCACTTTATAGACGGTCTCCTCAATGGTCGGTGCTCATTAGGAGCAATATTTTCCATGGAGCACCAGGGAGGAATTGTTTCAGTAAAAACATGGTTGTAGCGCATCATGTGCCTCACCGCCCACTGCAGAAATGCATCGTTTGCATCTTTAGATCATACAGGATTTGAAGTATTGATCCAGGAAGTTCAAATCTGCCACAATCACTCTAACGGGTTTCACACCGAATGCGTAAAGTGCGGCGCGAGCGCATAGCCGGACCACCGTCTATGCCATAAACGCACCACTTTTGTTTTTGCTCCCATTTTTTATGAGATGAACTCAAAGATCTAAAACGTTTTCCACATACACAATATCACAATTTCTCTCAAATATTGCTCACAAACCAGTCTAAATCTGTCCGGTGAGTATGCTGGCCATGCAAGAACTGGGACGCTTTCAGCTTCCAAGAATTGTGTACAGATCCTTTGCAACATGGGGCCGTGCATTATCCTGCTGCAACATGAGGTGATGTTGTTGGATGTATGGCACAACAATGGGCCTCAGGATCTCGTCACCGTATCTCTGTGCATTCAAAATGCCATCAATATGCCTGCCTATACCATAACCCCACCGCCACCATGGGCCACTCGATCCACAACACTGACATCAGAAAACCGCTCACCCACACCACGCCACACACGCTGTCTGCCATCTGCCCTGAACAGTGTAAACCAGGATTCATCCATGAAGAGAACATCTCTCCAACGTGCCAGACGCCATCGAATGTGAGCATTTGCCCACTCAAGTCATTTACGACGACGAACTGGAGTCAGGTCGAGACCCCGATGAGGATGACGAGCATGCAGATGAGCTTCCCTGAGACGGTTTCTGACAGTTTGTGCAGAAATTCTTTGGTTATGCAAACCGATTGTTTCAGCAGCTGTCCGAGTGGCTGGTCTCAGACGATCGTGGAGGTGAACATGCTGGATGTGGAGGTCCTGGGCTGGTGTGGTTACACGTGGTCTGCAGTTGTGAGGCTGGTTGGATGTACTGCCAAATTCTCTGAAACGCCTTTGGAGACGGCTTATGGTAGAGAAATGAACATTCAATACACAAGCAACAGCTCTGGTTGACATTCCTGCTGTCAGCATGCCAACTGGACACTCACTCAAATCTTGCGACATCTGTGGCATTATGCTGTGTGATAAAACTGCACCTTTCAGAGTGGCATTTTATTGTGGGCAGTCTAAGGCACACCTGTGCACTAATCATGGTGTCTAATCAGCATCTTGATATGGCACACCTGTGAGGTGGGATGGATTATCTCAGCAAAGGAGAAGTGCTCACTATCACAGATTTAGACTGGTTTGTGAACAATATTTGAGAGAAATGGTGATATTGTGTGTGTGGAAAACGTTTTAGATCTTTGAGTTCATCTCATAAAAAATGGGAGCAAAAACAAGTGTTTTTATTTATGTTTATATTTTTGTTGAGTGTACATATACATTTATATATGTGTATATATACATATATATATATATATATATATATATATATATATATATATATATATATATATATATATATAGATGTGTATACATATACATATATATCAAACCCAGTACCTTCTAACTATCAATATTCCATTAACTGTTTTTGTTGGTGGTTGGTGGAGACCAACACAGAGTAAAAGAGAGATTACTGGACTTACATTCATCACAGCGTCACAAACACAAAGACTCCTAACGATTGATAATGGTGCTTTGTCTGCTGAATACATATGAGAAACTGTTTGCTAACACATTCACAAAGTGACCAAAAACATACAATTTGTTCAGTTACATATAAATATATAAATTAATATTTGATGATTAATATGATTAATCATAATCACAATTCAAGCCATATATGTTGGAACCAGTTTCTTAAATTTAATATTTTCAGATTTTCTCTGTTGTATATTTTTTGAAAATGATTGTTTTGGGATTGGCCAGTCAAAACTGGCAAATTTGGACATTTGGACACAATAACACTGAATTCTGGGATATTGTGAGTATCATTTTTTCCCACTTTTATGGACAAAACAATTACTTGGTGAATTCAGAAAATCATTGCTGATCAAAAAGTAAATAGGTCTGTACTCTAGCATTATGTTCTGTGAGCAGTCTGTGGCTGATATGAGCAAACATGAGAAACACACCATGACACGTCGTCAGTGACAGTTTTTGTCAGTCCTGAGGACGCGACACTGACAGCCTGTCCTTGTGGGACCATTAACACATGGAGTGACGTTGGCTGGAGTTGAGGAGGACATGCTGGGCCATCAGTAAGGGTGTGAAGAGGACCAACTGTGCACTTACGGTCCCTGATGGTGTTTACCAGTTAAAACTAACATGTGGCCACCTGGCATGCAGTTTAGATTCATAACTGCACATAAATAAAGAGCACAGCAACCGTGTGGGATCTCACTTGTCTTTTTATATTCTAGTGTTTAAATGTTCTTATTTCAGATTAGATAACAGCAAATACTGTGCTTTGTTTGATTTGAGGAAGTGCTGGATTAAACCACAGCAGGTGATCCAGTGTGTGTTGATGGTCACCCTGGCAACAGCGGGTCTCACTGACACATTTTTAAGCTCACTAAACATCTCAGTCTATGAATGAGGGGGTGATCCTCTGACTTTCCCTCTATTTGTTTTCAGTAAAATTGTTGTTTTTGTTGTTTTCGGTTGATGAGTACTTTTTTTTCTCTCCACTGTTTAACTCAGTGTTTCACTTCAATATTTAGCTCAAATGCGTCCCTTCTAGTCTCTCAGACATGTCACATAATCAGTGTTTTTGCATTCATATTTATTCTTATTCACTTTATCATCTTTTGTATGTTTATAGTTCATACACCAGAATACCAAGCTAAATTTTGTTGTTTGTCCACTTGGCAATAAACTTTTTTCTGATTCTGATTTACCAAAATAAGAATATCAATGTTTATGTAAGAGTAACTTAAAACATTGAAATTACTGTTGCAATACACTGTTATAATTCATTATCATTATAACTTATGATGCATTATCCATCATAAGAGTGAATACAGCATTGATCAGTCGACATGTAGCTTTGATTGTTGACATGAAGCATTCAGTAGGACATTTAGTCTCTCGACACAATGAGCACAGGACCAGTGGAGACCAGTGTGGTGTATTATTACTTTTGTCTACTGTTATGATTACCTCTGCCAAAGAGATTATGTGTTCACCAGGGTTTGTTTATTTATTTGTTTATATGTTGGTTTGTAAAATAACAAAAAGTTATGGACATATTTTGACAAAATTTTCAGGATTGGTCAGAAGTGGCCTAACTTAAAACTGGTATTTTTGGTGGTGATCGGATCCAATTCAAGGTCATCAAGGTCAAATGAAAGGTCACACCATAGTAATGTATGGGAGATTTAGCATATTTCTGAACGTTCCAGGCTGTACAATTTTCAGCCAATCGTCACCTAATCTGGTATATAAACTAATATAGGAATCCAGAAGTCACAGATTCAGTTTGGTCAAGATCAGTAAAAGGTACAAGGTCACCAAGGTCAAATATGCATTTTTAACAATAACTTCACATAGCAAGGCAACTGCTTTCAAAATATCCACAAAAGAATTCTCAATTTATAATCTTAAACATTCTTATAGTTAAATATTAACATTTTCCGCAATAATTGCAAAAACCTGTGCATAGATGACAAAATCACGGCTCAGAAATCTATCAGGTATTGACCTTTTGTCAAAATCTACACATTCACTCTTAGGCATTGTGGGCTTGCAGGAGTATACGCTCTCTCAGAATGCTGCCTTGGTGGAGGTCTGCAGTCTCTGAGTGCTTTTCTAGTTTCAACATGGATTTGTGGTTCACTTTGTAGCACATGCACAGAAGCAGGATGGTAACCAACGCCGTTGAGGTGACTTCACTAAAGTTAATTGCGTTTTGGATACAAAGATGCAGATTTGCTTCACAACTGGAAGGGAATGTGTTTTCACCCCTAATGTTCCCATACAACTAAATGAAATAATCTGTTATGCTTTAAGGGTGTTTTCTACCAGACTGCATTCACAGCTTTTAACAGCTTTAAAACATTTTAACATGTGATTAAAGTTGCAAATTGAAACAAATCAAAAACACTACAATAATAATAATAATAATAATAATGATAATACATTTTATTTGTAACACACATTACATTTGATCACAAATCTCAAAGTGCACAATAACAGATAAAATCAACAGTTAAAACAGTTAAATTAAAATTTCTTTGCATGAATGACACTGGAGCCTCTTGCCACTGATCTCCTCTTCTATGGATATTGGTGATGTATTTGTCACATGTTCAAAAACAAATACAGTCGTTATTCAAATGAAAATTTCCTAATCATTGTGCATTAGATCCTGTATGTAATTATACTGCGTCTTTTTGAAAACGACAATTTCAAACACACTTGAAATAAACAGCAGGATGGTGCGTTGCTGGTGTTTTCCAGGTCTCTGAGATTAAAACCAACAGCTGTCGTCTGAGGCTCCCTTTTAACGGCTGACGACACACCAGTTAACACCAGTAATTCCTGCTTATTTACCATCTCGCTCTTTGTGTGACTGCAGCGAGCTCTCAGCTGTGTCAATGTGTATTTACTGCTAATTTGACTGCTCTGTGTGGAGCTTTTACCTTAATGGAGCAAAATGCCGGGTGCTCTGCTCTCACTGCAATTAAACATGGGTTTTTGTGACTGCCAGTGCACTCTGGGTAATTGGTGCGCCTTTGGGTTGAGGCCAGGGTTAATAAAATAAGGGCATGTGCGGTGTGTACATGCACTCAGTGTTATTAGCGCATCTTTCGAAATCACTCATGTCAGCAAAATTAACCATAACATAGATGTGTGATTGAAATGAGCAGACAGAGAAAGCAAACAAGAATATGAGAAGAAAAAACAACAACAACAAGCATTGTGGTGGTGACAGAAAATATGATTACAGTCACATTTACTACAAT
This sequence comes from Synanceia verrucosa, assembly GCA_029721515.1. Taxonomy (NCBI): domain Eukaryota; kingdom Metazoa; phylum Chordata; class Actinopteri; order Perciformes; family Synanceiidae; genus Synanceia; species Synanceia verrucosa. The sequence goes on from CM056549.1 coordinate 29,193,867, forward strand.
CACATAACTGCTGCCATTATCACAAGATGGAGGCAGAGCCGGACGTCTTCGTTAAACCAGCAGGGGTCATGAGTGCAAAAAACAGCTGGAACAATTATAAGCAATCATGATTTAATCAGTCATAATTACATTACTACAATTACAATTACAATGAAGCAGCTGTTATAGAAAGAAACAGACTGTAAGCTGTTTAAAATTCACACCAGCAGTTAAAAATCCTTCTTGAGTAACCTCTCTATGACTGACAGGCTTTTTTAGTGAAAACATGTACGAAGTGGAAGGGTGTAATTTTCTCCTCAGCTCAGCAGGAGACATCAGCGTCTTCTGAAAAGGGCTGGAAAAAAAAGAATAAAATGTCCATTTCACTCCTGATGTCTGTCTGACTGATGTAAAAGGTGTCTTTTTATTGCTCTTTAGTAAATCGTATGAGGCATTCATATTAATCAAACGCTCATGGTACAGGCATTTACCAGATGTGTACTGTGGTCTGGAGATCTGTTGCTATAAAAAACACCATAGACTTGGTTATTGAAATGCTGTCTGGAGCAGATCATTGTTTCTTCCTTGTAGCGGTGACAGTTTACAACAGTTTGGATTGCTAGCTAGCAGGATGCTAACTGAAGACGCTCCGTGTCGTTTATATCGTCAGTATGAGATCACTAACCTGACTCTCACCAGCTGAATGTAGTTCCGCCTAGCTCCACACATTTATCTGGGTTTGCTCCTTTGGAGATGTATTTCAGAAGGTGGGGCCTTATCAAAAATCTGTGCATGTGATTGGATAAACCACTTTATCATCTTTAATGACGTGCTACTTCAACCACTCACCTCAAGACCAATCCATGAAGCTGATGAGAGTGACGCAGGGAAAACTAAAACAGAACAGCCGACATCTTGGATATAGCAGCAGAGCAAACAGTGCAGCAGTGTCCTTAACCACCGGTGGAGCTATTTGAGAAATCAAGCTCTTTCCAATCCTGATTGGGAGAAGAGCAAAAACATCCTTGCCACCAATAAATGCCTTCAAACCCGTTCTCTGTTCATCGTTTAAAGAATGAATATACGATAGATTCACCAACACAATAGCAGAATCACTGTTGACACATGATTCCTCACTGTGAGCCGCCATTGTTGTCTGAATCAAACAGTTGCTTCTCCACTACATCACATCTATGAAAGTCCTGCCCAGCGATCCTGATTGGCTCAGTCATTTTTTACTCCCTTGAAGTCCTTCCCATCAGGTGAGAGTCCAGGAGCCACGACCCACTGATACAGACGTGCTGTCTCAGGGCCCAGCGTCTCATGCCATGGAACAGCCTCTCCAGAACCTTCAACATGCTCCAGAGATGACTAAAAGACTGACTCCTGCCTCTAAACCCTCTCTCCTCTCTGCTCTGCTCCTCTACCTGAACTAAATGTGAGCCAGCTCCTCTGCTCAGACACAGGCTGCAGAAAATGACTCCAGCCTTCATGAAGAAACTGAAAAGAAGAAAAGACTGCTTACTGGTCTGAATCCAGCCAACCTTCAACAAAGGGGGGGGTGAAGCCAGGGGCACAGAGACTATGCTGTAAAGAAAAGAGAGAGACAGAGGGAGACTACTATGGAAATGATGCTAGCCGAGCCATGTCAACCCAAGATGTCCAGAGATGACCAAAGATGTCCAGAGCTGTGCAGAGATGTCCAGAGATGACCAAAGATGTCCAGAGCTGTCCACAGATGTCCAGAGATGACCAAAGATGTCCAGAGCTGTGCAGAGATGTCCAGAGATGACCAAAGATGTCCAGAGCTGTCCACAGATGTCCACAGATGCCAAAAAGAACCACTGGTGACAAAATGATTCAGACCAAAGTCGCCTGTAGAGATCCAGCAGATCCAGACAGAACCTGCAGTCACTCCTCACTCCCATCCATCCAGGAACGGTGATATAATTCATATACATCTTACAGATATTAAAGAGTTTGATGATTAGACGCTAAATTAAATGGACGGAATTTAGAGCTTAATCTAGCAGATTTAATAATACTGATACAATAAAATACTAAACTTAAATTCTGAATAGTAAATGCTCCACAGTCTTCTCTGATGCCTCTCAAACTGTCAACTGCTGAATGGTACACCAAACGCAAAAGCAAATTTAATTAACAACAGTCTAACTCATAATTTGGTTAATAGATAACTACCACTGAATCTAACTGGTGACATTGAATTAATTAGTTATTCATCCTTTAATCTTTCCTTCTGTTTAATCATCCATTGCATTCACAGTGAGTCAGTGTCATATCTACCATCAGTCTTCCTTTATTGTAGTTTTATTTTTCTATTTTATTACTTTCTGTTAGTAGTCTGGTCATGTAGTTTGTCAAATTAATCATTTATTATTAGTTGTTTTCTGTTAGTAGTCTGGTCATGTAGTTTGTCAAATAAAAATCTAATTTTATAAAGAACTTGGTTATTTGATTTGTGTGTGTGTCTATGAAGTAATTGAATCACTGTACACTAGGTCAAGAACTCCGTAGCACCCTGAGATTAAGAGACTCTATTAATTAATGTCATATTCACAAGTTTTCCCTGTTTTAACAAAACTGGGTGGCGCCCCGATAAAGGTATTTCTTAAAGGTAATTTTTGGTTTATGAACAATAACTTAAAGAGTGGAGACTGAGAGCCAGGCCTTCTCGTCCAACATCAGTGTGTGACCTCACAAATACACTTCTGGAAGAATGGTCAAAAATTCCCATAAACACACTCCAAAACCTTGAGGACAGCCTTCCCAGAAGAGTTGAAGCTGTTATAGCTGCAAAGAGTGGACCGACTTCATATTGAACCCTATGGATTAGGAATGGAGCGCTGTAGTGGTTAGCACTGTCGCCTCACAGCAAGAAGGTACCGGGTTCGATTCCCGGCCCGGGGTCTTTCTGTGTGGAGTTTGCATGTTCTCCCTGTGTCTGTGTGGGTTCTCTCTGGTACTCCAGCTTCCTCCCACCATGCAAAAACATGCATGGGGATTAGGTTAATTGGCTAATTTAAATTGACCGTAGGTGTGAATGTGAGTGTGAGTGGTTGTCTGTCTCTATGTGTCCTGTGATGAACTGGAGACTTGTCCAGGGTGTACCCTGTCTTTCACCCTAAGACAGCTGGGATAGACTCCAGCCCCCCCGCGACCCTATGAGGATAAGCGGTAGATAATGGATGGATGGATGAATTAGGAATGGGATGTCACTTAAGTTCATTTAAGTTCATATGCGAGTCAAGACAGGTGAGCAGGTGAGTGAATACTTTTGTCTATCTATCTATATATATATATATATATATAGATATATATATATATATAGATATATATATAGATATATATATATATATATCTATATATATATCTATCTATATCTATATATATATATATATATATATATATATATATATATATATATATATATATATATATAGATATATATATATATATATATGGGAGTCCAGTGAACTCACTGTCATGTTCTAGGAACCAGTTTGAAATGATCTGATCTTTGTGACATGGAGCATTATCCTGCAGGAAGTAGCCATCAGAAGATGGTCCACTGTGGCCATAAAGGGATGGACATGGTCAGCAACAATACTCAGGTAGGCCCAATCGGCAGGTCGGCAATATTTTTTGGCACCCCTACCCCAGATCGGGGTGAGCTAGAAGCTCGCCAATGTCCGTGTTGCAGACGAAAACTGAACATCTGGCCTGCTAAATATCCAGATGAGACGAGACGAATATCTAGTCCTGATGTAAAAAGAGCTACAGCCAATGAGAACAGACATGGCTGAAAGGAGCAGCAGCTGCAGCAACAAGAACTTTTCTCTTTTTATTCTTTCACTGCATGGTAGCTCACAAACATCCTCCACCTCCATGTTTACAATGAAAAGACTGTGGTCCAGTCAGCCTCCTCTCGCTAATTCCTGGTCAAATGAGCCGCTCGTCTTTTTCTAGTTCACAAATGATCGTGTGTTCACAGTGATCACTGAAACAACTGAAATCCATCTTTAAAGGTAGCAGAAGAGGCTTTGTTCTAGTGTTTGGCAATATGTCCATATATTCATTAATACTGACACTCATATTTACAGTAAAATACAGAAATGTGGCACATACTTTGTCTTTATCCTATAAGTTTAATAAATGATGTTCTTCACTAAACTTTGTGGAAAAAGAAAAGCTCCTGTCAGCCTCAGAGCCATTTCAGTGATCACTGTAAACACTAGAAAACAACCAGAGGCTCATTAATTAACTATTTATTAACCAGACGAGAGGAGGCTGACTGGACAGCATTGCGGCAGTCAGACACGCCTGCTGAACAGAGAGTCTTGTAGTGTGAACACTCCCGTCACTGACCAGTCCTGTAGTGTGAACAGCTCAAGACTCTGACCAGAGAGCAGAGTCACGTTGTGTGAACAGCAGGGAGAGTCAATGACTCTGACAGTCATGTAGTGTGAACAAATCTTAAGGGGCCCAAAGTGAGCCAAGAAAATACCCCCACCATTACACCAGCAGCAGCAGCCTGAACCATTGATACAAGGCAGGATGGATCCATGCTTTCATGGTGTTTACTCCAAACTCTGACCATCTACCATCTGAATGTTCAGCTGAAATGGAGACTGGTCACACCAGACACCGTTTCTCCATCTTCTATTGTCCAGTTGTGGTGATCCTGTGTGAACTGTAGCCTCAGTTTGCTGTTCTTAGCTGACAGGAGTGGATCCAGGTGTGCTCTTCTGCTGCTCTAGTCCATCTTCTTCCAGGCTCCAGTGTTCAGCTTCACACATGATATTCTGCTTTCCTTGGGTGGAACCAGTGGTTATTTCACTTCCTGTTGTCTTTCCATGATCTCCAACCAGTCTGATCCTTTCTCCTGTGACCTCTCACATCAACAAGGAGTGAAAATACCAGCAGTTTCTAAAATACTCAGACCAGCCTGTCTGGCACCAACAACCATGCCACATTCAAAGTCACTTAAATCCCCTTTCTTCCTCATTCTGATGCTTAGTTTAAACTTCAGCTAGTTGTCTTGACCACGTCTCCATGATTAAATGCAGTGAGTTGCGGCCATGTGACTGGCCGATTAGCCATTTGAGCTAACAATTGAACAGGTGGACCTAATAAAGTGGCCAGTGAGTGTATTAAGTTTCATATGATACTAGTAAGCTGAATCTAGACTGAGCCCACGAGAACAACATACTCGGATATGTTTGTGAAAACTCATCAAGGTTAATCCAAAAGGCAAAGAGGACAGTCAGGTCAGGTTTCATCTCTCATCCAAGAGGCTTCTTCACTTCTGACAGTATCTGGGTAATGTGTCATAGTGGACGATGTCCTTCTTAGTGGTGTAAATAATAATCGATACAGATCGATGCATCGATCCTACAGTTGACGATCCAATGCATCGACACGTCCGCAAGAGTATCGATCCATGTAGGCTATGTATTTTACCTCCTGTCTATTTTTAGTCATCTGCTGTAAGGCGTAATTCTGACTGGCCTCCAACTTCTTTGCTTCCCTTACCCTCTTTCAGCGGGGACACACACACTCACATAAACAGTCGGAGCAGACATTTTGATATGGCGGAAAAAAAAACGGACTTACACACTCCTCAAACTTTTAAGTCGTTCGTATGGAAGTACTTTGGTTTCCGCAAAGAGGAGGGACGTTTGGTAAGGGATGTTGCAATATGTAAGGACTGTCAATGTGAAGTTAGATACTGTGGCAACACGTCTAATTTGTCAGCGCACTTGAGAAGACGGCATGGTGTTGTTGAAGGCGACTGTTCGGGAAAAGCACAGCCCTCTGCAACACTGACCAGACTTTTTTCCGCAAACGTTGTCGAGCAGTTCTAAAAGGGCCAAAAACATATCGAAGGCAATTGCGTTTTTCATATGTAAAGACGCAAGACCATATTGCGTCGTGTACCCTCAGAACGTGTATTTAGCACAGCAGGGGACATTGTACGTTCAGAACGTAGTGTTTTGTCTTCTGAGCATGTGGACCAACTGATTTTTTTAAAGAAAAATCTGTCAAGAAGCACCATTGAAGGTATGGGTATATAACAGAGCTGTGATTTCTATTTTGACTGGTTTTGTTTACTAGCTGTTCTCTTTGTTACACCTCTTCAGTATCTATCGAACAGATGCATTATTATTTTATATTGAATGACGTATAGGACTACGTTTTGCTGCTAGTGCACATTCTGGCTCATTGCACTGACTTTGGAGTATTTTATTTTATAGTGAATGAAGTATAGGCCTATGTTTTATTTTTTGTTACTTCTTTGCTGCTGGTGCACTTTTGTTCTTATTGCACTGATTTTGTGGAGTATTTTTTATTTTACAGTTAGGTATAAACCTATGTTTTTGTTACATTTCTCTGGTAGTGCACTTTTGCAGTCATTGCACTGATTTTGTGAAGTACTTTTTCATGTAAGGCCAAAGAAAGGCCCTTCAGTATCTATAGCTAAGACAGGTGCATTTTTTGGTGAATGAGGTGTACAATAGGCCTAGGTGGAGCACTACTTTGTTACTTTTGTTATTTGCTATTCTTTCCCAAATAAAATATATGATGATATTGCAGCTTCCATTGATTTATTTAAAATTTGAAATATAACCTAGCCTGTAAAGTAAAAAAAAAAAATGAACCAATTAATCGTATCGAATCATGGGGCATTCTTAAGTATCGAAAAGAATCTAATCGTTGGCTTGAGAAATCGATACTGAATCGAATCGTCATGATGGCTCTGATTTACACCCCTAGTCCTTCTGACACGAGACAGTAAGATAAGCACGACATGTCCCATGATATCACAATTTGTCAACTCAATCTCTGTCTTCAGTCTGGCACTGCCTCCACAACTGATTTTCCTAACCAGTCACTACAGACCACCGCTGCTGCACCTTATGTCTGAGTCTTTTATACCGGCTAAGTCTGGGTTTTAAGAGTGGAGTGAAAACTAAAAACTCTATTTTAGCTTCATGTCTTTCTCTGTTAAAATGAGTTTTACAATAGCTTCTTTCCACGTATATGTTTACTTCAGTTTTCAGAAACATGACAGATCTCTTGTATGAAGAGAACAGCTCTTTTTTTCTTCCAGCAGATGTGATAATGTGTTTTTTTTTCATTGTAATCATAACTTGTTGATCACCAGGGTTTCATTCACAACTTTATGTCTTTCTATTTTATTTTAAGCTTACTGTTTCTTTCTTTTCAGCTTTCTTTACATTTTTTTACATGTGTCTGAGCACCAAGTGGAGCAGCGCTCCTAATGTCATTGTATGCACTGTCATATAATGACAATACAGGGTTTTGATTTTTGATTTTTTTTGGGGTGGTGTCTTGTTTCTCCTCTAAAAGAAAAGAGGTTTCATTGTTGCTTTTTGTACATTACGGTGGATTTTCTTGCAAAACAACTTTTTGGGGACATTAATTCTTTTCCTCAACAAAAGTCCACATATTCGTTTTTACTGCAAACACCATCATAAATGTTTCAACAGAGGACTATAGCAGGGAGATAAATCAGGGTTTCTGTGGTTGTGAGCCACCTCAGTACATTTAGTTCAGCCTGAACAATCATATTTATCACATTTAGCAGCTGTGGCTCTTTCCAAAAATAGGTCTAGGGCAGCTGGATAATTTCACACAGCAGAATGGCCATAAATGATCCTCTGCTTCTCTGGGCTCATGGAGAATCACTCTGGCTGGATTCAACTGGAACAGCCTGATGCTCAACAGTGAATGAAAATCCCATTCATAGTCTGAAGAGCCGATTTTGATCAGCAGCCATAATATCACAACCACTATGAAACAATAGTACCTGCTCCTGTACGAGCTACAAGTCTAATGACACCATGGAGAAGTACTACACTACCTACAATCCTAGCATGTCACAGCGACATTTCTGATTGTTGGAGCTTGTGGTTACCATGGTAATATTTACTGCATGTCTAGGGATGGAGCTGAACTGATCCAGGGTTCCAATACCTCACAGATCGGAAACTGTCTGCGCTTTAATGTTGTCTGCTGAAATGACTCCACAGTGATTCCTGACGGCTGGTCTGCTAGCTGGCTGCAAACTGTGGAACGGCGGCGAATCTCATCTCTGTGTTTCAGTGAGACTCGCCGCATTCAGGAAATCCATTCTACAGTTTGCAGCCAGGCAGCTAGCAGGTTAGCATAGAACAGCACTGGAGCTAGCCATCTTTGTGACACACATTTTAACCCTTTCACTGTCTCATCCACCACACCTGGTATTTCTCATGCATGAAAATTTATTATGTAATATCAACCAAGTTCCACCGCTATATCAGAATATAACATGCCGCGACATATCAGCCAATCAGAAAATAGTACTGCTGTATCTGGGTAAGCTATGGGTGATCTGACCGCAGCACCGTTACTGAGAATATTATGCATACTGCACGACACAATGGGAGTGCCTTATTATCTCATAATTTGATTTAGTAGTCTGCTGAATCATCAAGTGACTTACTGTACAAAATGAAAACAATGAGCGCTCATCTCAGGGAATATCAGTTTTTAATAACAGTCTGTCCAGACCACAGACAACACAATCTTTGCTAATTTCAGCAGCTTCAACACACACCTATGTCACTATAATACTTTAAAATGTACCAGCTGGCCTGTAGCTAGTGTAGTACCGATCCCGATCGATCGGGTCCGATCATGTCCTTTTCATAATATCGGTATCGGCCTGAAAATATCGGGACATCTAGTGTTGTTGTTAGCTTTCTGTTATTGTTAGCCAGGCTTCTTTCTCCGTCTTAAACGTCACTTTCAGGCACCGCCCAAAAGCAAATCTACAAGCTCTCAGCGCGTTGCGAAAGAAGCTCTTTGTGAGAAAGAAGAAAGAAGCTCGTTTTTGGCCTACGTCACTGTCGTGTGACAAGTTTTGTGTTGCTTGGCGCGAGAATAAATGAGGAAGATGTTATTGCAGATGAACGGAGACAATGTCCTAAGTTTGGGAGCATTTTAAACTTGTAAGCGAAGGCAGTCCGACAGGCAGATGCAACGCTTGCCAGGCAGACGTTCCGCGAGGAGGAATGAACAGGTCGTCATTCAACACGACAAACCTTAACCTCTGTGGACAGTGAGAGACTCTTTAGTTTTGTTTCCAATGTCCTTGATGAAAAAAGGAACCGGCTCTCAGCTGACAATGTAGAGATGCTGATTTTCCTTCAGAAAAATCTCCACTTAATTTTGCCTAAATATGAGAGTGAGAGTGGAGACGAGGAGTAAGAGAGACCATCCCTTGTTTAAAAAAAAAGAGTGCCTTGAGATTTTATATCCCATGTGGTTTATGTTTAATGTTGCATTAAGTTGCTGCTGTTCATTTCATTTTAGAATTCTGCACTAAGGTTAAGCCAAAAAATATTTTATTTTCTTATTGATTGTGATTCTGAGTTTGATGGACTGTCAACTTTTGAACCTAGTAGGTAAACTACCTCTTTTGAAGTGAATTCTATTTGTTTTTTGTTATTGCACTATTCTGCACTATTTGTTTGAGTTTACATGTTTATATATTTTATGGCACCAGTGCTAATAAGTTAATCGTTTTGATGCAGTGAAAAGAAATATATGTCCATGTTGGAGAGAATGGACAATAAAAGAAACTTGGGACAATTTAAGTTTTAGTCGGATCGGGAAATATCGGGATCGGCAGATACTCAAACTCAAATGATAGGGATCGGATCGGGAGCAAAAAAACCCTGATCGGGACATCCCTACCTGTAGCTGGCCTAAACACACCACACTAGGGCTGAAACGATTACTCGAGTAACTCGAGTACAAAAAATACTCAAGGCAATTTCCTCCGCCTCCAATAACAGTTTAGTGGTGATAGTAGCGAGCTGTGTGGCTAACGGCTAGCATAGAGGGAGACAGGAGACTTCACAGTTGCTCGTATGAGCCGGACAGTGTTGTGCATGAACGGGTTCATATTTTTGGTGAACAGTGAACTTAACGCCTCAGTTTTCAAGTCATGAACGTAAACGGGAGTGGTGTTCACTCTGGCGAGAATGAACGGCACGCACCAATCACGTTCATTTGAAAACTCTTGCGATAGAAAGTTGTTTTCAGGTTTTACGACACTGTTTATGGCAAACACTATGATGCTTACTGTGACTGTCCAGTATGGCTGATGCTGAAGCCAGTGCTGCAGAGCACTTTGAGTTTTATGAATGATGGTCCATATGGGACTGAAGTCCCTGCTCTCAATGCTAAGTAAAAGAGATGAGGCTCTCAAGTGGTCTGCATTTATTTATTTAAAAAGTAATATTTAAAAAGTAATGTGTTAGAGTATTAGTTACTGTCAAAAGTAACGGCGCTAAAGAAACATGTTACTGCCCAACAGGAAGGTCAGCGGATTGCTAAAGTTCTCACAATTAATAACGCAGGAAACGTGAATTTCTCAACTTAATTTCACCATACTGCTGCCAAGTAATGGATGCCTGTCCAATAGAAATACTTCAGTCTTGACCAACATCCCCGTCTCTAGAGCTATGCAGAAAATTGCCCAAAAAAAGAAAAGAATTTTGAGAATTGGCTGCCTTTGAAATATAGCTCAGATATACAACACAATATTCATCTGGCTAAGTTTTGTCCTCATTTCAGCACCATGAACTGTCCACTGTCTGACCTGTTGAAACAATCCAGGCCCTGTATCACTCTGAAGCCTCTCGCCAGAGAAAGTTATTGGTTATTAGATGGTAAATTAAGGTCACTGTCTGTGGGAATTACATAAGCTTAATTCATCTTTTGTTCTGCATTTGCATTTGAGGTTTGTCAAACAATGATAAATGGAGACGATAATTTAAATTTAGATTACTAGATCAAAATGCCAAAAGTTGAGTCACACAAATTGTGAAAAAAGTGAGCATGACATTCTTTTTCAAGTTGAATTGAAGTTAAAGTGATGTAATGGCGTGCATCCAGACAAGTTGTATCCTAAAATAGAGTTTAAAAGTCATTCAATTATTTAAGACAATCCTGAAATACTACATGACTCACGATTGGCAAACGTCATGTTTTAGTCAGCGCTGTGGGTTCTGCTTTTCCAGCCTGTTAGTTCAGAGCTGTTATTGATGTTGACGTGAGGAGGAAAGAGATGATGTCATCCTCTTCTGTCTGAGTCAAACACCCTGCTTTACAGGGTACTGTCACTCTAATTCATGTAAGCTGCTAAAGTCAGCACTGGGTCTATGGAAAGAACATGTTTCTCATCAATTTCATCATTTCACATTACAAATTAATACTTTAACGATGCTCTTTGGTGGATTAGTTGTTTGCTGAATTATAGGAGAAGCTTGGACAGATTCAAAAAAGATGATTAATCAAATTTTTACATCCGCCAAGGAGGTTATGTTTTCTCCGGGGTTGTATGTATGTTGGTTTGTCGGTTTGCAAAGTAACTCAAAAAGTTAGGGATGGTTTTTGATGAAATTTTCAGGGTTGGCCGGAAGTGGCCTAACTTAAACTGATTCATTTTTGGTGATGCCGTTGAATCAGATCCGATCACCAGCAAAAATTAATCAGTTTCAAGTTAGACCACTTCAAACCAACCCTGAAAATTTCGTCAAAATCCATCCCTTACTTTCTGAGTTACTTTGCAAACCGACAAACCAACATACATACATACAAACACATAAACAAGCCCCAGTGAAAACATAACCTCCTTGGCGGAGGGGATAACTAAATAAAACAAGTCGCCGCTGTCGCGGCGGAGGTCTGCGCTCTCTGAATGCTTTTCTAGTTTTGATTTTTGATTGTTAGTTATGTCTGCTTTGTTATTTTCCTAACGCTGATTAATCATGTTAAAGTGCTAATTTCAACAGCCCTAATTTATTTATGTTAAATCAGGGCTGTTGTATGATTTCACACACCACTTTCATGTGTGTGTGGATACTGATGTGGCTTGACCACACATGTGCTGCTTGTCTCACAGCTGGTTCGGTCAGTGCAGCACACACAGTGATCCTTTCCAGACTGCAGCAGTCACACTGCTAACACTAATATGTTTCGACTGAAGTCGACAGAGCTCCTGAACACACAAGACATTGTGTCGTGTAAATAAGTTTTAGATAAGTGAGACTGACCTCAGTCTGTCTGCAGCGAGCGGTTTGAATTTGATCAGTCAAAACGATGTAAACCACAAACACCACAACATAAGAAAAGCAGCACATTGGCATAAGATAAACATAGTTTTACAACAGTAAATTAACTGGTTAATAACTGGTGATATCCTGCAATTCTTCTTTCTTATCATCAACAAATGTCATAAAAAACGACCAAAAACAAACAGTGAATGCATCGACTAACTAGTATTGTGTGTGGCCTGATATCACTTCCACCTCAATGCAGTGGAGTTCCATTAAAATTTGTGGTGCTGTTTAACTGAACTGCATTAAGCCATGTTTAGGTGTCCCTGACATGTGGATATGCAATCCAAAAAGTACATCATCACATATTGTGTAGAAAGCGTGAGGGCTGTTGTTGCACTTGGTCGTGCACGCACTTGACCTTTGAAAATTTAATTATGATGTAAAACGATCATAATCCTGAATAAGACCGAAGAATATTTCTTTAATTGTGAAGACATGTTCTCCTAACAACTGCAGCTTCTTTGTGGGAAGACAATGATGTCAGTGGTGTAGATACACACACAACTGGTTGATCAAAACAGAATAAAATGACTTCCAACAAGACATTGGCTGACATGAAACCAGTTCACAAGAATTTTGCCTCCGTGGTTCAGGGTTCAGTTATCACAGAAAACTGATAAATATGTGTCAAACAGGGAATACAGACCGAAGTCCATGAAGAAAGGTGTGAAAAGATAGTGTGACAGCAACAGAAAGCATCGTACCATAAGTACCTGTTTAATGGTTCCTGGGTTCAAATGTAGGTGGGAGAACGGCAACCTTCGACCTCAAACTGCTTTACATTGGCTGTAGAGGAAAGCAAACAGAGGCGTTAGGGTTGTTGTGTTGCACACAATTTAAACATTCACCAAGAACTCACAGGTACAATGCATTACTCACATCAAAGCTCCAAATAAAACAGTGAGACAATCTCTGTCCCAGATTCTGTTACTTTTTCTTTTCTGAATACTATAAAATCACAGCAGCTCTTTCTCTGCCACAGTGCATGGCTTGATTTTAGTCAGACATGGAAGGCGGTTGGCGTCTTGGTTAGTTGGCCCAACAATGAATATTTATTTATCTGTACATCAGCTATTTCCACGTCATCGTTCCTCGTCAGTGTCAGGTTGAGTGTGTCTGAGCTGTGTGTTTCTTTGTCACTTTATTTGTTTGTTTCCCACGTCTGTTTTGTCAGTGTTGCCACCTCTTTTTGTTGCTGCTGAGTCATGCATTTGGGTTCATTCCTCGAACAGCCAAGTTCTAACACTCACTGAGTTCCCTAAGCATCACCATTTTCAACAGGAGTGAGGAATTTAAACTGAATTCATCTTTTTAGACCCAGATTTGATCCATTAAATGGTGTTAATGCAACAGTAATTCTATTTGGACATAATCATAATCTTCCGCTCAATTATCATTTCCCTACAGTTTACGTCTGGGTTTGATTCCCTTGGACTTGATTTCTCAGGATGCCTGGCCAATTAGTGAATGGTGGGGGACGGGTGGAGGCGGGTGTTAATGATGGTGTTGCTTGCGTAGCAATTTAGTTTGGCAATGGCGGCGGAGACGGAAGTGAAGGAAACCAGTCTGTTTTGGCTAGGCTCCCAAATATTCAGCAGTTGAAGTTGTAGCAAGAGGAATGTTGAACCAGTTTTATTGCTGGTAAAGATGTCGTGGCTTTACTCCCCACAGAGTTCTGGAAAAGTCTTATTATTCAGTTAGCTCCGTTAGTAGAGAAGGAGTTGGCTAACCTGAATGCTAGCGGCACATTACGTACATCACGACCAAACGTTAGCGATTGGGTAAAATCAGATCCAACCATCGTTTCAAACTTCAACAAACACACCTCCCGTCTGAAATCGGTTCTCAATAGAGGAATGGCAGACCCTCTGTACGATAATACAAGGGTTTGTTTAGACCAGGCTATACCAACACAGTCGTAACTAACGATCAACATGATTTTAAAATTAGATTAACCATCTGTTCTGAATCTGTGCGAGCTTCTCCTGTAATTCATCAAATGAATAATCCACCAAAGAGCATCGTTTAAGTATTAATCTGTGACGTAAAATGGATGAAAAGGAAAACAGCGCTTAGTAGAGCTAATGTGGTGTTGCTCTGATTTTAGCTAAATTAGCACGTCTCTGGCAGTGCATTTTGGGCAGTTTGTCCAAGTAGAGTTACCGTTGTGCAAATTAACTTGAATTATTATTTCTATGCATGCTGCATAGTTGAAAACATATTATATAAGCCATGCTTCAAAAGTTTTTTCAAAGCTCTCCCTCTAGACAAAAGCACCGATGACTGACCCTTGTAGTCAACCTAATATCTAGTTGTTTCTATGGAAACCATCACATGCCAGCAGGAGCAAAATGTTGATCAATGTTGTTGCAGCAGTACTGATGCTACTTACAGTACATCAGGCCATTGTGGGAAAACATCAAGGAAAGGGGAAAAAAAATCACTTCAGTCAAGAGTGATTCATCATCCCGCAGTGATACTGTTTGTTTTCAATACACGATTCAGAGCTTTTGGTCACACTGAAGCAGACAGTAAACACATGAAGAGAGGTGACTAACTGCTGAAGCCACTGAGCTGACCTTTTGTTTGGGCCTCACTGCTGACAGAGCTTTTGTTGAACATCCAACATGACCACCATACCTGGTATTGATCTGAGGGAGCAGATGACTACCTCACTGTTTCCAGCTCGTTCTGGATCAAACAAAAATGAACCAGACAGATTACGACTGAGCCCAACTTATATTTAAAATCTGAAGTATTGCTCTGGGAAATAAATATTTATTACTAAATGTGCAACAGTTAGGTTAAAAAATGACCAATTCATTGTTTATTAACTCAGTGAGTGCCATTAACGTATTTCAATGTCATTTAAAATCCAACGCTTGAGTGCCATTGATGCAATAATACATCAAAGTGTTTTTCGGCAGTCTCCCGCAGCCTGTGAGTAATGCTGGGCCTTCTGGGATTTGTAGTTGGAAAATGAAGAGACAGTATACGCCACAGAGATCAAAGCAGGAAGTGGAGAAGATTGAGATTAAAGGGCAAACCAGACGATTCTAGACAAAAAAGGGTGATTTTGGTGAAAGTGTCCTTTACTCTACCTCTGACAAAACAAGAATGGAGCAAGGTAAAACCAAACATTTGTTTTTCATGATGAAATAGAGAGTCTCTTCTTTCATTTGAACTATTCATCAGTGTTCTCAGAGACATAGTACAAAATATTCTGTGGGTCTAGAAATATGACACAAGTTTATAAAACGGCTAGAACTCAAAGAGTTAATATTTATGACTTACCTTTAAACTGTTCACATTTCTGTCATTCATGTTACATTTGATTTTATCCACCTTTGGGGTCTTCACAACATACACCGTGTTTCTACAGTAGCCCAGGACTGACAAACCAAACAAAGGCTACAGAGCAACGGTTTTCAAAGTGTGAGGCGAGCTTCCTCCTGGGGGCTTCAGGAGAGGCAGAGCGATAAAAAATAAACTTGAAAAAAGTGTGGACATCTAGCTGGCTAACTACAGTACATGTGAGGGGCCAAATGGATCAACTTTAGTACCTCAAGTCAAAGCGAGGGCGGCATGGTGGTGCAGACCCATATGGAAAAGAAACAGAAAAAAAATAATAAAAAAATGTACTGATCTATTCCCAAAGTTAAGGAAATTATTTATAAACATCCTGTGGAAGAATAAACAACCTTGTTTGTGTCTATCTCTCCTGTATTTATCCTATGATAGAGGGTGGCTCCAATGTCCCAATCCTCTCTGGTATTATTGGGCAGCCCAGATAAAAACAATTATGTTTTACTTCACAGAATTTTTCTTACTAGGCTGCTATCCCTCAGGGCATAAGTTAAGGAAGAAAGAGCGGATCCTTGTAGATTTATGTTTATTGCAAGCAAAACAAATGATAGCACTTTCATGGAAAAATGTTCATAGACCAGGTATCAGTAAATGGTTTAAGGAATTATCTATATGTGTATCCTAAGAGAAAATAACCTACACTTTAAAAGGTAAATTAGATCTCTTTAAAAAGGTATGGGGTCCGTTTATTGACTTTCTGGAACATGTGAATCTGCAGAATATGATGGATCAGGGGAGTGAAACGGAGCCATAGTATTGGGACCAGTTGGCAGTGGGAATAGGATGCAGGTCCAGCGACCCTCACTTTTGACTGATTGTGTGGAGGACAGAAGGTGACACTGTTGACTACTAGCTAAAGAAGAAACATGTTAGGCATCTTTAATAGTATATGACCACTTTTGCATTCTTTTCATAAAAAGAAGTATGAGGATATTGTGTGTATCATTACTGTCATATACTATCCTGATAAATACCCAAATCATACAAGTTTCATTTTGTTTAAATTTACTATATCCGGATTCACTTTTGTATGCTTTACATACAAGTTTCATACAAAGGACATTTCCTTATACTCTGTTTTTATTATCTTGTATGAAAAGTGGCCACTTTCAAGAGTAAATCATACACTATTCATGAATTTCAGTACATTTTATTTTTACAAAGTTTTTTTCTGTTTCTTTTCTGTATGGGGAGGTTAGCCGTGTCACCTAACAGCAAGAAGGTACCGGGTTTGATTCCCGACCCGGGGCCTTTCTGTGTGGAGTTTGCATGTTCTCCTTGTGTCTGTGTGGTTTCTCTCTGGGTACTCTGGCTTCCTCTGGCTTAGGTTAATTGGCTAATTTAAATTGCTGCCTGACTCCTATTGCTCCTAAAGGTGGGTTATTATGGTATGGATGGCTGCTGAGGGCGGCACGGTGGTGTAGTGGTTAGCACTGTCGCCTCACAGCAAGAAGGTACCGGGTTCGAATCCAGGGCCCGGGGCCTTTCTGTGTAGAGTTTGCATGTTCTCCCCGTGTCTGTGTGGGTTCTCTCTGGTACTCCGGCTTCCTCCCACCATCCAAAAACATGCATGGGGATTAGGTTAATTGGCTAATTTAAATTGACCGTAGGTGTGAATGTGAGTGTGAATGGTTGTCTGTCTCTATGTGCCCTGCGATGAGGCGACTTGTCCAGGGTGTACCCTGCCTTCCGCCCTAAGACAGCTGGGATAGACTCCAGCCCCCCTGCGACCCTATGAGGATAAGCGGTAGATGATGGATGGATGGATGGTTGCTGAGTGAAGTGACTAGTCTAGCATTACCATGGTTTTGTGCTCATGCTTGATGTTAGGTTAGGAGGTCATTTTAACCTAAACAACAGTGTTTTTTGAATCCTAGCTATGGTACTTTTTGTCAACTTCTATAAGTAAGACACTGCCACTGTTATTTAACCCCAACTACACTCTTTTCATAGTCTGAAGTAGTTTTGCTGCCTAAACCTCATGAAGTTGTTTCCTGTTAAGATTAAGATTGTTTGCATGTAAATTGACACGCGTCAGAGTAATGCACGAAGACTGAGGCATACCTTTTTGGAAGATTTATCGTACAAACCATTGTATGATGATAACTTTAGAATTTTTTGAGTAAAAAAATTAAAAACACAAAGAACCTCATAAAAAGTGCAGAAAGTTCCACCAAAGTGATGTGACTTAATGACCTGAAGCAGAAATATAACTATTGTGGTAACATGGTATTTTAGGAGCAGGGCGTTTGTCTTATAATCCTGTGTACGGCTACAGGTTCGTGCTGACAGCTGTGCAGATGATGCAGGCCCATCAAACAGAAGGCACATGACTCATGGATGTGGAGGACTATCCAAATACACTGACAGCCGCCGCAGCCCACACAGCCAGAAGCCCTTCTCCCTGTTTCTACATGCTCCATAGTCTCAAAACAAAATCACATTCATGTGCAGATGAGGTGAGATGGTGACTAATTCTGCACCAGATGAACATTTTTAGGAGAGCTGAACATTTTTAAATATCTCTTAAGTGTTTAATGAAAGGGCGGCACGGTGGCGTAGTGGTTAGCACTGTCGCCTCACAGCAAGAAGGTATCGGGTTCGATTCCACACAGAAAGACCCCGGGCCTTTCTGTGTGGAGTTTGCATGTTCTCCTCATGTCTGTGTGGGTTCTCTCTGGTACTCCGGCTTCCTCCCACCATCCAAAAACATGCATGGGGATTAGGTTAATTGGTTAATTTAAATTGACAGTAGGTGTGAATGTGAGTGTGAGTGGTTGTCTGTCTCTATGTGTCCTGCGATGAGGTGGTGACTTGTCCAGGGTGTACCCTGCCTTCTGCCCTAAGACAGCTGGGATAGACTCCAGCCCCCCTGTGACCCTATGAGGATAAGAGGTAGATAATCGATGGATGGATGTTTAATGAAAGTAGGTTCAAAGGATGTCTGCTCCTTCAGTTTAAATGTGAGAGTCAACAGTTGACAAAATGACTGCTCCAGTAAAAAAAGAGAGTAAAAAAAGAGAAAGTTTGGGACTGACTCCAAACAAATATGAGTGTGAAAAACTGACAACGACCATGGCAACACACCCTGAAAATGGAGCTCCAGCACACTGGCAAGTGCTGCTTTCAAACTAAAAGTTGTTATCTGATTGCTTTAAAGCCCAAAGAAGAGCTTAACTCCTGATGGAAGTGTGATGAAAAGAGAATTATTCCCAATTGCTGCCAACATGGAGTACTGAGCTGTCAGCTGGTCGAGGACAAACCAAGCCTAAAAGAAGATGAAAGTGAAAAAGTGTTGAGCACACAGCGGTAGACGGTAATCCTCCAGAGAGCCAATTACACTCTAAAACCCCAAGAGGTGGAAGCAGAGGCGGAGGGGAGAGGCGTCCACCTCCTCAGACAGCTGAGCCAACTGCACACCGTCTCCCTGCTAACAAACTTCTATGAAGTCCTGTTTATTCGGTGGAATCAATCAATGCACCAGGTGTGACTAAAAGCTACTCTCTATGCAGAGGATCGCACTCAGCCTGACCACAGCAGGACCACACATGCAGGCTGTCAACTCGTCTTGCTTTAATTACCCCGCAGCATAAAAGAACCAGCAGCTTCATTACAGCAGAGGCCATCTGGTTCAGGTTTGGGAGAACAAACTGAATTCAGGCTCTGCCTCCATGTGTTAAGAGTGTGTACAGTGTGACGCCGTAACGCTTCAGCAGTGTGGCCACTGTGTGAGCTGCACAGCTCCTTTATTTAATAAACCACAGTGACTGAACTGCCGAAGCATTCGGGCGTCGTGGCAGAGTGCATTAAAGCTGCATGCCAAGTTTGATGCTCTGTTGGATTTATTACGGCTGCTGCATGATTCCAGACTAACTCAATCCATCTCAACAGCCACTGACTCCAAACGAAATAAAAGGACACATGACGTCTTTTTGAGTTGTGTCAAAAAGACTTTAATTGCACACCGAAGTATTCCAATTCTTAATCTGAACCGTGACAATTCAACTGTTTATTTACAGTATATCTTTATATCTCAATATATTAACTACTTTTGTATTTGCATTAATTTAATCTCTGCTTAAGATGGATAGGGATAGATATCGCTTTTCCCAAGATAATTAATTACACACAAAAAACAAGAATGAATGTAACTGAATCCATGAATCAGTGATCCTGTTACTACAGCACGCAATACCACATTAAACTCAGTGATTGAAATTAAAGCCCTTTTGATCACTTCATCAGCCTTTTGAAACTTTGATCCACCATTTTCCAGTGGTGTTCATCAAAAGTTTGCTGTCTTGCCTCACAAAGCTGGTGAATGTTTCCATGAATTCTCATACAACATTTTGTAAGATATCGTATGAAAAGTTATTCCTCATTTTTTGTGTTTTCCTGTGATTGTCCAGCATCAATTTCTGGTTTCAAGATAAACTACCGTCTCCTCATGAAATATCTTAGTTAGGTTTAGGCAACAAAAAGTACTTAGTTTGTGAAAAATCGTGGTTAAGTTACACCATACTGGAATTGGTTGCGCCGGGCTGGAAGTGGTGTAACTTAAGTATGAAAAATAGGTCTTGGAACTTGATTCTAAGGTTTAGGAAAAGATAGTGGTTAAACTAAAATACATTAATTTATTAATTCTGGTTTCATATGAGACACAGGCAGCACTTTCTTAAGTCAAAGTGTCTGAAGTGATGCACTATTTTTACTCTCTGGATTACAATTACAATTTTTATTTCTTAATATCTTCTCTTCTCTAGTTTATTGTGGAGCTCTTTCTAACCCAGATTTTTCAGATTTTAAAGTGATTTATCGTAAATGTACCACAGTTCAGATGTTCACTGTGGGTGTTTCCTATGGTTGACTAAAGGATCTCAAAGAGTGTTGAGAGAAAGATCAGCCAGAAAAAGAAAAACTGCTAAAGCCCCTCGTGTTGCGACAGCGGAGCTGGTTGTTGGGTCGCTGTGACCATCTGCTTTTTAATTCACTTTGACTGAATTTAATCTTGTTTAAAGTAGAGACCTTTGAAAAGCATAATGTGTCTGCAGTGTGTTTGAGGAGAATGGGTCATGTTAAAGAAGCGTAATTTAATCAACTAATCAGGGATATGACCCTCTTCTTACTTCCTGTTCAGCAGATGGAGTCATTATCGCTACCGACCCTTTACCATATGATGACAGAAACAAAAAACATGACACAAAATTCATAATTTCATGATTTACTTTCACCCAGTTTTGTTCTTGTTGAAATACTGGATTCAAATCTGAGAAGTAAAAGTCAGACTTTGCTCGGTCAAAATAAAAATAAACAAAAAAAAAAAAAAATTGTATAAAAGAGCCAAAAAAGTTTTTCCTGATAAAAAACATAGTCAATAGTCAATTAGTCTATATAGCCTACTTTATTTCATGTCATGCAGCTTTTCACTGTTTTACACTTGAAACTGAATTTCTTTGATCAAACAGGACAAGTAATTTACAGATCTCTGTGGATTCTTTATTTCCTGACATTTTACAGACTAAACAAGTAATTCATGATTTGATAAAACAACGGGCAGATTAACTGATGAGGAAAATAATCATTTTTTGCAACCCCATCATTTCTTGACACCTCTGCTAAACTTTGCTATCTGAATGCAAATCTGTGTACAGTCCCTGCTTTGTGTTGCACAGCAATTTCCTCCAGGATAAATACAATTTTATCTTATCTTAAGGAAAGAATAAAACAGCAGCTTGATATTTTCCTGAGACGTCACAATATTGGTATAGGTATATAGGTGGTATATAGGTATTTGTCAGAGCTCAATCTCAGTCTAACCCGCAGCGTTCCTCCCTCACTTTACCCCCGAGACGCTGTGCAGGCGGGATGGAGAAGGAAAGTAACAGCCAGTCCTGGAGGACTGCTCCCCCTGAGCCTCGTCAGTCCTTTTGTCAGGCCGCAGCGGCCATGCTGTGATCCACAAATAGACTAAGTGCCTCAGTGCTGCACATGAAGGAAGGGACAGATGGACCTGTGGTTTCCCCTCGCCACAACGCCTGTCGACGTCCTCCAAAGGCACGACCTGACCTCTCAAGATGTGGAGGTGGCAAAAACCGATAACGTCAGCAGAGGCAAGACAAAGACAGAAACTCAAAGCGTGTTTGAGTCAAGGCAGCAGCTGACAACTCTTTTAATGATCGATCGATTGTTTTGTTATGGTGAAAAATGTTGCTCGGTGTTTCCAAAAACCCAAGATGACGTCCTCAAATGTTGTTTTGTCCACAACTCATAGATAATCAGTTCACTGTCACAGAGTAGGAAAGAAACCACAAAAGTATCATTTAATATTTAAGAAGTTAAAATTGCAGATTTTTTCTCCAAACCTATTCCTATATTATTAAAATACTTGTCCATTCATTTTAAAGTTTGCAACCACACCATTCACTGTCACTGTATTTAGTCGTAAACTGGACAAAGTAGTGGACCAAGTGAAATATTGAGCTGACAGCAGCGCTAGATGGAAAGTGTCCACAACTCATCCTGAGGGGAACATGAATGTGAAAGCACAATATCATATCCATCCAGTGGTTGAGGATATGTTGTTACTAGAAATCTGAAACATTGACCTCATGATGGAGCTGTAGAGAAAAGGTTGAGGACTCACCAAAGTCAGCAGGTTTTACCAAAAACACTGTGAGGCGATAAGGCTGATTTTCCCTTTTACTGACTTTTGCCTCAGATAAATAAGATGTATCTTCTGTATCTTTGTGGCACTGCAGATAAACAGGATCCTGCTTTGAACACCAGGTTATCATGCAGATGGTGAGTCTTAATGTGTACACACCACACACAGAACCATACAGTCTGGCAGCTGCAGCTCTGAATCATGAGCAGGGTCAGTCTGTGATGAACACTCACAAGGTGTGAAAGTACCCAACCACCAGCCAAATGCTCGTTTGGCTACTCAACTGGCCACCATGCCAGCTGATCAACTCTCAATTTGGAGTTTTTTTTTTTTTTTAATTATTTCGCTCTAAAAATAAAGCTGGCTGGTGAAGTGTCAACAGAGGAGAGTTTTCTGCACAAACACAGAAGTGCCCCACCTGTCTGCACTACCTTTACAGCACTTTGCACAGGTTTTATACTTACGGTAGTTTATGTTGACTGACTTTCTATGTTTATTATTTTCAGAATAATTTAGATATTTGCAACTGTTTCTGGTGTTAGTTTGCATTTACACAACTCCATGCTCTGTATCTTTATACTTTAAAACACAAAAAATACAACTGGTATATAAAAAAAAATAAATAAATAAAAATAAAAATATTGCAGTTATGAAAAGGTTGCTTGTGTAATCTCTTCCTTCCAAATTACCCTTGGTTTGAATGGTTTTTAATGAATGGTTTTGTTTAATGTAATGAATTTAACATGGTGTCTCACTGTTTCCTGACATTGTTTGAAGCAAACAAATTAACCCTTAACTGTGAATAAATATTAGCAAGTTTGTGGACAGAGCTAACAAAGGCTAATCTGTTGCTGAGCTGCAGCTGGATGTCTACTAACAGACCTGTGTGAGGAGGCTGACAGCAGTCCATCAGTCCTGCTGTCACCTGAAAAACACCGCTAATAGAAACGGCTGTGACTCACCGCAGAAAGACCAGCTGCTCTCTCTAAAATGTCTCTTCAGAGGTTTGAAGAAGTGAAGCTTCTGCTGACAAACTAATAAATCCAACAAACTCTTCTCAGCAGCACTCACTCTCCAGCTGCTCACGGTCACTCTGCTCACTTCACCTCACAGAGAGCTGCTGCTTGCTTTCAGTGCCCATTTATACCACCGTCAAGCTAGACCATGAACTACACATTGGTTTCCGGTACAGAATTTCAGAATAAAATTACAACGGAATAGTTTATGTTTATTAGCTAGTTTATTAGATCTATCTATCTATCTTTTACTTACTAGACAACTACGTACTTATTAAGCATCGGGCTTTTTCAGAAATATCACATTTTGTATTAATGTATTCAAATTATTGATGTATTAATGTGTTCATAAATTTAATGTGGTAGCTGATACATTTTGTGAATGGACCTCCACACACAGTAACCATCACAGACAACCACTCACACCTCTATTTATGTGATGAATCTAATAGTTAAAAAGTTTATGATGGAGTTAAATGTAATTACTTACCTACTTGCTCCTTTTAGTCTGACAAATACAGTTGATGTACAGTATTTGACTCTGAGGTGCAGAGGAGTTGAAGAATAAAGCTGCATGTGCAGGTACTTCAAAACTGTACAATATAGTATTTACTACTTACTAATACACAACTGTATGTGCCTTCATGGCCGTTAAATCATCTGTTATGAATTTCTGAAGTGAAATAGTCACTCAGCATTTTCACTTGTTTGCTATAAGCTATAAATCACCCTTTCACCCTCCTCATCTCCTGATCAGAAATTTGTTCTCCTCTCGGAAAAGGATGCTAATATGCAGCCGCTAAATGTGGGAAGCCGTCACTCATGCGCTGCATGAGGGCAGAGATAAAGAGGATGACACATTGAGTCCTCCCTCCTCTCCACTGGTGCGAGCTCTGTGTTTCTGTGTTTGCTCTAAGTTTGACTGCTGCAGATGTGTTTGACGGGCCAGAGCAGCCATTATGCCTCTGGGCAAGGTGACCTGTTTGATCATCAGAGGCTTTCAGGAAGCAAACACTTCCCAGTCTGCAGTTTAGTCCACAACCATGGTGAAAATAAAAATGCACAACAAACTACCACCATCAAATATAAAGATACACTATATTGCCAAAAGTATTCGCTCACCCATCCAAATAATCAGAATCAGGTGTTCAATCACTTCCATGGTCACAGGTGTATAAAATCAAGCACCTAGACATGCAGACTGCTTTTACAAACATTTGTGAAAGAATGGGTCGCTCTCAGGAGCTCAGTGAATTCCAGTATGGAACTGTGATAGGATGCCACCTGTGCAACAAATCCAATCGTGAAATTTCCTCACTCCTAAATATTCCACAGTCAACTGTCAGCTGTATTATAAGAACGTGGAAGTGTTTGGGAACGACAGTAACTCAGCCACAAAGTGGTAGACCACGTAAACTGACAGAGTGGGGTCAGTGGATGCTGAGGCACATAGTGTGAAGAGGTCATCAACTTTCTGCAGAGTCAATCACTACAGACCTCCAAACTTCATGTGGCCTTCAGATTAGCTCAAGAACAGTGCACAGAGAGCTTCATGGAATGGGTTTCCATGGCCGAGCAGCTGCATCCAAGCCATACATCACCAAGTGCAATACAAAGCGTCGGATGGTGTAAAGCACACCGCCACTGGACTCTAGAGCAGTGGAGACCTGTTCTCTGGAGTGACGAATCACTCTTCTCCATCTGGCAATCTGAGGGACGAGTCTGGGTTTGGTGGTTGCCAGGAGAACGATACTTGTCGGACTGCATTGTGCCAAGTGTAAAGTTTGGTGTGGGGTTGTTTTTCAGGAGCTGGCCTTGGCCCCTTGCAACGGCATGAGTCCAAACACCATGAAGACTCAGAGGGAGGAAACCCCTGATTCACACATGTCTAACTGGCTCTGGCTGGCCACATCATGTCCATGAACATCATCACAAAATTCTGTCTGAGATCTGCACACACACACATGCACACACAGCGCAGCCAGCTGATCTGAGTGCTGGAGACAACACTGTCAGTTAGTGCGTTAAAATAGTGTGAACCTTATATTAGTTATTATAACAAGTATTAAACAAGCATCAACATGATGAAACAGTTACAGAAACATTCCATAACACTACTGACAGGTCATATACATGCTGTGGACTACATATCCTTACTTTAAAAAACAAATTTGATGTTTACCACTGTTATAAGATTTAAATTGCGCGTTTAAGTAGTCGGCAATTTCCTGCCACGCCATGTATTTCCCTTCTTGGTTATTGTCGGCCCGACTCTTCGACATGATCAGGTTTTCGACAATCGCATGCTCTGGGCTTCGTGTACCACACGCACGCGCCTAATAGAAGCTTGGATAAGCCTCGCTGAAGTTAACTCCACTGAAACACAGCTGAAACGCGTTAATGGAATGGCTTCAGCCTCATGTTAAAGTTGACGCTACTTCAAGCGAGGCTTAATCACTTAAGCGCCGCTATGATTAGCGACTTTGATGGAATACCCCCAGGATGTCACCCAGATACACAAACAGGAACTGATCCAGGAACTCATGAAGGACTTCGTTCACCAAAGCCTGGAAAACCGCTGGAGCATCGGTAAGGCAAGGGCATAACCAGGTACTCATAGTGGCCAGACAGGGTGTTGAAGACGGTTTTGCATTCATCCCCCTCTCTGATGCAAACCAGGTGACAAGCGTTCCATGAGTTCAACTTAGCGAACGCCTTAGCAGTCTGTAATAGCTCAGAGGCGGAGGACAGTAGTGGCAACAGGTACCGATTTTTCACAGTTACCTGGTTCAGTGGTGCGTAATCGATGCAGGGACGCATTCTGCAAAGAAGAACCTGGCTCCGGCTGGAGACAACGAGGGACGAATGAGGCCAGCCTGGAGAGAGGTGGTGATGAAATCCTCCATGGCCTGTTTCTCCGGTCCAGAGAGCGCATAGAGCCAACCCTTTGGGATGGGGGGCATTGGGGATCAGGTTGATGGCACAATCATACAGTCGGTGAGGTGGCAGGGACATGGCTCGGGACTTGCTGAATACTTTTGCTAATTCGTGGTGGCAGGCTGGAACACAGGACAGGTGAAGGGGACTGTGTGTTCCTTAACTCATCAATAGACCGCAGGGTGATCACAGCGACTGGAGCTGCATCAGAGCACAAACAGGAGACACTGCACGTAATCCCAGCTGACCCGCTAACCCCCAGTCTATCAGGCACAACTCGGCCCCAGAGTCAATGAGCGCATGGAAGCGCTGGGAGTGTGTGTGTGATCAGGGTTACCTCTGTAAGATGGCAGGAGGCAGGCTCGGGATTGAAGAAGCAGGTCATCCGGATGCTCCCTGGAGCACCCTGTACCCTCAGTGGACAGGAGTTTATTCGGAGACTCCATTCTCCGCAATACAGGCAGTAACCTTCTTTAATCTGCCTCTGTCTTTCTTCTGGAGAGATCCACTCTCAAAAGAAGAGGGAAGACAAATTAACTTTACCTGAAACACAAAACCAAACTCGCTAAAGCGGCTATGAAACTTGAACTAAAGAAGCAGGAAAAAACAAGGAGATATAAAGGGGAATAAAGTATGGGCACTAGGGTCAGCTACACTAGGAAATAAACTACAAAATAAACAGATGATCACCTACAACTCCACTCTAGAGGAGGGAATTAACAACAAGGGATATAAACTAGAGACTACAAAAACTGGATACTATATACAAGGAACTACTCTAGGATCTACTCTAGAGAGGATTCATCTAGGAACTAAAAATATCAAAAACAAGAAACAAGCTAAGCTAAAAACAGGAAACTGATGCTAAACTAGAAAACAAAACAGGCACTGAGGCTACAAAACTTATAAATCAAAATCACTGTAAAGACAGGAAGGAATGCTGGCAACATGGGACATGAGACAGGCAAGGACAAGACAATATCGCGACGAACAAACAAATGACAAGACTATTTATACGTGAGGTAGGGGAACACAGGTGGAGACAATCAGGGCGGTGTTTCACAATCACAGATGTGGGAAGACACAGGAGGCAGGGGTCAAGAGATCTGAAATGAGAGGGAGATAGGGTTACTTTCAAAATAAAACAGGAAGAGACAGGACAGCATGCAGGCACAGGACGAAAATGGTGAACTTAGTAGAAACAGACAGAGAGAGCATAACAACATCACCCTACATTTTCTTTTGTTGTTTATTTAATTCCACCTTTCCCAAACAAAGCCTGGCAGCTAATGCTTAATTTTGCTTTCATTTAATCTTGTTTAAATTCTATAATGATTGCACCTTGTTTTATTGTATTTTACTATTACTGTTTGCCTTTACTTTGTGTTTCTCTCTGTGAATCGTGTTTCAACCACCCCTGGCTGGTTATTATTGTGTGGAGTTTTTAGGAGACATCCCACACAGATGAGTGGAACTGCAGAGAAGGAGGCGTCATCCTCAGGCCGCTGAGCCGTGAACACCTCTAGTCGCTCTGCTGACAGAGAAACACCATCTGGCTGAATGTGTGGGGGTCACTGGGGGAGCTCAGGTCTGTTCAGGGCCTCGGCGATGAAGATGACGTGAAACCTCACCACTTTCCCCATCATGTGTGGTCCACTTTTTTAAGCTCTGAGGCACCCTCCTCTCCTTGTCTACAAACACAAATTAACAGTTTTTTTTCTGCTCGACCTGCAGTAGTTCAGAGGCCTGAACTGGGAGGACGATTTTTAAATAATGCAGCAGACTTCCTGCCGTCACAGTGGGTGAGAAAGCCGGTCACAGGGGGGGAAACCACAACACATCTCAGGGATTTATCTTCAGCTTATGATGATTGTGCCTTCCCTGAGAGTACAAAAGCTGCAGCGGCTTCTTTTATGGAAACTTCAGATTTGCAGCATACGAAAAAACTGCTCCGTGGCCAAAAATCATTATTTTCATGTTTCAGAGTCTTAAAATGTGTAGATGTGTGTGTGTTAAGCTTATAAAAACATTCTGGTTAATGCAGACACATATATGGTGCAGACAAACAAAGCAGCAGAGCAGAAATGTCAGACCTCAGATGAGTTGAAACAACATTTCAGCCTTTCCCCTAGAAGTCAAACAAAACACACAACCTGCGTTACATTCAGACATCTTTCTATTGCCTTAATCAGCTGCCATCCAGGATGACGGCCTGTCAGTCTCAAACCAGCCATCCACCGCAGGTGAAATTGAGATTCCTGCCGTGTCTCTGTGGTTGGAAGAGACGACGTGGAGCAGAGAGTTGGGAGCTGACTCGTCCTCCGTCGCTGTCCATTACCTCAGCGTGCTCCTCCTGTCACATGTGATGGGTGCAGAGATGCCCGCCGCTGCAGACATCTGATGTATAAACCCTGACAGGCCTCTGGAGAAGCTGCAAGCGTGAAGGACTTTGGGAAAACGGAAGGGTACAAACTGAGGCACAAGCAGGGGGTAGATTAGTGTCTCTGCTGTGATTGAAGCACTCAGTTTGATGGTGGAGAAAAAGATTTGATGGTATTTGAATTCTTAAGTATTTTTGCTGCAGAAAGGAACTTTTCTTCAACATACAGAAAGTAGGGATGGCCCAGTAGTTATCTGTGGTAAACACAAGATTTAAAGTGGTGCTCCTGCGTGATTCTTTGCAGATTTATCAACGTCATATTTGAAATAAATGACTAATGAATGAATGAATGAATGGATATGAGCTTTAAACTTGAACCATAATGGAAAGCTCATATTGGCTTCATGTTTCATTCCTTGTTAAACAACACATTACCTGTCACCCAAGACAAGAAGAGCTCATTGCGTGTCTCTCCATATATTACATATTATAAGAGTAAAAAGTGTAATTAAATATGTTATTGGCGAAATACGGAAAGCCAAACGTTCACTCTACATGCAGAATGAATCCTGTTGTTCTGATGCTGCGGAGGAGGAGGAGGAGGAGGAGGAAGACTCTTGGGTCTCAGCACATACAGAATAACAAACACACTGCCTGCTGCTGGTGAAGACGCTCTGGGACATTTTACAGCTATGTCAATAAGTCTAGGTGAGGTCCTCCATGCTACATTGAGCTCCTCCTGTACATGCAGGAGGAACCAGGAGCAGAGAGTCCAGCTCAAAGCCCAGAGGAGTCCCACAATGACTCCTGCTGCATTTCAAGGACCAATTCATCAAACCACATCCTACACAGAGCAGCAGAGTCACAGAGTTTCCACAACCTTCTTTCTTCATCTCAAATTTAACAATTCCATTCAAACTATTGTTTAGAGATAAGGGCAAACAAAATCATTTCACAAACATGATCAGAGGACCCTCTCCTGATTTAAACATGTATAATCATTTTGTGTATTCAAACCCTTAATGTTTTTTGGGGATAGGGTGGTAATTGTATCAGGATGATAGACACACCTCATTTAGTGTTGGGGGGGGACCTACGCTCAATTTAAATTAGCCAATTAACCTAATCCCCATGCATGTTTTTAGATGGTGGGAGGAAGCCGGAGTACCCAGAGAGAACCCACACAGACACGGAGAGAACATGCAAACTCCACACAGAAAGGCCTCGGGCCCGGGATTTGAACCCGGTGTGTGCCTCACATATTGGGGCCAATACCAAAAAATACAAAAAGACAGCCTTTTCAATGTGGCATCAATTTCAACATTCTATAAGTATAAAAAGCTGGTGTAGTGGCAGTGACTCATTCCCAGTTCATCATTCAAGCAGCCATGAACACAAACATCACTTAATGGATGAGCACCTCTACCTGGCCATAGCGCTCCTTCAGGTTGGTAGCAGGCAGTCAGGTGTTGCTCATGAACTTAGTGTGTCTCAAAGTGTCATCAGCAGACTTGCAGCAAGACACAGAATGACTGGCAGTGTGACTGGCCAGGAGTGATGTACCGAAATGATGACCAGTACCTAAGGACCTATGCACTCAGACAACGTTATGCCACACAGCTGCAGGTCTGTTTAGGAGAAGTGAGGGCTACTAGGGTTTCCAGACAAACCATTCACAACCGACTCCACCACTTTGGCTTGAATGCCAGACGACTGTTGCAGGTGACTCCACTGACACTAAGACGCCGTGACCGTTTGCAGTGGACCCAAGACCATGTGACCTGGACAATGCAGCAGTGGTCTACCGTCCTGTTCACTGATGAGTGTCAGGTCACCTTGCACAGAAAAGACGGTCATCATCGTTCCAGGAGAAGGCAAGGTGAGCGATACGCCGAGGTCAACGTGGTTCCCAGGGTTCACTTTGGTGGAGGAGGTGCAACAGTCAGCACACAACAGATTTGGTGATTGTAGATGGCTCAGTCACTGCACGTTCTGACCTCAGAGACATCATAGAACCATCATCATCCCCCAATTCCACCAGCACACCTCCAACTTTCTGTTCATGGATAATAAAGCTCCACCACATGGTGCCAGAATTGTCACAGCTTCAGGAAGTTGGAGTGCCTCATATGATATGACCAGCAATGTCCCCTGACCTGAACCCCATAGAGCAGGTCTGGGACCAGCTGAAGCAGCGACTGGATGCTCGTACCCCACCCCCACCTGACCTGTCTAAACTGGGAGTAGCACTTGTGGAGGAGTGGAAGCATTGCCTCAGAACAACATCATGAGGCTGGTGAGGAGCAGGAGACGTTGCTGTCAATCTGTCATTGAGACAAATGGTGGAAACACCCACTACTGACTTTGTCAGTTTTGGTTATCTGGGGCTATCTTTGTTATTGTCCAAATTGTTGGGGTAATAAATATTGAACTAATGAAAATGGTGTTTCTTCTCATTCATTAATGGTAATATCAAAGGTAACTATTACTTATTTCATTAAATTTCAGACCAAATAAGAAAAGCACTCATGTAAATAACAATATCCCTAACTTATTGTGAGTAGTAGTGTATTATCAGCATGTGCTCAGTATGAAAAGTAAAATGTTTATTATTTTATTTAACCAGATAAACCCAGATTTAACCAGACCCATTGAGATCAAGACCTCTTTCACAAGGGTGACCTGGCAGCAGCACACACCACGGTCAACAAGACAGACAGACAACAATTACAAACAAGCAGTAAAATATTAAAATGTTAAGATGTGAGCAATTTGGCAAATAAAGTGCTGACGTTACCGGTGCAGAAACTATTCACACAGGCAGTGTTCAAAGGATTTCGATTGTTGGCAAATAGAGCAGAATAAGTCCAGTGGAATAAGTTCTGACATTTTCAGTTCAGATTGGAGGGCATTCCAAGCAGAGGGGCAGAGAAACTGACGGTTTTTTTACCCATTTCAGTTCGAACGGGAGGAACAGAAAAGTGCAGAAAGTCATTCAAACTTAGGGCATAACGTCTCCCAGTTCTCTGAAGAAAAGTGCATAAATATGTGGGAGCCAAGAAGAGCCTTATAAACTAGTGTCATCCAGTGGGTATAGCACCTTATTTCCAAGGAGGGCATGTCAGCGTTGGCGTAAAAGTTCACAATGGTGGGTAAAGCGGCTACAACCAGTGATAAACCTCAGAGTCAGTGACAGACAGGAGTCAGTGATTGAAGGCAGGTGGTTGATGCACACATATACAAAACATCGCCAAAATCAAGTACAGACAAGAAAGTGGCAGACATCAGGAACTTCCGAGCTCTGAGGGAGAAATATGATTTGTTTCTGTAAAAGAAACCGAGCTTCACCCTTAATTTGAAAATCAAGTTTTTAACATGTGACTTGAATGAAAACTCCCCATCACTAATTATGACCAAGTGACCATAACTGGTGACCAGCTCTAGAGTTTCCCTATGGACAGTTCTGATTGATAGGGAACAGATGAATTAAAAAAAAACAAAACATCTGTTTAGATTTATCAACATTTAAAATCAGTTTCATTTTTTTCAGACGTAGCTGCACTGCATCAAAAGCAGACTGAAAAATGTGAATGCCTGAGTGATCGAGTGTGAGCAGCAGTAAATTACCATATCAGCCGCATAAAGATGGTATGAAGCATTTGACAGCTTAGCACACAAATCGTTAATATAAATTGTGAACAGAATGGGTCCTAAGACTGAGCCTTGAGGTACAACTTTTGTGACCTCAAGAAAGGTAAAAGTACTGAGAACCAGTATTTTTTACTATAATGTCTGATGTTTCCAGGTTTAGAATTACTCCTGCATTAACGTTATATTTTACTGATGTTTCTAACTTCTTTATATACTGTTGTCTAGTTTAATCCACAGCACTGCGTCATGTTGTATAAGATCATCAAATGTTTGTAGCATCACTAGCCAGTGAGAACCATTTATCTTTAAAAAGTCTGATGTTATAACTGATTTGCCTTGGGTGCACTGTGGAGTGGGTAAAACTGTTTTTAATGGCAGACTAAACTAGAACCATTGACTTGCATTAGCCTAGCACCAGTGAACTCTGCAGCTAGAAGGACTGAATGAAATTTGTTCACTTAGAAAAGAGGCCCCATGCTGAAAATCCTGAACTACACCTTTAAGTTCAGTACTTTAGTAAATGTACTTTGTGAAGACAGCACGCTGTGTTTAGCGCACTAAAGGGTGAGACAAAGTTTGAGCTTTTCTCATTTTCAAGCAGCAGAGATTCATCAGGAAGCTTTGACTGAATTACCAAGCCCACACACTCACATCCAGGTCACTAATCACTTCCTCTTTGTGCATTCAACCCCCCTGAAATTACATTATGCTTAACATGGTGAGCTCACTGGGCTGGACTCTCTGTGTGTCTTGCCTGTTTCCTGTCAGCTGCTGTTTCTCATGTCTGTGTTGAAGGACGTCTGGTGTGTGTGTGTGTGTGTGGTCTAGCTTTATTTATCCGTTTCCTGAGCCATGTTGTCACATGTTAGAGTAAATATCTGGAGCAGCCAATGAATAATCAATGGACACAGTACCTTCATGTTGAAGCAGGTGATGTGATCCATGATCTGATGGCAGCTCACACTCACAGATCACAGGTACACAAACTGATTAAGCAGTAATAAATATCCACTGGACGCTTCACACGAACCACCTGCTGACCATTCAAGGTACTCTGTTTACTTATGTAGGAGTATCAATGTAACAAATATTGTGCTTATTGTAATATATTATGCCATCCTTAAAATGACCATAAAGCTGCATTTAAGGACAGCAAAATTATATCAAAGCAGTTGACAAACTCACACAATCATCACATTTCTCATTGATCCATCTGTGTGCTCCCTACTGCCCAAAGCATTTCTACTGCTTCTCAGCAGCTCTCCACATGCTTAGCTTGCAGTAGTGCTAAGAGCGCAAACAGTAAAAGTAACAACACCACTGGTTAGGATGGTAGTTCAGCTGAAACTGCTGAATGAGTGCAGCGTAGCGTGATGATGATGCACTAAAAGGCATCTCTGCCATGTCAATAAAGCACAGAGAAGCTCTAACATAAACACACACAGAGGGAGAGCGACTTCACTCTCATTCATCACTACTCTATGTATTTACATAGACAATAGTTGTTTGCTTCTGGAATAATTAAAACATGCTGCTAGTCCTTGAACGTAACAACAGTGGAGGATTTATTTGAAATGGTAGCGTTGGGCATTCCCGGCTCTAGTCCCGAACATGTCTTATTTAGCCTCGGATGTGTGTGTTTTTTTTTTGTTTTTTTTTTACCTCTAAGGAATGAAATAGAAGTTTACATTAACTGAGCCGGGTAAATGATGGCGCCTTTACAGTAATCAGTGTGAACCGGCTCTGAGGTTGACAGGAGCTTTTCTTTTTCCTCAAAGTTTATTGAAGAACATCAGTTATTAAACTTGTGGGATAAAAAATGTCCCTGGCATTTTTTTCTGTATTTTACTGTAAATATAAATGACAATATTTATGAATTAATAGATATATTGCTTCCAAAACACGAGAACAAAAGCTTCTTCTGCTACCTCTGAAGATGGGAGTTTTTGCCATAAGTTCTGTATGAAACTGTTATTGTTTGACTCAGTACATGTTAGGAGTTCTACCAGAAATATTATGTACTTTTTACTGTGTACTCTTTGAGTTATCCTTTGCCAGATTCTTATGTAAACAACAAACATATGCCTACATATGAGTTCTGCATGAAACTGTAATTGACACAGAACTAATGCTTGTGCTTATCAGGAAAAGAAAGTGAAAACAATTGTTATCTATTGATCCATTTTGAGCAGGCAAAATGTCAGTGTTCTTTGTGTGTGTGTGTGGTGGGGGATAAAGGATTGAAACGGCACACACATCTTGAACTGCTTACATTTGGTACACATTTACAGAAATCATCAAGAAAATGTCAGTAGTGAAAATTTGTCTCTAGATAAAAGATTATCATTACTGTATTATGATTATAATATTTAATCTCTATAAAAAAAATGGCTCTTTCCAAGACAGTATTTCTTTTGTTTTGGCTCCTCATGTAGTTTTTGTGCTGAAGTCTCCCTCTAGTGGTTCAAACAGGAACTGCAGCTCTGTTGATGTCTATACAGTACATTCATGTTTATAAATCATTAGTGTATTTACTACATTTTAATGGTAGTTCTGGAATATTTGATCACATCACATGGTGTTCATTAGCAGTTGCCACCGATATAAAAAACTCTCTGTGTATGATAAAAATATATTACTTGACTGTTAAGCTGTAATTATGAAGTTATTATTTGTATTTATAAATTGTGTAAAAATCCAAATTGAACCATTTAACAAACAGCTAATAGTCCTGTGACGGAGATCTGACTGAACTTCAAAAGGTTCACATCATTTAAAGCTGCAAATGCTAACTTTGAGCAAATATGATGATATGAAGTTATTTTTATAAACTTGTCATTGAGTGCTGAGAGTAGTGCATTAAAACCATGTTGCTCTGCAGCAGATGTCCATCACTGCTCTAAAAACTCAACCTTTGACCAAACTGTCACACTGGACAAACAAGAGAGTTTGCTCCCACAAATTTAGCTCAACTGATTTCAACATGGGTTTTCAACAATATTTCTTCTCAGTTTACAGTACATAATATAACATAAGAAGCAATAATCAATACAAAAATAACAAATAAGACCACAATAAGTAGATTAAAAACAAAAAAGGCATGCAAAGTACTATAACCACTTTATTAGCAAAAAGAAGGAATGACTGTGGTGAGTACACTCTTACTAATCCAGCTACCATCTAGTTCCAAACATGCCTTTCTGTCTTAGAGACGAGTATAAAGGTTAATGGGATGTTTTTATACAGACTGTACATAAAAAGGAAACAAGAAGATAGATTTGTACATTATAAAAACAACAACATCTTGGCTGAAAGTTCAACATTGTGCATAAAGAAATTTCAAATCGTTTTCCTGTATAAACACATTTCTAGGATAAATCTCCTCCCAAAATATTCCTTCTGCTCCAGTATAATTTTCCCGTTTCTTATATTTAAAGATCAAAAGTGGTTAAAAGAAACATACAACTCCTCATTTGTTTTTAAGACCAATGTGGGTAAAGTATGAACTTAAAGCTACTTTTCTTGTTTCTGTTGTAAACTGGGAGTGATACTTTCAAAAACAAGTATCATAAATGTACCGCTTTAGTATCTAATTATTTCTATTATTTCAGAACAATTCAAAATTTAAAAAAAAAACATGAAACAATACAAGAAAACCAGCTGCTAAAGAAAGGTTTTTGGGATTCAAATTCACACAAATATTGACTAAAATTATATACACACTAAAACACTAAAAGCAATTCACAATAACTCAAAACGCTGGTGTAGATACATATTAAAAAAAAAAACACTACACACAAGGTGGATTTTCCAGTTGTCCAAATCATTTTTCACACAAATATTAGCTTCGAATTCTGTCGTCACTGACAATAAACCTGTTTTCCTCTTCAGATTTTTTTTAAGGGAAAACTAAAGCTAAGAAGTGAAAACTTGCAGAGGAAACAGCAACACTTTATCAGAGCCTGAGAGGATGTAGGGCAGCTTCATCCAGCCATCATTTCTTACTTTACCAACTCTCCAACAAGCACCTCGAATCTAAATCTAATCAAAAACATTTTCAGCATCGCTCTCTTATCCAAAACATCTCTAAAGTGCTCCAAAGAACAACTGGACTCACAAAATCACAAAAAAGTGCCTCAAAAGAATCAGAGAAAACTATAAAGCAAAGACATTATTTTACATTTGGACAAAATGTTTCACCAAATACAGGAGTAAAAACAAAATGTTCAGTTATCTCTCTCTGCTGAGCCTCTTTAGTACCTTGGCACTTTGGTGTAATCTTCTGTGTGGATGTTCCTGCACAGGCAGATGGACAAGATCATCCCCATCAGCTGTCAACACAACACACACATCAGATACATCTTCAAGAAGTTTCAATAAAGATTACACTGGTCAACAACAAATTACCTGTCTAAGTTCTTTTAGCTGATTTAGGACAATCTTGATGTGCTGAACTCAAATATCACATTGGTTTTCCTCAATAAGGTCGACTTTTAGAGCTATGGCGACAGGTTAGTTTTCATGTTTTGGCTTACATACACAGGAATTTTTGCTTCATATGATGCTTTGCTTCAAACCTTTTTTTCTATTGTTTGAAATAATCAAACTTGGTATTTTTATTTCACAAGTGAATGAAATCTTGCAAAAATAAGCCTGATGTACTCTGCTACATCTGTGACAAATCCACCACAGTTCCTAACAGGAATCCAGTCACAGGTTTCATAAAGTGTGCTTTCCATGCTTATTTTTGGTATTAAACCTCACCAACTTCACCAGG
This sequence comes from Synanceia verrucosa, assembly GCA_029721515.1. Taxonomy (NCBI): domain Eukaryota; kingdom Metazoa; phylum Chordata; class Actinopteri; order Perciformes; family Synanceiidae; genus Synanceia; species Synanceia verrucosa. Next base: position 29,230,855 of record CM056549.1, read on the forward strand.
ATAAAGCTTGGGTGCCACACATGAAATGCCAGAGTATGTGCACCGAGTATCTGCATCAGTGGACTAAAGGCAAGAAGAGCTGTCTGAAGTTTGGAGGGAGCCGACCTACGATGACACTGAGTGCTACTTCCTACTGGGATCAACAGAAAAACAAGGAGCATCTGATCTGATCTTCAGTCAGCATCTCGTCCTGTAGCTCACTGTGATAAAATTGAAATGATTCGTGTGAAAATTTATCACTAATATGCTGACTGCTTTCAGAAACCTCAGATGCAACATGAGCATCAAATTGCATGACATATTCTTGCATATGGATCGTTTTCCTAAAAATCTGGGATCAATGATCAATGAGCAGGAGGAGAGAATCCATCAGGACATGAAGGAGAAGGAGACCAGGTACCAGGGCCATGATGGCTGATTTCTACTGGACTCTGGGCTTCGAAAAAATGGAAGTTCATGTCCAACAATGTCTGCTATTCATATATTAGAAATCTATTTTTATATCATGAAATGACTAAATTGTGTTCCAAAACAGTTTTTTTTCCTCTTAATAAACTGTACACTTGTTTCTGATTTTCTGATTTCTTCACATTTACTTCCTGTCAGCTGATGTCATTCACATCCACTGCAACCAGGAATAAACTGTGACATATTTAAAATGTTTATGTTCAAAACTGTCTGATGACCTAAATACAGTAGATTTGTGACATCACAAAGCGACAGCCTGATGGCTTGTTTCAAACGCTGAATACTGGCTGGATGTTTTTATGTGTGGAACGTGTGATTCCCAGTATATACACAGCACTTACAGTAGTCCTACTTTGTATAATAAAAGAAATAAAAATCTCACTTAAGTTAGAGTGGTCTGGAATTTAAACAGCTGTCGATCAGTGTGACCACACTAAAATGGCTCTTTTTCAGGTTGTTTGGTCTGCAAAACAAAAAAAAAACAGAAGGCGTACCTCAATTAGAGCCACTCCGAGACAGATACCAAGGACGACCCCGATGTTGGTGAGGAGCCAGCTCTCCACACTGGAGGCACAACCCTGAAGTAGCACAGAGGACTGAATCAGTGAGGAACATGTGACAAGTAAACAGGTAAACATAATAACGGAATAAAATTGCAGTTTACCACGTCGTAAACGGGCCAATCGGGCGTCTGAGCCTCACAGAAGCCACTGTCCGAGAAGTTTCCGGTGGAGAGCGAGTTGTTCTGGCAGGAGCAGGGAAACAGCAGCTGGGAGCTGTTGATGATCACCATGTTACCACTCCAGTCCTGACGGCCAGTCCAGCCACAGCACTCCATCTGCAGACAGACATGATGAGCAGCATGGTACAAGAAGAAAAGAAAACGAGGAGGGACACAAAGGCAGCACTCCAATTGACCGGTGTTCTAGCTTAATAACTTTAGTGTTTGTGGCTGTTGTGACTGTAACATAAACTCTGATTGTAAAAGATGAACATACAGTATTTCTGCAGATAGCGTTTGAGTTAAATGAACGGCAGTGAGTAGGGCTGCGGATACAAATCATGACACACAGGATAAGATTCAATATGATGCAATATCATAAGAGAGACGACATCCATCCATCCATTTTCTACCTCTTATCCTCTCATAGGGTCATGGGGGGGCTGGAGTCTATCCCAGCTGTCTTAGGGTGAAAGGCAGGGTACACCCTGGACAAGTCTCCAGTTCATCACAGGACACATAGAGACAGACAACCACTCACACTCACATTCACACCTACAGTCAGTTTAAATTAACCAATTAACCTAATCCCCATGCATGTTTTTGGATGGTGGGAGGAAGCCAGAGTACCAGAGAGAACCCACACAGACATGAGGAGAACATGCAAACTCCACACAGAAAGACCCCGGGCCGGGAATCAAACCCGGTACCTTTTTGCTGTGAGGCAACAGTGCTAACCACTACATCACCGTGCCACATATTGGGAAGACATACTGCTAAAAATTAAATCTAATTTAGAGGAAAAACTGTTATAGCATGAAGAATAACAAGTAGTAGTCACAGTCCTCAGACAACCTTCTGGTGGAAACCCTGCAGTGTTGTTGAGAATCGACAGGGCAATATTGAGCAATACTCAATATTTTGTTAGATCCACATCAAAACGACTGTCAGCTGACTTTTATTTCATTGGATGCAAAGTAAATGGAAACAAAGAGCTAAATGTACATGACATATTGTAGCTGGCCATAGTTAACTGTGCTGTTTGACAACAGTCCCATCCCAGTCCAGTTGCAGAACTATTTGTGTTTGTGGAGCCAAATAAATGATCAAATAAACAAATAAATCATTATTACTGTTAATTAATAAATGTCTGAAAGCAACATCACACTGCTGGGATTCGGACAGATAATCACAGTAATGATGATATTCAGTACAGTAGTATTTCCTTTTGTGATAATGCTTCAGAGGATCCATTTGTATTTATCTGAAATTATTTTAAAAAGCACTTTGCATTTTGGATCAATAAGATTTAAAAACAGCATCATGAATCACTGAATCGTGAATCTGACCCCAGATCAACTCACATTCCTCTGGATGAAGTCCCAGGCCTGCTCTGTGGTGGAGTTGTTGCCGGGGTAGTTGTCCAGCACCTTGGTGACGATCATGGACATCTTTTCATTTAACTGAAAGAAAATAGATGTGGTGCTCATAAAATATACGTGTCCTGATGCAAAGTGCAGACTCAGCAAGTCAAGACCAGCATTAATAAGCTGTTTGTAGCTGGAAGAAATCTGTTGTCCAAAACGTCCAGTGTTTCAGCTAAACACACATTATCAGTGATAATATTTAAAATTTCCCCCACAGTGAATATGCTGGAGTGAGACAAGAAGACTGATACCACTCTTTAATGTCTTTCCTTCATACATGCAGCCAGTTAGCTTAGCTTAGCTTAGCATAAAGACTGGAAACATGGGGAAAAAAGCTAGCAAAAAAACTGCCTTCCAGCAGCTCTAAAGCTCACTAGTAAACATATCTTGTTTGTTCAATCTGTGTGTAAAAACAAAGGGAGTTAGGCTAGCTGTTTTCCTGTTTACAGTCTTCATGCTAAGCTAAGCTAACTAGCTGCTGGCACTATCTTTATACTTAAATAGATGAGAGTAGATGGCAAATAATGAACCACTTCAACATGTTGAACACTTCCTTTAAGTTTAAGTGTTTTTAACAAAGAATCTGGATATTTGACAGTATTTAAGGTTTATAATCTGAGTCATCAAGTGTTCACAAGTGTTCCTCACTGATCATCAATTCTTCTGCGTGACTTTGGTTTGTCAAATCAAACTTTTGGCAGAAATGGAGCCGAGCACAGCAGCACCTTTAAACGGAGGAACGCATCCGACCAGACGCAGGAAATCAGAGGGTAATTTTCTCAGTTTTCTCCAAGTAGACGTTCAAGGTCTGCAGTGAACATACACTGGTAAAGAGAATACTCCATTTTTCCAAATAGAGGTTCTTCCTTGAACCACTATTTGGCGGAGAAGCACAGTGGCTGAAAATAAGTCCAACAATGTTCAGATACAATAAACAGAGTTCTGTGTGAATTCCTCCTTTTTGTGGCATTTGGAAGTTATTCAGAGGATTTATGCATCTGGATGTCTGGATCAGTTCTTTCTTTCATTATGTTACTTGAGCAAATCATAAAAGTGCACCTAATAATTTAATGTTTGTAGATGTGTGTGTGATAGAGACCATAAGCTGTATATTATGTCACAGTCCAGCTGGCGTCAGTCTCTAGTTTGCAGTCACTTTCCCGTAAATCCTTCAGTCCAGGTGATAAACCAGCAGGTTATGAAGTCCACAGATTCTGCTTCTACTTCGTTTAAAGCTGAGGTAAATGTATTATTAAATATGTTTTTCACTTTGATTTTTATTTACTGCAGTTGTAAAAAACATGTAAAATTGCAGCATGTATCCTCATGTTTGAAATTAATACAAATCATAAGACTGCAAAGCTGATACTGTATTTACACATTTTATTTAGTTTTAAAGGACATGCCGAGATATATGGCACCTCTATATTTTTTTTAAAAAGGTCTTAACACCCCTTAAAATCAAGAAGGCCTTGCAACCCTCCTTAAATATTTGGTGAGGGCCCAAGGAAGCACTTAAACTGGCCTGTCTTTTTTATTCTTGAGAAACACTTCACAACTAAGCAACCACTTAATTTCATTTTTCAAGCAATAACATCCTACAATTTTCTGCTTCTCAAACATTAATACTTATTGGCTTTCTTTGCTCTCGATGATGATGATAAACTGAGTATCTATGGTTCTAGGGAAAACAAGGAAACTATTCAACACATGGACAACTAATAATGAAAATAATCATTAGTTGCAGCTCTAGATTTTACAAGTGTAAAGTGGAACCATATCATGCTGGGCAGAAGGTAACTCTAAATACGACCATAATTATAACTTGCATGTTGACATAAATGGTACTTACAAGTTGGAAACTGATGATTACTGTAACCAATGTGACCTGAACGCAGCGTTAAGACTCAGGAAAAAACAGATGTTTTGCATAGGAGTTAATTACTGTCTCTATAAACATCTATATTTGACCCGAACAGTAAGCACAAGGAAGTCCACTTGCTATTAAAAGAAGAGCTGCTGTATGGAAACAATGCACCTAAGGTAAAGAGAAGACTTTCACTCAGTCAGAGAGGTCAACAGGACACAGTTCAGTCACACATGAAGCGTTTAGTCGACCTGTCATCAACATCAACAGCTCCAGTCCTTGTTGTTATAAATATGCAGAGAAAACTGCAGCAAAGTCTGGCTGTATCTCATTCTCTTAAAAAGGAAGAAGAAGCTTTAAAGAGTCTAATAAATATTTGCATATGTTATTTATTGGTTATAAAGCCTTTTTTCAGCTGTTTATGGGGCAGATATATGATCACCATGATACCTAATTTGTTAGGTTATGTTTCTAATATCAGAAAAATCATATTTGATATCTTCAAAATAAGTTCTAATAGCATGTTCAAATGTAAACATAAATAACGACACATACCTACACTGGCCTGGTTGTTTAAAGAAAACATATCTGGAGGCAAGAAGGGGAGTTTCTTTCTTTCTTTTTTTACAGGGCAAAAATGAAAGCAGCAACAGCAAAAAATGCTGTTCTTGGTTAGTGAAACAGTCTTTCGGGATGAACCACTCCTCATTACCCAACTGGACAGAGTGTAATCTAATACTTCTAATACTTAAAGCAAACCTACAAAGGTTTCAATTGGGAATGAATTTGTTTTAAAGTTGATTAAAAAACCTTAGTTCATCTTATACTCTCTCTGCTGCTCCTCCTTATTGATAAAATGTCTGTATGGACTAAAACACCAGAGGGTGAAACAACACCAAACGCTATCACTTTCAATCTGAGCTTGCTGGTGTCACATGGACCATATGTCGCCTCATCAGATGCTGTTCTCGGTTGTGCAGAATTAGTTTCTATTCATAGCTCTGCTTGTTATGACACACTGTGGGTGTGAACACAACCAATCAGGAGGTGTGTCATTCACAGGTGTGCTGCAACAACATTCCTTTTGTGAGAATCACCCAATAAATATGCCTTCCAGGTGTGACTAACAAAACAAAACAAACAATACATGTGGGGTGGGGGGACTCCCATGATGCTCTCTGGTATGGGATGGAGGATAAATGAAGAGGCAGTGACATCACTCACCACATCCTTCTGAAAGTAGATGAGAGCGCCGGCTGCGACCTGAGCCAGGAGGATCAGCAGGAGGCAGGTGAAGTACTGAGGAAACAGATGTTAAACTCCTTAAAAACATCTGGAACTGCAGCAGGATCCCAGTAAAACCAGTAAGATAATGAAAAAGAACAATGAAGATGTCTACTAACAGTCTGATTTCTGAAAGTCGTCCCCAAATGTAAATTATTTCCTCCTCTTTGTTTGATAAAGACCACAGTGAGCAGCTGTTTTATGAAATTACTGAGACGTTCATGTTTCACAAATAAGCTTGTAATGACGGGAGGAGGTCAGGATGGTGGACAGCTGAAACCAAAATCAACCTTCACTTATTCTAAGTCCCTAGCTCAATGTCATAACAATTGTATTAATTTTAAGCCAAATCATGATGTTTTACCAAACCTAACCAAGCAGGTCTGTTGACTAAACCTCTCCAAGTAGTTTTATAGCATTATAGCAGCACTTCACAACATTAATAATGTGTTTAAAACTCCCTAAAGATATTATTGAGGATGTATGTTTTATTTGAGAGATGGACGAACACGTTGGTCTGATTTTATCGTGATTAAATGACAACAACAAAAATATGGAAGCATAAGATTGTGAAAACACAGACCACATGCCAAATATAAAAGATCACCTTTTTGACCAAGGCAACAAGACAAGAATCGTCTTCTTAAAGGCCAGATAAGGGATTTGGTGTGATCAAAGTTCAGGAGGGCATGTGAGAGAGACTTTAGTTAACCTTAAACTGATTTTTCTATGATCTCTTTTCACCCAGCAGATGGTAGTGTATGCTGTATGTATACAGTATGTTTACTCTGAGGTATGGAAGCTTTTGAACCTTTCTAAGAAGGTGAAAAGTCATGAATGTAAGTGATGTGCAAATGTAGCGTCTGTACTCTACTGGAATACTGAAAAACTTCATGTCATGAAGTTCAGCAGAGAACAGTTGTTGGTCCTTCAGGAGATGCATCAGTCATCATCATGTTAAAATGATCAGGCCATCCATGCATGTGTCCACATGTCCACGCATAGAGACGGTCACTCACCAGGCCGAGCAGACAGCGGATCTCATAAATGGCCCCCAAGCAGCCGAGGAAGCCCATGAGCATGGAGAAAGCCCCGACGCCAATCAGGACGTAGCAGGCCACCTTAACAGCTGTGGAGTTATCTGTATGGAAAGAGAAAAATACATTATAGTGCGATAACATACAACTAAATACAATATATGATCAATACAGATGAGACAAACCTATTGTTAAATATATGAACATCCATACTGTGGCACCAACTCTTCAGTCAACATGATGCCAGGATAAACAGCAAGGATTGTTATTACGCTATTATATTATCATTAAATCACTGGTATAATCACAGACCTTATATAAACAACGTTTTTCATAATTTCACAATTTCAGGGACAACATTTTGCTTTTATTGGATTTATCAAGGTTATTTTTCAGGGTCACATAATTTATTCAATTTTATTCAATTGTTGAATATTCTTATGTTAATGGTTAAATTGATGTAATTGGTTAATAATAAATGGGTCAGTTTTTCTCAGACCTACTGTTGCTGACTGTTGTTTGAGTAACATCACTTGATCAAAACTGTTCTAACAGTCCATAAGACAAAATAAGCAATAAAAGTCTGTATGATTCTACTGATATTCCATCGGATCAATATCGGTATTGTATCGGAAGCGAAAAAGCTGGGACACCCCTAATTGTAACATGCTCTTTCTCAGCATTTATTGGTCATACTAATATTTGGGTCCATTCTTACAACATTGATCTTAAATGGATAATGCTTCATTCACTCTGTGTGCACAGATGTGTCAGTTACTGACAGCGACATGTATCACATTGTGTTACAGAAATAAGAAAAGCGAAACCGAAACAAGTTTGACACATAATTAAAGTTACAATGAGTGTGAAACTCACACAGAGCATCACAACAGTTTAGCTCACAGCCTGCCAGATGCCGCTCTGGGTCATCAGGACCCTGCCAGTTGATCCTGTCTGTAAATATATTCAAACCATGTACTGAAAAAGTCTTGATGCAAAATATATTTGCAAAATACTCAGACAGGACAGGACTGAACTGGAACTGCAACTATTAGTTGACAAGAGCTGATCAACAGCAAATGTCCATAATATTTTCATAATCATAATAAACAGTTTAAGACAGTAAGAGAGTGTCCAGAGAGAGGACAAAAAGAAAAGAGTGCACTTTAACACCAGTGAACGAAGGCTGATTTGAGCAAGTCTCACATCTTGAATTTCCCTCAGGATTACTAAAGTATCTATCTATCTATATATCTATCTATCCATCCATCCATCCAGTCTAGCACAGGTGTCAAACATATGGCCCGAGGCTAGAACCAGCCCAGCAAAGGGTCCAATCCGGCCCACTGGATGACTAGATGTCTTTACTTCCTACTTTTCTATAAAAATGCATCCAGGCTGTGACAGAGTGCTGTCAAGCGAAGGGTTTCCAAGAAATACTGACCGATTTCTTTAGTGAACAAAAGTGAATCCTGTGTGCTCAGTGTGTTAACTCTTTGGAATAATAATGAAATTTAGAGCCACTAGAAAATATACAAGAACACAAAATTGACGAACCATTTGCTGGCAGAGTTGGAGGAAACATCAAATCAACAGTCAGAAGATGAACTCATAATCTGTTCTGTAAGTTTGACATGGATTGTTAGTTCATTAATTTGTGAACATTTTCAGAATAAAAATTTAGAGGTCTTATTATTGTCAAGTTAATATGCAGTGGTTTAACTGGTCTGACCCACTTTGGGCTGATTGTGGCTCATGAATTAAAATGAGTTTGCTTCAGCTCATCCCAACTAGCTGGAGTCTAGAGACGTAAGTTTAGAGCTCAACACAGTTGAGAGATGACAAACCTTGACTGCATCAAAAAACAAACATTAAACGGTCAGGTTAGTTTTGAGCGTCTCTGAACTCTGAACTACAAACTTGTGGAGCCTGAAACCAGACGGGCAGTGACATGCGATCATGAAAACTGAACGAAATCAGAAGCAAATGTGCAGCTGCAGTGCTCCACTTATGGTGAGAGATCCTGGTCCAGCATAACACAGGAAGCTAAAATAAGACCTGGGCTACAGTTCAGAGCCCAGGAGGTTGGGATTCTGGGAATGATGACTCATCAAGAACTGAGAGTCAGTTTGATTTGGTTCAGACAGAAAGACAGAATCCCAGAATGTGATGCAGGGAGATCCAGCAGTGTTGGTGTCAGAAACCTGGGGATCTAATGCTTGAGTGTTAGTTACAACTGTGGTGTTAGTTTCTTTGATTTTCTGCTTCTGCTGCTTCATGACCTGCTTTAATCTTCTTTAGTTGTTACACATTTCGGGCAGTTTGTCCAATTAGACTTACTGTTGCGGATGCCGCTGTGGATCGTGTTACCGTGGCGTTAGCCCTAAATAAAATATAATTGAAATTAATAGTACATTTTGGACAAGTTTGGCAGGCCAGATTAAAAAGCCCAATGTGTCATATATGGCCCGCGGGCCATAGTTCGCTCATGTGTGACAAAACCTGAGTATATCCTAACATGAAATGATGCAGTATGATACTGCCAGTCTACCTAGTATCTAAAATTGGCTGTACATTGATGAACTACATGTTGTTGTATATATTTTGAATACTGTTTGCTTTTCTATTTCTTTATACAAATTTGTTGATTATATTTGGTTTTTAATTTCCACTTGTACTTTGTATTTGAACTGCTTCCCTCTACATAAATAAACTTCTATCTCATCCTATATGGACTGAGGTGGAAGACGTATTCAGATCTTTGAGTAGACGTAGTAATATTATATTGAGAATTTACTCAAGCCCTTCACTGAAAATCATACTTACACTTAGTACACTTAGAACTTAAAGTCAAAGTAAAAGTACTCATTATGGTCAGTGAGCGGTGATCACATTCATCCATTACATCCCTGAATTCTAATATTGATGTATTAATGTGTCCGTCACTTTCATGTGCTCTTGCAATGGTGGCACTCATTAATTACTTGATACTGCTGCGTAGTTTAACAATACATAATAATTTATTGACTGATTTCTGTTTTGTTTCAATGATCTGAATCTGCAATATAGCTAAAGCAAATTAATTGTGTGGACATAGAAAGAGATATAAAGGCCAAGTAGTTCATAAATGTAGTTGAGTAAATGTACTTGGTTACAGTCCACCGCTAATTATGGGATGGCTCCGGTCAGCCATGTGTTCCCCTGAGGTCTCCCTCCTCCACATGGAGGCTTTGTTTACAACACTTCTGATCGTGCTCAGTTGTACTAAAGCGGGTCTATCCCATAACGATACATCAGATGATATCAGACAGCAGTCAGCGCTGTGCTTCTGACTCAGCGTCGTCTTTGTACCATCAGGTTGGAGCAGCACCAGGCAGCTCATTGATTCACCCTGTGAACCCACAGTGGTCACCAGTGACGGGCTTCCAAATGTCCCACTGAGAATCAATACGTCTCATTTATGTGCAGACACAAAGCCAAACTGTCCACTCCACTTTAACCCTCTGGTTTGTGTTGCATGACCACATTCCCTTCCTCTGTGAAATCCCCTGGACTCACGCTGTCCGTCCGCCGTCCTTGCTGCTCGGACAGACCGGTGATGTGGTGTGAGTGTGTGCGTGTGCGTGTGTGTGTGCGTGTGTGCGTGCGTGCGCATGCGTAGTGATGAGTAAGGCGGTGAGCGCACTGGGCTGATGTGATGCATGCTGATGCTGGACGGAGCAGAAAGAGCCCAGTGTCTGTGGGGAGGACACCTGCAGAGAGGCCAGGGACGAGGGACAAATGTCCTCAGTGACGCTGGCCTGGCCACACACACACACACACACACACACACAACACACAACACACAACACACACACACACACACACACACACACTGCATCAACGCTTATTCAGTCTTCTCTAAGCCTTTCTGTCTCGCTGATAAACTCTTACTGTTACTACATTTCAGACAGAGTTAAAGGAACAGTTCAACAGTTATTTCTGAACAGATATTACAGTAATTCTTCTGCAGGGTATCAGACCCACAGGGTCAACACTAAATTTAAGTTCCTCATAATAACTTCAAGTACAAATCTGAGGTACTTTACATGAGTCACTTTAGACTTCTATTCTACTGCATTTATCAGCTACAGTTACTTTACAAATTAAGATATTTAAGCACAAATCACATTGAGATAAAAGATATTGAATCCCTTTTTCCGTTTTTAACAGTAATCTGAAACACGATTTTATTCCTTGGCTTCTGACCCAGCATGAGACTTTGCTCCTGTTTTAATATTTTTAGTGCTTTTATTGATATTTTTTTGTTTGTATGTCTTTTATGGTTGTTTAAGTACAGCACTTTTTCATTTTCAGCTGTGGTTGTTTTTAAAGTGCTAAATAAATGATGTTGAGTTTACTGACAGAAAATTAATTGGTAATTAAATGTCAAATTATTTCTTAGATCTTACACGAGGCAGGTTTCTCTGAACACTCTTGAGAGCAGAGAAGCCACAGTGAGACGGAGGAGGACATCTGAGGCCTAAAGGAATTTCCTTTTTTCCTTTTTTAAAACACAGACAGACAGAAATCTGCTGCACACTTGTGTTTAACTGAACAGTCTCAACACACCAGTGAACACACATAGACCTCAACACCTGTTGGCCTTCATCTGGGTCACTGCTGATAATTGATAAACCAGATAAAGGAAGGTCTGTTATCAGCTGCAGCTCAAAGCTTTGTCAACAGATCTGCCATTTAATACAGGTGGAGTAATTACATTAAAAACACCAGTAGCCTGTAACAGAGGAAAGCAGCAGCTGATTTATGAGTTGATGATGGAGTCATCTGTCTCAAAGAAAATATTTCTGTGAACATGCTGCAGTGGAGCCCAGCTGATGACGTTATAAGACATCATCAGACGATCACTCATGACTGACTCTTGATTTAATGATAACAGAGATTCAGAAAAGTAAAACCAGTTTCATGGAGCAGACTTCTAAGACTTTCACTTCCTGTTTTGTCCTCAAGTTTCAGATTGTTGATGGTGGAGCTGTTAAAAATGGATTGAAACACATTTCATTGTGCCATCAGCCATGTTTTTGTTAACATAGCTTTATGTACATTTTCACATAAGACAACTGTATGGGGACTGTATACATCCCACACATTTCAACAGTTGTGACAAACTATTGAACACTGAAATAATGTTGGACGTTGGCCAGCATTTCGTCTTTCTCTCTGGTCGTTGTGTGTTGAGTTGAGACACAAACACTGAGCCTGCAGCCAGAAGCTGGCCTGTTTTCAGCCTGTTAATGAGTGCTCTACAAGTGGATTAGTGTAAAGGGTCCACTGGAAAATTATATCTATTTCTTTTATATATATTATATATATTTCTTTGTGTGTTAAAAGCACTAAAATCCGAGCTGAAGACATTCATCCTGTCTTTAGTCGAAACAACAGACACAACTGGACTCACTGGAGTGACAATAACAAGAAAACATGTAAATAAAAAGAATTGGATCATGAGAAGTAAACATCAAGAGGGTTCACGCAGCATGGAAACAATCAACGCTCAGCACGAGAATGAACTCTGTTCAGTCCTCCCTTTCACTGAAAGCAAGAGGACAGAAAATCTGACAGAGGAACTCACTCAGGACCACGATGAAGCTCTGATTGTCCAGCAGGAGCCACAGTCCGAAGCCCATGATGACGGCCCCACAGAGCTGGAAGACGGACACACAGACAGACAGACATACAGGTCAGCCTTAAACATCTCAACACACTGGACCACATGAAGGTTATGGGAAACATTCAGGACCTAGTTCAGCTTCATACTAGTGTATCCCAGTTTGTGCTCTCTGTCTCTTGACTAACCATGATCTAACCATGATCATTTCATTCAAGCAGAGATGACTTTCCTCCAATGAACTGTTCTACTGACTGACTGTCACATAGACAACAGCTGAGAAACAAGGTGCTTATAGACATGAAGACAAAATTCAAAGTTCTTTTTAGGGGGGGCGATAATGCGTTCATATTTTTCCCCTTTCCTTTAATGTGCTATACAGTATTTTGTTCATGTAAAAGCTCTACAAAGATACAAAGCCCAAAGTCAGCGCCACAGAGAGAGCCATTCAGACAGTCGGTATGGAAGCATGAACCTGAGTTCTCAAATCAGTACAGATCTTATTATTATCTCTGAATGCTCAAAGATACAGTGACAGTACAGCTTCTGTGTTATTTATCTATTTTACATAGTCAAAATCCTCTCAGTGCAGAGGCCTGAGAATGAAATATTCAAGGTGTGCAGCGATGCAGTGCCTCTGTACCATTTATTCATTTTTTATGATTGATTCCAAGATTTTACAGAGTCACGACCTGAGACTTTAATACTTTAAGGGAGAGTTTCAAGAGCTTCACAAACTCTCAAATAGTAAAATTAAGGGATTAAGGCTGGATAATATGATAATATGTATTGTCAAAATTATCTGAAAATGTCAGTCTTATATATTTTTCTATAAAGTTTCTATCGCACAATAGACTAGATTTTTTTCTCTATAATAACTCTAACTAATATTGACTAACTTTAAATAATTAACTTTTAACAAATTTGCTAAAATAAAATCATTTGTTGTGCTGTTTGAGTTCCATATTTCAATGTAATTTAAAATCCAAAGCTGGAGTGCCATTGATGTTGTAATAGTGTTTTTTTTTGGGCAGCGGTTCGCAGTCTCCCGCACCCTGTGAGTAATTTTGGGGCTTCTGGGATTTGTAGTCAGCACATAAAGAGATGGTATACGTCACAGAGATCAAAGCAGGAAGTGGAGATGATCAAGATTAAAGAGCAAAACAAACAGATTCTGTACAAAAAGTGGTGATTTTGGTGAAAGTGTCCTCTACCTCTGATAAAACAAGAATGGAACAAGATAAAAACAAACATTTTTTTCATGATGAAAAAGAGAGTCTCTTCTTTCATTTCAGTGTTTTCAGAGTCATAGTACAAAATATTCTTTGGGTCTCAAAATGACTCAAAATGGGCAAAAAAGGCTGGCACAAGGCATTTTCTGTTTTATAACACGGTTGGCACTCAATGAGTTAAGTGTTCAACTTTACACTATCATCGTTAAATCTTGTTAAGTGAAATTATCTTGCTGCATGGACAGATCATTTCACTTGTTTTGAGGACTTTTTCCCCTCAGATTTAGTGTTTTTATCTTGTTTTTAGACACCCCTTTTTGCAGTGCACAAGCACACAGTGTCCATTTGTTACTCAGAAGCTCTTAACCTCAGATCATTATTTTCATTTCCACAGAAGAGAGGAAATGACAAAGTGAGCATCACCGTGGTAACTGGGCCGCAGATCTGCATCATCATTAAGACTCAGAAAGACAACATGAAGAAATGCCTTCTATACCACACACTGAAGGACACCCTGAAGACACTTAAGAGTTTTTAGTAACAGACTAGGTTTGTCAGAGACTGAGTGACCTGGTAGGGTCACCATTAAAGTGACAGTTCAGAATTTTGGACATAGGGTCTCATTTCCAAGTGAGTCAGTGAGTTGAAGACGTGTGGAGAAAGTTTTCAAAAAATTTCATTCAGTCCTTCTAGTTGCAGAGTTCACTGGTGCTAGGCTAACACAGGTCAATGGGTCTAGTTTAGTCTGCCATTAAAAACAGTCTAACCCACTCCACAGCTACATTAACACCACAGTAGCTCTTTGGCTAGAAAGACAACCATCATTCTCACTCAAGCCTGAGTTGTTGATGAGTCAAGCCAATGAAGGCTATGAGTAATAGCCAGTGGTGGACAGTAACAGAGTACATTTAATTGAGTACTGTACTGAAGCACATTTTTGACTATCTGTACTTTCTTGAGTATTTGTTGTTTTTTGGATGCTTAGGACTTTCCCTCCACCACATTTGAAAGACAAATATTGTACTTTGGACTCCACTACATTCTTAGGAAGCTTTTGTTACTCGTTCCTTTTAAGCTCAGCAGAGCTTTGTAGTCAGCTGTTGGTGTTTTTCTTTTCTAAAATGCGTTTGGCCACACGCTGTGCTCCTCCAGAATGGACCAATCACAGTCACTGCTCACACCACGAGTATCAATACTTTGACTCAAGTACTGGAGTTGAGTACTGTCCACCACTGGTAATAGCCAATCAGAGGCAGAGTAGGTTCAGTAGGGCTCATTCCTCCATCCTTGGAAGATAAAAGTTAGCTTCTGTAATCTTTGCTAGCCTGTGAGCTAACATATGTTTCAGCTGAAGAACGCTGGCTTCAGTCACACAAAACAACTCACAGTGGTCTGAGAGGAAGAGAGCACTGCAGACAGTCTGCTGGCTTATTAGCTGCAGATTTTATAATATAGATCAGTGTGATTCCAGACAATATAAACTAGGGCTGTCGAAATTAACATTTGCGCGTTAATGCAATTAATCACGTCAATGCATGTGTTTTATGTACAGCTACACTACTTCCTGAACTTCAGCCAGCTCTTTTATTTCCTGTCTTACATTATTAGACAAACTGATTAAACCAGGTGTGCCTGACCTGTCACAGCATCAACAATCAGACACACCTGGATTAATCAGGTTGTCCAATAATGTAAGACAGGAAATAAAGGAGCTGGCTGAAGTTCAGGAAGTAGGGGGAGCTGGGCATAAAGACCTGGACAAACTGCCCAAAATACTTTGAGACTAATTGTATGGAGGCTAATTGTGACAAGTGGATTATTTGTTTGCTGAATTACAAGAGAAGCTTGGACAGATTCAAAAAAGATGGTTGATTTAATTTTATCAGCATGTTTGATCCTCAGTTATGACTGCGTATTTAGTTTCCTTGTTTTTTTGAATGGAGTTCTGCTTCATGACCTGCCAGCACGCCTCTGGAAACGCATTTGGGGCAGGTTGTCCAAGCAGAGTTACCGTCACTCAAATTAGCACGTTAATGCCAATTGATTGCGTTAATGTGCTAATTTTGACAGCCCTAATATAAGCAAACATAATGTCTACTGAAACAGCTCTTTCACAGTATTTGAAAAAGGGTCATTATTCCTTAAATGGCACATTACTAGGGCCCGAGCTGACTGCTGCAAGCAGCAGGAGTGAGCCCTATTGTAATGCCAGGAATTTTTTATATTGTTATTATTCACAATCATCAGAGACGATAAAGTACTCACAAAGAAGATGAGGTTGAAGAGG
Organism: Synanceia verrucosa; assembly: GCA_029721515.1. Classification (NCBI taxonomy): domain Eukaryota; kingdom Metazoa; phylum Chordata; class Actinopteri; order Perciformes; family Synanceiidae; genus Synanceia; species Synanceia verrucosa. The sequence continues at coordinate 29,246,846 of CM056549.1, forward strand.
AACAGGAAGTACTTGGTTGCGGTCAGACAGCCTTTCCCCATGATGCTGGATCTGTAAACATGACACATTCACAATATTAGTTTAAAATATTATATAAATTGATGTTAGATGGGTGCAGATTATTCTGTATGACAGCAGAGCAGGACTGTGTATTCAGATTTGTTGGGGATGAGCGTGACGTGAACGAGTGGTGACAGATGCTACAGAAGCACCGACCTCTGAGGATAAGCTGGCCTCACTGATCATGATCAGGGACTGGGGGCTCAAATCCCCCAGGATTACACCCACAAAACCAGTACAATCACAACCCTCAATCTGTGAGCACAGAGGGAGGAGAGGTCATCCCCTCCCTGACCTGCTCTCTCTATTCCACACTGACTGACTGAAGAGGCTCCTCAGCTCCACATTATTATAATCAATATATCAACATTACTATAATAACAGTAACGTATGAGCTTTACTGTCAGAGCAGAGTGTGTGCATTTGTGTTACCAAACTGCAGATTTATGTGGTAATTATTTTCTCTGTTTAAGATGCAAAAAATTAATTTGACACCCAAGTGCCAAGTAATAATTGCAGATTAGAGGCAACATATCTAAGAAACCTACTCTTCTTGCATTCTCCTCAGAAGAATAACCCAAACAACACAATGATTAAGCCTGTATATCTGATGGACTACACTATTTCTTACACTTAATGCATAACTGAGGGAAAACAGAAGATCCTTTATGGAGTTTATAGAGGGGAAGAAGGGTTTTAATTATTTGCTTATATAGGTAGCAAGTACATGATTAAAATCTGCCACAAAAAGACTGATCTTAGAGTGCTAAAAATGAAAAGTTTTCAGTGAGTTCTGAGATGGAAAATCTCCTTCTCCACACGACTTCCTGTATAGTGAGCAACACCAGGTGAAGGAAGACTGGGCGATATCTCAATATTATTATTTCAATAATATTGGAATCATACTATTAATAAAACTAATTAATCCTAATTAATGATTCAGATTGATTATTAAATCCCACACAAAAGGTGCATCCAGCTCATATTCATCAGCAGAAAAATGTTGTTGACTTTTCTCCATATTTACAGAAAATCCAGCCTAACATGAACACAGCATTGCTCCCTTTCCCTCTCTCTGGTTTTTCCACCCTCTCCTCCCCTCTGTGCAGTAATGGCCCCTTACTGTCCAATAAATCTATGAAAATGTGGGTGAAATATGGTGGGCCGACTCAATGTTTCCTCCTGGCAGTGAAGCCCTGTAGCATGAGCACCGTGCCCGAGTATCTGACCCATATTCCCATCACTGTAAATGGGTTACTGTTACATGTTGCCTCTGTGCCAGTATTTTGAAAGGGGGCACCTGTAGGGATGACAGAGGGAAGAGACTATGCAATGGGAAAAACATTTTGGCAAACGGTCGCAGCAAAGCCAGATGGAAGGTATTAAAGACTCTAAACAGAGCCGGCTGAAGCCTTAACAAAGACCAGGTCCACCTTTAAGGAGGCACTCTGCCTTATAAGACCTCAAAACACACCACTTTTTCTATTAGGTCTGTTTTAAACCTAAAGCTTGGGGGACTGCTAGGTAACATTTTACCTAGAAAAAAAAGATTAAAAAAGAGACGACAATGTAAAGTATAAGAATGACTATATTTGTTTCTCACTGTCAACAAACACAAAACCTGCATCCAAATGTATCACAAATCAACAAAAGAAAATGTGTGCAGATAAAATAGAGCTTAAGAGCTGTTATGACTCATTGGTGCTAGCCCGGCTCATTAGCGTGTTAGCGGTTAGCTTGCTAGCTCCAATCAACCCAACCCAGCTAGTTGGCCTAGTTACAACAGCAAACTTCTAGAATGAAATATTTTTGCAATCACATGATGAACAGCAGAGTAAACAGGAAAAAAAAGAAATAAGCTTGTAAAGCTTTATTGACTGACTAGCCTTAGCATGTTAGCTCACTAATGTGTTCCCCACCTACTGTCTTTGGTCTTTTTATATTAAAACAAAAAAACACCAAACTCTTTAATCCCTGGAGATCTAACTGCTCAGCTGGCAGGTGACGGACATATTTATGTACTCTGGTTGGAATAAAATGTTCCTGAAGCAAAGGCTTATTTAAATTTAGAAGTGCCACGCAGTCACTTTGTGCTGCAGCTGCTGAATGAACAGAGAAATGCCTGCTTCAGGAATGAACATCACACTTTAAATGTCGTTCATATAAACCGAATGTGAACAGTATTCACAGCATTTAAGACCGGCCATGTCTGCTTAAATGTGCAACTGGTCAAATATAAAGCGTGATTTCCTTATTATTCCCATGGAGACCTTTTAACACTGTCTGGAGCACACTATGAAGGTAGTGAATGTCATGAACACACACATCTTTAAGTGTTATTAAAAATGATTCTGGTGCAAACAGAAGCACAGCAGCAGTTTCTGTTTTTTCTTTGCCGTCAGGAGTTTTGAACCAGTTCACAGACTTTGAAACTGGGTTGTCTGTCGACTCTGACCTGCCCCAGTAGTCAGAGGGAACTGGTCCCACTTACAACACAGAGGTCACCGTTGACTGCTGCATGTTGGAAATGATGCAGCCGAGGTCTTCTTCAGAGAGCCTCTCTCTTTGCCGAATGTTGATCTCTCAAAGCCAAAGACCACATTCCAACATCAATGAGACAATTTGTTCCATTTATAATATCTTACATGGTCTTGCTCCTCCACCTCTGGGGGAGTTCATTATGTTTAAATCTAGTACCAGTGTCAGAGTAACCAGAGCCTCCTCAAGAGATGACTGTGCGGTACCGCTTAGACACACAGCCTTCAGTCAACAGGTATTATCGGTCAAAGGGACTGAGGTTTGGAACGACATTCCAGCTCCAATCAGAGACTGTGCCACATTTAGTTCTTTAAAAAACAATCTAAAAAAGTGGTTGAAAATCAACCAGATTTGTCAGCACTAACTGTATGCTTCTCTGTATCTTTCCCAGTGTTCTTCATGGTTGTCGTTAATATGTGCTCATTGTCCATTTCCAAACCTTTTTCTGTATTTGTCACTTGCAATTTTTGTTGCTGTTGTATGTTCCTTTTCCTTTTATTGTGGTGTATTTTGGTGTTTGTTTTTTTTAATTATGTGTTATCTGTAAGTCTTGTTATTGTAATGTTATTTCTTCTGACCTGCCAGGGACTGCAGATGGAAAGTAGCCTTTGGCTAATTCTGGCATATTTACATTTACATGTACATTAATATGTATTGTCCCTTTTAAATAAAATGAAATAAATAAAAATAAAAATTTAGACGACCACCATGTTACATTTAACTGTAATGAAGTGCAAACACACTACGAAAGGGTCAAAGATCTCAGACTACAACACAGACATGGACAGTGCTGTGGTAGCAACCTGTCAATCAGAGGTAGACGTGCCCTTTACGGTCTGTTTGACTCATTTACTAAATGAACATCATGCCGAGAAGTCAAGTAAGTCAAGAGAGAAGTGGGATCATTTAATCATTTTCTTTAGAATCAGAGGAGCCCCCTACTGGCTGTTACCCGTAATTTCCACTGAATGTGCAACTCCGCTGACATGCCAATGCCTGCTGAAACAAATCGACAGAGCTTCTTTTTTTGTCGGCACACGGCGCATGAATTCAGCACAGAGCAGATCGTATGGGACAGGAAGTCGTGTACAGACACAAACTTAAACATCCAGTTTACGTCCAGTAGACACAGGGTGGTTCTCTTCCACTGACGCTCCTCTACAACCCGCTATATTGCGTGATTATACGTGAATTCGTGAGATCTCTTTAGCCAGCGAGATCTCGTTCTCGCAATTTGAGCTGTCCGGCGAAGGCGCAGCAGGTGGATCTGGTGGGTAATGATGGACAATGTACGTCGACGGGCGTCGTTCCGCATCCAGTGGAAATCCGGGGTTAGAAAGGAGGCAGGCTTGAAGTACTTCAGTGTTGGCTTCATGTTTCAGACCTGGTGGTCACTGCCTGGTTCAACACATGATGTAAAGTCTATGCAGGTGAGAGACTGATATGAGTCGGTCTACATTCACATCAAATCAGGCAAAGCTGAGATTAAGAAGAAGAGTAGAATAATTCAATTCTACTTTAGTTGCAATAAACAAACACTATTCTTCATTTTAATGTCCTCTGATGAAGCCTCTGCTCGTACCAGACACTCACCACTCACAGCTCACTAAACTAAAGATTAGATCTCTTACAGTACAAGTTAAATACAATTTAATGGCATTTTGTCTTTATCTAGTCTCCAGCTTCCATCACGTTTCCAGATATAAATACTTAAATATTGAATACATTAAAGGTCCTATATCATGCTTCTGCTTTAGTTAAAGTACACTTGAGTGCATTTTAATGGAATTCCAACAGCTTGGGTCCATGTTTACTTTCTGTAACATACACTGCATCCAGAAATAAAATGGGACACATGTCAGGTGTTTATGTTCAGAACTCTAACATGGTCTAAATATTGTAGCTTTGTGACACCATAAAGGGACAGAAACCATGACGATCTGTTTCTTCTCCTCAGATATACTTTATAGAGTACATTGTGTTCATCACTTTAATGCTCTTTATTTCAAAGGTGATATTTCAGTTCATAGACAGAAATATATGACATTTTACATCTTTGTTAATATTTTCCATTTGTGAAAGGACTGTATCATCAAACTGAGTTTTGAGTCTTTTAGTGCTTCAGCAGGTTGTTTCTAAAATGTCTGTTTTAAACTCCTAATTCTGTCGGTATGAAACTGTGAGATAATCCATCAGCAGTAAACGTGAAGTAACTTTCAGTTTCATTTGAGGTTGTGCTTTAATATCAGCTGCTTCTGCTCAGTGTCATGCTCTGACTCAGTGTCCCAGTGCTGGACATAATCCTCCTTACAGTATTTTCCTGGCAAACATATTCACATCTTTTTGTCGACAGCATTGTTATAACCCATATAACCCATTGCAGCAGTTCACCTCACAACAACTTTACAATCCGCTGACAAAAAAAGGTGAAAAAAAAACTACTTGAACAGATGCACTGCTATACAAAAACAAAAACATATACACCTTTAATAAAAAATATTTTATTGGGCAATTTTTTTTCGCATCTGAGAAGCTGGAGTCAATACTTTTGCTTGGAAACAGGACTTCAAAGATTAACTGTTTATTACCAAATAAACTGATTCATTTTCTGCTGCTCAACTAAATCACTTAATCGATAACTGTTAATTGTTTCAGCAAGTTAGACACTGATGAATTCTCCTCACCTCTGACATTAAAATCAATGATTGCAACAATCCCATTATTTAACAACCTTTATCAATAATCAGATTTGAGTCATTTTTCAAGAACAAATACTAAATGTGCTGTTTCCTGCTCCTAAATTATGACTATTGGCTGCTGAAACATGACAGGAAGTTAAATACTATCACTGAGCATTTTTCACTACTTTTTGGCATTACATAGAGTAAATTAACAAATAATAGATGTTTTCATGAACGAATTCCACACATTTGCTGGATAAAGATTTTACATATAGCATATTGCTGTTATTCTGACTCATTCTGGAGATGTATTTGTCAATTTGGACAGAAAATGAGGCTATTTCTCCTCAATAATGACATGTTTCTCCTCTGACAGAAAAAGTACTGAAGGCCTCTGTCGTGCACACTCTGTGACTGCAGAAATGTGCAGGAGGTGCGTGGGGCCACAACAACAACAACAACAAACCCTGTTGTTGTTCTCTTCCCTCTCCGTTCTTCACCGCAAAATCTATTTGTAGCATGAAATTTAAATGTCATATTAGGAGAACAGGGATGAACAAAGGAGGCATTTACAGTCATGGTCAAAAGTTTACATATACTTGTAAAGAACATGATATCATGGCTCTCTTGAGTTTCCAGTTATTTCTACAACTCAGATTTTTTTCTGATAGAGTGATTGGAACAGATACTTCTTTGTCACAAAAACATTCATGAAGTTTGGTTCTTTTATGACTTTATTATGGGTCAACTGAAAATGTGACCAAATCTGCTGGGTCAAAAATATACATACAGCAATGCTAATATTTGGTTACATGTCCCTTGGCCATTTTCACTTCAATTAGGTGCTTTTGGTAGCCATCCACAAGCTTCTGGTTGAATCTTTGACCACTCCTCTTGACAGAATTGGTGCAGTTCAGTTAAATCCGTTGCTTTCTGACATGGACTTGTTTCTTCAGCATTGTCCACATGTTCTCAATGGGGTTTAAGTCAGGACTTTTCTAAAACCTTATTTCTAGCCTGATTTAGCCATTCCATCCGAGGCACAGTGGTGTAGTGGTTAGCCCTGTCGCCTCACAGCAAGAAGGTATCGGGTTCGATTCCCAGCCCAGGGTCTTTCTGTTTGGAGTTTGCATGTTCTCCCCGTGTCTGCGTGGGTTCTCTCTGGTATTCCGGCTTCCTCCCACCATCCAAAAACATGTATGGGGATTAGGTTAATTGGTTAATTTAAATTGACCGTAGGTGTAAATGTGAGTGTGAGTGGTTGTCTGTCTCTATGTGTCCTGTGATGAACTGGAGACTTGTCCAGGGTGTACCCTGCCTTTCACCATAAGACAGCTGGGATAGACTCCAGCCCCCCATCGACCCTGTGAGAGGATAAAAGGTAGAAAATGGATGGATGGACGGATTCGATCCGAATCAAGGTCATCAAGGTCAAATGAAAGGTCACGCAATAGTAATGAACGGGAGATTTCGCATATTGCTGAACTGAATTTGGTATATAAATTAATATAGGAATCCAGAAGTCACCGGTTCAGTTTGGTCAAGATCAATATGCTCTCTTGGAATGCAGCCTTGGTGGAGGTCTGTGCTCTCTGAGTACTTTTCTAGTTTACTCTGCGTTGCTGCTGAGAGAATCAGTGAGTTGGAAGACACAATAATCTATAGAGTCGTCACTACACGACGCAGCTCCTTTCACTTTATTCATAATAATTCAATAAATTGTTGATATAAAAATATTGATTAGTCATTAGTCAATAATCACCAATCTACAGATTATTCTATAAAAGGTGCCAGAAATAATGTCCTGATTGATTTAATCGTTCATATTGACCAACAATCCAAACGTCACTATTTTTCCTGTACCCTTTTTCCCCTCATTAATCAAGTCACCACTTGTTCTATAAAATGTCAGAGAATAGCAAAGAGAAGATGCAGATGTATAAATGTATAGATGGATGAATGGCCCCTCCTCACCTGATGACATCCCCAGTGACACACTCTGTCAACAATACAACTCTCTCTCCTCACAGTCGCTCTCTGACTGAACACTGAAACAATGACGGCTTTCAGACACTATTTTCTCTCCAGTAACAAAAGGAGAAACTCGACACACGGTGAAGCTGCTCCCACTTTACATTTCCTCTGCACAATAAAAACAGCAGCAGCTGTTTGAAAGACACTTTTTCTCAGTGGGAGTCTTTATTTTCAGGGACAGCAGACACAGCTGGTAGATTTGGACAATCTAGAGATGTCCAACACCTTGTGGAATCAACTGAAGCTGACAGAAATGTGTGCAAATTCAAATATAACTGATGCTAACCAAGTAGCCTACACGTTAAAATGATAATATAAACAACAGAGGCTTACAGTATATCCTGCTGTAGATATAGTTATATTGCACTATAATGTATATCATAATATCGCACAGCTCCAAGTCCAACAGTCCATGAATTGATTATCATTCATTCATCAATGAATTGATTATCTTTATTAACATTTTGTCATTGTTTCATCCCTGAGTTAGAGCACTCTAGATACTGATGAAACCAGTGGAGGAGAGTATCACATTACCTTGAAAATGCCTTGAGGACTAAAGTGTGGGAGGGAGGCACGGTGGAAATGGAAAGTTTAAATAATCTCTTAAGATAAGTTTGTTTCTGTTCTTGCTTGTGAATGCATCATTCTATTTAATAATTTTGATGTGTCTGCTTGTCTCAGCTGAACACAACCAACTACATCAGCAGTATCTGAACATTAACACACATTTATTTTCTATTTTTGTGTTTAATATATATTGTACTTTTTACTTCAGTTTCTTTTTAGATTAAGATTTTCAACATATTCTCACACAACTGTTATTCCTCAGCTTTCTGCGTTTTCTTATGAATGTCTAGAATCAATCACTGTTTTTTCAAAATAAATGTCTGTATTCATAAGAAACTTCTTAGTTATGTTTAGGTATTTAGATTGATGGAAAGGTTGACTTGGTTAGGTTTAGGAAAAGATCATTTTTAAGTTACCCCACACTGGAAGTGGCAGAACTTCAGTACATCAGTTACTTAACAAAAACTATGCAGCTAGGTTTAGGAAAAGATTGTAATTTGGGATAAAAAAAAAAAGTTACGGGACAAACAGCATTGAGTTCTGCTTTAACATGGGACACAAACGGTGCTATCCTGGGTGAATTTCTAGTGTCTCCACCATAATCTTCTCCCTGTCTCTATTCATGCTTCCTGGTGCACAATTAAGTGGATTATATGAATATATTTGAGATATATACAATTTACAGTGCTGGTATTTTTTTCATATTTATTGCCTGATATTTTACATTTGAGGTGGGTTCGGGGGGTTGAGTCTGAGACTGTCAGTGAGTGAACACTGCCAAAATAATTAACTGAACGTCTGTCCACTCAGTGATGGTGAAACCAGTGCAGTCCTCCCAGATGTGGACTCTTTTGCTAGTCAGTTGGACGGAGCAAGCTGAAGGTTTCCATGACAACACTGCAGCAGGGGGAGGTAGCGGCTGGGAAAAGGGAGTCGCTCAAACCTTATGCTTGTTCAGAGTGAAACTCAGGCGCTCACTCCCACATCATGAAGCATGTAAACAGAAATCTCTGCATCTACGACGACTACGAGCCTGAACAAGCCTGACTTTTCCACACTCACACTCATCACTAGTGTCACTAAACTGACTCCACAGGGCTGCGTATGTCTACATCCATTTTAACTGAGGCTAGAACTTTTTTTAAAACTTATCATTTGGTCTATAAAATGACATCCAACAACATTATTATTGAGGAGACTGACAAAAACAAAAAGATAATCACATTTCAGAGGCTGGAAAAGTGAATATTTTCTTTGAAAGAACAACAACAATCCTGCACACTGTCACTCTTCTGGAAAATAAGAGGGAGTACACACAGTGCGAACAGTGTGGCTATCACATATTTTTACTAGGGCCCGACCAATATGGATTTTTTTGAGGCCAATGCCATTATCGATGTTTAGCAGGAAAAAAATCCCATAACTGATTAATCAGCCGATAATGACTTTAAGATTTTTTTTCAGGCCTTTAAAACTTGCAACAATTACATGAAGTGAAGGCATAACACTTAACCTTTTCTTCAACTTCAAAATTTTAATATTTCACTTCTTTCAAGAACAAAGAAGTGAACTTAATGTACAAAATAACATGCAGAAAATGTCTGAAAAAAATAATGATGTAAAAATAAAATGTGTTAAGAGATAATATAAATACAACACTAAATCACATTTTCTTAGCATCCATCTCTCTCAGCTCTTTGTCTGTATATTCCGGCTCGTCCAGGTACGGTTCACTGGGGAAAAATTGCTCATCGTCGTCTTCAAAGTCATCAGAAAGTCCTCCAAACGTGGCTAAAACTGGTCTTCAGAACAGGATTCTCTGTGTACTCTATGTTGTCTATCAGTGACAGCTGCATGTAAACAAACTATTATAGATCCAGTAACCTAGCTGTTAGGTGATATCAGACCACTGCTGTCAAGGTTAGTTTTATGTCTTAAATTATTCTATCAACACAGACATTTACATTGATAGTCTGGTGTTATTATTGATTTGCCTCAGGTGCACTGTGGAGTTTTAATGGCAGACTAAACTAGAACCATTGACTTGTGTTAGCTTAGCACCAGTGAACTCTGCAACTAGAAGGACTGAATGAAATTTGTGGAAATCTGTCTCCACACGTCTTCAACACTCCAGCTCAAAATTCTGAACTATCACTTTAAGAAAAACAGATGGTGGTTTTGTGGTTGTATATCTCTGCCAACCAGTTAAGTTGCCGTTTATGTCCATGTTTATCCAACATGTCATTACTTCATCACCTCTGAGTTACCATATCAATTCCTCAGTTATGGTGTGAAACATGTTTTGTGAGGTGACCTTTGACCACCAAGTTTATCCTTGAGTCTCAGTCAGTGTTTGTGTGAAATTAGAAGAAATTCCCTACAGGTGTTCATGAAGTCTCGTGTTGACGGAAAAGGACCAGATGGACATTGCACCTACAGATGGACATACAGACAACCAGGGAACCCGATGCCCTCTGGCCATGGCTCACGCTGGCACAAAGCTAAGAAAACTTTACATCAAATAAAGAAAACAGAACATTTGTTGGGACTATTTTCAGCTGTGGAGGAATCCACGTTCGGTGCTCTATTTATTATTTTTAACTCATTCCAACTCGTCACATACTGACACTGCTCCTGGATGAAAGCCAGAGTTCAATGTTGACGTGGATGATGTTCATGGAAAACAGGTTGCCAGTAAACAGTGCCTGATATGTGGGACAGTGAATGTGTTCACAATGATTTAGGAAGCTCATTGATGTGTTTTAATAGGACTCTATGGCTGTTACTAGTAAGTAGTTCACAAATAAGAATATACATGTGAATTTTGATGATATAGTTTTCATGAAACTCCACAGCAACAACCTTCAACTTAACTCCACCATGTTGTTTTGTGGAGGAGAAATATGAGCAGCTCGAGTGGCTCAAACCTGATTAAACCCATAATTATCCTTCAGGGCAATTCCACCAAACTGGGTAAACAGGTTATGGACTCACTGTGGGTGAGTCTCTGCTGAAGACAGACTTCAGACGACATGCACCTCTCTTTCTGAGAGAACCAGACAACATACAGAGCTGTTTCCCTACATTTGAGTCGTCCTGATAGGGATCTCAGAATGCAGATGAACTGGTTCCTGAAGATGACTCTGAACACTCATCTGACAAAACGTCAAAACTCTGCCAACTGCAGCAGACTCAACAAGACACACTTTTCAGTGCCTGATGCATGGAGGCCAGGCTGCAGCGAAGAGCAACCTGTAACTCCAGTGACGTACAGCCACCAATGGATGGGGAGGGGGGTTACTGACCGATCGTGCCACCATGCACAACACACTGACCCACATTCCCATCTGTAGCACAGACTGGTCCTCACAAAGACACAACAGCCCCTCTCCCAGGCGATAACCCAGCAGAAGAAGAGCTGGATGTTTGATCAGATATTCCCTCAGGCTTCAGTTCAGAGCTGAAACACACAGCTGATCAACTAATGCAACTGGGTTTATCATTGATTAAAGGTTAATGTCACTTCTGCCAAACGTTCCAGCTAGTTTAAGCTTCTCCAGTGTTTTTTTTTATTCCACTGGACTTACACATACACAGCAAAAAAGAAGAAGAAAAACAGCAAAAAAATAAGTTTCATCTATGGGAGATTCATATGTTTTCATTTTAGGGACTTTCTGAATAAAAGCCAACATTTTGAGGATTTCTCATTTCTTTGTGTTCTCTGTCACTAAAGAAAAAACTAATATATTTTCTTTTTGAAAACCTTGCCTCCTGTTCTGGACTTCAATGTAAGACATCACAGTCTGTTTCCAATGTTGTTTTAAAGCACAACCACGACTGTAACTGAACTTAAACCACCTTTTGTTATTGTGACCATCACAATGAGCATCCATCCATCCATCCATTTTCTACCACTTATCCTCATAGGGTCGCGGGGGGCTGGAGTCTATCCCAGCTATCTTAGGGCGGAAGGCAGGGTACACCCTGGACAAGTCTCCAGTTCATCACAGGACACATAGAGACAGACAACCACTAACACTCACATTCACACCTACGGTCAATTTAAATTAACCAATTAACCTAATCCCCATACATGTTTTTGGATGGTGGGAGGAAGCCGGAGTACCAGAGAGAACCCACACAGACATGAGGAGAACATGCAAACTCCACACAGAAAGGCCCCGGGCCCGGGATTCGAACCCCGTACCTTCTTGCTGTGAGGCGACAGTGCTAAACAATGAGCATCCACTAACCTTAATTAACAATCACAATCTCTGCCACAAAAAATGATGTTTCTTTGCTCTGTATTCTTTTCCTTTATGAAAGTGAAATGTGGAAATGTTTTCTCACTTTGGAACTTAAGAAATTAAAATAAAGAAAATAGTACACAGTGGTTCAACTGATCACAACAGTAACAAGCTGGATTTGTTTAAGGAGTCAAGCAAAAAAAGGTTGTGAAATGCAGTTTCTGATTTGATCCCATGAAAGTGGGATGAAATCAATAACACAAGACAGTCAAACACTTCTCTTCAAAGATTTGATCAGTGACTGAATCAGCTTAGTAAGGACTGATATCTGTCACCAGCTCTGTGTGCAAAGGTACAAAACAAAGTTTGGGTCAAAGTCTGAAACACTTTCAGTTTGCACCAAATTGCATGCAGAAAACAGCTGTTTTTAACAAGAGCTGACTTGTCATTGCCTCACCAAGCTGAGATGATGTTGTGATAAACTTAGAGTTATGAATGTGATCATTTCCTCTTACAGAGGACTCTTCACAGAGCTGTCAGTGTCTCAGTACAGTAACAGTCTGACAGTGAAGCAGCCAGATAAATCGTCCACAGGCGCCACATCACCAGCCCTGCTCACTAAACTCAAGTAAACACACGGCCGATTTCCACAAAACTACCGATCAGTCGACAACCTGATCGATCAGAACCCGATCACACGAGCAGCCACGCGCGCCTCGTGTTCACACAAAAAACATGAATTAGGAGAAGCAGCTTCCGTTTACAGAAACACTTACGGTGTTTGTTGATTTTTTTTAGCGTGGAAGTGCGGAGAGAAGTGGAGAGGAGTGCGGGTCCTGGTCCTCTGCGGGTCCTGAGCGGGTCCTCTGCGGGTCAGGGAGCACTGAGAGCGGACTGCTGGTCAGACTGAGGCACCTCTGGTTCAACAAAGCTGCAGCTCTGAAGTGAAGCAGGACACACGGAGACAGACAGCAGCTGTGGAGCCTCCTCTGGTCCCCACCATGTGGCAGATATGAGAACTAACCAGTGAATCAGTGCCCTCCTTTAACCCCTAAATCCCCGCAGAGCCCTCAGGATTCAAATAACAGGCTGTCTATTCCTTCTGCAACAACACAAGTGTGTATTAAACTTACAAATAAATGGGGGTGCAGTGGTGTTAACCCACCAAAAAAAATACTGTTTTTATTGTTATTAGATAAGTGTCAATCTATTATAATGTGCCTGCCGGCGGCACATGTTACTATTCCGTCTGGGGGGAGCCCCCAAGATTCTGAGCACTCATGGCAGGCTTCGCTTGTAGTAGGTCCAAAACATACATAAATGATGTAAAATGATAAAAAATACCAAAAAATCCATCCCGAAATCCGTGTTTTTAAGCCAGCAACGCGTATGTTAGTATTCCGGACGTTAGTTTATTTTTTTTTTCTTCTTCTTATAGATTAATGCGGCCCCCAGGCATGACATATATCAAATTGTGCGTCTCAATCGTGCCACCATGGCTGTTACTTTTCTCGTCAAAACCGTTACCATGGTGACGCTAGACCCCAAAAACCACCGAAAAAAGTCCCATAGGAATAAATGGGGAAAGGGTCGGATTTCAAACTTTTCTCTTCAGTGAACAAACAGTCACAGCTCCCTCATACTTTCACCTAAAAACTCCATTCAACTTGCAAAACGCAGCAAATTTACCTGACTACATCTTCATAATTCATCATCATTTCAGAAAATTTATAGTTTATTCAGCATTTCACTTTCTTTCAGACCATGGAAACCTTCAAAAATCTGAGTTTAACATGGGTGTGTATTGCGTGGAATGTTCAGGGCTTAAATCGGGATTGTGAGGGCTGCGTTCACTCCACCGCCATAATTTTTACAGCAAAACGTTGGAAATTTCGTCCCGGTCGAAGCAATGTGTGTGTTATGGCTGTGAGATTTGTACTTTTTGCTCCACGGCCTTAATTATTTCCTCACCTCCCAAAATTCTCTCCATAGGGTCCAATGTTAATTTTCGGAGAAAAAAATCTGAAAAAGGAGAAAATCCTCTTTTGTTTAACCTCCCGCTGTCGGCCTTCTGAGTGGGCTAGAGACATAAAATTTACACCGCTGCGATCATCGCGAGCTCCCAAAGCCGTACTCCTTAGGGTTCTTGATTTATTTAGAGGAGTTCGACAGGGTCCGACTCAGCTTGAAATCATTGGCAGTCAGTGAGAGCCAGTGTGGGAGACTGACCAGGGGCGCGCCTAGACTTTTCCATAGGGGTGCCCCATGGGGTGTTGAAGCCATGCAGGGGTGGCCAGCAGAATTAGATGATATGTATGAACCTCCATCACCATAGCATCATTCACATGCAAAAATATAAGCTCTACTGCATATAGTTCTTTTTTATACGAGCGGTGATTTGACAGGTCAGCTCATCATCAATCAGTGACAGAGTGTGACTGGATGTTGGTGCGTGTGTGTGTCAGGTGGGGGATCCACATAGACACATAGAGATTAGGTGATGATATGATACAGGCTTCTGATTGCCCATTACCAATGATACAAGCTGTGTCCCAATTCAGGGTCTGCACCCTTCGAAGTGCGCATTTGAAGGCCGCTTACGTCGCAACGCTGCGCGAAGGCTGTCCCAATTCGTTCAAACTCGAAGGATCCTCCAAATGCAGCCTTCAAATGCATCCTCCTTTCCCCCGAATTCGGAGGATGCACTGCTACTATCCTTCGTGGCCTCCCATATCCCAAGATGCTTTGCGCGTCTGTTTTGTCTAAAATGGCGGCTAACAACAGCAACAGCAGCGGCACTAGTGCGGAGTTCACTTTTAAATGTAAGTAACATGTTTTTCCTTAACGCCAGAGTTAAAATGGCCTTACAATTGTTTAGGGACAATTGTTAAAATACATGACGTTAATAACGCTAACATCACAGGAATGTAGAGCCTGTTAGCAGCTGTCCATGGTGTGGCCACATCTCTCCTGCGCCTAGAGCTGAATGCAGCTGAGCAAATAACTTAAACGATGGGTTGTGAGCCCAGCTCTGTTTCTAGGCTGTTAGTACTGGGTTGAATATAGTTGAGGAGCATTATTATTGTCGTCATAATATCGAACAATCATTATTCCTGTTGCTATAACAGAAAATATGCTTTCCATGTCATTTTGTTATAGGGAGCAAGGAGCAGACGGAGGAGTTCATTAAACTCCGCGGTCAAAATGACCATCTATTCACAGGGGCCAAAAATACGGCCACCCTCGGATGGAGGTAATTGTTGAGGCATAAATAAATAGCCCATTTGATCTATATACATATAAATGTAAAAGTTGAATAAATTAACCCAAATCCTGTACCAAAGTACCACTATAATCTTTGGATCACATTAAATTAATTTTGTTTTTGGTTTGGGGGAATTTTATGTCTGCCCTGATGTCACTTTTTGTGAATCTTTACATATCTGTGATAATGTGATCTTGTGTTACCTTTTGTCATGCTTCTCTCTTGTGTAGAACAATCCTGCAAAAAATGGGCCTGGAGGGTAAAGTGGAGCCCCAACAGGCCAAAAAAAATGGGACAACCTGAAGAAAAAATACAAAGTATGTGCAGGTTTAGATATTGATATGGAAACTTATTTTAGCCAAATTTGTTTTAGGCAAGTTAATAAACACTTTGATAAAGTAATGTAGAAAATCTCCAAGGCGCTCTCCCAAAGTAGTTAAATGCCTTAATTCTCATGGTATGGTCATATGAACCTTGAAAACACAGTCCTTCGACCCATTTTAGCATCAAGCCTTCATCTGGAAGTCAAACAGATTCATTTTCTTCATTTCTTTATCACTCCTTTATCAAGTTTTTTTAAATGAACACTTTGCATAAAATTGCTGCTGTTGATGTGATTGATTTCCTCTGTGGTAGGCATGCAAAGATGCAGGGACAGGGCAGGGAGTCAACGGGAGGCCCACTGCTGCTACCTGGCCCTGGTTTGTCCTCATGGATGAGGTATTAGGACAGAGGCCCTCTATTGCGCCACCTGTACTAATTGCCTCCATCCCTGAGGACACACAAGGGCCAGGTGCTGCAGTGGGTGAGCAGCAAGAAGAGGATGAGGATGAAGATGAGGAGGAGAGGCAGCCAGGGCCATCAACGGCAGCAAACAGGAAGAGGAAGAGAAGGGAAAGAGATGAGTTGTTGGACTTAATGAAGGAGGACATGAGGTTGCAGAGGGAGGCAGAGGAAAGGAGAGAAAGAGAGAGCAGAGAGAGGATGGAAAGACTTTTTAGTTTGTTGGAGAGGATGGTGGAGAGGCGTTGATTTTTTTTTGGTTTGTTTGTTTGTTTGATCAAGTTCTATGTTGTTCTATGTTTGAAATTGTTAATTAAATATATTACGTTCCAAATTGAAATCATAACCTTGTTACATTGTCTGTTCTGTTTGTTGTTTACAATTTAAGCAAACTACAGCAGTCCCTGGTGGTGCTGCTGGAGTGGATGGATTGCCACAATCAAGATCTTGGAGTCTTCTGGCTGCGAGTGGGACATCTTCTAGGGGTGTGGGTGGGGGATGCATGGCTCCACTGTCCACCACATCGTCCATCATCGGGGTTTGCAGGGCTGACACAATCGACGGCTGCCATGTTACTAAAAATGTTTAAAAGAGGAGCAAGAATAAAAACACAAAACACTTCAACAGAACTATTTACAAAACACTTTAAATAGGAATAGCTTCAAAATGACATCACTTACCCTCTAAAGGTAATCATGGTCGAGGATACCCTCCTCTAGGGCAGACACCTCGGCAGACAGCTGGTCCCGCCAGGGAGCACCACTGGCTGCCTCCAACCCGTTCTCCCCCTCATCCTCTGGCATGTCGTCCTGCACTTCATCCTCTGGGGCCATGATGTCACCAGCACCCAGGCAGATGTTGTGCAGGACGGCACATGCTGTTATGACCTGTACAAATGAAAAAAAAAATGTAATTCTAATTAAATTTTAATTAATGTAATTGACTGGTATTCACCATTTAACAATAATCAATAATTCTGTTTGTGTATTGACATACCTGAGGCACAAAGGTGTGGTGCACCTCCAGCGCTTGGAGGAAGATGGCTCTAAACCTCGTCTTCATCATTCCAAAGGCACGCTCTATGATGGAGCGTGGCCTGGAATGATGGGAGTTGAAGTGCTGGGCCCCCACACCTTGCACCGGCCGCTTGTAGGGAGTGATGAGGGGAAGTGGATGTTGGAGGCACGGGTACCCACCATCTGCCAAGATGAAGTGCCCTGGAGGAGGGTAGATGGCACGCCTCTACAGTGGGCTGTGCCGGAGTACCCTGGAGTCGTGCACCGACTCCGGCCAGCCCACGTACGTATCGATGAAGCGGCCCTGATGGTCACAAACTGCCTGCAGAATAAT
Organism: Synanceia verrucosa; assembly: GCA_029721515.1. Lineage (NCBI taxonomy): Eukaryota > Metazoa > Chordata > Actinopteri > Perciformes > Synanceiidae > Synanceia > Synanceia verrucosa. The sequence goes on from CM056549.1 coordinate 29,264,374, forward strand.
GGAAGCAAACAACTTCCTGTTTCTGTAACAGTGACCATCAGGGCCGCTTGGAGGCTTGATCCTCACATGGCAGCCGTCGATTGCTCCAGCAGCTTTTTGAAAAGCTCTGTGTCTCGCCAGCCCTGCAAACCCCTAAGTTACTGCCGCCAGGTCTTCTGAGGTCTTGGGCAGGTAGATGACTCTGTGGTGAATGGCCACCACCTCCTCAGTAACTCGATGGACGATGCGGTGGAGCGAGGCATCCCAAACACCCTTGCCACCACCATTGTAGGATATCCCACAGGTCTCGATTGTGGCACCCCATCTGTGTCGTCTTTCCTGGTGGAGAAGCTCCAGCAGCACCGCCAGGGACTCTCTGCTCAGCCTAAAGTCTGGTAGGGTGTCATGATTGTCGTCAAAAAAAATTTGGAGAACAGGAGCATGTAGGCTTATGCGACAGTACGTTGGTCTCATCTGGATGGAGAAAGGAGGGTAAGAACAGGAGGATTAAACAATAGCAATACTTTGGCTTCTCAAAATGGTTCTGATGTTTAATGACACAACATTTTAATATTGAATTATGTCAGGAAATCATACACATTCTACTATTCAATTCAAGCACTTTTCAGACCTTAAAAACGTAGCACTAAAATTACAGCATACAGCACCCTGTATCAAGTCCTATGATTAAATGACATTAACCAAATATGAAATACAATCTATAGTTGATATGACTAGTGTTTGTCACTTAACGGTTGTGTTTATTAGCGGTTATAGTAATTACCACTACGCTAGCTAACGTTATGTATGAATATTAATATGGGTTAAAATAACAGGTTTTATGTTACCTCCCCATGTCGCTCTCCCAGCCGGAAGTAAACAACCCGCCGTCGCTGCCGCCGGAGCCGCCTCTCCTCTTCCTCCAACAAAAAATATATTAAAAAAAACAAAATCACAATTTCTGGGTCCATTGTTGTCGTGTTTTAATTGTCGTCTGTCCGTTATGTGTACTGTGATCTGTCCGTTGTCTTTTCGTGTGTATTTTGTCGCGCGCATGTGTTTTTCCCCGGCTTGGGGAGCAGATGTTACGACGTCGTGACGCAATCAGGAAATGCTCCAAAGGCTAGACCGTCCCATTTCCCGACGGTTGACGTGGCCTTCGGAGGTGCCTCTGAAGGATGCATCCTCCGTAGACCGCGAAGGCTCGGTCCTCCGAAGGATGCAGACCCTGAATTGGGACACAGCTACAGAGAGTGAATGACATCATTGATCACACACAGAGACAGGAAGCTTAGGCTCGGGCGGTTTCTTTCAAAGTAAAAGTCTGTTTTTTCAAAATAAAAGCCCCAAACTTCGGAGGGGTAACTTTTTACCTCACAGGAAGCTGTGGCGATGACTGTCCTTTCAAAGTAAAAGCCCCAAACTCTGATTTAAGCTTCACAGGAAACAAGGTGTGTTTGTTTGCAACATGAATTCGGGATAGGCACGCACGTAGTGCGTGCTTCTGTGCAGGAGAGGGTCAGCATGCATCAGGCTGGGCCCGGCGTCGCATGGGTCCGGCGTCATGTGTGCAGGCACATATTAAAATTTATTCAGGAATTTTTTTCTAGTACAAATTATTATTTTAAATTATATTTTACTAACTGTTATGTTGTTATACTGTTTTAATTTTATTACAATCGTGTTACAGTTGTGTTTTAACTGTATTATGACTGTCGTATGAGTCTTATTTGTGTGTGTGTATATGTATATCTATACTGTATATCTTATGGGTTTATGTCCTGTTCAATGCAGACTGTCAGCAAGTGACAAAAAGACAGCATTAGCGAAGGTTAGACTGTCCAGGTTCAGACAAAAGATTTACAACAACCCAGAACTGCTGGAAGAGTATAGAAGGAAGGATAGAGAGAAGTTAGGGACTGGAGAGATTACAGAAAGAGTAATTGGCATATTTATAACCTATTATGCCTATAGCAGTAGTTGTCAACATAGCGTCTGGGATCCTTCAGAGAGTTCCTGGAAATGTTTGTAATTAATGTACAGAATACCCTCATCTCATACAGTGTCTATAGGAAGTCAGTGTGAGGAAGTCCACAAATGCATGTATGCACGCACACGCAGTGTTAGTCAGTCTCTTATATCCTGTAGGTCTGACCTACTCCAACATTTGTCCCATGTTTTGAGACACTCATTTCATATCATGCTTCCTTTCCATTTTCAGATATCAAAAACAAAAGCAAAATGGCTTACTTAAAAAAAACATGAAAAAAAAGAATAAGCAGTGATGGGAAAACTCAAGAAGGTACTACAACAAAAAGAAACAGTTAAAAGCTGTACTGGCTATCACTCCAGTGAGCGAGGACGATGAGGAAGCAAATGCAATCATTCCAAATCTTCCAGAAGCTTCTCCAAGAGAGCAACCTCAACATGTAAATGACTATTTCCAAACTTCATCTCCCGAAACAGCTACCCCAAAGGAATTACAAAAAACAAGAAAACAGAAAAAGAAGACAAGAAGAAGAAGAGACAGAGGAAAACAATGCTAAAACTGAGGTCAAAATTGCGCTTCACGGAAGAGAGACTCGTGGAAAGGACAAAAGAGATGGACAAACTCAAAAAAAGACTCAAAAGATTGGAGATGGCTGCCAAGAGGAAACAGGTAACCATCATGAGAGGCAGAGACGCCCAGAGGGAAACAAAAAAGTGCCGTCATCAGCAAACATACAACATTGTCAGTAGCAGTTTCCTAAGCAGTTTCCTTCACCGAGATGATGTGTCCACTGTGATAAATGGGAAATCATGAGAAATTCGGAAAAAGGGACAGACATTCCGGAGAAGACCCCTAACGGACACAGTGGCCAATCAGTGTCTGTAGTGAGGATAACTTGTCTTGCATGTACAGGAGATGCAGCAAATGCAAAGGCAAGTTATTTCCTACTACACAGTTTGCTTCCCATGGCTTGTTCTCTGTCTGATTATGTGAATGTGCTTTGAGGTTTCATCCAGGATTTGGAAACTGAGCCGTTTTAAACAGGAAGAAAAATGAAACAAAAAAAAAAAAAGACAGAAAAGACAGTGTCGTCTGTGGCAAAGTAAAGACTAAACTGCTGTGCCTACACTGCAACTTATTGTATCTGAAAACGAGGTAAATAACTCATTCCATAATAAATATTACATCTCTCCCCCAAAGTCTCATCAAATAAATCTTGTTTTAAAGGTACAATCAGGAAAGACAGTGGCTGGATAGGGACAAACGTAGGAGGAGGAAATTGGAGAAAAAAAAAAAAGAAAAAAAAAACGTCTAAAAAGTGAGCTTTGTTAAGTCATGAAATGAATATAATGAAGGAGGCCTCATCAGACCTGTGAAAAACACTTAAATTGATCAAACTGAAATGTGGAGGAAGACTGACGCCATAGAGAAAAGTGCAGCACATGTCAGCAACAGCAACGTCACTGTCGCTGATGTCACAGCACGGTGTGACGGTGTACTCATTGCATAGCAACAGAAGACTCCATGGTGTCATGACATCATGGTGTCTGAATGGCCTTTGATCTTTGTGTCTGTACCACACACTAATGTTATGGAACACAACTCTTCAAAGGCCAATCCAGTCAGCAGCACACAGAGAGATAGAGAGTCTAGAGTCTGCAAGCTAGTTTATAACAGAAAAGAGCATTTTACAGTCTTCTACAAGCACGTCTGCAAACAACAGCGCTTATATGGATATGGACTGGGATATGGATTGTGACGTGGACATGGACATGGACACGAATATGGACATGCATATGGACATGGACATGGATTTGGACATGGACAAAGATATGGTGTCACATTCATATCAAGATGCCAAGATGGTATTCAAAAAGCTCTTATTCCAGCTGAACGCAAAAAAAGCTGAACGCGACCAATCCGAGGGAGTCCAGCGGGAAAATCTCAGAGCCTTGGAGGGTTGGAGGTTCGCAAAGATGATGGCAGAGAAAGAAGAGATGTGGGAAAAGAAGGTAGCCCAGATGCAGACGGAAATAAACAACAAGGACAGCGAAATCCAACATCTTACCCAAAGCAGGAACCTTCTCCGTGAGAGTCTCAACGACAAAATGAGGCAGCTGGAGACAAAAGCAGCTGAGCACTCCCGGACCGAGACAGCCCTGCAGGAAAGGGTCAAAGACTTGGAGGAAAGGCTAGCACAGACAGAAAGGATGGTGAGCCAGATGCACCTTGAACTAAACAACAAGGGCAGCGAAATCCAAGGTCTTACCCAGAGCAGGGACCATTTCCATGAGAGTCTCAAAGACAGGATGAGGCAGCTGGACACAAAAGCAGCTCAGCTGACCCAGATGGAGGCAGCCTTGAAGGAAGCAAGAGGGACATTAGCTGAGGTGGAGCAGACCTGGGACACAAAGCTGAAACAAGCGAATACCAACCTGTGTGAGTGGAAGCTGAAACATCAGCAGGTGGAGGATGAGAAGAAAGACCTGGCCGAAAAACAACAAGGTATGGAGTCGACGGCACAAGAGATGCAGGACCAGATCAAACTGCTGGAGGAGATCTGCCTGTACCAGAAAAGCAGGAGAGGCTTCCCCTTCTTCCACAAACGGAAGATGGAGGACAGAGAGGCAGTGCTGGAGAGAATGAAGTCCAAGATGAAGGACAAGATGAATAAGAGGGAGAAGGAGGAGAAAAAGGAAAGAGGGAAGGAGAAGAGTGACAGCAACTATGAGGTGAAGGAGGCTAACTGCTCCTCCCACCTACTTACCTCTAGGTTGTAGAAAGTAAGTTTCTACATCCTTCCGTTATCTCCCTTACCTCCTCCATCCTTCCTTCACGTCTTTCCCCTCCTACCTCTTTGATCATTTAGTCGATAGATCTGATCTATCAATATGATCTATCGATTAAATGATAAGGTTTTTTCTTTGTGATCAGTTTTTTTCCCCCAAATATATTATGGGACACTCTAAAGAGTTTCCAAATATATTTTTAAAAAAAGATGATTTAATCATTAGATCAAAACAACAAATTGAATCTATTGATTAAATGACAGGAGGGCGGCACGGTGGTGTAGTGGTTAGCACTGTTGTCTCACAGCAGGAAGGTACCGGGTTCATTTCCCGGCCTGGGCCTTTCTGTGTGGAGCTTGCATGTTCTCCCCATGTCTGCGTGGGTTCTCTCCGGGTACTCCAGCTTCCTCCCACCACACAAAAACATGCATGGGGATTAGGTTAATTGGCTAATTTAAATTGACTGTAGGTGTGAATGTGAGTGTGAGTGGTTGTCTGTCTCTATGTGTCCTGTGATGTGGTGGTGACTTGTCCATAGGCTCCAGCCCCCCTGCAACCCGTGAGGATAAACGGTAGAAAATGGATGGATGGATTAAATGATAGGGTTTTCTCCAGGTACTCAGGTTTTGCCTAAATATATTAATATATATTAAAAAACAAAAAAACAATCATGATGGCTGGTTAGCTCAGTGGTCATAGCGTGGTGTTTTAACACCAAGGTCGCAGGTTTGATCCCTGCATGGGCCAGACTGATCCTCACTGCTACTGGTGACAAGCTGCTGTTTCCTTGAAGGAGACACTGAAGACTAAATGTAGGCATGGATTCCTGAATAAATGTTTATGACAAAAAAGAATTAGTAATACTAGAAAGAAATTCCTGAAGAAATCTGCAGCTGAGTCATTCTCATGAATCCACTGAAATACCAAGGCAGCAGTAATTTTAGTTATAAAACATGCAATTTAGTCATTTAACAAAACATAATAATAAAGCAAATAATGATCTCCACCTTTAACAACAACTGATTTCAACATTGAAATTAATTATATTTATATTTTATTGTGTTTTCTGACAAAATTCTCATTACTGCAATGCGTCTGGGTCTGTCTGAATGTGTGTTATGTTATTGCCACAGAGTAAAAGCTTAAAAAAAATAATGGTTGCTGTAGCGGATGTTTTTAAGTGACTGAAAAACAATTAATTAAATATTCATGTTTAATAATGATGAAAAATAGAGGAGAAATTAAGTGTCCGTGACTCACATTCTCATCCTCCGTAACATATTTGAGGGACTGTTTACACATGTCAAGAGAATTTTAAATAGAGTTATATGTTGTATAAAGCAACACATGGGTCAGTGCTTTCAAGATGGCTACCAGGTAAGAAGAACTTTTTCCTCTCAAGTTAAAAGTTAAACTTTCTCCTGTCAGACTGCATACACGACAGAACTGATTATCATTACGATACAGCTAGTTTTCTTTATTTAGAAAAACATTTTGATTTGATTTTTTTTTCTATGAAAATAGATGCTATTAATGTCTATTTATGTGCATAGAGTAAGAATTTGCTTAGTCATCATGGTTTCTCTGTTGCTAGCTAAACATGCTAATGTTCCTCATCCTCCACAACACAGTTCTCTCTTACCGCAACAATTGAAGGCCTGTTGCGGTAAAGAGAACTTCTGTTACGGTAATGAGAGGTCTAGTCTATTACATATACACTATAACATATATTTATGTGCCTGCCATCGAGCAAGGCTGGCTTCAGGCACATATTACTATTCCTTCTGGGGGGGAGCCCCCAAGATTCTGCCATGAATGCTTGTAGTAGGTCCAAAACATACATAAATGATGTAAAATGATAAAAAATACCAAAAAATCCATCCCAAAATCCTGAAAACACTGCATTTTAGGCCAGCAACACGTATATTAGTATTCAGGACGAGGGTTTATTTTTTTTTCTTCTTCTTATAGGCGCATTTTCGTCAATTAATGCGGCCCAAACTGTAAGGTGCACCCAGGCATGACATATATCAAATTGTGCGTCTCAATCGTGCCACCATGGCTGTTACTTTTCTCCGTCAAAACCGTTACCATGGTGAGGCTAGACCCCAAAAACCACAGAAAAAAGTCCCATAGGAATAAATGGGGAAAGGGTTCAAACTTTTTTCTTCAGTGAACAAACAGTCACAGCTCCCTCATACTTTCACCTAAAAACTCCATTCAACTTGCAAAACGCAGCAAATTTACCTGACTACATCTTCATAATTCATCATCATTTCAGAAAATTTGTAGTTTATTCAGCATTTCACTTTCTTTCAGACCATGGAAACCTTCAAAAATCTGAGTTTAACATGGGTGTGTATTGCGTGGAATGTTCAGGGCTTAAATCGGGATTGTGAGGGCTGCGTTCACTCCACCGCCATAATTTTTACAGCAAAACGTTGGAAATTTCGTCCCGGTCGAATCAATGTGTGTGTTATGGCTGCGAGATTTGTACTTTTTGCTCCACGGCCTTAATAATTTCCCCACCTCCCAAAATTCTCTCCATAGGGTCCAATGTTAATTTTCGGAGAAAAAATCTGAAAAAGGAGAAAATCCTCTTTTGTTTAACCTCCCGCTGTCGGCCTTCTGAGTGGGCTAGAGACATAAAATTTACACCGCTGCGATCATTGTGAGCTCCTGCCGCATCTCGTCCAAACCCCAAAGCCGTACTCCTTAGGATTCTTGATTTATTTAGAGGAGTTCGACAGGGTCCGACTCAGCTTGAAATCATTGGCAGTCAGTGGGAGCCAGTGTGGGAGACTGACCAGGGGCGCGCCTAGACTTTTCCATAGGGGTGCCCCATGGGGTGTTGAAGCCATGCAGGGGTGGCCAGCAGAATTAGGTGATATGCATGAACCTCCATCACCATAGCATCATTCACATGCAAAAATATAAGCTCTACTGCTTATAGTTTTTTTTAATACGAGAGGTGAATGATGTGTGTGGATCATGCAGTTTCCATGCTTGAGATTTCCTTTTTTTTTTGTTGTTGTATAACCAATATTCATAACATACATTTTACGGGTTACGTAGTCTATACAGAGAAGTTGTTGGTGTGATTGTGTGTGAGGTTGTGTAAAACTTTCAATAAAAAGAATAAAATACTGAAACCGAATATATCTACCAGGATTTTTATAGTCAAAACTATATTTCAGAAAATAAATACACATTTGCAACATATAAATAGAGGTAATATTTCTGTTGCGTGAAGCAGATGATAATGATGCTTCAGCAGCTCAGCGCCATTCACTCTGTGAGGAGGAGGAGGAGGAAGAGTGTGGTGATGAAGTCAGGGTCAGTCTGACCAGTACAATGCTCCTGCACACACTCATCACATCACAGAGTCAGAGCAGCTATAAATGGTGTTATTCTGCATGAGCGTACGGCTGTGGTCACAGAAAGCAGACAGAGTGTGTGACGCTGCTGCTGCTGTATGACAAAGTGGAGGACGGAGGAGACACTTTCTCTGTCCGGACTCTCAGATGGTTTTATAAGAGACAAGTGACGCTCTGGATAAATGACACTGTGACCTCAGACTCACAATCAGATCTCATGCTCTCACAGTGGCCTCATTCATTTCATCTCCAACTAACCCACAAAAAGACGTCACAGTCATATTCAAGCACAGAGATCCTTGAGCTGTACTCACAGAGGAACTCCCCTAACAACAGGACAAAAGTCTTTAGATCCTTAAATAATACAAGAGTACTGGTACCACTCTGTGAAAAAACTCAAAAAAAGTCCTGATTTTTACTTCAATAAAGTACATTTTCCTGAGACACACTTTCAGGTAAAAGTAGTGATAACAGTAATACTATGAATATATTTACGTGTGCTGTTTCTGGATTAATGTGAACCACATATCTCTCAAAGGTCTATTTTAATCTTTGGGACACCACCTCTTCCAGCTGATCCAAGAGGTTTTTTAAGCTGTTTATTTAGCTGGAGAAGAAGTAGGAGAAAGACTACATCTCTGAGTTTATCACAAACGTCCAACACCAGCACATGGGGGTTTTCACTGGACATGAAGGGGGTGAAAAACTAGCATCTGAACTGCAACTAAAGTTGTCAAAAGAAGTGGAGTAAAAAGTACATTTATATTTATTTGAAGTGGCGTAAAAGTAGAAGACAAAAAAGTAAAGCACAAGTACCTCAAATAGCTGGTTTTGTTGGGTCGATCTGTGGTAGTTTCTCTACAAGAAAAATGACCAAGAGAGAATCCAGACAACAGTATGGGCTTTTAATGTGCAACCTAGAAATACCAGGCGACAGATGTAGTGTAGCAACAACAACTGCAAGAGCTCCCCTCAAAATGTGGAGTAGCAAAAATTCAGATAGCTGTCATGTCCAAATCCTGTGTGTAAAACTGGTTTAGAGATTTTAAAGTTGCTGATGTAGAACTTGAGTATATTTATATGCACTTTCTTACGTGTCGAATTAACATCAAAAATCAACACCGTATCAGATTATACGCCAAGGCCAGGTATATGGGAACGGAAAAGATCCAAGGCATACCAGTTTAAAAAAAAAAAAAAAAAAAAAAAAATCTGCAAAAGAAATTTTTACCCCACCCAACAAACCAATTCTGGGATGAAAAACTCTAAAAATCATTTTATTAAAAACTAGTGAAGTTTCTCCACATCTAAAAATAAAGTGCAAGTGAAATGTCCTTTGAGGAAACGTAAAAGTTGTCATCAGAGAGCAGCAGCAGCCATGGCTGTGATGGTCGAGGACATGAGCTGAGGAATGAGGCTGATCTTCATCAGCTTGCTGCTGGAGTACTTGTTCTTGACAGCCTGCAGAGGAATGAATAGATTAAGCCTCATTTAACACAAAAATAAAGTCATTGTGCTTTTTTTGGCCAGAACTCACCTGGAACTTTGTCTTCCCTTGATTCACCATGACAACATTTTTGGCAATTTGCTGCATGATGGGCTTCAGGTGGGCTTCATCGTAAGTGGAGTAGTGCTGCTGTGTAGGAGACTGGGACAAAAGCGACCGATTAGAAAACCGAACCAGTTATTGACGTACATGTTTTGATTCTATGAAACTCACCCAGGGCAGCCCGTCGAGCAGAAGCTGGGAGAGACACAGCGAAGCAGCAGCGATCTCAGAGGGCCGATAGTGCACCATGTTGTAGTCGAGCAGGGTCAGCTCCATCAGATACTTGGCCAGGGTGTGTTTCTCTACATCAGACTGAGACAAACATGAACACTGATTTAAAAGGAAGTATCCTCCTGAACGCATTGTTCAAAGGCTTTTATCAGCTGTGACATGAAATCATTTGTCTTGAGAACCCACACAGACATTATGCAAACTACGCTGCAGTGTTGCATCCAAGCTGAAACTCACATTGGCCACCTTGGAGGCCCGTCTGAGGAAGTGGAGCGGAAGAGGGCGTCCCAGCTCAAAGTTGAGGGCCCTCAAAACCAGCTGTTCCATCTCCAAGATCTGAGACTTTGTGAATGCATTGTCTGTGATGTAGGCAAAGTCTCCAACCTCTGGAGCGTACATCTCCTCATATTTACAGGCCACCAGCATGGCGGTCACACCAACAAGCTGCAGCTTTCTGCGAGAGACCGGCTGGACCTGCAGCAGGGTGGGGACAGTTTTTAAAAACACCACTCTCAAAATAAATAAAAATCTCATTTAGACAATTTCTACCTGGAGAAAACGATCCAGGATGGCAACTGTGAGGTACAGAGTCTCCTGCAGCAGCTGGAACCTGGAGTGAACCTGGACCAGCCAGTCGACCAGAAGAGCTCGCATGCGGTCAGTGATCTCATATCCCTGCATGTAGTTTGCTCGTACGGCCTGCTGCACCTGTGGAGATGGACCGTGATGTAGTACAACTGAACGCAGGGGGGGAGAGCAGAGCGCTTGGCTGCTGGAGGGAATGAATTACCTCCAGGGTGTGCAGATAATTATAGATATCTTTGACATATTCTGAGCAGAGTTGTGGCAGATCAGAGTCCTGCTCGTCGACATCCTGCACAGTGAGCAGCGCCTCAGAGAAAGCCTGGCACAGTTCCTCTTCCTGCATGGACACGTCAGCAGACTCCTCTGAAACTGGGGGCTGAGGGTCTGCAGGCACAGGGACCTGGACGACTGGATGCACTTTGTGGACAGGTTTGGCCTTTTGGTCACAAGAAAGCTTGGCGGGTCCCGCTCTCTGAGAAAAGAGGTGAAATCATTGATTATGCATTAGAGTTGTGAGGCTTATCGGACTCACCTGCATTCATATAAAATTAAAAATAAAAGCCCTACGGTGCACTCCAAACAGAAACACCGCACTGCCACCACTGTTCTGTGAACACATCCATATGACTGTTTGTGGACAAGGGGTGTCCACGTGTGTTTTTGTTGATCATCTAACCCAGAGCTCTGATAAATGAGGCAACACCTGGCTCAAATACAGCAGATACAGACACCATGAAGGTCAGGTCCTGTCCCTCCAGTGGTAAAGTCACCTTGGTATTGACTGCAGCTCCAGGAAAGTTGGTAATCTCCCCGAGAGCAGCTCTCCTCGGACCAGCTGTGGCTTTCCCCATCTTAACTGGGTTCTGTGAGGCTGGGAGCTGCTAACAGACAGAAGGACACGGTTCAAGAAGTGAGGAGAAACTTTAGAAATGCCGCCTTGAGTCAAGTATCAGTTAACCAACATTATGAAGGCACAGGCCAACAAAAAACCAGCAGGGAGCAGAAGGTAATGTTAGCTAACGATGCTAGTTAGAGAAGCTAACAGCAGATACAACTACACACAGTGAAAGAAAACAGAGAAACAACTTCACTCACCACGGCACGAACTTCCAAAGACGACATGTTAAACATCGGCAGAAGTTAAAATTGTGAAACGATCAATTTTTTATTTTTTTTTTCTTTCAAGCACCAAGCGAGCAGCGATTTACCGACACCAAGACCCGTGAATACCGACTTTTGCAGGTAAACAACACGGAAACGAGCAGCTTTCAAATAGCGCTCCGTCAAATCTGATTGGATACAGCTTTGGAAGGAGGCTCCTGATTGGCTGACAACCAGTGAGGTCAAAAGGGACAGGCCTGGTGATATTTAAATCCGGCAAATAACAGTAGAATAGTCGACTCGAATTATTGGGCAGCAGTGGAGCGAGTGATCATACCCTTTAAAGTAAACATCCGCATGGAATAGCCATCAATAAAACAATAATTTGTTAAATTATTCAAATGTATTTTATTGTAAATTAACATTACTGGGATAATAATTAAGACAGTGATGATGATGGCGATTTTAAAATTAATATCAGTAATTCTAATGGAAAGACATTAGATTAAATAAAGGAACTAGGAAATAAAGGAAACCTTTTTATTTCATGTCACTTTTGCACCCTGCTTCATCTCTTTAGCATGTAAACCTGAACATAGCAAAGCTAACAAGCTAAGCTAAATTATGAGCTTGGTTTATTGATCACTTCTCATCTAAGTGATGTGTTAGCATTGTTAGCGAACTTCTGTTGGTTGTCACAACCACAGAGAACATCTTTAGGAACCTAACCATTGCATTAACCAGCTAATTATAGCTAACTCTGTCTCTTCACTTCGTAATAAAGCAAACCAAGCTAGTTAGCCAGCTAGGTAGTTAGCATTAGCAGTTATAGTTATAATAAAAAGATGTTTGCTCATTTGCAGCAGCAGTTTGACAGTAAATTTGGAATGACTTCCAGCTGATCCAAAGCTGATGACTTTGCACCAACAATTTAATCTCAGTGGCAAAATACTGGAGAAGTACACTTCCTGATAAGTACTGTCATTACTTTTGCTGGAGTATTATAACAAAATGCTCAAAAGTAATGACAGTACTTTGTTATAATACTCCAGCAAATATTACTCCAGCTAACCTAAATTACTTTGCAGATTAGGATTATGAATATGAAACAAATAAATGTATTATTATTATTATTCTGCTCCCTTTCACATTACACACACCCATTTGATCCACAATTAATACAAAATGTAGTTTAGAGCACTATAGCAAAGAGCACAACGTCATGTGTTCTGTTGACAATGTGTGGCCCTGTCAGATTGCAAGCGCACAAAATAAAAAATGGTGGTATTTTAGTATTTTTGGTCAACAAATTTCATGAAAAGACCCAAAACTGAATGGATTTACTAACAACTATCAGTGAGCCTCACTGTGTCACTGGCTGACATGTTATTTCATCACCATGAACACACACAGCAGCTCATTCTCTCTCTCTCTCTCACACACACACACACACACATCACTATTTCCACCTGTTTGAATAAAAACAAAAAATAAAAACAGATGTGTCTTCAGACAATGAACCAGTTACCTGGGAGCCAAGAGCTACAGACGGGAAGCTGGAATATATAGACAGATAAAGAAGCTGTTGGATTTGCTGCTAATAATAATAATAAATATAGAACACATCCAGTCATATGAAGACACATGAGAACCCAAACTCTGATGTCAACACCCAGCAGACTTCAAAACAGGCTCAGGAAACAAGAGTCACAAAGAAACTTTATATAGTTTTCAAGTATTCAAAACTGTTAAATAAGTACAAGATGTGTTCACATGATTTACATATTGGACAATATATGCACTGTCCATTTTTAATTCTCTTTATGTTTTCCCACTACCCACGCAACACGCTAAAATGTCCGCAAGCTATTCACATTTGTTTTGCTTTTTTCTCTTTTACTTTTTGAATCGATTGGAAATCTTGACAGCTGTCTATTGGACAAAGACCACACAGATGGTACACCTGGAACAGTTTACAGTGTAGGATGGAGACGTCTGACGAAGTGGGGGAAGGACAGACTGAGCCAGGGTCAGAGTGGTGATTAGCTGCTGGTGATATGAACAGTACATATTAACACAAAGGAGAAGTGGGTTAACATTCAATCTCAGTTGATCCCTTGATCTATTGGACAGTTCATTTCTAAATCCTCACGGATAACATGAAATAATATACAGAAGGACTGACGGCAGACTTGTGTCAAAGTGTTTCGATATTTCAAGGGGGAAGTAGATGGCTTAGCATTGTCACTCGTTGTTGATTTGTTACAAATTTGGTCGAAATGTGTTGAAAAGCTCTTTGATAAGGCACCTAATGCTGTTGGATAGTTAGTTTTTCTGCATGTTTTTGCAAATTAAAAAAAGCACCTGTAAATAAAACTCAACTTGAATAGGCTACAGACAAAACTGATAAAATGTGCGTTTCTACAGAAAAATTTGGGACCAGTCGATGTTAATGCTGCCACCATCTACCAATCAAGAGCACAGGACAGAAACTAAAGATAGCTAGGAATTAAAAGTAGCACCATCGAGAAAAGAATACACACCTCTATGCTAGTTCAGAACATGTTTGGACAATGTGATGTTTTCCTCATTCCCAGCTCTAGTGTTGATGTCTAGCTTCCCTAAAAAAAAACCCCAAAATAAACAGTGAGTGAGACTGGACTTTTGAGAGAAACTAAATGTTCAGCTGAGGGGACGTGAGCCAGTCTTTCTGTACATTACTTTTCATGATTAGATTTAGGTAGCCTTTCTGTATGGATTTGGTTTAATCTACCACATGTGCCATGTTACCATTATACGGCAGCTCCAAAGACAAACACCTGGCCGTTTACTCTTAATGGCTTAGAAAACCTTATGTGCTTTTAATTCTTGAAACTCTGCAACTTAACTTCATTTATTTACAGCACTCTGGAGGTGATTCACTTGAGAGAAAAACAAACTAACCCCATTATATCACGTGTTGAACGTCTGATAACATACGTATGTATTTATAGAGGGGAAAAAAAAAACTGCCTGTCTCTTTGATTTATAAAAGGTTTAACACAACTGAACTCCAAAGAGTGACACATGATTAACTTGCACAGTAAATAAAGCTGAAAATTAAGGAATTACTGAGATTCAAGTGGCTCTACACCAGACAGAACTACTGGGATAATGAGAACATGGCACCTGAACCCAAATGAACTGACTGATCTTATAATGCCTCTGGACCAACTACACCATGCTGTAAGTTCAGCACAGCTTCGCCACACGAGAAGTTACAAACTATGAGACAGAAATCAAAAGTTCAATAAAAACCTGCCTATAAGACAGAGGGATAGTCACCTTACTGTACACTTTCTACAATATCCATGTCCATTATGAATATAACAAGTGCATTCACTGAAAAGGAGCAGTTGGACAGAAAACAAATTCTTGGTTTTTCCACTTAGGTTCAGAATATTCACAAACTATAAGAGGACCACTTGGCAAATTCCTGCAGATTGTATTTAGCATAGTGTGCAGATTAAATGCCAGAGAAATGGACTGGGTGAGGAAACAGCTTACAGAATTCAGATTTTTATAAGGACTTGAACATAAGTGAACAACTGAGATTTGTTTTAGGTCAACAGCACCTTCTAGTAACGTTCATTCATTCTCACTCTTAATTTTTCAGCAATCTTTTGTTTCTTTAAATTACTGTACTTCTTTTACATCAACACAACAGTTGATTAGCGAGTCGTCTTTATTTACAGAGGAACGTGTGGGAGTGGTGAGCTCCACAGCTTATGCATTGAGCCTCAGGGATTGATCCTCTCTCCTCCTGGAGGAGATATCGATGTCTATGGAGTCTTTACCCACAATGAGTCGGAGGCGTTTTGCTGGAGGAAGTGGAATGAAATCGTCTTCAAACTCATTGTCGAAGTAGTCATCATCGTCCTCCTCTTCGTCATCATCCTCGTCAGACGACGGCTCCGCCAGCACCTTTTGGGCCCGATGTCCGCCATTCCTGGCCTCCAGACCCTGGCCCATGTCCCCATTATAGGACATTTGGTCAGCCTTTGTCTGGGATAGTCTCCGTGCATCGTCCTCTCTCTTCAGCTGGATCTTCAGCTTGGTGGAGTTGCTGTGGACCACAGGGGCAAAGCCGTTATTCAGTTTTGCTATGTACGAGCTGCCTTTGTCCTTGTCATGGTCCTTGCTGAACTTGATGCTGATTTTACTGGAAGAAGCTGAGTTGACCGTGGAGGCAGAAAGGTTGGCACCAATGGGGTCATTGGTCTTGCTACTGCTGCTGTCCCTCCGCCGGCGGAGCGTCAGTTTGGGGATGCCTGTGTTGTTCTCCAGGATTAGCTGAGCATCATATCGCGTGATCTGCCGCTTCTTTTTCCCCTTGTCCTGTGACCGACAGCCACTCTTACCTTTGTCTCTGCGGAGGGCCCTACTGCCATTGGAAACCCCGTTGTAGTCCCTGTGCCGATCTGTGAAGCTCAGCAGCACGTTGCCACAGTCTGAGAAGTTCCCGGCATGGCCTGTGCCCACTGGCATGTACGGCTCACCGTATGAGTCCTCGCATTTAATCGTCCTCTCAGTCATGAGCCGTGTCAGCCGTTTCCGCCTGGTGCACGAGCCTCTTCTGGTGTAGCCGCTGTCTAATGCCGGCTGCTCCAGTCCTAAGCCATGGTGGAGGTACTCCTCCATGTCGGCTGGCTCTGTTTTAATGACCACTCCACCAGGGACTGGGCTCAAGCCGTCCATAGCACTGGGCTCCAGCTTAACGCCAGTCTCCATTTCCTGGGCTTTTACAAGGGTCCTTGTGGACCTGCGAGTCCTGTACATGGAACACTGGCTGCCCTCACTGCCTTGTGAATGCGGTAGATTGCCGTTTTCCTTAGCAGCGTGACGGGTGAGGCAGCCCCGTTGTCCCAATGTCTGCTGCACCAGCTCCTGCCCATCCTTCTCCTTCTTGACGGTTACACCTTTACACAGCGTCACCTTTGAGTCCCTGAGACCCAGCTGGCAAGTCTCCCCTTTGGCCAATGCCTTGGGCTCCGCACCCCTCCTGCGACTCCGCAACTGGACTTTACTTAGTGAAGGCTTGGATTGGGATTTTAGTCTCTTTGGTACCCTGTTATTGTTTACACGACCTTGTTTAGAACATGAGGTAGTTAGGGCTCGTGACAAAGTCTGTCTGGATTGAGTCCTGTTTTTATATTTTAGACCAGAAGATGATGTTCTTTTCCTGGCAGCTGGTGAGAAAAGACAAATTGTTGTTAGTAATATAACTACACTGAGAGTGACAGAAGAGCTGTAGAACAAAAATCAACTACATCAGCAGTGTGAAATATTTGGGGCATTCTCACATTGATGTGTTTTTGGCATTTCCTGAGAGTCAACGTCGGTGTGGGAGCCTACAGAATGGCTATCTGAGCTCCGGTTTCCTTCACCCATCTTCTTCAGCCTGTTGAGCCGCTTGTCTGTCTCCCTCAGCCCGTACTTGCTGTTGATCACCGGCACTTCAACTGGCAGCCCGGCTTTGGATTTGAATGCGCCGGTGCCTCGTCTGCTTAACAACAATACAAATGACTCAAGAAAACATCTCTGAAAAGCTGAGTGATAACCCTGCATTCAGTTTTCAACTCATAAAATAAAAGACCTTCACAACATTCTGTGTAGTTTGTTTGTTGTTACACCTACCGTTCACATGTATAGCATTCACAAAATTCATTGTTTTCTCCAAAAAAACCATCTCCATAGTAACAAGAGATTTCCTCTCCTGGTTCAATGTCCCGCAAAACTTTCACACAGGCTGTGTCCCGTCCCGTCGATACAAACTGCACAAAACAAGAAAATGGTGTTTATTTACACGGCTTTCACATCCAACTGAAAGTTGATTTGATTTTTTGGGGGATTTCTTAAAAAGAATAGCTACAATTTCTGCAGTGGGTTTGTCTGTTTCTCTAAACTGAGGGAGTGCTGACCATCATCTACTGAAAATCATACACTGACTCATACAATCCTGAGACTGATAAAATAACCTACCTTGCAGTTTGGTCGACAATCTGGAAAAAAAAGAAAGACAAATAAGTTGACATTAATTTCCATATGAAGAATAAAGTTGCAAGGCACAGGTGTTCCAAGAGAACCCCATTCATTGTGTATGTGGCTGCTTCGCGCAAAGGCGCAGCGCAAGGGTGGCGTTTGCACTCAAGTTCTGAAGTTTTCAACTTGAGCGCAGTGCGCTGTTACGTCACATGCTCGCATCCAATAGGTGAGATACCAGGAAGTGCACAGAAAGGATGGAAAAAGCATGTGTGTAAAGGATGGAGGAAAGGCTGATTCTCGCTGTATAGCAATTTGGTGAGCTGTAGGACATGAGACTGTAGCTCCTGGATGAGCAGAAACCCTCCCACATCCTGCCTCCCCTCAAAGTGGCATGTACCTAAACTCTTCTTCTTGTTGATCACCTCCTTCTCATCATCATCAGCATAAATAAAGCCAGGGCTTTCACTGGGACGTCCAGAAATACATGATATCCTCACAAAAATGAAGAGCACTACAATTGCAATTTCCCTCCACTGATCCGTAGCCTAGCAACTTGGTCGTGGTGCGCCCTGCTCTGTCCTCCACTTGTGCCCTACCCCATGCAGTGTGCCACACTTTCCACATTCAGTGTGAAACTAGTCACATAAACTGGTGAAGACCATTTAAAATACTTTTTTCCCCACAGGAAAACAATTCCCCTGACTCAGGCATCTTTGGGCAGCACGAGCTCAGCCTCTAGGGACCTAGGCTGGGGACCAAAGGGTCGCTGGTGTAAGCATTGCAGAGGTACTTTCATGGTGTAACTAGAAGTATCACCTTGTGATCACAGGCCTTCGCCAACCAAGGCAAGTTTGTCTGTCCAAAATATCATCATTTCATTCTATTAGGCATTAGTGTAAATTAAAAAGCACCTGCTCCTCTATCCTGTTGCAACCTCTCCTCCTTCAAGCTTCACCTGTTGCTGCTGTCAGGTGCTATAGGTGTGAAGCTACTGCAGCAAATGTCTTATTTTTGCACATTTGCTGGAATTCACATTAAATATCTTTATTCCCACAAATTCTGCACCCCGTCTTTACAAAATGTCAGCTGAAATTGGCTCCGGCCAACCAAAGACCCTGAACAGGACACTAGAGGATGAGTGAAACTTCTTTGTACCCTGTGGCACTTTGGTTCATCCATTTTTACGCCTATATACACACACACTGACCACAAGAGACCCTAACTATTAATACCGTGGTTGATGAATGCAGCTGGTCCCAGCCAGAGCTGTGCACAGTTCTTGCGGGTTGAGTACATGACACTGAAGTCATTCTCGCCGTGCCGGAGCAGCATGTTTTCCTCACTCTCTGAGAGCTCAGCAATACAGCCCACCAAGTATTCGATCTTATCATTTCGTTTCCTGTAAAACAACACAACGTAGAAAGGTTTGTTACACACAGCAGAGCAGGCAGCATTAATCACACGGTTTGTTTTGGACCGTGTGATTAATGCTGTGAGTTTGGGAATTTCTTTTCATTTGTTAACAGACAGACTAAATAAGGAACATTTTAAACACCTCTTTACACTGACTGTGTGTTTGTGCTGAACCACCACAATACTATGGCCCCAGTATTGTGGTGGTTCAGCACAAACACACAAAGTGTTTATCCAGTGTAAAGAGGTGTTTAAAATGTTCCTTATTTAGTCTGTCTGTTAACAAATGAAAAGAAATTCCCAAACTCACAGCAAACCGTGATTCCTAAACCACGTTATGAACCAATCTGACACCTCTGTACTGTTACATCCCTAGTGCAGGCTAATGTGGTTAATAAGCATGGCTCAAACCACTACTGGACAGAATATTGATGATGAAACAAAGGAAATGTTAGAAGTGTTAACACATGGAAGCATTTTCTCACCATTCCTTTGTGGCAACAATTTTAGCTCCATTTTGCTCTGATGAATAGCGATTACAAGGGAGAATCTCAAACCCGCTGTCTGTGGCAAACATCCGTAGATAAACAAATACCTGGATAAAACAAAGAGTTGGTAATCGGGTTGTTTTCAATGCTGGAAGAAAGAAAGATCTTAGATCATGTTTTCTTACATGCTGCTTGAAGAGCTTTTCGTGAGCTTTCGTCTTGTGGAGAAAAAGATTCCTCGACCAGTCTCCTGTCGTCAAAGCTCTGAAAGCTTTCTCCAAGTTGTCGTGTTTCTTGAAGCGCTCAATAATCTCTTTCAACTCCTCTTGTCTTCCCTTAATTGGTCGAAATCTGCGGGGCAAGGGCACATTGATGATTACAGATGTGAAAATCGGATATAAAATACACCTGTCCTCAACGACAAGAATGCATTTATAGGCCTGCACATGAAAAGACTGAACAACCGTCAATTCCACTGTGACAAATCCGCTGACCTGGTGTTCATTTTGTGAGTTTGAAAGCCCAGATATGGATCCAGGATGAGGCTCGTGGTCAGATCATCATTCTCACACAGCTCCTTTGCAGTCATTCCTGAAGAGGGCACATAGCGCCTCTCTGCCTCCAGACTGGCTGCATTAAACCCTGTAAACACAAAACACAGTCTGACATTAGCGTCTATGACTGCTGAAGAATCTATACATTTGCTGACATGAACATGTTTAACTCACTGCGGCTACATCTCCGGTTTCTGTTTCTGCTGTGGCGCACAGACGTCCGCTGTGAGTGCTGAGAGCGAGTCTGGGTCACATGTTGCTCGCTGGTCAACTTGTTTCCGTGTCGTCTGCCATTTAATACCATGTTCTTGGATTCGCCCAGCCACTTCATGCCCACAAGCCCCCTGGTCCAGTTGCATTTAGTCTCTGAGATGAAGAAACACTCTTGAGTGGGGAAGACTGGTGTCTAGAGTTTGAAACCTGGAGGCAGAAACACCAAACATGACTGAATGCTAATAAATGTAATTAGTTTACACAGACATATGATAGACAAAACAACATGGGATGGAGCTGGTGGATGTGCCAGCTCAAAGACAAAAGAATAAAATAAAATGTGCATGCCTCTAATGAGGTGTATCCACAACGTATTAGGGACAACAAATACTTTTCTCAATTGGGATATATGTATGATGTTGAGTCGCACTGGGATACAATGACAGATCACATTCAGAAACAGGGATTCACATGTAATGCATATATGGCTCCAACTAGTTTGTAACACTGTCTTAACAACATGTGGATACAGTTTATAGTGTGTCAACATCTGCTGTAACACCAAAGATAATAATGCATATCTTCAGGACAACCATGCACATATTCTCTATATGATACACTGTCAACTTTTGGACATTCAATAGTCAATATGTTGCACATTTCTGTACAAAATGGCACAGTTCTTTCATTATAAAAACAGTGATACACATTGAATTACAATTTGTCATATTTTTTATTCTACTTTTATTTTTGTTCTGTCTGTTGTTGTGCATATAGTCAATATGTTTGTTTGTTTTATTTAGTATTAACTAATTTGAATGCAATGTTTTTACTTGTTAAGGAGTATTTTTATACAGGTAAAAGTTGTGAGTACTTCTTCCACCACTGGGTGAGAGCACTGTTCAGGAAACAAGTTCAACATGATCCTGCAGCGCCCCTTAGTGGTAGCCACTAATCATGCACTGGCTTACTGACAAGTGCAACAGCAGCGTCTTTAGGGCCGTCACACATAGACATAAAGTATTGCTTTGTTAGTTTATATATCATACAATCATTAATTTGGAATTAACACATCATTCGCCATGCAGACTTCTGTCACACAAGCAAGGTGGTTTACAAATTTCGTCGCAAAGAGCACGATCTCGTTTGTAATGGATGCATTTAAAAAAAAGCTTCGCATTTGTAGCTCGGAAGCTAGAGCTAGCCACATTAAAAACACAACACGCCACGGGGATCGGGAAAGGCAGCTGAAACCCGGAAGGCCACACACATACACACGACAGTTGAGGCCGAGATGCTATCGAGTTATCAATATAGCTTTGCATTGTTTGCTAACTGTCGTCTCTCCACCCACTCCGTTAGCATGGAGCTAACCAGCAAGAGGCGATGCCGGGGAGAGATGTTTGGTCGTGCAGGTTAGCTTGCAGAAAACGCCGGCAAAGCTAGTTAACGGTCACACCAACATTAAAGACACTGAGTCGACCCGTACTTCAACACAAAGACCGGAACACAATAGTAGAAAGACGGTGGTGGTGGTGGTATTACACCACAGTATGTTCACTCCACATCTCAGACGGTATCGAAATGGTCCACGAAGCATGCTGACATCCAACCAATAAAACCCTGTCTACTGAAACTTGTTTCCCTGTATTACGAGCACGGACCTGTGAATTATAACATGAAATCACTTCTTAGTTTATGTTAGCTCAAATCAAACTTCACTTCAGCAGGCTAACTTAGCTTTGGACGATTAGAAGTCAACAACAGACAGTCGCTAATTACACAACGCTATTACATTTCTTCCATTAAGTATTTGATATGCATCAAATATTCGCCGACAATAGCCGATAGTTAGCTGCACACATGCTCTGTGCGATACCTGCAAACCACTGGACCACAGTAGGCTAGCAGCGTTAGCTTGGTTTATTTGATGTGGAAGCCATTAGCTAGTTAGCTTAACGAGCTAAATCTATTCTTTGTAAGCGAATTAAAAGTTGGTCGTGTGCCGATACCTTCGTAGACATAGTCTCACTAAAACCAACAGAGTAACCAGACGACCGGTGCAGGCATTATTTATCACGATAGATGGCAGTTAAATAGCTGAAAGCATTTTCACGCGTTGGGAGCGTTTAAATGTCTCGAGTCGGCCACTGAAGCAGAACAAACACTCGATACTCACAACGGTTATTCTGTAGAAACCTTCACGAATCAGCACTCCTTCAAACTAATCCAAATTTGGCACGACATCCTAAACGAAAATATCACAGGAAACATATTTTTTTTAGAAACTAACATTAAAATTCAAGATGGCGGAGAAAGGGAGAGAGAAAGGCGCAGCACAGCCATTCCCACAAGAAAGTAGATCCAACGAACAACGCAGCCGTTGTCGGCCGTCGGGAACCGAAATGAGAAGCAGTGCGAGAAGATCCAGTCTGACACTTCACCAGCAAACACTGCTGTCGACTTTTCTTAGCTTTCTTTTTTTAATAGTTCGAAAACCGCTGCATTAGTTTGTGCCAATACTTGTCGGATGTACACAAAAGTAGTGCTGCATAAACAAACCTCTGTAGGCTTGGTAAAGGATCCAGCGGGCAGTAGGCATACAACAGTGAGGCTCTGCCTGCACCGCTCCTGCACTGGTCTGCAGAGCCACAGTCAGCTGGACCACCACCTTTAGCTGCACTATCATCTGCTCATTTTGCTCCTCACGCTTCACTCGCTGATGTGTAAAAAATATAAACCTGATCCTCAGGTCCTCCTCAACAGAACCGACACTGTTCCAGTGGGATGGACATCGTTAAATGTTCCACATAATTCCCATCCTATTATTATTATTGTTATGAATTAATTATTGTGTAGCCTATCCATTGGTGGAACACTTTTATTTAGCAGTAACACTTTACAAAATACTCCATTACAAGCAAAATCATTGCATTTTGTAATCAAGTTCAATTCAAGTATTAGCATCAAAATATACTTAAAATAATACAATTGAAGTTATGCAGAATGGCCCATTGACAAATAACATCTATATCATATTATTGGAATAAAATGCAATAGTTCATCACTTAGAAAGGATGGATCTCATTTGAATTACTTTATATGCTGGGCAGCTTAAACTATGATATTATATTATCATTTATTGGTTGATTAATATTTTCTTAACAACAATAAATGTAATAAATTAAAAAGTACAGAATGTTTCCCCAAAGTGCACTGGAGTAGCAGTATAAAATGAAATGAAAATACTGAAATTAGGTACAAAATTGTAACTGAGTCGCTATCTTGGCGATGCCAGTAAGGTTGATTGGCAAGAATACGAAGTTAAGTCATGGATGAGTACAAATTTTCTTAAACAAAATGAATCCAAGTGGAAGTTATCCTGTTTGGAGGGAATCCGTCCACAGCCTGCTCTGGTGATAACTTGGCCCCTCTGAGTTCCAACGTTAGGAACCTTGGTTTTATTTGTGATCATCATTTTAAATTTGATAAGCAGATCAGTGTGGATGTGAAAACAAGCTTTTTCCAACTCTGTTAGCCAATAGCAAGGGCTACGTTTTGAAGGTGGATTTTGAAAAGATCACCCATGCCTTTAATACTGCAACTCTCTGTTTGTTGGCTTGGACAAGTCATCTATAAACCGCCTTCAGCTCATCCAGGACGCTGCTGCTCTCTGGCAAGAAAAAGCACAACCACATCACACCAGTTTTAGCATCCCTCCACTGGCTGCCGGTCCGCTTTTGCATTGATTGATTGATTTGCATGAAACACTTTTTGTTCTACTGGGTGAAATGGTCCTTCCACCCTGAGAGCAGTCAATACATGATATGTTCAGAAAAGGGAAGGAAAAGAATCAGACCTCTGTGGCTACAGGACTGTAAAAATCTGACCAATCAACTGACACTCGGTCTGAATGGAAAGAACCAATCAGATGCCTTCATGTCTCATCCTGCTCACGTCCCCCTCTGTCCCTCCCTCCTCCCCACTGTTTCTGTAAATATTCAGCACACTCCTCTGCAGAAATACAGAGTTATCAGGAGAATCTGTTCTGTAGGGAACAATGGAGAGAAAATGCAGCCAAAAATACCACTTCCAGTGTTACTTCTGATGACTCACCCTGCTAAACAGACAAAGAGAAGAAAGAGGGAGGCAGAAAAGACTGAAAGACAAAACTCTGGATAAAGATAAGAGGACAAACCAGAGTGAACATCAGTGGAGACACTGAGACATCTGAAGGGACTGAAAAGTGATGCAGAAGTTGTTTAGCTTTGGGAGGAATTATTATTTTTATGAAATATGTAATGTTTGACAACTTAGCTACTTTTACAGCACATATTAGCTCAATGCTAACATTGTAATAACAATAAATTTTATTTGTAACGCACTTTACATTTGACAACAAATCACAAAGTGCACAATAACAGATAAAATCAGCAGATAAAAAACATAAAATCAACAGAACAGTCAGTAGACAGACAAAGTCAACAGTCAACAAATTCAATCAACAGATAAAAATCAACCAGAAAAGGCTTTTCTTAAAAGGAAGGTTTTGAGTCATTTTTTAAAAGCATCCACCATCTGTGGAGCCTTGAGATGGTCAGGGAGGGCGTTCCACAGACAGGGAGCAGCAGCCTCAAAGGCCCTGTCGCCCATGGTCCTCAGCCGAGTCCTGGGTGGGCCTGACCAAGTTCTAACTGAGGTGTGTGGGGTGAGGAGTTCTGTGAGGTAGGTGGGGGTCGCACCGTGCAGACAGGACCCTGGCAGTATGTTTTGAACATGGAGACTTTGGAGGAGTGAGGAGTGAGGAGTGAGGAATGAGGAGTGAGGAGTGTGTTGCAGTAGTCCAACCTGGAGGAGACAAAGACATGGACGAGCTTCTCTGCAGCAGACAGGATCCCAGTCAGCGACGGTGGATAACAGCCACATAAACCAGGATAGTCCAGAACCTCCACAGAGACGGCAGTCCACTTGCAGACATCCGTTTGAGGACAGAGGACATGTAGGAGCCAAGGGGGTCGGAGAAAAGAACCTCTGACGTGTCAGTTTGACAGCTAGCACTGTTGTTAGCAATGCTGTCTCAGTGGAGGGCACCTGGCTGGCTAGCAGGAACCAGGACAATTTTGTGGGGACAGTTCAGAGTTACAAGTGGGTGTAAAAACAGCCTTTAAATTCTGGTGGAGATTTGGTAGAGGTGCAGTTTTTTTTGCAGAGAAGAACAGTCAACACCAGCGTCCTCTCCTGATCGTTGAGTTCAGCATTAGTTTCTCTGTCAGTTGTAGGTGCTGCTTGTATTTAAGAAGTTATGGGATATGACATTTTGACCATATTGCACAGCCATAGTCTCCAGTGTCTGCATTATAAAGGTGATAAAATGATGTGTGTATACTGACTTTGAACCAGTGGGCAACATCAGGGTCTGTTCAATGAAGCACATACAGAAGTAACTAAACTTGCATTCTCTCCAACAGCCAGCAGGGGGCGATACTGGTTGTTTCAAAAAGAAGTCTCTTTGTATTGAAGTCTATGGGAAAATGACTATTTTCTCTCTTGCTGTATTACCTCTGTAAACACTATAGATACAAGTTTTTGGTCTCTGTAGTTAGTTTCAATAATGTTTTATACATCAGGGTTTTCATTTACTGAACTAGAAAAGCACTTTGCAGACCTCCACCAAGCAGCATACTGAGAGAGCGTATACTCCTTCAAGCCCACAAAGCCTAAGAGTGAATGTGTTGATTTTGATGCACCTTGAAACCCACATTTAATATTGTTTTCACATTAATGTCATGTACTTTTTATTTATTTTCTCTTTCATATTTTGTCACATTTGGATTTGAATTTTAAAAACCAGTTACCAGTAAAACGTTGCAAATACTATTTGAGAATTCAAAGAATTTTCTGGATATTTTGAGACCAGTTGCATTGCTCTAGCTCCTTCCTACATGAAGTTATTGTTAAAAATGCATATTTGACCTTGGTGACCTTGACCTCTTACTGATCTTGACCAAACTGAATCAGTGACTTCTGGATTCCTATATTAGTTTATATACCAGATTAGGTTACGATTGGCTGAAAATTGTACACAAAGGAGCGTTCAGAAATATGCTAAATCTCCCATACATTACTATGGTGTGACCTTTCATTTGACCTTGATGACCTTGAATCGGATCACCACCAAAAATTTGTTTTAAGTTAGGCCACTTCTGACCAATCCTGAAAAATTCATCAAAATCCGTCCATAACTTTTTGAGTTATTTTGCAATCCAACAAACCAACAAACAAACAAACCCTGGTGAAAACATAGCCTCCTTACTGGAGGTAATAATCAAGCGATATCAGCGATGTAAGTAAATCTAATTTTGTGACAGAGCTACTGGTGCCATAGCAGTTACGCTAGTTGTTCTGCCGTGTAGTGCATTTTAAGTGACACACTCACACAGTCGGTGTGGGCTTATGTTCAAACTTTACTAGAGCCTCCCTCTCAATACGTTGCGCTAGCATGTCCCCAGTCTCTTGCCGTAACTCCGCTTGACTGGTGCATTGTGGGTAATGAGTTTTATTAAAGCAGCACATAACAACACGCTAGTCATGGAATATTTACATTGTTATATGTCACTGTTAATAAATGTGCTCTGCAATTAAAAATACATAACTGAATTAATAAGTCATTGCTTTTTATTTTATTTGTAATGATTTTTTTCTGAGTGTTACATAGACATGTGTGTTATCAAAATAAAAATGTGTTTTTATGTTGTGTTTTGCTTGTGTGGGTTTCAGGTACCGACTTCATTTAAACTTTGAATGTAATATTTTATTGGCACAGATAGTACACAAGATTCAAGTCCCTTGTTTGCGTTTTTTATTTAACTAAAACTGTAAAAGAAAAAAAATGAAAAAACAAGGAAAAACAAAACCAAAAAAGTTACAATCAAACATCCAAACAAAACAACATTAAATCTTCTCTTCCGGACTACAGACATTGACTGAAAAGCAAACAATGATATACCATTTCACATTTTTCGGGAATTCGTTTCACATCTGCAGTGACCTGTGGACGTTGGGTGAACACAATGAAGGCGACTGATCCAGCAGCACAGATAACAGAGCCGAGGAAACTTTAGCGTCCTGGAGCGCTGCCCAGAAAAACGCTTCAGAAGCTTGAACTTGGTGGGTGTAGAAATCTGCCTTTTATTGCAAAGCCTCCTCAGCAGAGAGCTTTACAATGCGTGGGCGGCTGCATCACCTCCTGCATGGGAGCCAGCTGCCATGGAAACCACCTAAACACCCCTGACCTTCTCCAGTGATGAAGGTGTGAGCTGGCAGTCTGCCCGGACAGGCTTTTTAACATTCATCTGCACACTGCAAATAATGTGTGACGACGTATCATCGTCTTTCAGATCAGTTCTTCATTTCATATGACACATTCCTTTTCTTAAAACCTGGTGCCAGCATTACCCATAATGCAACTCAACTCTCTGGTCGGAAGTGTGTTATGCTCACATGCTAGTAGCAGCTAGCCTGCAGCAGGAAGCAGCAACAGGCTCCAGAAGCTCACTTTTCTCTGACTGACGCTGACTCTGGATACACAGAACTTATACTACTTTTGAGACATGCAGGAGGACTCCACAACAAGTGGAAATAACACTGGCCTTACATGCAGCTTCTATTGTGTTGTCAATACTCTATATTTTATAGTCTCTTGGGACTCTTATGGTCCCAAAAAAATCTTGTTTTTGCATTAAGAAGTTGATTTGAAACAATAACCAAGAATTCCCCCATTAGCTCACACAAACTCTTATATTCTCGATTAATGTCAAATTTATACAACACTAAATGAACAGAAACGAGGCACAAACATAAATGTTCAAAAGGTACAGAAAACCCAGTACAAAAAATCTAGTTAATACCATACACACATGCAACTATGTGGATGAGCTGTCCAGTTTTTTGGAATAATGTTCATGAACATGTCAGAAACACAAAGTTAACAATGATTTTCAATGACAAAAGCGGCAAAACAATGTATTTTAATTGGAAATCCAAGCACCTACCTTTAACAAAACAACAGCAAGGAGAACCACTGTTACACCCAAATAAAAATTAAAGGACAACCAATAAAATATGATACAGGGCAATCATATTAACAAGATGTAAAAAGCAGCTATCCATAAACTGAACTGAAACCATGACATTACTGACTCCTCTATTGTGATCTCAGCAGATAATTTGCTGTTTTTAATTTTATTTCATAATTCCAAGATGTTTAAAGTTGTTGAGCTTTAAATGAATCACTGCTGAAGGCAGATGAGCCAGAGTAACACCACTGTGGTGGGAGTGAAGGGTCTGTTAGGTCAGTCATGAATCAATGCACTTCTCTGTTTATACAAAAAATATTTAATGAAAATCTCAGCCAGTCATATACAATCCTACAAAAGTAAAAATGGTTCAAAAACAAACAAAAATGACCCAACATACATACAGCAAACACGTCAGTTTGAAGTGAGAAACTTCCAAAAGTTGTCATCACATTGCTGTTACGCACTTGGTATTTTCTTCTTGTGTTTTGTCAAAGAGCATTAGTACAAAGGAAGACCCCTAACCCCAAATCACAACCGTGTAAAAAGCTAGAATCTAGAAAAACTGAAGGTCAGGTTTCCTTTTCTTATTCTTCGATCAAAAACTTACAAATTTAAACTGACATTTTGCAAAGATTTGACTGTATAATTCTGTTTACACCTGGTATGAACATGTCTTGCCATATGCCCTGAACCACATAACTTTGTAGTGCAAATACTCTAATTAAGGATGTATTTTGCCTCCTTTTTTCTTTCGCTGGTCCTCAAATCATGTCAACTGGATTTGTCCACAACACCTAAAAATTTAAAAAGCCATTGAGATATATTACTGCGGAAGCCGAGAATGGCCATGGATTTAGATTTTTTTTTATGCACCGTTATCTGTGCGGCTGCTTCAGCTATCTGTCTATCTATCTATCCATCCTCTTCCGCTTACCCGGGTCGGGTCGGGTCGCTTGAACAGTAGCTTGATCAGGAAAGCCCAGACTTGCCTCTCCCCAGCCACTTCGTCCAGCTCTTCCGGAGGGATCCCGGGGTGTTCCCAGGCCAAAGGAGAGACTAGTCTCTCCAGCGTGTCCTAGGTCGTCTGCCGGTGGGACGTGCCCGCCAAGGTAACGTAAATATAGGATAACATTACCTTTCACATTATATTGCTAAGTTAACGTTAGTTAACTCGTTATCACGAGAAAACAATCTTTGTTATATGGAGAAAACTACTTCATAAGTCGTTATCATTAGATAACAGTGCATAAAAAAAATCTAAATCCATGGCCGGTCTCGGCTTCCGTATATTACAGGTGTGTTTTGATTTATTTTCCATCAGACTAGACGCCAGAATTGGATTGTTGCCTCCAGTGGGTTAAAAACAACACATTTGGTCTTTGCAAATAGAAAAGACATTTTTATTATTAGTGCTGGAAAAGGAGATCTGATCACAAGTTTGTACTAAAGACGCATTGTAATGTAAGGTGTGAACAGGGCCACCCTACTTTATTTATTTATTTTTTTTTTTACATTTAAGGACCGTCTTTTGAACAACATTCATACCAGTGATAATAAAAAAGGGGTTTGGTGCTACAATAACATTTCAAACCTATTCATGAGTGAATACAAGTCAATACCGTCTGTGTGCCCTCTCCCTCCAGTGGAAAATCGTTTGAAAAGGTTTATAAAAAAAAAAAAAAAAAACCTTATCAAGGTGGAAACTACTGTATATCATGTACTGTCGAAAAAAGTGTTTGCATCAAAATGTGACTTAGGTATATACAAAAAAAAATATATTAAAAAAAACTGAGCAAAGACCAGGAAGTGCATGAAGTAGTTAGACTTGGGCTCCACAGTGCTGAAGACAGCGGCTGCACTGAGAAGCACTTTCTGACCTGAAGCCCTCGTCTGAGCTCATCTGTGAACCTGGACCTATTCATTCATGGTGGCTGAGCAGCACCTGAACGCATCGTGTGCAGGCCTGTGGTGGGAGTGCACTCCACAGTTTGTGTTGTCGGCTCGCTCCGTCAGTTCTCCACCTCCTCCTCCTCGGCGTCGATCTCAACTTCAGGCTCCTCCTCCATGCGCTCTTCCTCCTCCTCTTCCTCCTCCTCCCTGCTCTTATCATTCTCTGAGTCAGTCTTCTTCTCTTTATCTTTCCGCTTCTGCTCAGACACCTCCTTCTTTCCTTTCTGGCCCTTCTTGTACACTGAAGAGGAACACAAACACACATTAACATACAATAACACCTATCATCATCATCATCATCATCATCGTGTATTATTTAGTTCACAATTATAGATGTGTTTTACAGCAGCTTGTAAGACAGAAACTTAACTTGACTCACCTTCACATTGATCGTCTTTCAGACATGAACATTGCTGTCTAACTGATCTCCATTTTATGCATATTTTTGATTTCCACATAAAACAGCTAAAGCCTTGTTCACACTACACGACTGTCTGAGTCGTCGACTCTCCGTGACTCTCTCCTCCCTGGTCAGAGTCTGGAGGTGTTCACACTACAGGACAGGTCAGTTACAGGAGTGTTCACACTACAAGACTCTCCATCAGCAGACGTGGTTGACTGCCGCACTGCTGTCCAGTCAGCCTCCGCTCATTAATTCCTTGTTAATAAATGAGCCGCTCGTTGTTTTCTAGTGTTTACAGTGATCACTGAAACAGCTCTGAAGCTGACAGGAGCTTTTCTTTTTCCACAAAGTTTATTGAAGAACATCATTTATTAAACTTGTGGGATAAAGAAAATGTCCCTCAGAGAGCAGCCCTCCAGGTTGTTTGTGAGCTACCATGAGCGCTCCATGATTTGAAAAGACAAACGCCAGGCTCCCAGTGCTGCTGTAATGACATTAATTCTCTGTTTTACCGGCAATGCTTCTCTCCTCATGCTGGAAAGTAGGGGGATGGATCAGTGTCACCATGAAACTGAAGGGGACATGTCCCCCTGTGCATAGAGACATCTGAGAGCATGGCTCACAGACACTTAGGTATCATTTTTTAACTTTTTGGGCGGTGCTACAAAAGTATTGCCCTAATTGTGGGTGACATAAACATGCTACCACAAAGCAGTAGCGTTGCTTCAGTTACAGTAGCCTTCATACCATTATGTCTATGCTTCATACAATGAACATGTTTTGAACTCTCATGATACATTTGGATTATCCAGTGGTCATTCTGATGTTGAGATGTGCTTTACACGGTGTATCTAAACCACAACCAGAGTAACATTAAAGTTAGCATAGCAACAGAGTTAACCAAGTAGCCTCCATCCATCCATTTTCTACCTCTTATCCTCACATAGGGTCGCGAGGGGGACACATAGAGACAGACAACCACTCACATTCACACCTACGGTCAATTTAAATTAGCCAGTTAACTTAATCCCCATGTATGTTTTTGGATGGTGGGAGGAAGCTGGAGTACCAGAGAGAACCCACACAGACATGAGGAGAACATGCAAAGTCCACACAGAAAGACCCCGGGCCAGGAATCGAGCCTGCTACCTTCTTGCTGTGAGGCGTGCTGCCCTCAACCAAGTAGCCTGCACTTTAAAATTACGATATAAACAACAGAGGCTTATATCATACGGTAGACATTTTTATATTGCACTTTGATATATTGTAATATCGCACCGCTCTACAGGCTACTGTAATAATTGTTCTAGTCAACACGCAACATTTTTTTTTCCTCAATTATAAAATGCTGAAATTGAGGACATTTTTGGAGACAGCTTTAACCAGGGACTGAAAACGAGGACTGTCCTCGTAAATCAGGGACGTCTGGTCACCTTAACATAAATTAAGACAGGGTGAAAAACGAGCACATCGCTGACATTTTTTCTCCTCTTTAGTTTAACACCAACAATCCTATGCTGCTTCACTAACACTGTCATTGCCCAATCAAATGCCACATGGACAAATCCCCCCCCAGGACACATATACTCAAACAGTAACTAGATGGATATAAACATTGGTTGTTAACGTCAATGAACATCAGCCAATACCAAAATTAATGCCTATATATTGTGTATTCCTAATAGAGCATAGTATTGCCATATGGTGTGCCAAGACATCAAGTATTGCTCTTTCATTATATAAACGATAAACATTGCAAATAGACCCAGATACAAAGTTCAGTTTGTCAGGTGCATGATGTAATATTTTTATGACAGTGTAAAATAAACAACAATAAAAATGACTGAAGTGAGATGAAAATAGTTCATCAGTGATGGCTAAACACATCACATCATGCTTCTTTAAAATAATCTATAATTACAATGCACTGACCTTCCAGAGCTTCTCTGAGAGGCTCCAGGAATCTCTCAAACTCCATCTCCTCCATCGCAGCCAAAACGTCTCCTGCATTCAGAGTTTTCCGTTTGGCTTTCATGGCAAAGTTGTTTGCACTGTAAGACAGACAGAAAAAAGAGGTAGAATTAGGGCTGGGTACTGAACTTCAATACTTTTGTAGTCCTGACCAAAAAGCTCCAATCCATGTCCATTTCAGGTTCACAGAGACACTATTCCAGCTTAAGGAGACAAACATTGCCAATACAACAGAGGATTACTGTTACTGCAGCAGTACTGAGAGCCAGTCTGTGTTAGCTTCATGATGCTTTCAAGTTGTACATGAATGCTGAAATTCCCTAGGTATTATGGAAGATTTCAAATAATATTCAGGTCATAAATTTGATTGATGAAGTGCTGTGGAATGTTTGAAGTGTTTACACAAGCTGAATTTTGTGAATCAATGCTTGACTGTCTTTTGTAAGAGGGTTTATCTCCTTACCAGGATGTTGCATACAATACAAACACACTGGCAGCTTGGGATATGGCTCTCCTGGCTTCTTTGGACACATTCACCCCATCTGGGAGCTGTTAGGAAAACAAAGGGAGTGGAGGAGTTCTCTCCAATTCTGCAGTACATGTATTTATTTTACAGCAAAAAACACAGACATGCTGAGAAAAAAATATGTATTCACTCAGGGACAATGACACCTCAGTAGGGCTGAACGATTTAGCATTTTCTGATTGAAATTGCAATTTCAGACAACGCGTTCATGTGATGACAAAGCTGTGGGTTTTTTCTGCAGGTCCTGATTGATCCAGTATCTGTTGTTTCAACTATTTTACATATACCTGCAGTCTCCCAACCATCCTGCCAAGCTCACTAATCAGAAGCAGCTTGCTACACGTGGACAGGTCACGCTAACCAGTGTTAACCTGCCCCTCCTGCTTTGTAACGTAAACGTGTGTCAGAAGCGAAGGTAGAGAATTGATCTCCAAGACAGACAGACAAAATCCCGCTACCCTTCATCTGAAGAAAATCGTGAATCAAATCAAAATTGCAATATTTTCCAAAAATTGTTCAGTCCTACACCCAGGGGTGGCTGATGGGGCTAACAGAGCTAAGCCCTCCCTACCTTTTACAGTAAAAATTAAAAAAAAATTAATTATTAAAAACCTTAGAAATTTGGTTGAACCTAAAGCAGCAACCGCATCGAAAAGTGACAGGAAAAATATGACAGGATATACAGTATTATATGTCTTGGGTTTTTTCCTGTGAATGAGCTAAATGTATTCAGCCCAAGCACAGTAGTAAGCTTCCATTCACTTTTGACTGACAGGTGTCGGGATACGCCCCCATTTGGGCTAAACAAAAACACACACTTGCTACATACAGTACGCTGCAGACTACAACCTCCCTGCAACCCTCGCTGTGCTTCAGTGGGGTTTAGTTGAAAACTTTATCACAATTTTCGCCCTGTTTGAACAACTGACAAGAGAAGTCAGCTCATCAGAGGCATCTGCTGCGGTCGTCATCCCCTCGGTGAGAGCCCTGAGACGTCTTTTAAGCAAGGAGGCTGACACAGATCGTGGTGTTAGAACAACAAAGACTGCATTATGAGAGGCTATAAACAAATGCTTCAGTCAAGTCTGATCCCAACTTCACTTTATCCCAGATCAATACTTTGATGAGGATGTTAAACAGCGGTCACGAGTAACAATTGACGAGCAACTGATGGATGGGCCTGCTGCCAGGTCTGGAGAGGAGACGCACGCCGGAGAGACAGCTGATCACCCGCAGAGCAAGAGGGAACGAACAGACGGGGCACGTCCCACTCTGCATGACATGTTTGAGGAGATTCTGGAGGAAAGGGGACCAGAAAGGCCAAAAACAAGGGCATCACAGCAGCTGGATGCTTTCTTTGCAGATGCTCCCATTCCCAGGTATGAGACCACACTCGGATATTGGAGACATAATCACCACTGTTTTCCAGCACTGGCACATATGGAATGCAAATACCTGTGTGCACCATGCATGAGCACAGACAGTGAGCGGCTGTTCAGCTCTGCATCTCACATCTTGGATGAGAAAAGAAACAGACTGAGCTGCAGCAAGGTAGAGATGCTTATCTTTGTAAAGAAAAACATTCATGTTACCAAGAAGTAGGCTATGAGGTACCTGAGATTAAAAAAAATGTCTCATTAATTTTTGAAATAGGAGGCCCACTGTATGGTAATGTTATTCCTAAGAGGGCAATTTTTGCTTTGTAAAGAGTCCGATGTTCAGCCATGTTCCAGCCTACTGTAAATTTTTGCTTAATGGAAACACAAGAATGTGGTATTCTGTATGAAAACACATGAGATGAAAGTAAGCCCCATTTATGTTTGTATTTTTTCCTAATTTATATTTGTATATTTTATTGCTCTTCTAATGGCCTTTACATTTAGGATATATTTATGTTTCAAGAAAATATATTTTTGTTGGGCTGTGTAACTTAGTACTGTAAGTACTTCAATTTTTTTGTCATTGAGCAGGTACAATACAGTAGACTAGAGAGGCTTTGATAACAATTATTTTTCCACAGAAAAATTGCCATGTGAAAGAATACTATATTAAAAAATTGTTTCATACATTTGGAAGATTTTCGCAATTGGTACGTCAGGACTAGCTAATCTAAATTGATTATTATATATTGTTGTAATTTTGTAATTAATCCACTGATATGTTGGAGCTTCAAATATTGTGCACTCTACTTATTTTAAAGCCTTAGTTTCTCTGTAGATTTGGATTTTACTGGATAAATCACCCAATGAACTGGGGAAGTTATGGATTAGGCTACATAAGCCAGCAGTATATAAAATAATTAAAAGCAGCTGCTATGTTAAAGTGTGACATGAACATGAACACATCAAAAACAAAACAGCTTCATATATTCAGACGCGTCATTCCGCATACTGAGTACTTCAGTTTTTGTACATTTACTTCAGAACATTTGGAATAACGTGAGAAAAGTTACTTTTACCAAAGATTGATATTCGAGTACTTCTTCCACCACCGGTGAGGGTCATTTAAGGAGTGCTTTCGATACTTTGAAGTATATTTTGTGTACTATTTTTGTACTTTTACTTCTGTAAAGGCTCGCAGTACCAGTAGTTCTTGCGTATTTCAACTCACCGCCTCCTTAATGATGCGCGTTATCACCGCGTTGGGAAGGTTCAGGTCTTCGGGTCTTTCCGCCATTTGTCCTAACGATTACCGACTCCTTCGACCCCCGAGTCACCGCAGTGTCACCGCCTCTCACGGGTAACCGTTACCTCTCCTACAGGCCTAAAGCCAGAGAGCCGGTTGGTGCTAACAGATTAGCACTGTTGTGCTAGCCTGGAGCCACCTAGAGCAGCTAGCTAATGAACAGTTTCTGTGATATTTGTTTTTTAAAGTGACGCGGGTAAAGAAGATGCCCTGTCTATCCAATCAGTTAATTTGAAAATCAAATCAAACTGTGACTGAATTTCCTCGCGTGACCCCCGCGACCAAATTGTTTTAGGACTTTTCCCGCGAACCTTCTAAGCACGAGCTCTCCTTCTTCTTCTCCGCCTTTTTTTTACTGACGGCTGGTAACCAACTTCAGGGGTAATACCGCCACCTACCGGACTGGAGTGTGGATCAGTAGACGAGCAAAATAAAACCAAAGATAAAATTACACACATTTTTTATTTTCTTAATAACATTTCAAGGAAGATTTCTAATTGAAAATGTTATTAGTCTGGCTCTGGTGATAGTCACAGAGTGTATCTATTGTTGTAATTCATATTTTCAAGATTACATTCATTAATTCATTCATTAGGTCAGAGAATTATGTTCAGAAAAAGATTGCTTCTTGTTTTTTGTGGTAATTTGGATGCTTGTAAGACTTCAGGCCATGAACTGGGTTTCATTGTATTTCATTTTCACAGAATCACAAAGGTGCACCTAAAATCATTCAAGTCCAAGCTGGATGAATACACTTCCAAACTTTCGAGCATTTTCCAGGGCAAGGGTGGAACCATGGAGCTGAGGATGAAAGCTGTCCTATTCAGGGCACAGTTCAAAGAGTTTGACCATCCATCCATCCATCCATTTTCTGCCTCTTATTCTCATCATCATCCATGAAGATGAAATCAGGCCTGTGTTGCTCATGGAGAGACTCAGTGACTGCATTAATGATGTTATTCAGGTAGTGTCGGCTTGTCACAGTACCGTTCACAAGGTGTAGATCAGTTCTGTGTTGACAGACTGTAACACCACCACCTCCAAAGGCTGATCATAACGTCCTCCTCGACGTCTCCAGCAGCGTTGGCGGCCATCTTTTCTGCTCAGTGTGAATCAACTTTCATCAGAGAACAGCACTGAGGCCCACTGGTTCCTTGTCCAGCAGAAACTCTCCCTGTCCATACCAGATGATGACGCTGTGTCTGATGGTGTGTTCAGGTACTCTCACAGGTCATCTGGCACGCAGACCATGCTGATGTAAGCGGTTTTGAATGATCTGATGTGACACTTGGTGCCTCTCACCTCCCTTAAACGTGCCTGGAGTTGATGGCATTCACCATCTGGTTCCACAGAGCACTGTTCACAATGAGGTGGTCATCAGCATGGGATGTGGACAAAGGACGTCCACTTCTGTGTCTTTCTGTGACTCTTCCAGTCTTTCTTTGTCTCTGTTATAACCTGCTGATGACACTGTGTGACGCTCTAAGCTCAGTGGAAACTTTCCTCTGACAACATCCTGTTTGAAGCCTCTCAATGACCAGGTACTGATGATCGATTGTTAAATGTCGTCTTGGTCTCATGACGTCAAAATGTGAACAACATGATGAAGAGGACTGTTTAAATACAAACTGTCATATAAGCAGAACATTTAGTGGTTGATTCATGGATCAGACACATGTTGTGATTTTTAGAGAACAGCATGTTATGTAATAAATAGTGAAACACTGAACAGCTGCACATGTGCATTCAAAAGGTTAAAGAAGGTCAAATTAAGTTCACCTTTAAAGGTTTTAGTGCATTTTAGGTGCATTCTGAAATTTCATCCAAAAGCCCAATATCCCTAACTTTCTGTGAATAGTGTGTGTCGGTAATGTCTGCCACCACTCACTGCATTAGCTGCATTATTCAGAGATATTGTTTCCAAACCTTCAGCAGTCTTCTATTGGAATAACTCATATGATGATGTAGATTGGAAAAACACACGTTGTGTCAAGAAAATTTACTATTACAAATAAGGTACGAGAGGTTAATTTTAAAATACTTCATAGATGCTATTCAGTCAAGAGACCAATCTTATAAAATATAAGATTGCTCTTTTTGTGGCATTATGGATGAAACGTTATCTCACTTACTTTAAGAATGTACTTATATTCATACCTTTTGGAATGGCCTTAATATTTAATAAAGTCCAAAGTTGATTCTTCTTTTAAATTAAATATTTAACATGTATCATTTTATTTGTCGGAAAATAAGCCTGGACAGAATGTATGTAATCTACCTCATCATAATTACAGCTAAATATCATATTCACTGTTCCAAATATGTTGCCAGCCAACAATCAAATAGTGTTTTTAAAGCTACATTGATATCATATTTAGGAAATACTTTAAAAAAAAGCGACCAAAAAAAGAAGTTCGCGTGAAAAATATAGTCTGAACTTTTTTCAGCCTCGAGCCCTTCTATTTTGGGTTGTGTTGTATTTTTGTGTTACTATGTGTAACTGTGTTTTATCCTGCAGTTAACATTTTTGTATTTTGTAAATAAAATAAAAAAAGCATTAACTAAAAACAGACACCTTTAATGTTTATTTAGTCCAGTCAACACTATTACTATGCATAAATACTAATGCTATTTCTCATGTCAACATTAACATGATTAAAGGAAAAGTAGCAGATTGGAACTATGACATGTTGCATGAGAAATGACTTTAATACATTTAAGCTGTGCTTGTATAAACTACTGGGCAGTTTCTTTAAAACACCATTGTAGAGTGCTTTGTATGTAAAATATTATATGAAGGAGGACACATTAATGGACATAACCCTGCTAATATGGCATTGATAATGAGCAAATAGTCCCAAACATTTATTCCAATTGGTTTGATATAAACTAGTGTGTTGTTATAATAGACTATGAAAAACATCCATTTCACTTAACAATCTCTCCTCAGTCTTGTTTTTACAGTTTAGTAAAACATAACTACAGCCACTATTCCTGTGTGAGCAGCAGTTAAATTCTGAGTGTAAAAAAAGAGCAAACTTTGTATTACGAATATGAGAGAAGGGCCTAACAGATGGTTGAGATACAGCTACATTTTAAATCAATGTCACACAGCCGTAAAGGCAAATTAAATACTCCAACAAACACCTCAAAACTGTATTCTTGTGTAATGAGTGTTTCTTTATGTAAGTGTCATGCTAGAGTGCAAACAGGATTATAGAAGAACAAAAACAATGGAGTTGAGTTAACATTTTATTTGCTGTTTACTCTGATGGACACTCTATTTTGCCACTGTTGATGTCATCGATGACATCATGGGGAGGACGACCATCAATAGTGCAGCCAACAGACTGAGCTGTGCCCAGGATCTCTTTGATGGTTCCTGAGGGAGGAAAACATTAATTTAGACAAAATCCAGGTGGAAATTAGTTTAAACTGATGTTGGATAAAACCCGAGTTTCATTCTGATGAACGGTTTGTTCCAAACTTTTCGGCACAGAGTGGTCCACTAGTTTTGGACAACCCTGTTTCCTAAAGTCGGGTCAGTCTGAGCCTCCACTGGATTACACTCAGTCACTCTGACAGACAGGCATAGTGGCGGGAGGCTGAACAGTAAACTAAGTAAAGAACCTGCCCATTATAAAGAACATTTTGCCCACTGACTGCTGTGAGACGGCTGACATCTCTAAATACAGGTGCATCTGTTCTTACCAGACAGCTCTCTGGCGATGGAGCGAGGCCTCATGATGCGAGCAACATTCACGATCTCATCAAAGGTCACACTGCCATTGTGCTTGACTGGAAAAATGATCAAGAACATGTTTGTGAAATTCAGTCAGTCCACCCGTCAGTCCATGGTTTAAATTGTTTCTCCAGAAGACCAGTCACTTACTGTTCTTGACCTTCTTCCTGTCACGAGGAGGCTCCTTCAGAGCCTTGATGATCAGAGCAGATGCAGAGGGAACAACCTCCACCTAAAGGAACACACAAGACCGGCATCACCGCCACAATTCTCAGGTATCAATAAGACTCATAAAACAGATACTTGGACGAGGCGTACCGCTGCCTGTCTGTTCTGGATCGTCAGCTTCACAGTGATCCTCAGGCCTTTCCAGTCACCGGTGGCCTTGGCAATGTCATCACCAACTTTCTTGGGAGACTGACAACACAAACCACAAAGAGGATCAGCAAATCAGCAGAAAACTGCACTTTAAACACGTCACAATAAAGCAACATTATCTTTTAATCCTTGATTTGTTCCAGACTTTTCGGCACAGAGTGGTCCACTAGTTTTGGACAACCCTGTTTCCTAAAGCCGGGTCAATCTGAGCCTCCACTGGATTACACTCAGTCACTCTGACAGACAGGCATAGTGGCGGGAGGCTTGTGTTTGATAGCGTTTATTTTACTCACCAAACCCAGAGGTCCGATTTTGGGGGCCAGGGCTGAGGTGGCACCGACTTCTCCTCCTGTGCATCTCATGTACACTAGAGAAGAAAAGAGACAGCACTGAATATAACCTGATATGAGGTCTTCATTTGATGTGGTCTCTTCAACCACGATCATCCAGAATGTACACCTAGAGATTATAGACATGGTTCATAAATGAGCGCTTCAGCAAGTAGCAGTGATCAGACCCTCCTACAGGCTCCATAGGTTGGCCTGTAGCAATTGTTGAGAGTAACCAAAGACAAAACATACAAGAGCTCCTCATGGCTTCATTATTTTAGACACAATATGCAGAGATTTAAAGTCAAAGTAGAATATTTTAACACCTGATAACTTGACCTGCACACACCTTAACTAAACCACATGTTCAGCCTGTCAACAGCCAGTGAATAGAGCAGTTAAGTACTATGCAATAATCACACTACTGACATGACTATCAAAACTCACATTAAATTTAAACTTCTGTTACATTATGTATAAAGACTCTAACTACACTAAACTTTTATGAGATGAAGCAGATTATGAAAGAACACTAGTTATGGTTTGCAAAATTGAAGGACAAATAATATTTAGTGTGTTTTTTAAGGACTAAATTTAAATTGTTGCATTTATAATGGTAAGAAAATAGTTATTCAGCCCCAGTACTAAGCCTGACTCAAACTATAGGTTCGTTAAGATATGACTGAGGAACATGTTGTCATCAAAACCCAAAAACTAATCAGAACAGAACTCCAGAGGTCAACATTATGACAAATATAACTAGTAGGAGACAATAATATCAGACACTGTTAATCCAAAAACAATAATTAATTCTCGAATGGTCAACGAAAGTGATCAAAGAAACTATTCAAATAAATTAATACCATAAACACATCAAATGAATGACAAACGACATTTCTAAAGACAAAACGTTCTCCAGATTTGTGGCTAGCCTGGCTAGCAGCTAGCTAGCGCCCATCCCACGTGGACCGAAACCAGCAGACACCCACTGAATAATAAAAACATCACCAATTAACCATATTCCTCTAATAACAATTGTGAAGGCATGCAGGAATTAAGACAGACAGATTTCCCTTTCTTCGTGGCGTTTCGTGGCCCATTTCTTTACCGTTTTCTCTACGCCGCTCACAGGCCGACAGCCAGCACAGCACGACTCCATCTTGGCTGTGAGCAAGCTTCTGCTTTTATTACCCAGTTGATGCTAAAAACATACCAATCTTAATCTCGTTGGGGTCGAATTTGGGAGGCATGTTGTTGCTGTGTTGGTAGCGCTCAGTACAGCTCGGTTGGTGAGGGTGTCGGATGAACCCGGGCTCGGGACGACCGATTTACTGTTGCACCTTCACCGATAATGGGAGAAAGAAAGGCAGAACGGAAGCCGCGAAGGCTTTTATAGCTTCCCCAAGTATCGCGGGATGTTGTGAATACATGACGTGTTCCCAATAAATGGGTGGGATTTGGTTTCATGAAGGCACGTTAGTTTTAGGTTTTCTTACATTTTAATTTAATTTAATTTAATTTAATTTATTTTTATTGGTATAGTGTCTAAAATATCCTGAATCACTGATATACAATTATATATTATATCATTTGATGGCCATGTATTAATCAATCAATCAATCAATAAATAAATAAATCAATCAACTGAGCATGTATCAACCTGTGGTTTGGAAGTAGTGATAAATGGCATCACAATGTTTGTTTTGTCCAAACTACTGTGCTAAACTTACCATTATCACTGATAATTCATTAACATGACCTGAACATGATTTGAAGCATCAAATTTCATTTCAGCATAAATCATTATGCGTCATCTTTCTGTGTTTGTTGCACATGTTAATAATACTAACAATAATAGCATTGATATTGTATTAATGTACAGCAGGCCCATAAAAATAACAAGAATTTTGTTGGATTTTGCTGGTGGTTTGAGAGTTTTGTCGGTGGTGGAAAGTTATTTTCTGAAACAGTTCATGAACTCAGAAAAGCACTGAAAAATGCTGCATGTGGGAGCTGAGTGGATGAACGGGATAATGGGCCCAAAACTACTGAGAGCTGCTCTGTCAGTGTTATCATGTACATAATTCAGTTTTGAAAATCTCATGATTCCAACTTATTTGCTGCTTTTCCTCTTAATAATTCCAATGTATTTATGGTTTGGTACAGTTTCAAGAACAGTTTCCTGATAATACTGACATACTTTAACTTAAGAAACAATAGAGAATTTTCTCGATGTGGTATTCATACTAAAGGATGCAAATACTGAAGGTGTCTCCAGGCTACTGTCATCATCTCACCTGTTGTGCAGTTGCAAGTAAAACCAGTGTTTTCCTGTTTGATTCCTACAGGCCCTTTTTTTGTTTTGACTCAGAGCTGCTTTCTACCGGAATAGCAACAGAACACAAGAGGGAGTAAGTGGGTGAGAAGCAGAGATCGTCACTGTTGTGCTGTTTAATATGCATCATGAAAATCTGTCAGAAGGTAGTCAGAAATTCACAGCTTGCATTATGAAAGGAATGCTTTATCTCTATCTTTAGAAAAAATCCTCAACATTTAGAGGAAATGTCACATCTGAATAATTGCTTTCATGAAATGTTATTCCTTTTTAAAGCTCCTTAAATCCCCTTTATATGCTGGACATAGATAAGACACAATTTCTCTTCGCTTATGGTTAGGATATCATTCTTTTATTGTTGTTTACTCTCTCCAGAAATCTTGTTGTCACTTTATCGGGTTGAATATATTTTTTTGTCTGTAGGGTTCAATATGAATAATGACAACAATGGAGAGAACAAGAGACCAAATAGGAAGATAATAATGCTGTCTTTGTCTGCAAACACATTATGAATAATATTGATTTATTGTGTTATAGCTGAATATTTGAGCAATGGTAATAACTAATGTCAGTGGCAGCAGGACATTATATTTACTCTGGTGCCAGTTATTTAGTGCCTCTAAAGTGTGAATGACTCGGTTTGTGGCGTTAACTAGTGCAGTTCAGCTAATGTGACGTTACACCAACATGAGACACAAAGGAGTTTCATTCCTACAGTGAGTTATACTTCCATTGTCTTGTTTGTGTGTGTGTGTGTGTGTGTGCATGCGCGTGTATGGACAGGTTTGTGTGTGTGCAGGTTTATTACCATGTGCAGGGTAAGCGCCAGCTGTTATTTCTGC
Source organism: Synanceia verrucosa (assembly GCA_029721515.1). Lineage (NCBI taxonomy): Eukaryota > Metazoa > Chordata > Actinopteri > Perciformes > Synanceiidae > Synanceia > Synanceia verrucosa. The sequence continues at coordinate 29,307,906 of CM056549.1, forward strand.
ATAAACAATATGAGCCTGAAGCAACAACTATCTAAACCAATGTTCACATGATGCACGCTCACACACACACACACACACACACACACACGCACACGCACACACCCACACACTCATGCACACCCAGAGTCTGACAGCTCGTTTGTTAAACTGGAGGGAATGATTCGATTTCAGCAGCGCTGCCATCTCTCTCTCTCTCCATCTCTTCCTCCTACTTGACCTTTTCCTTGTGTTTTCCAATCAGCAGCTCTTCTTCTCTGCTGCACAATTTCCTCCATTGATTTTCTTCATGTCAGGGGAATAAAAGGCTAAATACTAAACAAACAGCTTGAATGGATTCAAAAGATGAGGAAAATTGTGTTTGGATTCCAGCCTCTTGTGGTTTGTAAGTATTAGAGTACATGGAAAGTTCATCAATAGCAGCTGGTTCAGACTCATGACCAGGTGACTTTAATCTTTACTTCATCTGACGTACAATCCAGCAGGGTGGAACATTTCTACTTGAGTAAAATTAGTAACACCATGGTATAGAAAGAATATATTTACAATACCTAGAGTATGTAAAAGCGCTCATCATGTAGAATGGCTCATTTCAGAATCATAGATTGTTTTACAATAATGATGTCAACACTGGGTTGACAATAATACCATAATTTATTTGTCAATATTATTTTGTGTTTACTTATTGAGTGCTTTTTGAAAAACGTGCCTTGTGCCTCGTTTTTGGCCATTTTGAGTCATCTTTCATGACCCACAGAATATTTTGTACTATGACTCTGAAAACATTGAATAGCTCAAATGAAAGAAGAGACTCTCAATTTCATCATGAAAAATGTTTGCTTTTAATTTGTTCCATTCTTGTTTTATCAGAGGTAGAGTAGAGGACACTTTCACCAAAATCACCACTTTTTCTCCAGATTCTGTTTGTTTTGTTCTCTAATCTCGATCTTCTCCACTTCCTGTTTGATCTCTGTGGCGTATACCATCTCTTTATGCTCTGACTACAAATCCCAGAAACCCCAAAATTACTCACAGGGTATATACAGTAAGTGAGTACTGTGTATTGTACATATGCAGTAACTATATGGTATATATTTTGTCAGATACCCCCATTTATATATTTATATTTAGTTGCTGTGCAGCAGGAGAAAGGACATATTTGATATATCTATATATATATATATATATATATATATATATATATATATATATATATATATATATATATATATATATATATAGATATATGGACAAACTAAATGCTAGCTCTAGATAGGAATATTCATGTTTTTGTGATTGTGAGCATGCAGCTTCTACACATTTGACACTTTGGGAGAAGTTTCAACCAGATGAAAATGGTGACCACAACACTAGATGCCACCAGATCCTGCACTTTTAATACAAATTTACAAAATAACTGAAGTTGTCAAATAAATGTAGTGAGGTGGTGTAGAATAAGTATAAGTAAAATGGAACCATTATGGAAGAAAAATGACTACATTTTTGTAACAGCTGGATCACACATGTTGATGTCTGGATAAATATTGTCCAGTAGAGACAAAACTTTGGACATGTGATGTCAAAAAATAAAAAATAAAATAAAAAAAGACATGACACATACACTGATGCTATTTGGTACGCTGACCTGTTTGTTTCCCATGTTGACAGATGGTTGCAATCTCTGTTGACTTGTGCTTGTTCAGGTGGAAAATAGGACACCACTGTCTCATCAACAAAAACTACAGGCTTTAGTGGAGACTCATCACTCTGCAGTGTGACTCTTCCCTCATTTTTCTTCTACCTTATTTCTTCTTCTGTTGATCCTGGTGTTAGTCCAGAACAAGGTCACCCTACCATCACAGGGAGGCAGAATTCACAAAGTGCACTCCTTATACATTAAATAAAATTGTGCCTTTCACATTTGGGTTATTTGGAGGGTGATTTGGTTTCAATACAAAAGTGTCCCAAGTTAAAAAAAAAAAAATATTGCCCACTGAAATCTAACCTAAAATGGAGAAACTCAAGTAAGTATCTCAAATTGTAATTGCTTTCAAACATTTAGAAACAAATCTGCAGGAAGAGAAAGCCCACTGTATTAATGAGACAATATGTTTTCATGTAATTTGAGAGAACTTTGAAAGACGTTTCAAACATTTAGAAACAAATCTGCAGGAAGAGAAAGCCCACTGTATTAATGAGACAATATGTTTTCATGTAATTTGAGAGAACTTTGAAAGACGTTTAACAAGCAGACTCTGTGGCATTGTTTACAGCACGATGCACTCAGTTTAAGATACTGTGTGTCCACGATCTGTCAGGCAGCCTGTAAGCTGAGTCGGGCGGCTCAGAGGACAACTAGTCAATAACTGTAAAAGGACACTTGGCCTATATAATCTGATTCCTTTCTGAGGGTTTCCTCTCAATCTGAATGCTCCATGGTCTTTCTTCTCTTCATTATGAGAAACTGAAGACAGAAAGGTGCCATAAACAAAGCCCGAATTCTTAATGGTGTTCATATCAATGTGTCACGATAATGAAACACAGCATTACAGCATGCATATGAAGGTTTGGTAGAGGCTTCATTTGAGGCAGAGGGTTAATTAACAAGCGTTTGTGCTGAATCAAGGGCAAGTTATCATTTGCCCTGCTGCATGGCTCCCTGGTGATTGGGAACAAATTGAGAGAGCAGAGCAATTCCCAAGGAGTTTGGTTTAATTTCTTCTGTGGGAGAGATCCCATTGAACCATGTTAACCTCACAGCACCATCAGGAAATTAAGTTGAAAAAGAGGCTAAGGTTTCCATACAAAGTGAAATGAAAGGCTGCAGCTGTAATCTTCATCAGGCGGCTGCTCTGAAACTCTGACAAGAGAATATTTTTTCAAAATAAACAAAGTAAATAAGATGCAGAAAAACAAAGATGGTATGTTTTCTTATTAGTTGGCAAGATTCAGCTTTCATCATTAAAGCATCACTGTAAAGAATCAAGGTCAGGGTGACAAGTCTCCCTTATATGAGGCATTACTACTACTTCTACTGTTAGAACTTAATATTTTATATTATCTACATATTATTTTGCTGCCAGGCTTCATGAAACACCCCAGAACTTAATTTTATATATATTATATAAACAGTAAGAGAGTACTGTGTACTGTGTACATACAGTAAATATATGGTATATATTTTGTCACATGCAGTGTGTAGGATTTGATGGTATCCAGTGGTACGGTTGCAGATCTCAACCTGCAAAAACTTCTCCTGCTGACACAAAAATGATAAAAACTAAAACGCCCCTATCTAGAGTCAGTTTTTGATTTGTCCGCTCTGGACTACTGTAGAAACATGGTGGCTTATTTGTTTAGGTAGCTATTTATTTTAATTTAAAATCTACAACTCCATGAGAACTGGACATCAGCTGATGAAGATCACGTATGACTGAAAGCTCCAGAACAGCTACTGAACGGACCTTGAGATGAGATTTATTGTTTTAATTTTCCCTCTTTTAACTTTCTGTTCAAAAAGACCCCTGCAGCTTTGTCCCAGCATGCTCTCTGGTTTCCCTCTGCCTCCCTCCTGCTCATGGATTAGCATGTAATCCCTGATATTCATCAGCCCAGGAGGTCAGAGGTCGTTTTATGACAACATTGCTCTCGCTTTGGTATAGATGAACTGGATTGTACTGGTTAAAGAGAAGCACCATGATGAAGATCTCTTTGATCAATGTCCTCCTCAAAAGACAAACTAGTCTGCATCCCCTTTTTTAGACCATCATCTTTTCCTAGACCTAATGGTGGTTTTGTTGCCTCAACCTAACCACATTCTTTCCAGTGAAGACAGGATTTTTTTTGAAGAGACTGTATGTATGTATGTAATGTGCAGAAACGGACATATTTCTGGATATTTGGTGAATACACAAATAATGGGAATAACTTATCATAAGATATCATGCAAACTGTATGTGGATACATTGAGTCCCGATGATTTTGGTTAACCACACTTTAGCCTTGCCATGTCTTCGTCATAACAAGCATTCAGTCCTAATTTTTATTTCTGATACTTTTAGCTGATAATATGTCTGTACCCTCTCCTAATTAGAATTTTAAATGCAGGACAAATAAGATTTTATTTGTCTGTTTGTCTGTTTATTTTATTATAAGATTTTAAGATTTATTTTAAGGTCATAAGAGACTTTGGACAAAGGTTTGTTATAATCCCACTGAAGTTTAAAAACCTCTACTGACCCAAACTGTCTCATAGTACTGCTTCTGAGGCCCAATCAGTTACCACGGCAACATGACCACATAACAGCCACGCACAAACACACCAAAACACAAACACAGTGGCTCTGTGCCGTAAAATAGAAACAGGAAATAACATCCTGAGAAGAAACCCACCAAACATTGATTTGCGGGTCACATTCATCAGAGCGAGGATGTCACCGTCACAGCGGCTAACATATCAGTGATTAGATCTGCCCCGACACTACCACCTGCTTCTTGTAAAGCAGCAGTGCAAACCATGAATGACATAATACTGTGTGAGTGTGTGTGTGAGAGAGAGGCTGTGTGTTTTATCTTCTGTCCTTTTTCATTAATCCTCCCTGCATTTGGATGTCTGCCTGCACAAACTTTGTCAATCAGGCTTTAGCTGCATTTAAACAAAGGCTTTACAGCAGAGTCCAGTTTATACTGTAGAGTCATGATGAAGCACAGACAAGCAGCTCTGCACTGTAAAAATGTTCAATGTGTTGGTTTATACTGACTTTTAACTGATTCTTACAGCACACATCTGAATCTAGAACACAACAATTAAAATACAATAATTCCCTCTGAACTTATGGTACATGTTAATACTCAAGTAAAGTACAAGTATGTCAAAATTGTACTGAAGTACTTGAATAAAGTACCTGCCATCACAAAAAAGATGATTAATTGAAAGAACATGTTCATTTGGTCAAATAACTTCAGTCTTCCAAAATAAAAGACAAAACATGCCCTTTCACTGCCTTTTAAAACTTACAAATGATCAATACAAGCTGAGGCCTTTCCGATGTGTTGGGGAAGAATGGTAAATAAGAAGGAAAAAGGAAGTAAAGTATCCTCCCAGCATCCTCTCCTTCCCTTTTAATTTGAAGGTGAGGAAACTAAAAAAGCCAAACTCAAATCTCCAGATTGTTCTGTCTGATTTGTGAAAATGTGGCCAGCTTTTGTTGTCTCTACTGTTGTTGTTGTCTCACTGCCAGCCTGAACAATCAATAAGAAGTTTTACTAGCTACGACTGAAGTATTAGGCTATTACATGGTGGTACTACTACTACTACCCGTATAAGTGAAAGTATTTCTTCTATCAGTACAAGGAGCTACAATTATCCATACTAAATAAAATTGTACTGAGTACTTCCTTCACCTTATACTGAGTGATGTTTACTGCTACTGGAGTATTTGGACATGGTGGTACTGCTACTAAGACCAAGTAAAATATCTGAGTACTTCCTCCATCCTCTTTTTTGCAAAGCAAATTTGCACTGTTTTTTTTTCAAATTTATATTATGTTTTTATTTCTACAGGTCACATCCACATACAAACAGCAAAAATACATTTATTATTATTTATTGTGTTTCATTTGCAAATAATATTTGCTTCCTTGTTATGTAATAGTAATACATATTGTAAATATGTATTACTATTATTATTACTTATTATTATTATTTCATTGCTGTTATTTGTTGTTTCTTCATTGTTGTAATGTGGAGGATGAATAAAAAATATTCTAATTTATTCTATTCTATGTGACTTCACTTCTATTGAAATATGTGTACATGGTGGTACTGTTACCTGTACTGGTGAAGACTGTGAGTGCATCTTCCATCATATTCTGTGTAACTGTCACTTATTCAGACCTCTGTAGTAGTACTTAATAAAATACATGAGGCTGAAGTGTCTGAACGTTGTTTTTACAGTGTAGCAGCAGAGCTGGGGGTGGAGGGAGGGGAGGACTGAGAACAGGAGGAGGAGGAGGAGGATACAGAGGCAGGTTTCAAGAGGCCACCGCCGCCAGATAATCGCATTTCTTCTCTCTCGGACGCGGCAGGGACCAGAAGAGGAGCGACGATCTGAGGAGGAAGAGCAGATTCCAGTTTCCAGTTCAGCTGCAGCAGAGCAGACAGTGATGCTGTGATGCTGCACAGACACAGAGATAGCCTGCAAACTTCTGACTGGATTTTTAAACTGTGGTAACACACGGTTTGGATTCTGAGCTTATTTTATTACTACTACTACTGATACTAATAATAAACAGCAGTTATGCAATTATGACCTAATTCGTGAGTGGTCACCTCATTATTGCAACAGATGAGAAAATGCTCAGCACAAATACCAGAGCCAGTGAAGAGCTGAGGCATCACACCTGCGCCCTGTAAGGTGAGTCAGAGGATTACACTCTACTGTCATTAGGGAACAATACAGCTGGACTAGACCTTAGTCTACTGTAACTTTATCCGATCTGTGCTCTAATGGCTGTCTCTAGTTAAGTCAAAGTCCAGACTTGAGTCTCCTGTCCTCTGCTGGTATCAGATCTCATCCTGACCAACAGCAGACTTGCTGTCTGTCTGCAAGCTTTCAGCTTCTCTAATAATGCTGATAATGTTATGCATGGATGTTATGTATTTGTAATCATGCTGAGGTTTGGTTGGACTAAGATGCCATTTTGGGCTCTGGGATATATATTGACATCATTCTCTACTATTTCAAACATTCATTGAAATAGTTAAATTAAATCAATTAATCAGCAGATTACTCTCCAATCATGAGTAATCATAAGTTAATAGTTCAAAATGAGCTCCACCTCCACCAACTAAAAGCCTGCTTTCACATCAAAGCATCCAGGTACTTATCATCTTGACTAAATAATTGCTAAATGTTGATTTTGGGTCAAGTAGTCTTGGGTCTATATGCCCTATATCTGGAATAATTTTAAAAGTCCACATGCATCTGAATACCTAATCTGTATAATGAAGAACTACAAGATAATGCCACTTCTTTATATTTTAGTCCTGTATTCATACTAACTTAGACGTACAGCAAGTAATGCAAAGTGTACCTAGGGTAGAAATGCTCTTTATTATTATATTGTATTATTGTATTATTATTATTATTGCTATATTAATGCATAAGCAGCAGTTTAATAGTGTTGTTTGCTGGTTTTAACAATATATATTGGTGGGTATGTTAGAACGTGGCTGAGCCATGGAAAAGAACCCAAATGCAAGACAAAGTAAAAACAAAGGATTTATTAACAAACATGCAAACAGTACAGGGAGGAACAATCACTCAGACCTGACTAACAACAGAAAATCACTTCCAAAGGGAAAGCTAGTAAATGGACTAAATCAACGGAAAGGCTCAGGCACTGACGCTGGGAAAGTACAACTAAAAGGAACCGACAGACTATAAATAACTAAGGGCGCTCACTAGGAGGATACAAAATACAGAGATGCAAAAAACCTATAACTAACCAACGGTGACGGGAAAAACTACGGGGAACATGAACTAGACTAAGGGGAATGACTCAAGACAAACAGACTACATAAGGTTACCAAATGAAGTGACAAAATAACTCAACAGCTCTGACAAACAGCTCACACAACAAGGGAAACCTGACGTGGACGAGATTGAGGACATGGAAGATGGCTGGTAGCTTGGTGACATGGACACAAGACGTACTGGCACAAGACAAGGGGAGACGCGAACATAAATATACTGGGTAATGGGGAACAGCTGGAAACAATCAGGGGTGGGCCTGACAATCACCAGATGCGGGAAACATGAAGGCAGGGAGAGTCAAGCTGAAACACAAGGGAAGACAATTAATTTGAAAATAAAACAGGAAATGACAAGACCAAATGACAATACAAAAATAATATACATGATCTGACTTGACCAACATGACAGTACACCCCAAGGGGGTCGTTACCCGAAGGCACAGGAATCTCAGGGTGTCTTCTGTGGAAGTCCTGAGGGGGGAAGCAGTTTTTGGTAGACTGGGAGGGGTACGGTCCGGAGGAGCGCAAATGGAAGCCAGCTTCTTTCATATTGTAGAAGTCTTATCCAATATGAAAGAGGCTGGCTTCCATTTGCGCTCCTCAGGACCGTACTCCTCCCAGTCTACCAAAAACTGCCTCCCCCGCCCTCTGTTGCGTACTGCTAGGAGTCTTCGGACCATGTAGGCAGGACCTCCATCAATGATACGAGTAGGGGGGGTGGGATTGGGGTGGGGAAGCTGGAACCAGCGGTCTGACTTTCTCTGGTTTTACCCTACTGACATGAAACGTGGGGTGCACCCTGAGGGATCGGGGGGGGCGCAACTGGACCGAAGCCGGATTCACCACCTTGGTGATGGGATACGGCCCAATGAATCTAGGGGCAGGCTTCCTGGTGGTCGCCGCAGAGGCAGGTTGCGGATGGAGAGCCGCACTCTCTGGCCCCACTGGTACGGTGGCGCTGGCCTTCTTCATCCTGGGTGCACTGCATTGAAGGACGTAGTGGGTGGCCTCCCACACCCGGTGTGCACGGCGGACCAACGCTTGAGCCCAGGGAACCAAAACCTCCTTCTCCAGGTTGGGGAATGCTGGGGGCTGGTATCGGTAGACACAAGGGAAGGGAGAGATCCCAGTGGCTGCCGAGGAAAGAGAGTTGTAGGAGTACTCCACCCAGGGGAGTAGCTTGCTCCAGGAGGTGGGGTTCTGTGCAATGAGGCAGCGCAGGCAGGTCCCCAGCACTTGGTTCAGTCGCTCTGTCTGGCCATTGGATTGGGGGTGGTAGCCAGAGGATAGCCTGATAGTTACCCCAATGAGTCCACACAGTTGTCTCCAGAATCTAGATACAAACTGAGGACCTCTGTCAGAAACAATGTCCGTAGGAAAGCCATGAATAATAAACACTCTGTTAAACATGACTTTGGCAGATGGTAACTTGGGCATGGCAATAAAGTGAGTCATTTTAGAAAACCTGTCCACCACTGTGAGAACAGTGGTGTTTGCACTAGACGTGGGAAGTCTTGTGACAGGCGACTGCAGCCCAAGGCCGGCTGGGGATGGGAAGTGGATGAAGGAGACCGGCCTGCGCCTGCGCTGATCACTTACTCCTCGCACAGACTGGGTACGCCACCACATACTCTCTGACGTCAGACTACAAGGCTGGCCACCAAAACTGTTGACGGATAAAAAAAACAGTTTGTTTAACTCCAAGGTGACACGTGAGGCGAGATGTGTGAGCCCAATGTACCACTTGTCGCCTTAATCCCACCGGCACAAACAGCCGGTTGGGAGGGCAGCCATCAGGTGGTGGATCATCCCCATTGGCTTGCTTGACCTCATTTACTATTTGCCAAGATACTGGTCCTACCACACAGTGACATGATAGGATGGGTTCAGGTTTTTTGGCAGCAGGCTCGGGATCATACAGCCGCGAGAGGGCATCAGGTTTGGTGTTTTGAGTCCCGGGCCTGTAAGACAGGGAAAAGTTAAATCTGTTGAAAAACAGAGACCATCTAGCTTGACGTGAGTTAAGTCTTTTGGCATGATGGATATACTCAAGGTTCTTGTGGCCGGTCCAAACCAGGAATTGCTCCTGAGCCCCCTCCAGCAAGTGGCACCACTCCTCCAGAGCCACCTTCACCGCTAGCAACTCGCAGTTGCCAATGTCATAATTTCTCAATGTTTTCTCAATGTCACAGCTTCTTCAACAGGAAAGCGCAGGGATGCATCTTGCTGTTGTCCGATGATCTTTGTGAGAGGACCGCCCCTATTCCCATGTCCGACGCATCCATCCATCCAAACTGCTTGGTGGGATCTTGATGGATGAGAATTGGAGCCGTGGTGAATCTAGACTTGAGCTGTTGGAACGCTGCATCCACTGTGGGACCCCACTGAAAAGAAGACTGAGGAGAGGTTAATGTATGAAGAGGAGCCGCGATGGCACTATAGTTCCGAATAAAGCGCAGGTAAAAGTTTGCAAATCCAAGGAATTGCTGAAGCTTTTTCCAGTTATTCGGAACGGGCCACTCTGCCACTGCCTTTACTTTAGCCGGATCTATCTATACCGATCCAGAGGCTATGATGAAGCCCAGGAATGATACTGAGCCGACATGGAATTCAAACTTCTCTGTCTTAATGTAGAGCTGGTTCTCTAACAGCTTAGACAGTACTTGGCGAACGTGATGCACATGAGAGACTTGGTCAGGGGAAAAAAACCTGAGGATATCATCAATGTAAACAAATACAAAGCGATTTAAATATTCCTTGAACACATCATTAAGCATTACAGAGACCAAATAGCATGACAAGATACTCATAATGTCCTGAGGGCATGTTGAACCCCGTTTTCCACTCATCCCCCTCCCGTATGGTGGTAGGCATTACGCAGATCAAGCTTGGTGAACACCTTGGCAGTCTGAAGCTGCTCAAATGCAGAAGACATGAGCGGGAGGGGGTACCTATTCTTGATAATAATCTCATTGAGAGGGGGTAGTCTATGCAAGGCCGAAGAGTGCCATCCTTCTTACCCACAAAAAAGAACCCCGCCCCCAGGGGGGACAAGGACGGTCGGATGATGCCAGCCTGCAGGGATGTCTGGATGTAAGAGTCCATAGCCTCTCTCTCTGGTCCAGAAATTGAGTAAAGCCATCCCTTAGACAGGACTGCCCCCTCCTGTAGCTCAATAGCACAGTCGTAAGCTCAGTGAGGAGAAAGCAATGTGGCCTTCGCCTTGCTAAAAACCTGACCCAAATCATGATTACACAATGGTACAGTGGTTAAATCAACACAGTCATCACTGGGGTTGCTGCCCGGGATAGGAACCTCCAGGTTAGCTTCAGCACCTAGCCCCCCATTATGACTGACGTGTCCCTTCTTAAACAATAACCGTTACATTGACCCGGCCAGCCCCTCACCTTTCCTGATTTTCAGTCTATGACAGGACAGTGTTCACAAAGCCACAGGTAACCTAACACAAGGGCATGATGAGCTGACTACACACGAAAGGTACACATGAAATCGCATGGTTTCCCTGTGATTATCAATGGCGAGGGACACAGGTTCAGTGACATGAGAAATAGTGAATAACCTGCTGCCATTAAGGGCCCTGGCCTCTAGAGGTCCCAGGTCTCGTACCACCCCCCAGTTCATCAGACTTTCATCTGCCCCAGAGTCAATAAGCACCGACATGACTCAATACTTGGTCTCTAATAGAAACCATTATCTAGGTTAATTGGCGTGGAGGTCCCTCCGAAAAGGTAGGCAGGCTCACAGTCCCCTCCAAACTACTGGTGAGCCTGATCTTTAGCCGGACATAATGAGAGGCAGTGGCCAGACCCTCCACAGTAGAAGCACAGCATCCTGATGTAGACATCTCTGTCGTTCCTCAGGGGTGAGTCAGGTTCATCCCACCTGCATGGGCTCATCGCCGGCGAGCCATAAGGGAAGACAATTAATTTGAAAATAAAACAGGAAATGACAAGACCAAATGACAAAACAAAAATAATATACATGACCTTACTTGACCAACATGACAGGGTAATTCAAAACCATTTATCATATATTAATAGACTGATGACGTTTTGTGTGTCTTCACCTGCAAAATAACTTTTAACGATAAGTGAAAGGTGCAATAATTACCTCCAAATGGAAGTAAAATACTTCAGTTGTACTCAGTCACAGTAGTTGAGTAGGCATAGGTGAGTCTTTGTCAGGATCTGCTGTTGAGATTGAGGTGCTGAGAGCAGCACAAGGAGGGGAGTACCCAAACCCAAAATTTAAAAGGTACAATATGTAAGAAATGTATTTAAATTAATCATAAAATGGTCCTGATATGTCACCAGACATTAAGAAATTATATTTCAAATATTTACATCACTGACAACAGTAGTCCAGCTAGGATATTCTCATTTAAAAAGCTAAGTTGCAGCCCTCAACTGATGTTGATGTTGTCATGTTGTGTTTTGGTCTGATGTTTGGTCCAAAATTTTGGACCTCCAGGCAGACCCCCGGTGCCAGGGGCGGTCCTAGCCTATTTGGCGCCCTGGGCGAACACCTCCTGTGACGCCCCCCCACTGGGCCAGAACTTGATACCACGAATGAACTGCCAGAACTGTGAGGGGTGCTAGCTGCACAAAACTGCCATCTGCTGGTTGTTCAGTGGAGGGTGTATTTGTATTCTAATTCAGTGGCATTTATTCGTGAATCGCAGTGTGCAGTAGGAACGTCTCAAAATTACGTCATCGAGAGCAAAGCAAAAAAGTAATCCACAAATGCAAAAAAGTAATCCACAAATGCAAAAAAGTGATCCACAAATGCAAAAAAGATCCACAAATGCAGATGCCACATACAAAGTCAAGCATATTTATTTTCAAATCTCAAAAATATATTTACAAATGCACGTGTATTTATACAAATTTGTTTATTTGTTTGTATGTCATGTTTTTTGTTTGTATTTTGTATTTGGATATTTATGTATTTATGTATGTATTTATGTATTTATATATTTATATATTGTATTTGGATATTTATAAATGTATGTGTATATATATATATATATATATACGTATATATATATATACACGTATATATATATATATATATATATATATATATATATATATATACTGTATATATCATCTTTTATTTCTATTAATCTTTTTGACAATTCTATCTCCATAGGAATCCTTTCAATACATTTGTGATCGAACCAGGCAGTATTTACTCTGGTCTTGTTGGTATCAATAATCACGCGGGGAGCCTTGGGCAGCTGGCCCAGAGGCAGGGCAGATGTGCAGCGGCCCTTGGTCCATCTACTAAAGGACCCAGTGGCCTGGTCCTGGGACTGCAGCTCAGGAAGTTGTCTCGGGGCTGCTGCAGTTGACTCTGCTAATGCAGCTGGGGGACGTGGGCTGGAGGTTGCTGCAGTTGAGGCTGCTTATGTAGCTGGGAGACGTGGTCTGGAGGTTGCTGCAGGTGGGGCTGCTGCTGCCGGGATACATCTTGTCTCGGGGGACATGGTCTTGACGCTGCAGGTGCAGCTGGGGAATACTGTGTTGGGGCTGCTGCAGCCAAGGAGGGTTTTCTTTGGGCTTTTTAGCTTGGCTTGGATGCTGGCCGGTCGGGACATGGGCTTCAGGTGCAGTAATCAGTCTAACAGTCATCTGGATGTGTGGAACAGGCATCGGCCTGCCATAGGCCTCTCCGTTGGCCTCACCATCGGCCAAGTAGCCTGTTTGTTACAAGCATAATAGAGGCTAAAATATGCAGACGAATTAATCAAAGGGCTATTTCACCAAAAAACTGATGGTATCCTGCCATAGTTTTATTTTTATATGTCTTCAGATATTCTTCTCTGATATTTCTGCCTCCAACAGCATCAGCATCATTTTTTGGGGGACTTTGATTAATCTCAGGTGATTTTAGAGTGTGGCAACATATTGGAAAACCCTATATTCCATTTCTGCTAATAGCTCCCCCCAAATCCTACAAACTGTCCCTTTAAATACAAATAAATATATAAACAACAACATCATTTTTTTCTGGAATAAGTGTTGTTGTACTCCATAATAATCCAGAGAAAACACTTTCAACAGTTTTTATGTCCACATTTCTGAAAGTAGTCTTACATGGAAAGTGTTGACGGTGAGATCAAACAAAAACAAAACTATTGATGTGGCTACATGCCAGCAGAGGTCAGTGAGCAAATGTTTTTTTTATGTAAATGAATCTGCCCTTTATGCTCAATGTGTGTTTTGCAGTGTAGCAGATAATTACATTTTTTAAGGATGTCAGGTTGAAAGAGAAGTTGTAGTTAAAGAAGCTTCATCAAATTTCTTGGCTATTCAAGATCAGACAATTTAACCTCTTTGGTTTGTTCACACCACAATGTCACACCAGAGCCAGTGACAGTTTTTAAGGTCAGTCAGCAGAGTTGACAGAGTCGCATTAATCAAGGCGTGAATTGGTGTGAAGTCACATCAGAAGGGTGTAAAGAGGACTTTTCAACAGAAAAGCATGGATGTTTTGAGGTGTGGTGAACCCCAGCCCAAAATAGCATATTCCTCATAGCTTGTGGAGAGTTTGGATCATAAACATAATTTGAAGGTGGACTCAGGTTACCAGGATAAATAGATTGGGTGCCATCTGCATAGCAATGTAAAACAATGAATAATGAGCCCTCACTGGTAACAACCTGAAAAGTAGGGGACCCAGGATAGAGCCTTTTGGTATGCCATATGAAAAAAATGGTTTGTAATGAGGCTGTGAACTGAAACAAAACAGTTTGTATTAATAGGAAAATACTTATTCAGAAGGACTTGGCACTCAAAATGACTTTTTATTTTGGTTTGTCATTATAGCTTCAACCTTCCATTTCCCATCCAGTCACACATCCTGAAGCCAGCATGCCCATCATCAGTAACGCCAACCATGACTTCAGCACATACTCCATCAGCAGTGACGACAGCAGCCTTGACCGTTTCTTCACGGAGATTCCGGAGGCCGAGACCATCAAGGGCGTTTATTTTCAATGTGCCCAGCTGCTTCGTGACCCCAAGGCTTCATATGTGGTCGACCACACCCTGCAGGTTCTCATCAATGTCGGGGGCAATCGCTACACCTTCCCCTGGAGTACCTTGGATCAGTTCCCCCAGAGTCGTCTGGGACGCCTGCGCTTCTGTACCACCCTAGAAGAGATTGAACGACTCTGCGACGACTATGACGAGACTTGCCAGGAATATTTCTTTGACAGAAACCCAACAGCATTCAGGGTCATTCTCAACTTCTTGGCCGCAGGGAAGCTGCGTCTGCTTCGTGAATTGTGTGCCGTGTCGCTGCATGATGAGCTTGACTACTGGGGCGTGGACCCGAGTCATATGGAACGCTGTTGCCGCCGCCGCATGATCACCCGTGTAGAGGAGGTGGCTGAGCGAGAACGTAAGGAAGAGGAGTGGAGACAAAAGAGGGTGATGCTGAGGAAAAGCACCACAGAGACAAAAAAAGGCTATCACAAACTGACCTGGATGCTGCGAGAAGTGGTGGAAAACCCTCAGTCAGGGTTGGCTGGGAAGATGTTTGCCTGCCTCTCAGTGGTCATGGTCCTGGTCACTGTGATCAGCCTGTGCATCAGCACCATGCCAGACCTCAGAGATGAAGAGACCAAGGTGAGTGACACAACGCACAACATCATGTTAAATCTATTTGTATTTTAATCTCTTCATACAGTAAAGCATTCTCTCTGTTAATGGGAAGTACAGTAAAAAAATTACAAGAGTAAATTAATCAGTAAAATAATCATTAGTAAAATTATAATCAATTCTCAAGCGGCACTAAACCAGAATTTATTAACCATGGATCAACTTGTTGAAGGGGTTCCTCAGTTTTAAGGAGTGTCTTTCTGCTTATTGTTTTGCATTGTCCAGTCTATTTATTTACTATTTATATTCACTCCATAAGGGTTTGCATGTTCTCCCCGTGTCTGCTTGGGTTCTCTCTGGTACTCCGGCTTCCTCCCACCATCCAAAAACATGCATGGGGATTAGGTTAATTGGCTAATTTAAATTGACAGGCTCCAGCCCCCCCACGACCCTATGAGAGGATAAGAGGTAGATAATGGATGGATGGATGGATTCACTCCATATCATTTCCAGTCAAAACGTACAGATAGGATCAAACAACAGATCATAAGCAGCTAGCTGGTGAATAAAGTGTGCCATTTTGTTGCTAAAGAGTCACATACTATTCTCAGGCCAGTGGTGGAAACCAAAAGCTAAAAGGAGCATCAATAAAAAAGTAATTACAAATGAGTGAGAAACATTTAATTACTGCAATTTTTGAATTCATCACTTCAGTTAACTGTAACTTAATAATGATTCTTTTTTTTTTTTTTTTTTACATCCTTTTCAAGAAAGTGCTATAAAGCCTAGTCAACAGTAACCAATGGCAGATGGTGTACCCTGCCTTTCAATCTTAGGGTGAAAGGCAGGGTACACCCTGGACAAGTCTCCAGTTCATCACAGGACACATAGAGACAGACAACCATTCACACTCACATTCACACCTACGGTCAATTTAAATTAACCAATTAACCTAATCCCCATGCATGTTTTTGGATGGTGGGAGGAAGCTGGAGTACCAGAGAGAACCCACACAGACACAGGGAGAACATGCAAACTGTCATCACAGTAAAAAGTAAGATCCGCTGTTGTTGAGTTGGAAACATTGAATGTTGAATTTAAATGTGGGTTGAGGAAGTGAAATCTTTTGCCGATATGATGTAACTTCACAGCTTTCTGCAGACGTGTTGTGTAATTGATTATTTAATTCACCGTTTCTAAGTCAGAGATGGTGGATTGATTTCTTCCTGATGAATGTGCAGTCAATCTCACTAATCAAGGCATGAGAAAATCAAAGTCAGTTCAACTCAGATGCTGGGACACACCAAGGTATTTCTCTTTTTAGTTTTGTTATTGATGAGAGTTGGACTGAACAAACATCTGCAGTAGTGTTTGTACAGCAAAGCCAAGATTCCTTTTAATTTCTGGAAACCAGTATTGTTTTATTTAGGAGTCTGCAGACATCAAAAGTTAGTATGTTGGCTGCCTGGGTTAACATGTC
The DNA here is from genome assembly GCA_029721515.1 of Synanceia verrucosa. Taxonomy (NCBI): domain Eukaryota; kingdom Metazoa; phylum Chordata; class Actinopteri; order Perciformes; family Synanceiidae; genus Synanceia; species Synanceia verrucosa. The sequence goes on from CM056549.1 coordinate 29,324,548, forward strand.
TTTATTGACATGTAAACAGTGTTGATAAAATGTGCAGTTAGGCTGTTGATATATTAGAGCCATAGATTCTAACTGGCACAAACCTCAAACCTAATAAACATAACTCATCTGATCTATAAAGGCCACATGGAAACAGGCTATAAAGTGAATATGTGTGCCAACAATAACATCAACAATATCGTACATCTGTGTTGTGTGGTTTTATGTTCGTTCACCAGGCATGCTATTTTTTTGTGGCTTACGTGAGGACAGACAAATACTTTATTTACTCCCTTTTATTGTTGTATTTTTAGTGTTGGAAAGGTGCTAAAAGACTCAACCTTTGAACCTTGAGGTACCCAGTGAGGATTTCTAATTAGTTAGACTACGCTTAAGCTTGGCAGCTGGGGTTAGCAAACAGTCAGTGATCAAGTTAACTGCAACTGACAGCTTTCCTTTAGCTGCCTGTATGGTATAGATAGAAAATAATGTAGTAATTTATCAACATGTTGGCAAGAGGGTTCAGATCAAGTTTACCCTTATTTCCTGAATATTACTTCCTCTGCAAATAGTTCAATCATTTCTGTTTCTGTTAACACAGCGTGCAGAACTCTAGATTAAAATTATTGATTTTCACACTGCAGACTTTTCTTGGCAGTAAACATAATGAAGCTCATTATGTGCAGCTAGAAAAGGTGTTTTACACGGTCATAACTTTAGCTTTACAATATATTGTTTGCTGCCTTGTTGGCTTTCAAAACCATACAGAAACAGAAATTGATTTTCTTTCCCATTTTAATGACTGATCATCCTCATTGCAACATACTGTACCAAAGAAATGTGTATTAGTTTGTGTATAAAATCAAATCAGACCTTTGCTGTGCACATTTTAAAAAAAATATTGTTTTTGTTTGTAACCAACACATGCTGTTCTCGATGTTGTATGAGCAAAATTAGGCCTAAATTAAAAAAAAAACAAGCACAAGAGAGGATAAAATTTTGTATCTTTAAATTAAAATGGTTAAAATTGATGCAGTACGTATAAAGAATTACAAAAAAGAAATTGTAGTTGAAAAGTTGCCACTCACGACAGACATTTTAAAAAAATAATTAAATTGCAAAAACTAAACAGCCTCCTTCATTAAACCCCTCTGCTCCTATTACTATGTCAAACAGTTCATAATGACTTTCATGACAATGTTAAAGTGTCAGATTATTTTTTAAGACCCATCATAGCCACAGAAAAATATATATGCATGTATTAAAATATGTTTCCACAGACTGAGTAGTGCTAACCATGACGAGTAACATACATGTAGATCTGCATGTGTAAAATTGGTGGAGGGACCCTTTAAAGTGACCCAGTGTCTTCTCATCACTGTATGTCGTTGTTTCTACAGGGCGAGTGCTCCCAGAAGTGTCGCAGCATGTTTGTGGTGGAGTCCATCTGTGTAGCGTGGTTCACTTTGGAGTTTGTGCTGCGATTCATCAACGCTCAGAGCAAGTTGGCTTTCGCTCGTGGCCCTCTCAACATCATTGACGCCATCGCCATCCTGCCATACTACGTGTCCCTGGTCGTCGATGTCAGAGATGAGACGCAGGAGGATGTCATCATGGGTGCTGGTCGAGGCTATCTGGACAAGCTGAGTCTGATCCTGCGCCTGCTGAGGGCCCTGCGGATCCTGTATGTGATGCGGCTGGCTCGCCACTCTCTGGGCCTGCAGACGTTAGGGCTGACCATGCAGCGCAGCATGCGGGAGTTCGGTCTGCTGCTGCTGTTTGTCTGCGTGGCTGTGACCCTCTTCTCACCTCTGGTCCATCTAGCAGAGAGCGAGCTGGCGCCATTTGCCGCCACACACCCCCACCACAGCTTCAGCAGCATCCCGGCCTCCTACTGGTGGGCCATCATCTCTATGACCACGGTGGGATACGGCGACATGGTGCCACGCAGCATCCCCGGGCAGGTAGTGGCGCTCACCAGCATTCTGAGTGGCATCCTTATCATGGCGTTCCCTGCCACGTCCATCTTCCACACCTTCTCCCGCTCCTACCAGGAGCTCAAACAGGAGTACGAGCGGCTATGGAAGGAGGAGAGAGGCGAGGAGATAGCCGCTGAGTCAGAAGAGAACTCGTCCAAAGTTGATTTTTCACCAGATGAGTTCAGGTTTGTGACCAAGGAAGATAATGAAGAGCTGATTTCAGGCAAGAGCCATCGATCCACACTTCCATCAACAGCTTTCTAGTGGGCCAGGAAGAGAGCAGTCAGAAACTTTCAGTCAGTGATTATGTGTTAAAATGGTAACACTGTGTCCTATAATAAGCACATCGCTGTTATTTCATGGGCAGTGTATTAAAATTTAAGTTCTTGTCGGTTCATGTACTGGATTCATGCTTTAATACATTAAGCTTCCAACTATCTAGTACTTATCAGGTTATAATAAACTTGTTTTCTTGTCATCATATACTGTACTTAAACGTACTTAAGGTCGTACTGAAATATTAATTATTCGTGTTTTTGTGTAGAAAATCTAAACTGTAATCGTATATATATATACGTGTATATATAAATATATATACACGTATATATATATATATATATATACGTGTATATATATATACGTATATATATATATATATATATATACGTATATATACGTATATATACATATATATATATAACAACAAAAATCTAAACTGTAATCTTACCACACCATATATATGTGTGTACATATATATATATATATATGTATATATATATATATATATATATACATATATATATATATATATATATATATACGTATATATATATATATATATATATACATGTATACATATATATATATGTATATATATATATATAATATATATATATATATATATATATATATATATATATATATATATATATATATATATATATATATATATATATATATATATATATATATATATATATATATATATATATATATATATATATATATATATATATATATATATATATATATATATATATATATATATGTACACACATATATATGGTGTGGTAAGATTACAGTTTAGATTTTTGTTGTTACATGTTTGTTCCATTCAGAAAGAGCAAGCTTGTTAGCTTATATCATTTTAGCCTATATTGTGTTATACACTGCCAGGCCCAAAAAAAAGTCACCACCTGCATGAGGTCAGCTGACTACCTGAATATACTGAATGACCAGGTTATTCCATCAATGGATTTTTTTCTTTCCTGATGGCACGGGCATATTCCAAGATGACAATGTCAGGATTCATCGGGCTCAAATAGTGAAAGAGTGGTTCAGAGAGCATGACTCATCATTTTCACCACAGAGTCCAGACCTTAACCCCACTGAGAGTCTCTGGGATGTGCTGGAGAAGACTTTGAGCAGCGGTCAGACTCTACCATCATCAATGCAAGATCTTGGTGAAAAATGAATGCAGCACTGGATGGAAATAAATCTTGTGACATTGCAGAAGCTTATCAAAACAATGCCACAGCATGTAATCAAAGCTAAAGGCGGTCCAACGAAATATTAGAGTGTGTGACCTTTTTTTGTGGTGACTTTTTTTTGGCCAGGCAGTGTATCATGCTAGCCTATATCTTTTTAGCCTATATCTTGTTAGCATATATCATGCTAGCCTGTAGCCTGTAGGAGGTTCTAGCTAGCCTTAGCTGTCTCTCTTTCATGGCTCCCATTGTGGTGATGGCGAATGGCACAGGGAAGAAGGAACATAGGGATGACTCAGATCAGATCTGTGTGATTCATATCTATAGCCCAGTGTCACATATTTGCCTCAGGGACTTACAATCAAACAAACCATTTTAAGGGGAGAAAGAGCATCCAAGAGGGCACAATAATTCTCCTTTTCCCACCTGGAAACCCAACACATACTGGTGACATCACCTTCACTGTGACAGATTTTACAGGACAAGAATCAGGATTTTTCAGTGGAAAGTGATGAGCAGCAGTTTTTAAAATGTGTATGGACCCTCGGTATCATGTCGACATCTTGTAGCTCCTCTTGTCTCACTCTTTGTTGAAGTAACTTCTAGGAACATTTAAAATTAAATAAACTCTCTTGCTTTTATGTTTTTGTGTTTTGTGGTTTATTGACACCAGTGTTACTGATAAATATTAACTAGGTACAGGTTACTGATTACTTCATTCAAAAACTCAACTCAATTACTTTGTTAATTACTTACACCAAAAAGTAATGCATTTTAGTTTTTGTTTACTTTTTATTCTTTTTGTAAAAGGACATTCTGTAATGCTCCATTTATACCCTTATAGCATTTCAGTGCTGCATGATATTAAAATTATATACTGTTGATCTACTTTAGAGTTTTTATACATTCACATCAGTAAACTCTGCTCAACATCATGGTCAATGCAAACACAAACCTGACTCCAGATTTTTTTCTCACTCATAAAATGCTGGAATCAGGGACATTTTTGGAGACAGTTTTCACCAGGGGACTGGTCATCCATTTTATTGTCGTAACCTAAATACCTTCCAAGTTGATATGTTATTTGGCTGTTGTTAACTACTATGTTATCCTCTCAATATTTTGCCATTGATAACTTTAGCATGCCAGTGCTTGCTCGTGTCCATGTGACGCAAGACTACAAGAGGTCACTGACTGCTGACCTTCAGATGAACAGAGGCAGTGGATTGGATAGTTCCCACATGAATGTTAAGGACTCCTCATGAGATCTATTGTTTTGGTGGTTTCTGTCATTTGTTTGTTTTCTGCTCCCAGTATAAATATCTGGACTCTCTACCAGTCAGTCAGAACGAAACCTCTTGGATGATGAGATTTGAAACGTCTTCAACAAACGTGAAGGAAGTCCAGTTGACTCTTTTTTGCTCTTCTTTGAACAGATCGTGTGGATTGGATAGTGCTGGGATAACGTGATTTCTTATTGAAAATACAATACTTATAATCAGTGTTAGGCAATAAAGCCTTACTAGTAACACCGTTACTAACGCTGTTACTTTTGACAGTAACTAACACTCTAATGCATTACTTTTAAAATAAATAAACACAGTAAATTATAGTACTTCACTATTATTCTGTTAGCAGTTATTAGTCTAGGGATTGAATTACATAGTGGCATTCGGGGAGCCCTGTTTTACACAACTTTAAAAATTCAAACGGGGATTTTCTAACCCGGGACGACCCGCCTTAGTTTGGCGTTAGGGAGCTTTCACACTGCCAGCAGTCACTGGTCTGACCTCCCTCTGTGAGAGCTGCTGCCTGGTGCTTCTCCATGGATGCTGAGCAGCTCACAGACCTCTCCATCTTACCAGTGCGCTGCCATGATCAAGAAAAAGGTGTGCCAGATCACTGTACAAGCAACATGATCGTACAGTTCACATCAGGATTCCCCGAGAATGACGTCGGGCCAATTCACGTATGCATCCATTAAAGATCGTGTCGTGACATATTTGATTTATTTGATTGAAAAAAATCTCTGCCCTTCAAGGATCGGTCTCTGGGACCGGGTCAAAATGCCATAGCAACTGTTTCACACTTTCTCACGGTGTGAAAAGGCTTAAAGGTCATCTATTATGTAAAATTCACTTTATAAAGGTAGTATAACAGTAGTATGTGTCTCCACAGTCTGTGAATGAGGCTCCAGGAGTGAAAAAAGTCTGTCACCTCCTTCCCCTGTTTGCTCCTCTTCTTTGACAATGTGTGCTGAAACAGACGAGTCTAAAATCTCCCCCTTATCTACGTAGATAAGGGGAATGCCTCTCCCTCCAGTAGAGGACACTGCCTTTGAGCCGCCATTCGGCCGCCATTGTTTCTCCTCGCTAACTTTCACAAATAAATCTGAAAAAGTTAGGAGGTCCCAGAGACTGCTTACTAATGAGGAGTTCAGGTAGCAACATAAATCCTGCAATTCAGCAGGAAACACGCAATTGTGCTAATTAATTGAATGTTTACAAAAATGAACGTTAATGAGAAAATACACACAGCCAAGACAAGTCTATTCTTTTTTCATTTCTAGGACCTCATTGTGATAAAGATAAAATACAGACAATTTTTAGAGCGCCCCCTGAAAGTCTCAGAGCAGCCTTTCAGAGGGGCTTGAAGCCGAGCTCCCCTTAGCTGCCCTGTAATTCAAACACTGGTCTTAGTGTTTGATAATTACAAACAGCATTTATAATTTTTCTTCCTCACAGAAATATTATTGCTATCTGAACATTTATCACTTTGTGAGGAGGCTAGATGCATTTAAAACTAAGCAAACTCTCCTCCCTCACACCGACATCTGTTGTTGGTGTTGGGAGAGACAGATGGAGTGTTTTTGAAGAGCCTCTTTTCTGTCCCCACACAACTTCCTCCAACACTTGCTGGCAATGATTATATTCACTCAGACCACAAACAATGGAGACATTGAAAAGCCACCAGCAGTCACTTGCTCTCATCCGCCACCACCTCTTCTCTTTCCTCCAACCTGCACCTCCTGCTGTCACATGATCGGTTTGCAACATGTTCTTCATCAGTCAATACTGCGAGTAAATCAGCATCAAATCACATGTATTAAACAACAGCTTTTGTTTCAATGGAGAGTAACCAAGACCATTTACTCAAGTATTGCACTCAACATTTTTCAGTATTTTTATTTTGTGCTACATTGTACTCCACCACTTCTCGGAGAGAAATGGTACATTTATAATCCACTACATTTGTTCAGTAACTTTCTAGATTCTTTGCAGAATCTGTTCAGATTCAAATAAAATCAGCAAACTAAAATATGATGCATTCTTATAGTTTCAGTTTCTAGAAAACCTGGATAATTATTTACCAATTTTCCAGCCATGGTAAACATGAAAAATAATTTATTTGTACTTATTATATTTATATTTATTTGTTCACAAGACATGTGGCAGATGAAAAAAAATTCCACAATAACTTAACTTTTTTGAGAATATTTGACCTTTTTTTCTCATTTTTCCATGACTGGAAAATTGGTCCGTCATTTAGTGGTAAGTGCTAATCAGTAAATGGCAGCATGCTAACGTATTAAACTAAGATGGTTAACACAGACATGCAAAACATGTGAAACAAGTAAAGCCTCACAGAGCTGATTAATGCAGCGTTAAGACCAGAATGTTAATGAGCTTTATTTGATGACAGCTTAAACCGAACAACACTTTCTATTTAATCTCTTTACAACATGCTTTTATGACAGCGACATCAAGATTTAATACTACCAGAATCAACACACTAACAGGCCTCGACAGTTTTATTCTTGGATCTCATTGCAGAAGTTCACTTACACAACAGTTATATAATTATGGAGATTTCCTGAATGTGCACACATATTTGCATGGTAACCAAACAGCACGGTCTGTGTTCCAGTAGTGGAAGAAGTACTTACTTACAAATTAAGGAAACGTAGTAATACCATAATGTAGAAATACTCTTACTGAAAGTACAAAAACAAATTGGAAAATAAAGAAATTGAAGTAATATAATGGAGAAAATAAGTAAAACATTTCCCCTTTGAATCGTAGCGCAGTAGAAGAATAAATCAGCAGAGAACTGATATTCTGAGAAATATACTTGCTTTCAAGCACTTGTGCATTCGCACAGAGGCTACTGGGGACTTTCCCTTTTAAATGATATTTATTCTTCTTTTGTATAAATATTAAACAGCTTCATCAAGCAGGCTGAAGGTCACTCTGTGTCGCACACAGTTTGGCTTTTGACTTGAGGCCCCAAAATAAAGAGAGCACAACATTAAATAATTCAGCACCATTGTAATCAAATATCAAAATGTCAGTGAAAGGCAGCAATTTCAATCTACTAGTTTGGCACTTTAGGTTTTGCACACCTAATAGGTGCAGATGGTGACTTCTTAAATGTTGCCAACAGATTCTGTGCCCACTTCCAACTGGGATCGATGCAGTAAATCTCCTCACACACAGTTGTGATTCTGGAAGAAACACATGCTTTGTTAGAAACTAGATCATATTTCACAGCATTCACTGTAGGACTGTTGTATTACACTATTAGATTTAGCTTGGCACATTTCTTTTAAAAAGTGCAGTAAGACAAAACATATAGTGATAACATACAATGGACAAAGTTACAAACAAGTGTGACTCTTATGTGTGAGGTGTGTGATTATTTGTGTTGTTTAGGGGTAGAAGTGATAATAACAGTCACATTTGTCGAGTGATAATTACAGTGATGATATCATAGAATATAGTGTATATAATATTGTTGTTATTAGAACGTTGTTGGCACAATTCTTTGTCTTATGTTTAAATAGCTGAGTAGACTTGTGGTAGCTTGATGTACCTAATAAACTGGCAACTGAGAGCATATTAAATTATGAGCTCATTAGTACAATAACTTACAAACTACTATACTATTTAATAACTTATAAACTACTATTATATTCATTCATTACTGATGTCGAAGAACAACTTTAAGTAGCTATAACCAAGTAGAAAATGCATGTACATGTGTGCCTTTGAGTCATAATGTGGCCTAAATTAACCCGTGTTAAGTTCAAGTACTAAATAAAAGTTATTTTTTACACTAGCAGCCCCAGACAGTCCACATCCTGGATGACTGAACAGTTCCCTCTGCTGGAGGCACTTCCATGTTGCTTCTAACACTATGCTGATAAGTTCAGTAGGTTTAAGTTTAATTGAAATTTTAATTTGTGTTTACCTGTAAAGTAGTATTTGTACCATATATTGTTTTATGAAGTGGTTTTACAAAAACAGTTTTGTCTGTGCCTGATGTTTTAAGAGTTTTAAATCCCATTGTTGTTTACTCAGTCATAAATGTTTAAAGTTATAAAGAAATTTATTCCATTTTCATGTTCACTGAAGAGAAATGCTGTAGTTCTAACTCCTTAGGTATCTAATGAATGCTCAGCACTGCCACAGATTTAGGTACATAAGTTAAACGTCTGAACAGGTACCCTGTTTTCATGGTAAATGTACTGTTTTCTTTACGAGTTCACCTAAATTCTAAGATAAACCCTCACTGGGTCCATTTAAGGGCTAATAGTTTTAGCTCCAGTTTCTACTAGTCAAAGGAGTATTTTTACCCTGTAATACTGATTTAAAAAAAAATGCTGGTTTCTCTCATGTGCAGGCTTTTGAATGTTAAATGCAGTAACATAACATGGGTGGATGTGACTACTCACATAATTGCTTTGGCTTCACAGTCACTGGGGGTCATCCCCACATGTCTCACCCTCCTCTTAGGGATGAGTTGTTGACTGTAGCCTGGACAGCAGCCGTTCTTTGGCGCTGATGGTGCGCCCGGTGCTGTGAACACAGACACACATACATTTATGAATACTGAACACAGTTAAGACTGAGCGCTCACAGAGAAATGAAGCAGAGTTACTGACCGGTGAAGCTTTGATGCACACAGCAGATCAGAAGAACAAGAGTCACCAGAGTCTTCATGGTTCAGAGACAGAGGAGCTTCTGTGAGGAAGAAAAGCCTTTAATCTTCCAGGTTTGATCTGTGGTAGAAACCTGCTCTGGGCACCCATTTTATACAGCTCATGTCTGCACTGATTTCCACTCATTCAAAGTGAGTTGCATTCTCAGAAAACAACTGGTTGTTTCCTCTTCTCTGTAACATGTGAAGGCAATAATACCATGTAAAACTATTCTGAAAAAAAAAAAAACATACACAGAATATAATGACGGGTTTCCCCCTGATGCTTTCTTTTTAGATTTCTCAGTATATACAGTCCATTGAGAAAGGATTCACAGCACTTCACTTTTACCACATGTTGTCATGTTACAGCCTTATTACAAAACAGAATAAATTAATAATTCCCTCAAAACTCTACACACAAAACTGCATTATGACAACATGAAACGTCTTTGAAACTGTTAGCAAATGTATTAAAATAAATAGTAATAAAACACATGTACATAAGTACAGCACAGCCTGCTCAGTGCTTTGTTGGTATCTTTTCCAGCCTCCAGAGCTCTGGAGCAGCTTTTCATCCAGGATGTCTCTACAGAGGAAAGCTGGAGCTCTGACAGCGTGACCATCAGGTTCTTGGTCACCTCCATGACTAGGGTACTTAGGGTACTCTCTGATCGCTCACTTTAGACAGTCGTCCAGCTCTAGAAAAATCCTTGTGGTTCTGAACTTCTTCATTCACAGATGATGGAGGTCACTGGGCTCATTGGACCTTCAGAGCAACAGAAATGTTTCTGGACCCTTCCTCAGATTTGAGCCTCCAGATAATCCTGTCTCTGAGGTCTACAGACAGTTCCTCTGACTTCCTGCTTGGTTTGTGCTCTGACATGCTCTGTCCACTGTGGGACCTCATATAGACAGGTGTGTGTATTTCTACTGTAAATCAAGTCCAATCAACTGAAATTACCACAGGTGGACTGAGCTCAAGGCTGTGAATGCTTATGTACATGTGATTTCTTAGTTTTTATTTTTAATAACTTTGCTAACATTTCCAAAAAAATGTTGTCATAATGGGGTGTTGTGTGTTGAGTTTTGAGAAAAAAATGAATTCATTCCATTTTGGAATAAGGCTGTAGCAAGATGTGGAAAATGTGAAGCTGTGAATACTCTTAAAGGACTGTAACTTTAAGAAAAGACTTTTGGCTGCGGCAGTGCAATTTATTCTTTTAATTCTGTTACTGTTTTAATTCATCCAAAACTATGTCTTTGTATCCCAGGCTGCAAACATGACAGAATTTTCCTTTACTTTATATATAATAAAGAGTGACTGTAGCTCAGCTGGCAGAGTGGTTGTCCCTGAACACAGGGGTCATGGGTTTGATCCCCAGCTCCTGCTGTCTACATGCTGTTGTGCCATTGAGCCAGACACTTAACCCTGAAGCTGCAGAATGCAGCATTGCATTGCGGCACAATATGTGAACACTCAAAAATCAAGTATTTTTGAATATGCATACTGTGAGTGTACTTACAGTGCACACATGACCAAACCCTCTAAAAATAGGTATAAAACTGTGACTCACATTCTGGTTTTTGCATTCAGCAATGCTCTGTTTTTATTGAGTTGACTGGAGAAGGACTAGTAGTTTAAATATAGAGCCAGTAGTAGTATAATGACTAGTTCTAGAGGTAGTAGATCTACAAGTAGGCTTACAATGGCAGGAGTTACAGTAAATAGCAGGTACAGTAGTAATAATAGTGGCTAAAGCAATAATGACACAGTAGTTGTGATGTAAAGTAACAACAGTAAGTATATTTACTCAGTGTGTTGCAGTACTTATTGAGGTACTACCTGAGGTAGTATTTGCTTTTATTTAAAGTTCTATACTTCTACTCAACTACACTTCAGAGAGAGCTGAGCTGCGGTTATAATTCAAAGTAAGAAAAAACACATCATTACAGTCCAGCAGTATAACCCAGCAGTACAACAGTACAGGCTCACAATAGCCAGTACTTTTAATTCTTTAGTATATTTTTTTGTGAATGATACTACAGTACATTATAATGTATTGCTGCTTTTTGTTAAGTAAATTATTTGAATATGCATTCCACCACTGAGTAACAGTAGCCATATAGCATCAGTATCAGTAGGAATAGTAGTTAGCACTGTTGCCTCACAGCAAGAAGGTACCGGGTTTGATTCCCTTCGATTTGGCTGACATTTGATTTTCACTTCCTCTTCTGTTTCCACCAGAAATAGCACAGCAGCATTTTTGAGAACAAACCCTGGCTGTTCTCACACAGAAGAAGTAATTCACTATAAATGTACTTCATTATTCTGGTGATAACTCATGAAGGAAACAAGATGACGTACTTACTTCTTGAAAAGCTGAATCTTGACCCCTCAAACTTTATGCCTGTTTCTCATTTTGCCCTTTCTTTCTAAGGCTTTAGAAAAAAATGTTTTTATACAATAACAGTCCTTTCTTGAAAACAACTCTGTTCTTGAAAAGCTTCAATCTGGGTTTAGGTCTTGTCACAGCACTGAGTTTGCACTGTTAAAAGTGCACAATGATGTTGCACTGTCTGTGGATGCCCAGTGCTCTGTTGTTCTAGTGCTGCTTGACCTCACAGCAGCCTTCGAGACAGTGGACCATTCAGTCCTCCTGTCACACCTGTGCAATTATGTGGGTGTCCGTGGCACTGCACTGAAATGGTTCTCATCATACCTGTCCAGTAGGATGTTCTCTATTAGGTGACTTTTGGAGGTGATTTGTCCTCTTCCAGTGCTCCTCTCTCCTATGGGGCACCACAAGGCTCTATTCTTGGCCCTATTGTTTTTTCATTATATTTGCTGCCACAACCTTCGTTTTCATTGTTACGCAGATGGTTTACAATCTACCTACCAGTGAAGCCCAATACTGACTGTACACAAAGTACTTTGTATGGCTGTATTGCTGATATAAAGCAGCAGTTGTCCTAATATTTTCTTCATTTTAAATGACGATAAAACCAAATGTATTGTGTTTGGGGATACTGTGACGGCTGGCTTTGGCACCTTGTCTTCAAAGCTCAGTCCAACTGTCAGGAATCTGGGAGTGATTTTTGACAGACGGCTGAAGTTCGACAAAAAAATCATCAGTAATGTCAGGACTATTTTTCTCCAGCTACGTCTCCTGGCCAAAGTAAAAATCTTTTTAAGCCATCAGGACCTTAAGACAGCCATCAATGCTCTTAATCAATGTAAGATTAGACTACTGTAATGCACTTTATGCTGGTGGATCCAAGTCTTTTCTATAACTTGTACAAAACACTGCTGCCCATCTTTTACCCAACACTAACAGACAGCGCACATCACTCCTGTTCTTAACTCTCTTCACTGGCTTAAATAAATAGAAGAAATAACTACCACAGACTGTATAGAAATAAATAAGTGCTACAGACTATAGAAATAAATAACTACCATATACTGTATAGAAATAAATAAGCACTACAGACTATAGAAATAAATAAGTACTACAGACTATAGAAATAAATAACTACCATATACTGTATAGAAATAAATAACTACCATATACCGTATAGAAATAAATAAGTGCTACAGACTATAGAAATAAATAACTACCATATACTGTATAGAAATAAATAAATAAATACTACAGATTATAGAACTAAATAACTACCATATACTGCATAGAAATAAATAAGTACTACAGACTATAGAAATAAATAACTACCATATACTGTATAGAAATAAATAAATAAATACTACAGATTATAGAACTAAATAACTACCATATACTGTATAGAAATAAATAAATAAATACTACAGATTATAGAAATAAATAACTACCATATACTGTATAGAAATAAATAAATAAATACTACAGATTATAGAACTAAATAACTACCATATGCTGTATAGAAATAAATAAGTTCTACAGACTATAGAAATAAATAACGACCATATACTGTATAGAAATAAATAACTACTACAGACTATAGAAATACATAACTACCACGTCCTAAGCCCTCTGTGTGTAAATATGTGTCCATGTCTCCATCTGGTGGATAACTGCGCTATTACACTGAGTCTCCTGGACTGTACAGACTGGATTTATCCTCATATACAGTCATGGAAAAAATTATTAGACCACCCTTGTTTTCTTCAATTTCTTGTTAGTTTTAATGCCTGGCTCAACTAAAGGTACATTTGTTTGGACAATTATAATGATAACAACAAAAATAGCTCATGAGAGTTTAATTTAAGAACTAAGGATTATTCATTTTCCATGGTTTTCTTGATAATAACCAAAATTACTTAAATTCTTACATCAATAGCTATGGCATTGTACCGCCAAAAACACTACTTTTAAGCATTCCATGTTTTCTTTTCTGTTTGCTTTAAACACATGATACACACAAGAGTTAATACTTGATTGCATAACCATTGTTTTTGATGACTGCAGCCATGCGTCTTGGCATGCTCTCTACCAGCTTCTGACATTGTTCTGCTGTCACAGCAGCCCATTCCTGTTGGACAAATTCAAACAAATTTTCTTTGTTTTTGGGCTTGTGGTTCTCCATTTTGAGTTTGATGATTTTCCACAGGTTTTCAATTGGATTAAGATCTGGTGATTGAGCAGGCCAAGGCATGGTGCGAATGTTGTGGTTCTCCATCCAGGCTTTAACTGACCTTGCCGTGTGGCAAGGGGCATTGTCTTGTTGGAAAATCCAGTCATTCGAGGCAGGAAAGAGTTTTCCAGCTGATGGAAGAAGACTGTTTTCAAGGGTAGTCCTGTACTTGACCTGGTTCATTCGGCCTTCACACAATTGCATTTGCCCTGTTCCACTCAGACTGAAACAACCCCAGATCATGACTGATCCACCCCCATGTTTTACTGTAGGGGCAAGACAGTCTGGGTTGTAAGCTTCTCCAGGCTTCCTCCTAACCAGTAAGTTGGCTGGAGTGGGCATCAATTCAAAATTGGATTCATCACTGAAGAGAACCTTAGCCCAATCATCAACAGTCCAATCCTATAGAAAAGAGTAACCGGGCCTTCCTCTGCCTTTCATTGATGAAGGGCTTCTGCGTGCTCTGTGTAGACTTCAAACCAGCTTCAACAAGTCTGTTTCGAAATAAATAACTAGAAAGTCACATTTCTCGACAATAATAAATAAATAGGTCCCTGGAGGTCTGACTATTCCCTGACACAGGAAATGAGTGCTGTCATCTCGTGTATAGAAAGAAATAACTGCCACAGACTAGGTAGCAAATAAATAGTGCCATGTTCAGCTTGTTTTTTGTTGGAATGAACTGCTGTCTTGGAGATCTTCAGTTTTTAATACCTGTCTCTCACTCATGCCAATTTCCAGCAGTGCCAAGATGGCTGCCTAAGTTCTACAGACTTTAGGCATTATGTGAGAAATAACTTCTGAGTTGTACTGTATAGAAATAAATAACTACTACAGACTGCTTGTGACATGAAATGGCCTCTTATATACCCTGGGAATCAATTAAGCCTAAGAATGTCAAATAGGACATAAAGTAGTATGTGACCAGCTGCATTTTTTGTTGTGTTCATTGTATTATACGTTTAGTGGTACCAGATATTAGAATGAACAAGAAATTGAAGAAACAAGGGTGGTCTAATAATTTTTTCCATGACTGTACAATGAGTTATGGTTTTCTTTGAACAGAAACATGTATAGAAGTCTGATCAATTGGTTTTTTTTTTTCAAAACAAAGCTGCATTTTAGGAATCAGTACCTTCAGTGAAAATGATGATGAAGTGCACCCAAACGGCCAGTTTCAACTCCAACCTCTCCAACTGTACTGTACCCACAGGTGGTGTTCAGATGTAGTGACATGGTGTGCTGGAGGTTTAAGGCTGCAAATACATCACTCCTAAAGGGATACACATTCTGAAGAGGTACAGTGGTATCAGAGGGAAACTAAATCTTTACTGTACATCTTAATTTATTGATGCCTACACTGCTGGAGAATTCTCACCAGTGCTACCTTTATTGTGTTAAAATTACAATAGACTTTGGAAAGCAAGGGTTCAAGAGGCTAGAGATAATATTTTAACGTTTACACTCGAGTCTACTAAATGGGTAAAAAAAATCTGCAAGAAAAAATAATTTCCATGACTTTTCTTTGTTGAATATCAATCTATATCTATACATATACTGTACATACACATGTAAGCACATCACCTGGTGTAGTCATTTTAGACTAGACCAGTATTATTAGTATGTCGAATTCCTTTTGAAGTTTTTGTATAATAAGTTACACAAGTTAAAGTTCAACAATATACGGTAGATCTGACATTTTGAGAAAAAAAAAACAACAAAGTTTAATTGTAATCTTTTTATTGGTTAGGACATCCTAATTTAATTTCAAATAATTAAATTAAATGTTCTTTTTAAATACTGTCTTCAAACAAAACTCATTCACACATATTTTAAATGTGAAAATCAAAAAAAAAAAATCAAACTTAGTCCTAAAACACTCAAATCACAACATCAAACAAATAATAACTGAACTGAAGCACATTATACAGAACTGAATCTATGACTCTGTTAAGAACTGGTGCAACATGGCCAGAACAAACACACCGGTGCACTCTTTATGTTCATCCAGTCAGGTGAGCAGTCGGTCCGTCTTCCTGTTACGTTCATGTCTCTGAATCTCTCTGGGGTTTCCCCATGGTACCTCCAGGGGCTGAGTGAGGGCTGTGATTAGATGTGGGTGGACGTCGCGCAGGTAAGGCCGGTCACGATCATGGCTTCTTGTTTTTAAAAACCAAAGGTGTTCTCCCCGCTGTAAGCCACGTATAAAAAGCCGTCCTCGTCCTTCTCTTTCTCGTACAGCTGCCCCATTGTGATGCTGAATCAGGAAGAGGACACATTGATCAGGACTGCCGTTCAATGTCAAGGATTGTGTGTGTGTGTGTGTCAGAGCCTCTGTGCCATGGAGCTCCATTAAAGCACATCAGTTAGCTCCGCTGATGTTCTTTCGTTACTATGAATACACACTGCAGTTTATTTTGACTGATGTGCATTAATCCACCGCTGAAAATAGTCCCCAACAAATGCACTATATCCTGTTTTATTTGATTAAAAAAAACTACAGTGATGAGCTGTCTTAAGAAACTACTGAGACTTTGAGAAATTAACCTACACATTTCGGAGGTGTTTTAATCGATTTAGATAGGAACCAAAGGACATGGAGCTGAGTCACAGACCACACATAACCATCTCTCTTGGAAACAGCTCACTATCTTGCCAACTATTACAGAAATAAATTACTCAGTGTACAGCAAGACACATGTAAATGCATAAAAGCCTGTTGAGGCCATATTTCTCTCTGTGATGGGCTAAAAATACAGACTGAGGGTGCTGAGTAATGACCGAATGGTCAGAAAGGAGTCATGATGGGTGTAACTACAGCTCATCCTGAGTGTTCTAAAGAGGGATGTCCTGATAAAACATTGCAGCCTGGAGTATTGGCCGATACAATATCAGCACTTACTCATTCATACTTTTCTTACCTATTTTGTCCAGTAGTATGGAATGTTAGAAAATGCTTTATCAAGTGATATTAACAGATAACAATAGTCAGTAACAGCAGGTCTGAGAAAATCTGACCATTTATTATTAACCAATGGATTACATAACCTACGAGACATAAGAATATTCTACAACTGAATAAAATAAATTGTAAGACACTAAAAAAATAACCTCAATGAATCTAATAAAAACAAAAATTGCTGTATTAACTGTTATTATGGCTGGAAATGTCCCCGGATTTCATTTCAGAAATCCGGTCACTTCATATTAAACTCCCTGGTTCTGTGCCACCACGGGAAACATCGGACTTAATGAATAATTCTGCCACAGTGCCGACATCACTCCTGCTCCCTGCTACTGTGTTAGCACATTAGCTCAGCTGTTGTTGTGATCACTGGACTCTGCATGCTGCTCTGGAATGGACTGCTGGTATCGGAGTGTTTATATCTGAGAGTTTAGATGCAGTCCGATATAATCCGATACTCGTTTTTTTAGCTCATATCGGACCAATATCCGATATCAATATCAGATCGGGACATCCCTAGTTGTAAAGATAGATAGAACTGTTGAATCAGTCTGAATGGGTTACACAAATAAAACTGAATTGAATCAACAAGGGCTGCAACCATTGGTGGATTAATCCATGGATAGAATATGAAATTATGATATACTAAATATTATATTTTTAATAATGAACTATTTTGAGGAATTGATTAACTGAGACATTTTTAAATCAGAAATGCAAAATATTTGCTTCTAAAATGTGAAGATTCACAGCTGTTTTTTTTGTATCATGTATGGCTTGAAATAATAATAAAATATAATTTGGCATTTTTTGCTTGAAAAAAATATGATTCTGAATCATACAATGCTTTCCTGGCCCTTAAGCAAACACTCTGAGGCCCAGTAGTGGTGAATGCGGCCCTGACCTGGACTGAGGCACCGTCTTGTCTACGAACAGGAAGATGGCCTTCTCTGAGGGCAGCTGGATGCGTTTCCTGATGATCCACATGAACTGAGCCACTGTGATGTCGGAGGGGACCAGGTACTTC